>LR990280.1:5779556-6979556 GCA_905147355.2 Apotomis turbidana
TTTTAACATTTGGTTTGAAATGAGTCATCTCGCTTCCTTACCAAAATATTACGCTTTTGCAAGCTTGTAAAGCTTGTTTATTAAAAAAAAAGCAATAAGTTCCCATAAGAAACCTTATGCCTTCTAAAATTTATATTTCATAATGGCGACAAATATATTGATAATTTCAACTTTTTGAAGTAATACTTTTCCCCGAATACTAGGTAGTAACATATTTAGCTATTTCATGCTTTTATTGCATGCTGTCGAAAATAACCTAAAAAACTAATTATCCGAACTTTGTCAATTTCGAGTAGTTTTTGAAACAAAAATTATTAATGAAAAATTCAAACTGTATGTTTCAAATATATACCCACCAATAAATCCTAATAGCCCTGTTCTAGGTAGTTACATAGTATATTAAGAAACAGGCTTGATCATAGAAAAATATGATCATGTCATAGTGAAGACCAAAAAGTGTGCTACCTTTAATTCATTGAATTAAAATTTGTATGAATTTTTCCATTGTACCTACGACGACAAAAGAATACTTAAGGTGCATTATTCGATGGTTAATTTGTCATCGTACAATGGAAAAAATTATAAAAAAAAAAAAAATGAGTTAAGGCAGCAAACTCTTCACCCTTAACACGTTCACTGCGGCTCAAAATATTGCTAACTTTCAACTAGTGCTGTAAGAGGTCTTTACGCCTTAACTGTACCATTTCACCGGTGCGGTTAGGGGTCTTAAGACCATACCAAGGAACAGACTTTTAATATTGCATTTTTCTTCATGAAATTCACAATTTTTTATAAGATACGTATATAATGCTGTAGCTAAAGGATTATTCTGTCTTGTTTTGGCTTCGCCCGAAGTTCTGATGTCAGAATATGGAATAATGACAAAAAATAATTAGGAGGCTTTTAGACCTCTTACAGCACTGAATTTGAGGTACATTTGTATAGACTTCTAGTGATGTTCCTAATAAAAAGGAAATTTATCGATATAGGCAATATATCGAATCATACAACTTTATCATATTATACTGTAAGGAAAAATTGCATATGACTGAAATAGAAACATTTAAGACACAGTGGTTTGTTACAAACACGGTAGTAACATTTAATTGACCCTTGATTCAGCTATGTACACATTCGATACTTACTGTTAATATTACTCACTAACCTTCTTGGGTATGGATGTACTGAACAAAATTGACGCTTATTGCTTAGTATGTACATATTTTGACTCACTAGCAAACGAAATACATTTAGGTTGCATTGCTCATAGACGCGTGCACATCACTAGGCCATAGTTCAACTATCATAGACATAAACAGGTGCGGGAGGGGGCCGATAAGCCCGTACTACCTATACGAGGTCTTTAGACCCCCTATCCGCACTGGACGCACACTTTTCACTCTCAGTGCGATGAGAGGCCTTAAGACCTCCTGCATGTTTTAAAGTGCAAAAAAAAACTACGTTATGGTAGGAATCGAACCATATATTGGACTCTTCTCTACCTATACAATTCTATAAGCTACGAGCTCCGCACCAGAGCGAAACCACAATATTTTTGCCCGCACAGCCCGAAAGTACTGGCAGGAGGTCTTTAGACCTCCTATCGCAGCGAACGTGTTAAGGAGGCTCGCTAACGTGATCGGTTGCGTTAACATTGCACCTCATTTGTATCCGGCGCCATATATACCAGGTGCAAACTTAACCCGGCCAGTCAAGATAGGATAAGTATTTGTAAGGAACCCTCAGTGCGCGAGTCAGACTCGCGCTTATCCGGTTTTTAGTGTTCTAGAGGGGGTGCAATTTCGGGAGAGGGGGTTAGATAATAAGCAACACCCTATTATAAGTAGGTGTACATGTACAATACGAAACAAAAGAGTAAAAATTAAAAAGTGGCAATACTGTAGTGTCGTCCCTTTCTAATCAATCTGAGAAAAAAGGGACGACACTACACTATTGCAATTTCTACTCTTTTGTGTCGTACTGTAATCTATTGTCAAGAATTGATCAATGAGGTATGCTTGCCAAATAAAGGCAGAGTATGTAAACTTTGTAGGGTAGTTGACTAATTTCGACTATGCTATTTAGTGATATAATGCTAAACGAATAAACTTTTTAATTCTTACTTTACTGAGCTCCAGTTAGTAGTCAATAACACAATGACCCCACTTTCATTCCGATATCGTAATTTTGTTTACGATATCGCTAATCCTATATAATCAATTCGCAAAAGTGCTCTCGCATATTATTCATCTCACATCTTGGTACAGGATGCAACTTAAGTAACGCACAAGAGTCACAATTAAATGAACGAATTTATAAGCAATTTGAATAGGGAATTTCACCTAATTATAGGCTGTAATTTTATATTAATATCATAAATAAATCAGTTAGGAAGTTTCCTCGCCAAAACAAAACGTGACTATCAAGACAAATAAACAGGAAACGAGTTTGTTCTGAAAGTAAATCCTCCCCTCGAGGCAATAGCAAGCTCTTAATTAAATTATTGTTTTTACCAAGACTCAATGTAAATAGCACCATCTTGTGTTTATTTTCTAACCATTTACTTTTACTCCATCTGAATGTATAGAACTGACAGAAAAGATGTAATAATAAGTAGTTCTAATTCCATGTATTTGTATAGGTACTCTGTCCGATCTCTAAGATCACAGATGAATAATTATGTACCTAGCTAGTCTGGCTAGCCAAATCATGTTGGCAGATATTTCCTTGTGGTATTACTAATTGTCTATGATTTAAACAATGTAGTAGGTAAATAATTTTGATACTTTATGTACTATGTAGTTCCGATCGAGTTGAAATTTGGCATAGTACTTATGTATTTTTTTTGGTGAATATGGTTTTATCGAGCTAGGTCTTATTTACACTACATTTAATGTTTCGCCTTGTGTATGGTTAGAAAGTGTAAAAATATGTGTTTGTTGTTGATTGTACTGTACACATAGTGGTAGAAATTATGAGGGGCTGACTATGAGTCCACGTCAACATATATTTAACTTATTTCTTTATGTATCTTCCGCTTGCATACAAACAAAAATATGTTCTAGTATCAGAACTATTATTCCTACTACAGAAAGTGTAACCATACGCAGATTTTATAAACTACTGAAACTAGGCCGCGATAGATAATTAATTATTTATAACTATAACCTATATGTCCCTATTATATAACCGATAATTGGCATATAGTTATTTAACTACTGGGCAGGCTCAAGTGGAGATACCGATATGACTTGGACGCATTCTTCCGTGGCATTTCCTCCTCAGCAGTTCGAAAGAGGGACCCGAGGAAATCTAAGCAAGAATTAGGCATCTTGCTAAGCAAGATGCCTATACTCAGCAGTGGTAAACAAAGGTAATAATAATAATAATAATAAACTGATTATAAACTCAGTGTGCCGCCATCTGTATTTTTACTTTGTAATTCGTTGCTTATTTACTCCGCCACGTCGCCTGGTGAAGATTTAGTTTCACGCCATCTACTAAAAATATGGAAAACTAATACAACCAACTTGTAACGCAAATGCTTTCGCTGGTGGACGAAAGTATTGATTAGCTCACACTAGCACCATCTTTCATCATTAGGCGTCGGCAGTCGTAACTTACGAAAACGCTTTTCATGAATGTTGTGCACTTATCCAGAGATCCACTCAAATAATCAGAGAACTCTGTTTTCAGGAACACTTATGACAACAAGTCAAATGCTATCATTACCATAATATTTGTGTCAGTGCATCTGGAAAGGTACGACCTAGTCACGACATCTAGTTACCGAGTTACATGAGTTTTCGTGGAAGCTGGTGAAAAAGTGCCAAAATGGGTTTGTGTTATAATTGGGTTATTTACATCCTAAGGAACACGTGTGTACAAGAATATCAGTAAAATTATGTTTTTTTAGTACATTTCTCCGACTATAAAGTTTAGTAGTCAGGGTACCTTGTCACGCCATGTCTTAGAAGCCTTTAAATTTTGAATAATTTTGTCAATATTTCCATCGCGGGTAGTCAACTACCTCTTTCTAAGAT
Organism: Apotomis turbidana; assembly: GCA_905147355.2. Classification (NCBI taxonomy): domain Eukaryota; kingdom Metazoa; phylum Arthropoda; class Insecta; order Lepidoptera; family Tortricidae; genus Apotomis; species Apotomis turbidana. Next base: position 5,783,600 of record LR990280.1, read on the forward strand.
AAGGTATAGGATCGGTCTATAGCAAAATATTTTTTTGAACAAAAAAAAATACTTCATGTTTTTTATAAAAAAAAAAACATTCAGCTTGCATGACTCTTATATGAAATAACTATTTATTTTAATTTAAAGACTGATAAATCATAAATTAGGTGCAGTTATGTACACAATTGAGTTATTGTTTCTAGTTACTCCATTTATGTAAGATAATGACTTAGCGTGACAAGGTACCCAGTTAAGTAAAATGCTAAACTTGTCTTACACGACTAAAACAGAAGTTTTTACAAATAAGAATACATTGATTTCCGCTATAATTATCCTAAATAACATTTTGTTACAGATATTTCTTGCATTATAGGTACTAAAATAGTGATCTTCGAGTTTAAGTTACTAAAGTTTAGTAAATGTCGTGACAAGGTACCCTAGTTACGTTTCCATACAAAAGTTTCGACCGAGTCACTAAACTTTATTGTTAAAAAAAACTGCTTTAACACCATTTCTATTATACCATTGTGGTACACCACGCTAAATACCATTTGATCTTGTGATATAGCACGAATATACAAATTATTTTGTTGGTTTTTAATATTATAAGTGATCTTTTTTGTAACTGTTAAAAATGCGGTAATTATTAAATTTCTTTATGATTATGGAGTTTTCTTTCATTCAATTGTCCCAAAATGCCATAGAATATGTAACTATGATGAGAAACTAACAGTTTTAATCTCTTTATTTTATGAATTGGGTATAATTAACACTTTCGTGTTTCTTCTACCCTGGCATGTTCTACCTAAGAAATCAAAATAATTAACATGTATTTTTAGACAATTCACCTTTATTATAGTTCTTTAACATTCAAAGATTATGATTATACCCTTCACTATGTAACTTCGAAGTAGAAGTGTGTTTTTTGCCACTATAAACTTTAAATGCAATTTTCTCAACTTGTGCATTTCGGAAGTCGAAAATTCAAAAATTTATATAAAAATAGTGGTTCCACCTACAGTCATTATTCTTTTTTGTATTGATAGCAAATTTAATCTACTTTTTGGAACTATGCATAACTCAATACCTGAAACAAGGTACCTTTCCAGATGCACTGACACATTTGTTTAATATCATACGTAATACCATTCATAAATAAAAATATGATCATTTCTTATTAATCTTGCTTAATCCGTAATATAGTCTGGCTAATGAAATATTACTCGGAGTTTTGGCGGGAAATTTAAAAAATGTGCGGCTGTTCACACTTTGTGTAGTAGGAATTATAGTTACCTATGATACTAGAAAATATTTCTGATTTTCTATGCATACGTAAGGTACCCAAGGAAATAAGTGAAATATGTTGATGTGCACTCATAATCAGCTCACATAATTTCTACCACTATGACACACCCATTCTACAATTTCTACCACTATGTGGGTAAGGCCGCGGAAAGTTACCAATTTGGAAGTTTCAAATTTACCCAGCTGATTAAAAAAAAATGGTAATCCCCACAGTTTCATAAATATTTTTATTATATGTAGGGATAGGAAGTCTCATGGTCGCAAGTTAGATAATTGATATAAACCCCTTCAAAAACATTTTTTCGACCACGCATCATAAAGTGCTCTGTTATTTTCATGATATTTTAACTTTCATGGTCATACTTTTTTTTAAACTAAAATTTATGACATAACGATAGTAATACCGATTACAGAATAATTATGGTAATTATAATTTCTTTTTTATCTTACTTTAATGGTTCATGATTCCACACTTGTATGTATGTATGTATGTAAACACTTTGTTGTACACAACAACTGGTTATAAATACATTGATAACAAATACCTAATACCTAAAACTAAAACTTTAGACAAGCCGCGGGTGGTAATTAGTATAGCCCCGATCGCATATATATATATATGCCGTCCTTCTCTGACGCCCTACGATAGAGCAAGATGCAAATAATGGCCGGCCACAAATTGCAGCAAAACATGGCTCGTTTCACAGAAATATTATCAAGATAGAAAGAAAGAGTGTACGTACCTCGCGTGGCGAAATGTTGACACGGTGTCAACTTTGCTCGCCGCGAACATTAGTCAGCTCCCGACCACAGTCTGTGTGCGACGTCAGGTCTTAAAAACAAAATGGCTTGTTGCGCAATAATAAATTGTTCAAACACTAAAATTGGAGCTGTTAATCGAGGTATTTCCTTTCATTGGTATGTAAAATTTATCCTTAAATATCTGTTATTAATTACAAGACTATTTATTATATTATTTTCTTCAATAGTGCGGGAAGTAGTGTCACAACGTGCAAATTTTGGTATCAGATGAATTCACTTAGCACAGATGTAGTATACGTAAAACTAAGCTAATTTAGCCCGGTAGCCATCCACCTCCCCTGGCGGGTAGGAAGGGGGGGCAGTCAAAGTTACACGCCAGCATATCAGCTTCTATTTACCCAATACCACAAGTATGGTGTAATTTTCAGATAAGTCGGGCATGAGGAATTCATTTTAGAGACATTATTTATAATGTTTATGTAAGTGTTATTGCATATTTGTGTATGTTTATTTTATTGTGTTCATTATATTATTGATATATAAGCGCGTACGTTATCGTACAGAAAATCACCCATTGTTCGCGCTTTACGATACCTGAACGAGCTCCTCGCATCAGCACCTGACTGTGATGTTTTTGCATGTAGCTGGATGATAATATGTGATGAATGTAGGAGGTTCTGTGAGGTGATGGATGACCGCCCTTCTCTAGTTAATTATTTGTAATGTTAATGTTTTATCTGTTGTTAGTACTATACTAGTGTCTTTTTTTTGTTATATATTATGAATTTCACAGTGCCTTAGTGTCAAACTGTAATACTGTGTGATTATTTTAATAATAAATAAATAATAATAATAATAATACAGGGCCCGATGTAGATCTGCTCGCGTCGGTGAACTGGCTAAGCTTCGGGGATCTCTTCGGGGAAACCGAAGGTTTTATCTGTGCAATTGCGGACGAAGTAATGATGACGAACAATTACCGGAGATATATCCTGAAGGACGGTACGGTCGACATTTGTCGGGCATGCCGCCGTCCCGGTGAGTCACTCAGGCATATAATCTCCGGTTGTTCTCATCTTGCTAACGGTGAGTACTTGCACAGACATAACCAAGTAGCCAGGATCATTCACCAGCAACTTGCTCTTCGATACGGTCTTGTGGGGTCTGAGGTGCCGTACTATAAGTACGCACCGATGCCAGTTCTTGAGAATGGTCGTGCCACGCTCTATTGGGATCGATCTATCATCACGGACAGGACTATTGTAGCCAATAAGCCTGACATCGTTTTGGTAGATCGATCCAAGCGCCAGGCAGTGCTCGTCGACATCACCATCCCCCATGACGAGAACCTCGTGAAGGCCGAGAAGGACAAACTCAGCAAGTACCTTGACTTGGCTCACGAGGTGACCGCCATGTGGGATGTTGACTCGACGATCATTGTCCCGATAGTCGTTTCGGCGAACGGTCTTATAGCGAAGAGTCTCGACAAACATCTTAAGAGACTCTCGCTAGATGGCTGGATCAGGGGTCAGATTCAGAAAGCGGTACTCCTGGACACGGCGCGCATCGTCAGGAGGTTCCTCTCTCTGTAACCCTAACCACCGGTAGCCTGGGCCCCGCCCCGCTGCCGGCGGCACCCTAGGTTAGGTTTTTTTTAGAATGTGTTTATATTTGTAATGTATTTTTTATATTTTACTTTTTATATAAATTTATTGTAAAAAAAACCTAGCCTAAGTACAAAAATGAATAAAGGGAATAATAATAATAATAAGTATCTCTTTTGGTATAATGTTGATAGTTGACAGGCCGTGCACCATAAAATGTTTTTGTTTATCCCAATGGTTGACTGGTAAATAATGCCTTATGGCATTAAGTTCGCTATTTGTACACTTTTTGTTTTGTGCAATAAAGTTTAAAAAAATAAATAACACGAATTAACTCGTCCACATTCAAATTAAACGATATAGGCAAAGCCAAGCCACCCTGTCCTACACCACACGGGAGCGTATACTCATTCGACTCCTCTCCCGCCCATCTCACTCGATTGACCTGGTTTTGTAACAGTATTTTAACAATGCAACATATTCCCTAGGCAATCCGGTGTTACCGCTCTTTGTTCCTGTTGATCTTGGCACCATTTCAGCTAGGACTTAAAAATCCTTGTGCTTTCACACATATCATTATAAACCGGCCCTTGTGTAGGTCTATTCACTATAGCTAGTGAGGGCTGTACAGCCCTCATACAGTTCGTCATGTTAAAAAAAAGGTGCGGTCTTTGGTGCCACTGTCTAAAAAAAAAATTACCAAATTATGCTACTGTTGTGGAAAAAGTAATTGAAAAAATAAACGGATAGAAATATAAAATACTATTATTGATGCATTAAATCATAAGCGACAGTCAATAACTAAAATAAGTATGCATTCTATATATTTTGCATAAGAAAACAACTTAATACTGGCAAAAAATTAAGTGAGACTAGACGATTGGAAGAGTTCCCAGGCACCGACGCGTACTATATTTGATTTTTTTCTGATATATTTATGATAAATATATATAATACAATATATTTTTTTAAAGAACTAGATAAATATCCTTTAAGGAAGTTTTTTTTAACTTAAAATTCAGGATTTTCTAAGATACTGATAGTGGAGTAAAAAAAAATGCAAACCAATTTTGATATGTTTGTCAAAATTTTCCTTTTTTTCTATGAAACTGTACATTAAATAATATTTTCTTCAGTTTCCGCGACTGTCACACATTTAAATAAAACAATTTAAACGGATTATATCCAATTTATACGGTGTAAAACAAATTAGTGTTAAAAGTAGTATATGTAGAGTTTTTGTTTAAAAGTATTTTATGGTAATAAATAAGGCAATCTGGGAGTTTTCCTTGGCGGTTCTTTCTCCTCAGTAAGCCTTTAGTGAACCGCTGGGAGATATTTTAAATAAATAATAAATGCCCTTCTGGCACATGTGTAACTGTCTTTACACATTAGGCCCATCTGGCATGTATGAACACCTTTATTTTAAATTAATATTTACAAAATGGGTAGTTTGCACAAATGTAACTTTGACAGAGAAAAATTGTGTTTTCTCGGTCAACCTTTGACAACGGTATCTGTAAAGGTACTGAAACGTCAGGGAGGCTCAAATAATTAATATACGCGATATAATCCGTTTAAATTGTTTTATTTAAATGTACATTAAATGTCTCTAAAATGAATTCCTCATGCCCGACTTATCTGAAAATTACACCATACTTGTGGTATTGGGTAAATAGAAGCTGATATGCTGGCGTGTAACTTTGACTGCCCCCCCTTCCTACCCGCCAGGGGAGGTGGATGGCTACCGGGCTAAATTAGCTTAGTTTTACGTATACTACATCTGTGCTAAGTGAATTCATCTGATACCAAAATTTGCACGTTGTGACACTACTTCCCGCACTATTGAAGAAAATAATATAATAAATAGTCTTGTAATTAATAACAGATATTTAAGGATAAATTTTACATACCAATGAAAGGAAATACCTCGATTAACAGCTCCAATTTTAGTGTTTGAACAATTTATTATTGCGCAACAAGCCATTTTGTTTTTAAGACCTGACGTCGCACACAGACTGTGGTCGGGAGCTGACTAATGTTCGCGGCGAGCAAAGTTGACACCGTGTCAACATTTCGCCACGCGAGGTACGTACACTCTTTCTTTCTATCTTGATAATATTTCTGTGAAACGAGCCATGTTTTGCTGCAATTTGTGGCCGGCCATTATTTGCATCTTGCTCTATCGTAGGGCGTCAGAGAAGGACGGCATATATATATATATGCGATCGGGGCTATACTAATTACCACCCGCGGCTTGTCTAAAGTTTTAGGTCTAGCCTTGGTCAGGAAGTAAAAAAGAGTGTTTTCTTCCTACGCAGCAGTTAATCCCACTCACGGCCTAGGGTGAATGTGTGCAGGGGATCGCTAGCCAGCCATATGGGCTCTCGGGTTTTAAACTGTCCGAGTAATTGCGGGTAACCTTTTGCGTTTAGGAATTGCGTGAATTAACAAAGTTTGTTCACACAGTAGTTTAGATTGTCCTGTGAGTACACGCGCTTCAGTATATTTTTTAAAACAATCACTAAATGGCTTGGACCTAGTTCGCAAAAACCCTTCAAACATAAAAAAAACCGCTTCGGTCGATCCGTAATGCCTTGATCACACGTACCGAGTAAACGGGCGAGACAGTGCTCTGTCTCGCCCGTTTGTCTTGTGTGTGACAGGGACGAGAGCACTGTCTCGCCCACTGTCTCGGTACGTGTGATCAAGGCATAAGAATAATCATCAGGGAACATACATAACATAAATATCCCGACGAACTTCTGACATATACGGTTGATCAGGACTCTATTGAAGCTCGGGAATAGTGACGCATGGTTTAATCAGTACCCAGTAGTTACCATGAGTTAACGTGACCGTACTCACTAGCGACAGCGCACAAGATTAGTACCTATGGAAAATAGTACAACGCCCCTAACGGTTACTTTCTGTAACTATTCTCCATACAAATCGTTTACGCAGTAGCTAGCGAGTACAGTCACTGTAAACTCATGAGAAGGGTACAGATATCGGAGAAATCAGCCAGGCTATTCCTATCGATAGTTGGGATGCCTTGCAGCGCCCACGCACAAAACAGGTACAGAAATCAATCTACATACAAGCGCGCTCAAGCAAACGCGCAGATAGACATTGCTCACGGACACGTCAAGCGGATGGCACTCGCGCCCGCACTGGTCTGAACTGGTCCGAGGTATCGTGTCCGTGAGCAATGGTTATGTGTGCGTTTGCTCGAGCGCGCTTGTATGTAGATTGATTTCTGTACCTACCTATCTGTTTTGTGGCCCACGCAAGTATTCCGCGGCGTATCGCGAACGTGGGTGAGGCTTTGTTTGTAGTTACTAGATGAGGGACAAAATATCTAGACAAATTGATAACAGTCGTGTTGGATTTCCAGTTTTAGGCAGGGGAATCCAACTGAACCTGAATATTATACTGCGTGAGGAGAGGATAAGCGATTCAAATTGTCTTTGTACGAGTGTCTTAATTACAGTTACGCAGCAAAGCTGCAATTAGTGTGCCACTATGCATGTGGAAAGCTGTTAATAAGTGTATTCGATCCATTAAAACACAATTTTGCAGGCAGTCTGGTAGGAAACTAAGGGGTTCTTCGTTTTTTATACTTTGTTTTCAGTCATTGTCTATTCATTATGGGGCTTCTAAACGTGCCATATTTTACTGCAATTTGTGGCTGGCAACTATGGCTGTCCCTCTCTGACACCCTACGCTAGAGCAAGAGGCCACAAATGGCAGCAAAACATGGCCCGTTTAGATGCCCCTTAAATTAACGAATATTGGTTGGCATTTTTGCATACTTGTATTTGGTTGGATTAACTTTTTCTTGCTGTTATTCTGTCCGTGACCCAAGGGATAATAGTGATTACATTTCTAAGAAAAGTGTTGACAATTGACATTACTGGTATTGTCAGGAGATAGTCTACATAAGAATGGGCTTATAAACTGCTTAAATTACAAAGCTTTTGCTAAATATAACCACGGAAAATCGTAGTTTTAAAAAGTGACCTAGGGGCATCACCATAGAGCAACGAGTGGCAGAAAATAGTTGATTGACCCATTTCCTTGACCGCGGATAGGTTAGGTTAGGATATGATTTTGTAGGTGTAGTTATTATAGTGGCATATTTAAAACTCAATGAATGATTTTATTTAATCGTGTAATTGATAACCTTACTTTTCCCTTACAATATCATTCTAAATTTAAAAGAATCTAAGAAAATTAGCTTAACATTAAACAGCTAACTAAAATACATCAAAAATATCCATGGTAAGTATTTGACCGTTTGAGATAAAGCTGCTTACACATGTATGTAGAACGTTCAATGAGTCGAACAGGAAGGTTCATATCTCAAATAAAAACAAGTACCTACCAAGACACATCCCTCCCAAAGCCACGACCATAGGTGCTCCTAGGCAACATATACATTGGCGTATGAAACAGTCTAGAATACTTGTGTCCTTTGGCCATTCGGTGGTTACTTTAGTTCACATACTTTTAGAACGTCCGAAAAAGTTCAATGAGTCAAACAGGAAGACTGTCACATGCTTCTGGAACATTCTAGAATGTTCAACGAGTAGGACATGAAGGCGGGCAGGTCCTTACTTCTGTTCAATTGCTTCTGAAAGGTTCTAGAATTTTGAACGAGTCAGATATGAAGGCGGGCAGTTCCTTACTTCTTTTCACTTGCTTCTGGAAGGTTCTAGAATGTTCAACGAATCGGATATGAAGACAGAGAGGCCCTTTCTTCTGTTCACTTGCTTCTGGAAGGTTCTAGAATGTTCAACGAATCGGATATGAAGGCAGAGAGGCCCTTACTTCTGTTCACTTGCTTCTGGTACGTTCTAGAATGTTCAACGAGTCGAACATGAAAGCGGGCAAGTCCCAATACATGCAGGCACCAAAGAACATCAGCCCCAAGGCGACAACTACGGGCGGTCGGTTGCATCGGATAATGGAACAGTCAGACACAATGGTGTCCCTTGGATACCTGGAAAATATTAAAATATCTTTAACGTCACCTTAGGGCGTAGTTGAATTTTCTCCCATTACGCGGGGAGAAAAACTCACTACCACCCAAGGCAAGATGTAAAACTTTAGGCAAACCGCGGGCGGTAATTCGTAATGCCACAGGTCCATATTTACGACCCTCACCTTTGGTTGCGTCACTACTTCACTGCCCTAGGTATGTATTGTACTATTATATTAATTGTGTGTAAGGATTTTAAAGAAATAAGTTCTGTCGATAAAACAAAAAAAAGATGAATTTATTTATTATTAAAGCCTGGCCTGAAATATATGAGGATTGACAAGAGGGCGCTATTTATAAGATTTATATGGCAACATCAACCGCACTATAATGACATTAGTTTAAATACCTGTCAGTTCCTACGGTAACCTCCTAATATTATTTAATGGAACGCACTCTTTTCCCGACTGTTTTTCGTGTAGTAAACACGTATACACTTTATTTATAATATTACATTCACAACTCAATGGTTTTCGGAATTTACTTTGGATATTTTAAATATTTGTCTTTTCAAGAATCCACCACGAATGTCATTGACATTGTTGATTAACCACCATAAAATTGTTGCCAGTGTAAGAAATTAGTTCCAGTGAAATTCCGCAATATGGCGCATCCTCATATATTTCTGGTCAGGCTTTACATTGTATTCTTTGAAGCAAATGTCTGCAAAACGGAGGGATCAAAAAAAATATTAGGCCCATCTAATAATCTGCTAGGCTATGTAGAACATTTTTTAATCCACAGTGTACTTTATTGAAAAAAAATCTTTTTGATATTTTTTACTTGCGACGAAAAAAACCTGTGGACGTGCCACAGGAGCATGGCATCTCTAGTTTTCCAACCCATGGACCAATTTAAACGCATATTTCAAATCGATTCACTGTACGGTGTATTAAGCGCCCGTTTGTGGTAGAATTTTGACCAAAAATAGACGCCTAGTACACAAATTTAAAAACAATAAGCACAAAAATTTAAATCATTTCGTTTCCGTAAAAAAATTCGTAGACTGGTTAAGTTTTGTAGGAGGAAACAGATGAAAACGAAACCTGGATTTGTGTGGAAAAATTAGCAGTGGTATTTCTTCTTAACGAGATTGTCATCGTACTGTTTCATTGAAAACTTAACCCTTAAATGCATACGGTATCAAAAATTATACTTAACTTGATTTCAGAAATGACTGAAATAAAAATCAATGTCATGTCAATTAGGACTTTTCACAACAGAACAGTTCATCTCGACAATGTGTTATTTCTTATTTCAGTACTTTCGTTACTTTATGCACGTAAGGGTTGACACTATCAGGCGAGCACACTGACAGTGTGTGTCATGGGCCAAGAGAAACAGATAACTACGTGACGTCAAGAGACGTTCCTCACTTGAAAGTGTCAACTTTCGGCACAAGACTAGAACTTACTTTGGGTCAGGTAAGGGCTCCGGTGGCCGCCGTCCAATTCCCACTGGCATCAGCACAGCTCTCTCCACGGGAAGCAGTGTTATATCCAGATCTATTATACCCTGGACAAACGTAAGCTCAGTCAGTGATACAATTGTTTTAAACTCAAAGAATACATTACTGCTGACGCTGGGAAAAAAGGGCTTGGTGAGTAGGTATATAGACAGTCAAGGATGAAATGAAATATTGAAAATACATTCAGTAGCTGCTGACATTATGATGATAATAATTATATTTCTTGATTTATTTCATACTAGACAGTAGTCGGGTAAAAAGTATCTTATAGAAAACAGATTTTCAGTCCAACAGCTCCTAAATCCATACTAACAGCAAAATAATAGTTCCCGGTATTCATGTTAATCATCTTCAACGGCCACCAGGCGCGGACTGAGCGCGCCGCGAACATATCGACCTTCTGTCTGCGCATGATATCAGGTGTACAATGCTGCGCGAGTTTCACACCCCGCGGCATCGCTGAGAGATCGAGCATCAGTGTACCTTGAACATAACGTCATTCCCGTGAGATATATTTTTAATGTTTTTCTAGTAGGGTGATTTAAGGGTACTCTTAATTATACTTAATCTTAGTTATACTATCAGTATATTTGTAACTAAACAAAGAAAATTAATGTATTTACACCACGATATAGTCAAGAGTGCACACTAATTGTGCAGTGCAGTTTTCCCACATCAATCTTATAGAAAACGTATCAAATTGTATTTATAATTTCTACCAACGTGACTATAATAAAAAGAAACAAAAATACCAATAAAGTCTTCTGGGTTTGGAGCTTCAATGTCCAAAACTTCGACGATAAAAATGGGTGGGAACAGTTCTACCACATCAGTAAAGGCATTCTTTTCTTGAATCACCAACTGCGTAACACAAGACAATATTGTTCTTATATGTTTTGAATAAATCAATTCCAATCTACTGAGACTTTGGATATTTGATATCTATGGTCGGCAAATGATATCTGGACACACGCAATGTGATAAACTAATAATATTGCTTGAATGTGAAGTTTTTATGATATTTGGAACCCTACGTGCGCGAGTCCGACTCACAATTTCTTTATTTTTAGATGGATCTTGTCTTGTGGGACCGCGGGAAGCTGCTGTGATACCCCACAAGAGGGGCCATCGAGGAGAATAAATTGGAAGAAGCCTTTGCCCAAGATTAGACCGAGAAAAATATAAGTAAAAAAAAAGGACGGGTTGCACTCCGGGAGTGCCGGCAGAGGTGAAAACTCCGATTTTATTTTATCTCACTGACACCTGATTTCTATTTTAATCTCTATTTCTAACTAATGTATGTTTATGATTACGCTTCACCATCTGTCACTTACAACATTTTGTTGTTCGAAGGCCCCCTTTCTTTGAAACAGACACGGTTGCTAGGTTACCGACTGACTGTTATCTGACGCGCGGATCTGTCGCGAGTTTAACATTTTTTACCCATCTAAAAATTGCCAAGCCCCGCTAAAGAAGTTTTCACTTCAAAAAATAAAATCAGTAAGTTTAAATTTTAGACCTTCCTCTCTGTACGCTTATATTGAAACTGAAAGATCATTCTCCAGTTAAAATGACCCTCTCCATTGGTGCTACAGTAGATATCGCTGTCTTGAGCTTCGTCACTCGGCCCGATCCACCTGCAAAATATACTCTGTACTTCTAACAGAACAGACATCATCGAAGAAAATTATACATTTTTACTCTATTTTTAAGCGTAGCTTAATTGCCTAGTTCCACGGGCAAAACAAGGATGAAATATGTGCCATTTTATTCAATAGAACAAATGGGAACTACCCGAACAGAACTGTGTTGCACGAGTGTTCTAGTTTTTTTTTAGCAGAGTGCGAGAAACACAGACGACACCGTGTCACGCGGCATACGCGATCTCACGAAAACACGGTGTCAAACTCATTGCGCATTATAAATGATTACTGTCTGACTTAGTTCTAGTTCTTTTTACGTGCGATTTGGTATGAGCCCATGGCGAGGAAAGATTTACAACAAATATTTTGTTTGTAACAGATACTTCACGTGTTATGTAAGGCGGTGTATTAGATGTTCGTCAGTTACTTGTGTGTGTTAAACCGTCATACTTTCTTGTAGTTTCTATATTTTATTCTTACACTAGTCCTCATTTATATCTTAGAATATACTTTTAATATGTTTTCTTCGAGAACTACGTATAGTTAAGTTCATATTACTGTAATAGTTAAGTACTTATCCTTTATGAAAAAATGACTGACTGTTGAGTTTCTTTCGGCGTTTCTTCTCAACAGTGATCTCCTCTTGTGAAATGCCGGTAGACTCAGACATGTAAAAGTGCCCTTGTGGCCTACTTGCAGAATAAAGTTCATTATCATTATCATTACTTTGCGATTAGCAACAAAGTCCGTTCCTTTTCTCACTAGTATTACAACGAAATGTCAATATTTTGAAAAAAATATAATATTTTTCTTCACTGCTGCTGTGCAACTTTTTTGTGTCAACCAAGTGATCCATTTTCAGCTATTCCATTTATATAATGTCACTTACGCCCTAACGTATATATTTGAACGTGCGGCCATCTTCAGGCCCTGAACGCTCCATACGATGACCCGCAGTTCATAATCTTCGGCTGGTTTAGGGGTTATATCAACAGGAGCTGGCACTGGGCGACCTGTATCCAACGCAAAGGTGTCCACCCACATGTGAATCTTACCCTAAAAACAAAACGATATAACGAAAAAAAGCATACTTTGCTCTGCGTAAAATATAATGGCTTCAAAAACGCTAACGTTCTTCTTGAAACGTTGAATTTTCTGTAACAGTCGCGCATAAAATGAAGATTCCATAAATTTGCAGAAAAAAGAAAGGTCGATAGTTCAAACCTTACTAAGGTTGGTTAAAGCAAACTATTCTGTAATATAAAAGAGTATTTACATTATAGTGCACTTTTCCAAGTTAAGAGTTCAGATTCCATCACAATTTTGTCAAGTATTGGGGTTAAAGCTTTAAGATAAATCAACGGTTTCTGACGTAAAAAACAATACGCGTCGATTTGAGTAGTTCAAGAAAGTGAGAGGAGGCTTTCTAGTAATTAAACTCCATAGATAAAGGGCTTATACATACGGACAGCATTTGAACTGCACCTCAGTTGCAAAATGGCAGTTTGAGATCAGGTCGTTATAGTTACGTCAACTGCATCAGAACTGCTATTATCCCGCTGGGTTGCAGATCTAATGCTGTTCATCAATAGCGGTTCTAAGACAAGTGGCATAGCTGATAGCCATTAATTAAGCAATATTGTAGTGGAACTCTTTGGAAAAGTGAGAAAAGAGCCAACCTGCTCGACACCAGGTTTCCCAGGGTCGTATAGCGTCCTGGTCTCCACGTGCTGTGGCACCAAATTGTACCCACACATTGGCACTAGGTGCCAATTATGGAGGATGCTTAAGCAGACGCTCTCCTTGCGTACCAACGGGCTAATGTATTTTGTCCCTGTAATGAAATATTAACATAGTCTCAGAGTTGCCAATTTATGCTAGCCAGATTCTTAAGTATACTAGCATACCTTGGCAACCCTGAGTCCGACAATTTTACTTCTACTTCTTAATCGTATGAGGAGATTAAACACTTAATCTCCCAGGGACTGCATTTGTTGGCGGTTGATTCTATCATATATTTATTTTCCAATAAACAATTCCACGTCACGCCACTATGCTTCGCAAACCTACGCCTTGCAATATAAACCTCACGGCTACGTTATACGTCATGATGACTTAGTGGATTTGTATATAGGCCTAAAGTAACAAGGGTGGCTTCAAGGTCTAAAGGAAGAAAATACTAGCTTGTCGATATCAATGCGGCACCGCAACGACTGGTATGATCCACCAGATAACTGCATCCCACGGTTAATACTACACCCATTTTGTCACTAAATGGGCGTTAAATAAGTTAAGATGACTATACGAGTATAGAGTACGTATAGATGAGTACGTTGCATACCCTCCCCTCCCCTCTATGGGTATCTCTTTAGTCCGACGGTTGAAGAGTCAGGAAAGAACGGCGGTGGTAGCTGGATCTTAGCACAGAGTTCCCCGAGTACGGCTGAAGGCCGTTGGCTATCCTACCATCTGTTTGAAGATTAATGATGATTTCATATCGTACCTGATTGCATGTCCTTATACTCCGCACCATTTAGTACAACGGTGGAAGGGTCAGGGAATAATGGTGGTGGTAAATGGTTCTTAATGCAGAGTTCCTCAAGGATTGCGGATGGCCGTTGGCTGTCCCGCCATTTGTTTGGGCCGTTGCTACAGAAACAAAATACCTCTGATAATAATATATTCATCAACAGTTTTCAACAAATGTAAGTGGAGTTTGCGTGTGGAAAGAAAGCTCTACTTATTATTAACTACGAAAACATACGAGTATTACGCTGCATTAAAGTAGCGAATATAGGTTCTGATTTTTTACTCCTATTTTAGTACCCAAAACCAATGACACCCACGACACCGTTTTTTTTTTAATAAATTAATTGAAAACCGTTTGATTAAGCTCAAAATAAAGCCTATGATTAGAAGTGATAAAATTATCCTTACATATTGTACTCGTCAGCCAATCCAACAGTGGCTCTATGTTTAGTATATGCCCTGTCTTCAAGGTCAATGGAAGTGCACCCTATCAGGTCGTCAGCAGAAGTCAGGCCAGAGTCCATCACCGACACCTTCAGGAGATAGTCTTCTGGCAAGTAGCATCGGAACTCATACACTCTAGAACAGAATAGGTAACTGAGTGACAAGAACAGAGTTAGTTAGTTGGGCTTGGGCATGACAACAGAATGCACTTATTTCTTCTTCGTTGTTTCGTGTTGTAAAGGCTGAGGGATATGATGGTAGTGGGCACTCTTCACTGATGCTCTAAAAGCTTTACGGTGTCGGGCTTGTATGCTAGCTTGTAGTGATGCTCCAATTGCTGCTGTTATCGCGTCTGAGCATGAGCATACGTCCACTACCTCTCTTCCCGCCATGGGGCCATATCATACTATTTATTTATTTAATCTTTATTGCACAAAAGAAAACTTATCGTACAAAAGGCGGACTTAATGCCATGAGGCATGCTCTACCAGTCAACCTTCGGGCAAAGCAAATAAATAGTGGGCGGTGCAATACATATATTAATATAATATATACACATACAAATAAATACAGATGAAACATACTAATCAGATAACCTAAGAGTTCACAACTCTGCTAGCGTAGGGGTCACGCGAACATTTTTTGAAAGCGCATTCGTTCGGAGCTTGCTTGATCTTGAGGGATAGGCGGTTCCAGAGGCGGGACACTTGGACGGTGAACGATTTGGACATAAAACCAGTACCATTGTCATGGCCCAAATTATACTGACTTTCCAAACACAGGTTCAGCGCTCCTGGGCACACCAGAGCCGCTGTCACCAAGCTTCTTGGAGCTGCACTGGATAGACACATAGCATATGGAGTCCGTGGTGAACCCTTTGGTCACCAGACCGGAACATTTCACCACGTATACGCGCACGAGGTAGCGTGCTGGGTCATTTTCGGGGTGGCTGTCGAAGTAACTGCAAGCAGGAATGGATTATAATTCAGGATTCTTCTCGAACAATTTGGGTTTTTGGTGTACGAATGATTTGACGCCTACTGTCGGTGCATCGAACCCCTGCTGGGGTATGGGATGATATACGAGTCTTTTGACAAGGAGTTGGGCGAAACGTTTCCTCTGACGCGAAGTGGAGTTTTCGAACGCTGTAGGTATAGGGCGTTCTTAAAAAATGTGTATATTATGTACATACATGTAGGTAGACCTTAAACAAAACTTGGCCCAGAATCGTTATTTATATTCGAACCTCCTACAAGAAAAGGGTGTCCCGAAATGTTGTAATTTAAAAATATTTACCAGCGTTACGTTCATACAAATAAAAAAAAAACATTCATTCAAAAACGTGACGATCTGAAAGGGAAATTTGACACTTTGTTTCTTGCGTGAGGTTTCAATGTTTAAGGAAAAAGTTCATGAATAGCCTAACAAGCGTCGGTCCGGCCCAGGGATAGAAGCGGTTCAGACAGCTTTCATATGAAAATAATGTGCATACTACATATATTTGCATTATTAAACGTCAATAGCTATTTGTCAAGGACTTGTCATATACCAAATTCAAAACATTGTTTACCGGAATGCTGGTCATTCCTTCGTTCTTCTTGCAAATCTGAATACTATTGAAAAAAACTTGACTTTCATCATCATCATTGAGGATAGTTTTGGCAATTTTGCAAAAAATACTTGAAATTTGCGGAATATTTAGTTCTGTTTCCCCTTTGTTTACATCAGTGACATTCACCGACTTTCAACGTGCAGCTACCAAAAATTTGTCTTTGGCATTAAAATAAATTAGTACCACTAAAAATCCACAATATGGCGAGGGTAGTAAAACTGTTGGGCTTATACTCTATTTTTTTTTACGTTCTGTCCGCTTAGTCCTGCTCCGCTCAGTTTATACTGTTTCCAATGGAGTAAACATTTCGATCGATTGGCCAACAAAGTCAACATCTTATCCGTTCCGCCCAAATCACTGAAGATTCGGCGAAGATTCGTGTTGTCTCCCTCTTTGACATACAAAAAAAAGAGGTAATGTAACGTACCCTCGATCTAAATTGACACCGCTGCAGCTAACCGCCACAGTGTTCTCCGGAGGCGGCCATTGGTATATCGCTATACTTGCCTGCACAGAAAAATATCAGTACCCTTACAGCTGCCGGCAAACTTTTAGACCATAACCTTGACTGCGCAGTAGCCGATTTACGTACAAATGTACTTGTACATGCGCAGATCCGCCATTTTTGTTGTAAAAATTTGCCGGCAACTATACCATGAGTGACAGTAATTTGTATGGAGAATAGTACAGCAGCCCCTAGCGGTTACTTTGTACAACTACAATTCCACATACAACACGTTTACGCAATCGGTAGTGAGGATGGTCGCGTTAACTCATGGTAAAGGGTGTACTTACGGCATATTAAGCTCAGTCGAGGGAAGTGTGTTGTCAATTAGAAGTAGGTTAAAATTAGTTATAAGTGAAGTCGTATCTCAGTGCCGATCTACTTACTAGATACGAGGTTGTGAAGAGAATTAACAGAAACTTTAGTGAGTATTTGTTCTCATCAGGAATAGTATCGGGTCTTACTTTCAAGTAGCCACATCGAAGCTGTTCATCAGTCTCCGGTATGCCAGTCTTGTTCCCGCTGTAAATCTTGATGGTGCTACACCAATCCTTGAACTTGCAGAACCCGGGCTGGCTTTCCAGCTCTGAGTCGTATACCTATGGAGCATTAGAAATAGTAGGAGTGCAGACCGACGTTGAATCACAACATACAGTCTGACCGAAAAGAGTAAAAATTAATAAGTGGCAATACAATAATATAGTGCAATATAGTGGTAGTATAGTGTCGTCCCCCTTTTCTTAGATTGATTAGAAAGGGACGACACTAGAGTATTGCCACTTTTTAATTTCTACTCTTTTTGGTCAGACTGTAGTGTGGTTATATGAATAAAATTAGCTAATCATGTCAATGAAATGAAACAAAGGAAAACAATCCAAAAATATTGTATTTTTTGGAATATGTGACACACAAACCAAAAGACATTTTAAAAATAATTGAATGACGGCTTAGAACTTAATTGGACTTTTCACGGTGAAAACGGCAAATTACTTATTGTCTCCATAAAAATATTAGTTTTACATTTTGCATGGAGCGTTTTTGGCGCCCCGGAGGAATGTTGAACATTAACTGTCATTTCTGAGATTTAGAGCAATCTAAGTGTAGGTAGTTGGTTATGTTTTTTTTCTTTTCTTTTCAAACCATAATCTGATATGATCGTGGTTTAACTTAAATGGCTGATATTCCAGAAAATATCCTCCCAATAGTTAGTTTCGATGGGCCGATTCCAATATTTGTTATGCATATGTGCAAATAAAACATGGCCCCCAGGCTCCGGTAGCTCAGCCGCTCCCGGCCACGGTAGCGGTGGAGCAGGGGGGTGCAAAGAATCTCCAGAGGCGTGTAGGCTACCAGAACCAACTGGTCCTGGCAACGCACAACGCGCGCACTTTGAGGGTCAACAAGAAGATCCACGCCTCATAGTTAACTATACTATTATAAAATTGTAGATCGTATTCAAATTCAGTTTTCTAAGGAGAGGGGTCATGATTTCAGGAAAAATCTTAATAGCGTGACGCAGGATCGTCATTTGTTTTTGATGCCATCATGACCATCTGTTGGTCATAATGTCCATTGTCCTCGCATCACGCCGAAACGGCTGGACTAATTTTAACCGGTACAAAAAATACGCGTGCGAAGTTGCGGGCACCTTCTAGTAGGAAAATAAAGAAACACGAATAATGCAATTAAGGTCACTCGGTGCAACTGCTCCTAGCGTATCGAAACACCGAAAAGTACAGATGTTATACTACTAACGCTATCTATAATTAGTTGGCAAAAGTATGATGACGTTAGCAAGAAAAGCTGCAGAAGCTCTTATACAGCCTTTATTCAGCTTAAAATAGCGGTTTAAGGGCTGTATAAAGCTTTTGCAGCTTGTTCTTTACTTGGGTAGTGTTAATGTTAAATCTGTACTTTTCGATAAATCCATGTGGTCAGGTAGCTGCACTTGCCCCAAAAAAAGCTAACTTTGACGTGAAAATCCGGTGAGTGTTTGAATACAATATAAATGAATAAACAAATATTAAGGGACAATCGACCTAGTTCCAAACTAAGCAAAACTTGTAGTATAGGTACTAGATGACGATATACATAATGTGTATATAATTACATATAAAGATAACATCCATGATCCTGGAGCAAATATTCGAGTTCATCACACAAATATTTGCCCCTGCCGGGATTCGAACCCAGGACCGCCAGCTCAGTAGGCAAGAGCACTACAAACTGCGCCAACCGCGTCCTCAACACACATAACACATATAAGAATTTTTAACATATATTTATTAGTTTGATCCGAAATGGGATTAAGAGGCCTTATTCCTTTTAAAAAAATTTTTTTTTCATATTATGACAAATATATTGATAATTTCAACCAACTTTTTGAAGTGAATAATACTTTCCCCGAGTTCTAGGTAGTAACATAGCTATTTCATGCATTCATTGCGTGCAGTCGAAAATAAATTGCAAAAACTAATTTTCCGAGTGAATTTTGACAATTTCGAGTAGGTAGTTTTTGAAACAAAAATTATCAATGAAAAATTCAAACTAGGTTTTAAATACATACCAATAAATCCCAATAGCCCTGTTCTAGGTAGTAACATCAATAACATGTTAAGAAACATGTTTGATCTTAGAGGAATATAGCAAAAACAATCAGCATTTTAAAAGGAATAAGGCCTCTTAAACGGAAATTAAACGTCATACCTACTGTGTTGATAGATTCATTAAAGCTGATGTCATGAATTTATGATGATTGCACAATATTGTGCAATGATTGACTGGCAGGATTGACGGAGCCGCCCTGCTTCCAGATCTGTATCCCCTAGTGTAATTAACATTGCGAATATTCAGAAATAATTGAAGATATCTACGATGATGGGCCATTAATTCAAATAGATTCTATCAGCCTCTGACGTCCACTGTTGAACATAGGCTTTCCCCATAGCTCTCTGCATGGTGCGATCATGGGTACCTATTACAATGCCGAAGTTCAAAATACCGAATTTCATAAGACCTACGGATGAAGGCCGAAAATTAAAATGTCGAATGTTTATTTGACCGAAAGTTTAAAATCCCGAAAGAACGTTTGACAGAAAGGATGAAATCCCGAATACTGTAATCCCGACGGCTAGAATTCCTACAGTTCAAATGCCGAACGATTAATAGTATTTTATGCAACCGTTGTATAAGAGGGGGCAAAAAACGCGAGTGGCATGGGTTACGATGTGAGCGTAGCGAACATCGTAAGAGAGATGCCACGAGCGTTTTCTGACCTACTTATACAACCTTGCATACAATACTTTTTCTACGACTCGACATTTCATAAATACAATGCAAATAAACAACAAAGAAAATAATTACATGTTCCCGCTCGGAATCAACAAAATTAAAAAAAAAAATAGTCTGATAAACTTTTTTTTATTGACGTCCATCTGTCAAAAAAATATAAACTTATACATAAAGGTATACGTTCACTATACTAAACATCTGTCAAAAAAATATGATTTTACGCATAAAGATATACGTTCACTATACTAAACGTCCATGCACTGAAGATAAAACTTTTTTTTTAAGTTGTCAGCAATGCCTTAGTACTATAAGTTTTTTTTTAAATTGCAAATTGTGGGAATGCAGCTGTTTATCTTGTAATCTGTGGTACTAAATAATGCTTTTTTGGCGACATTATAACATCGTTTAGCAGTGTTTTTTTGTCAATAGAGTATAGACTTTTACAGACTTTCATAATTTATGTCTTTATATTAGAGTGAGTAACTATATAAATGACACAAAAAAATACTGGAGTAGAAAAAATAGTTTTCACCTCACTCGCTCGGAAAACCTCCGTTTATAGGGCGAAATCTGCGTGCAAAAGTCTATTCTATCCGCTAGCGTGCAAAAGTCATTTGAATTTCGAACACGAGGATTTTGATTCTCTGTGGTGCATGTAACTTTTCTATATTTAAGACTCCTTCAATGCGTGACTGATTCATCAGTCGATAAATCTTCGGATAACCAATCAACGCACGCTAATAAAGGGCGATCTGGTCAGGCCGGCTAAAATCATATGTACGTTTGAATACTTCTTTTAAAAAAAAATACACCTACAATATCACGTCCAGAAACCTGGTTTGTGGTTACAGATTTTTAAGTTTTAATTTTTTCTACACTTTATTTTATGTTGAATATGTTTATATATAAATTAATACTAAGCATTTCAGTTTCATTTACATATTTTGACAAGTAAATATATAAAATACAACACACATTTTAATGTTTATTTGTTATAAAAGTTGGAACATAAGAGTGTATGCTGAATGCACACGAGAAAAAAAAAAGTTAAAAAGTTGGAAGTTTTCACAATTCACGTAAACAACGTAAATTTGTTCTGTGGAGAATACATACTGTTGTCTTACTTTATAGAAATATCGAAAACAAGAAAGTTAAGCCCAATTTGGAGTAGGTATTTATTCAATGCTAAAAGCCTGCATTAAAACGAAAAAATATTTGTTATACATATTTGGAGACATAAGTAATTTACCGAAACTATTGGCGTTTTTAAAGAAGATAAAGCCGAAATAATTTTGCGGATTCCATCGTCCAATAACTTCCAAAGCAAGTTTTATGGAAAATACTTCCGAGTGGCCAACTAATCCTTCCCAGAATGCCATTCTCCCACATTCACAACGAATGTGTCAAGTATAGTTTCAAATACAAATATAATATTAACAGTGCTTAAGAAAAACTCAACGATAAAATATACACGACGATAATACAAATTACGGTCATATTACTTTTAATTTTTAATATGTGTGCTTCTCTCGTATTTATTTGGTTTAGATTTGAGTGTGTTATGTTTTAAATTTGATGTGTTAAATAGAAGGCAAAATTATAAATGATTATTTTTGTTTTAATTGTTTTTCTTGAATCTTGCACTTTCCTCGCTGTAGTGAGGTGAAAAGTTGTGTGTTCCGCATGGCTGCAAAATTATTTAGCTTCTCGTGTCTTGAAAGCCTCGCTACGCTCAGGAATCTATCTTTGAACCATTCGCTTCGCTCATGTTTCAATCTTAGATTCCTTCGCTCGCTCAGCTTTCAATTTCAACACTCGCGCCAAATAACAACTTTGCAGCCTTGCATAACAAATAACTATTGTTTAACGCGAAATTGCGCGTGCACGAAATATGAGGGTAGGGCCTAATGTGCCTAAGTATTCTAACAAATAGTAAATGATACGTAATTTTTGATGCCGCAACGGCTCCGGCGCTGCGGGCAGTGCAGCCCCACCGCCGTCGCGAAACAAAAAGTTTGCACCCACGCTCGCACACCCATACATACGTATCACAAGTACAACAAAAGGAGCGTTTTTTAGGGATATAAAAAAAAACTAACCTAACCTAACCCGGCCGAGTCGGATCTGCTCTGAAAGGTGATTGATTCACCTCAACCTATTCTCAAACTTTAAATGATTCCCCTTTCAGAGCAGATCCGACTCGGCCGGGTTAGGTTAAGTTATTTTTTTTTATATCCCTAAAAAACGCTCCTTTTGTTGTAGTTATGATCATATTCTTAAAAGAAAAAAAAATTTTTTTTTCATTGGCATTTTACTGACAATGGTTGACTTTCGGTAGGTATTCTAAAATTTCAAAATTTAAAACTTTCGGTATTGTAAAATTTCGAGATTTTGCACTTTCGATCTTTTCAAAATAGGTCTTTTGAGCATCGGTATATCGAATATTGGCTTTTTGTACTTTCGATATTTTGATTTTCGGCATTTTGACTATCGGTATTTCAACTGTAGGTATTATGCACTTTCGGGATTGTAAATATTGTAATACGTACCCTGCGATCATGTACAGACGGCATCCATGGACTCCCTACGACGCTAACGAGGTCATTTATTTATTTATATTTAATTCTTTATTTTTATATAATAATTCAAGTAGATAATTATTTGGAAGTAACTCACTGTAAGTCGGTCTCCGGTTGCTTCTTTATCGCCTGTCGTTTTAACCTGTAATATCGTAACTAATTATAAACAAAATCGCGATAAAAAAGGTGATTATTTCATTACCTCGACCTTTCGGACGTGATTTCACGTCCATGGTCTCGAAGGGACTCAAACTACTGTTTTTTTATTATTTTTATTATTAATTTATTTAATCTTTATTGCACTATAGAAAACATGTCGTACAAACGAAGACACTGATAACTGTACGTGTATTTGTGAACTAAAAACCTTAATAGTACAACGTGTTAACACGTTCACTGTCCCGGTTTGACATGTGAACCTTATGTCTCTGTAATAGAGGCTTGCCGTGACCCCACATATGGGACACGGACAGTGAACGTGTTAAGGCCTATGGGTGTATAGTTAACAGTGTCTTCGTTTGTACAAAATGCGGACTTCATTCCTATAATAAGTTTCTGTCAAAAATGTCATTTTAGTGGCAAGCTTTTATAGTCGACCGTACTTTTCTTTGGATATCCATCAAATGCTCACTGAGACGATTCTAAAGAGCCCAAGCTCGGTAGGATTGCTTTTTCTATTATAGAGTTCCTATGGCCACCTTCCGGCTCCATCATCAGATCAGCCCCATGGTACCATATTATTGTATTGTCATCAAAGTTAAGTAAGTATGCAAAATTTCAGCTTAATCGGTTTAGTGAGGGAAGTAGTGTCACCCAATGTATGGAACGTGCAAATTTTGGTATCGGATGAATTCACTTGGCACAGATGTAGGGTACGTAAAACTAACCAAATTTTGCCCGGTAGCCATCCACTACCCCCTGGCGGGTAGGAAGGGGGGGCAGTCAAAGTTCTATTTACCCAATGCCACAAGTGTGGTGTCATTTTCTGATAAATCGGGCATGAGGAATTCATTTTAGAGACATAAAATGTATAGTTTACTACAAAAAAAGGAAAATAATTACGAACATATCAAAATTGGTATGCAATTTTTTTATTCTACTATCAGTATCTTTGAAAATCATAACTTTAAAGTAAAAAAATAAATACTACCTTAAAGGATATTTATCTAGCTTATTAAAAATATATGCTTTATTATGTCACATAAATTGGTTTTATACAAAATAGAATACTTACTTAACTTACGTATATACTGGTAGGTTGCTTAACTTACTTATTGACTGTCGCTAATGGTCTGATGCGTCAATAATAGTTTAAGTACATTTTCCACCACAGTGGCATAATTCAGTACATTCTAATTGCTTTTTTAAACAGTTGCACCTAACACCGCACCGTGACTTGCACTTGCACCGAATTAATTCCCGACAAGCGGTAGCAGCAACTGGTGCAGTAGTCCACATTGGTTTCCAATTATTGGATACCATTTTCCATCCCCAATCTGCCGGACTGGGAAGATTTTGAATTGGCACCATTGCTTGGCCCCATACGTGCACACCCTGGTAAACAGCTCTTAGCAGATGCTGCCGAAAACTGGCTTCCGTCGGATGATTGATGTTGATTTTCCGACTTTGTACCACATTTCTCCCTTTTAGGGGTTGAAGTCTCAAAAACCTGAAACACGTGTTGTCTTATTTATCGTTAGAAATACTCCTGTGAAGTTTCGAATAAAATAGTTTAACAAATCTTGTTTCCCCATACAAACTTTGGACCCACATTTCTCCCCAATTTTAAAAAATCCTATCTTAGTGTACCCCTACACCTTATAAGGAACCTACGTGCCAAATTTGAACTCTCTAGAACCAGCGGTTTAGGGCCTAAACCGCTGGTTCTAGCCTAAACTTTAGGCTGTGCGTTGATATGTCAGTCAGTCAGTCAGTCAGTCAGTTTCTTCTTTTATATATTTAGATATTTAACTTAAAATTCAGAATTTTCAAAGATACTGATAGTAGAGTAAAAAAAATTGTAAACCAATTTTGATATGTTTGTCAAAATTTTCCTTTTTTTCTATGAAACTGTACATTAAATGTCTCTAAAATGATTTCCTCATGCCCGATTTATCAGAAAATGACACTACACTTGTGGTATTGGGTAAATAGAAGCTGATATGCTGCTGTGTAACTTTGACTGCCCCCCCTTCCTACCCGCCAGGGGGTGGTGGATGCCTACCGGGCTAAATTAGCTTAGTTTTACGTATACTACATCTGTGCCAAGTGGATTCATCCGATACCAAAATTTGCACGTTGTGACACTACTTCCCTCACTAGTTGACGATATCTGCTTCAAAATTGAGTTACAAGATTTCACCCGAACAAACATACCTTAAACATACCATGCAAGCTAAATAAAAGCTTGTAAAATAATGTGTGAAAATCGCGTAGAAATTATAATTTTAATTATAAAGTAACATAGGAGCAAAGCTTTTCCTAAACTGGCCACCAAATGACAAAAGTTCCAAGACAACACGTCAACAATTATGTACAGTCGCCATCAGATATATATCGCAGCATATAAGGCGTTCATAAATATCTGAACATGTTACTGTAACACCCAGTCAATAAGAGTCGTGTTCATAATTATATTTATAAACGCCTTATATGCTGCGATATATCTGATGGCGACTGTATTAGAACAACATAATTAATATTGAAGGAAATGCAAGCATACATCACCTATCTCAAGTTTTAAAAAACAAACTGATTTATTATTGAAAACATGGTACGATATTCTATTCCACGGACCACGAAACGTGACAGATTATAGTTCAAAGGGTCCAGTCCGAGTAAAGAATAAACAAACCTTCAAAGTAGAATCAATCCGCGCCTCACAGTCTGAGCACTATTTAAATGTACCTACATAGTTTTGGTAGTCACACTTTTTGAATTCGACGCTACATCAAGGTCTACTTCATTAAATAGATGAACCCTATTTGTATGTATGTATATTTAAGAGACCTTATTCCTTTTAAAATTTGTTTGATATAAATTTATTGCTATGTATGACAAATGTGATAATACTTTTGTGAGTGAATAATACTTTTTCCCGAGTTCTAGGTAGTAACATAGCTATTTCATGCTTTCATTGCGTGTAGTCGAAAATAAGTTGAGAAAAACTAATATTCCGCCTTAATTTTGTCAGTTTCGAGTAGTTTTACAAACAAAAATTATCAATGAAAAATTCAAACTGTAGGTTTCAAATATATTTCAATAAATCCCAAATTAATAAATTAATTAATTCCAATAAATTCTAGGTAGTAACATCCATAATATGTTAAGAAACATGTTTGATCATGGAGAAAAATAGGTACTGGTAGAGAATGCCTAAAGGCATTAAGTCCGCCATTTGTACTTTTACTTATGTATTTTGTGCAATAAAGTTTAAATAAATAAATAAATAAAAAATGACAAAAACAATCAGCATTTTAAAAGGAATAAGGCCTTTTAAAGTACATACATATTATTACGTACATATATATTAATTAAATTACATATATACCTACATAGACTGCTGAACTTGCAACCTTTCTTTTTACAAGCTTTTATTTAGCTTGCATGGTATGTTTAAAGTATGTTTGTTCGGGTGAAATCTTGCAACTCAATTTTGAAGCAGATATCGTCAACCGATTGAGCTGAAATTTTGCATAATTACTTAACTTTGATGACAATACAATAATATGGTATCATGGGGCTGATCTGATGATGGAGCCGGAAGGTGGCCATAGGAACTCTTTAATAGAAAAAGCAATCCTACCGAGCTTGGGCTCTTTAGAATCGTCTCAGTGAGCATTTGATGGATATCCAAAGAAAAGTATAGTCGGCTATAAAAGCTTGCCACTAAAATGTCATTTTTGACAGAAACTTATTTACTTTACCGTAGTTGGGTAATAAGATGGTTAAAAGGTAGGTAGCCTTGTTCAAAAATCAAATTCGGTTATTTTACTATATAATTAATTATTATGCTATTTAAAAACCGGGTTAAAATCCATTATAACAAAGTGTTCGGTGTATTACTTAATTTTTTACCTCAATTTTCATTTTCTTTTGACAAATCGCTATCGCCACAGAGGCAAGAAATATTCATAACCAATGTCTAATTATTTAATTGATATTTTTTTAAATCTGGGGGCACGGCAGTGCCCCCGCCAAGTCGAGCAAACGCGCTTGCCGGCACGCCGGAACATCCTTTTCTCGAAGCCATTCAGACCATTTATACTTGACACTATACCTATAGGGATTGATTAGAAAAGCCTCTTTTATGCGCGCTTTTTAAAGCCGGCAACGCACTTGTGACTCCTCTGGTATTGCAGGTGTCTAATAGGCGACGGTAATCGCTTTCCATCAGTATCCTTACCATGAGTTAAAAGTGACAGTACTCGTTAGCGACTGCATAAAGGCGCTGTAATATTTTTCATACAAATCATTTACGCTGTCGCTAGCGTGTACGGTCACGTTAACTCAGGGTAAAGGTACAGGCGATTAGTTGGCTCGTTCGCCCTCTATGACTAAAAAAAATATCAAAAATGAATTAAAATCGTCGAACTTTGACAAAAACGTAAATAGCATGGCTGAATATTATTCCTTTTCTAGAGCTCTATGCTCAGTTTACCAGAGTATCCAACTCTTTGGACAGTCTACAAATCCTAAGCATATTACAATAATACGTCTACAGCAAGGGGATTTGAAAGACCTCTGTGGGCGATAATATTGTTTTGTGTTTTATATAAAAGAACGTAAGCGACAAGCTTTTCAGACAGGTTAGAACGTTTTGAGTGCAGCATTTTGCAATCCAGAACATACAAAACTAGAGGCGAGCTTCCATCGCTATACCACAAAACAGATAGGTACAGAAACACGATATCTCGGACCAGTTCAGATCAGTGCGAGCGCGAGTGCCATCCGCTTGACGTGACCGTGAGCAATGTCTATGTGTGCGTTTGCTCGAGCGCGCTTGTATGTAGATTGATTTCTGTACCTACCTATCTGTTTTGTGGCTATACTACCTAAAGGTTATCGCAATGCGGTATTTGAAGACGGCTCAAATCAGCTACTCTTTATGAAATTACATATATGATTTGATAGCATCAAATTTCTATGAAGATGCTGGCTTGTGACGTCATAAAACCGGCTAAGTGCGAGTCTGACTCGCGCACCGAGGGTTACGTACAAACACTTATCCCGTCTTAACTGGACGGGATAAGTTAAGTTGGCACCTGGTATGTATGGCGCCGGATGCAAATGAGGTGCAAAGTTAACGAAATCGATCACGTTTGTTATATGGGAGCCTCCTTAATATTTATTTCGTTCTGTTTTTAGTATTTGTTGTTATAGCAGCAAAGGAAATACATCATCTGTGAACATTTTAACAGTCTAACTATCACGGTTCATGAGAACCTGGTGATAGACAGACAGACGTGACGTGGAGTGCGTTACCTCAACTCTCATAGCTACATCTTATACATACAAATACATACGATATTTTTAGCTGCGTAAAGATTTCTAATGTATAGCATAGTATGCGCCTCAATAACGCAGTGGATATTCGACTTCTCCTTGTTCAAGGCTGCATTCCCGTTTCAGTAAATATATTATTGAGTTAATCGATGGCTGCCGAACAAGATCCCGTAACCTAGTGTTGGGCGTAATGAATTACTCTTGCAATTTAATTACTAATTCAGTTACATGTAAGGTCAACCGGGGTAATTGCCACTTTGGGGTTATTTCAGTTACTTTTTAAACGACGTTAGTTACTACAACTTCTGCCATATAGTGATATAGGAATAAACTACTTGGAGGGCAACAGGTAACATAAAGGGCGTTTTGGCGTATCGTGTTCAAGAGGTCGACCATTTTGAAATTTAGTGTCATGCTAGATCTACACGTTGCATGAGGTAAGTCAACAAAGTCTGTTTACATCCCTGTTTTCTTTAGATATTTGATAATTATTTGTAATGAATGTGACTACTATTAGTAAGACGATATGTTCGAATCACTATTTTTGTTGATAATGCTTTGGGTTTGGAAAAAAATCGATGTCAAATTCTTGGAGGATATTTTTTAAATTTAGCAAAATGCGTCTCATACTTTGAGTTAATTGCGTCTGTGTATCACATTTGCCCCAATGTCAGGTGTCGACAACCTTTTTCTTGATACTTGGTTTTAACAGTATAAAGAACATTTTCGAGCTTATTTTTATGTAGCATGTAATGCATTTTATGTAGTTTTAGTGTCAAAGTATAAGTAAGAACTTAGTCGGAATTTCGTCTACTGATTAACTCCCAATTTTTATTTTTTATTTTTTTTTTATTAACGCCAGAGAGCCTGCTGCAAATCGTGAACAAAGTTTTGCCTCTCTGCCGCAAATGTGATTTCGTTCTTACGTAAGTTCGACAAAGACGCAAGAGTTCCTTCGTGGTCCGCGGTAGGCACTCTGTATTCTAACAAAATTACTTATTTAAAAATAGCTTTAACTCCAAAATTCACAAATGGATAGATTGCAAAAAATTTGTACATAGTTAAAAGCTTGGTTAACATAAAATACGATCACTTCCTTTGTGTGACGAAAGTTAGTCATAAGTATTTATTCATAAGTGCATTACAATACAACCCTAACCCTGCATTAGCCATGCATCGTTTGTTTTTTTATCTGTCGGCTGGACTTATAAACTTGTAGGTATAAGAAAGGGATAAAAAATAACTTAACTAATTCAGGTTCGTAAAGTTTTATGAATAAAGGGGTTATTCTATAAAAACTTTTTGTTTTCGAGATAGTATATAGTTATTTAAGAAACGCTTATATTCTTAAATTGTTTTACTTACATGTAAGTTCTTAGACGAAACTTCAAAACAAATTTTATTTTGTTTTAAATAATGTAAAATATGATAGAAGAAAGTATTGACCTTAAATATCTTTAACAAAACTCCTCATCTGGATAAAATCTCCACTATTTAATTTCACTCATTAAATAGGTCAGTGACAAAGATAAAAATTAAAGCTCTCGGAACATTTCTAGATCTTAGACTTTTGACCGACTAAAAGGTTTACAACATCTGGAAATTAGGTTTGGATAAATGCGTCCACAAATTGTAGACGCGTTTACCCAGATTATATATTTTCTATCTGAGGTCGTTAGTAACTGTTTTTGATCCCTTGTATTTAGCTTTATCTTCTAGAATACTGTATTGCAAACATGTTTCATGAATTTTTGAAAGCCTCTTGGGAATTGATCGTGAATGGCTTAAAAAAGACGCAATTACCCCAACTGGGACAAATGCGTCTAAATTTCCGTTTTTTTTTTAAAACATCTGTATATCGTTTAATTTTCGCAAACCAAAAACGTTACTACACGAATTTTCTTGAAATAAAGCCACAGGAAGTACAGCGCGTAAGAATATTTCTATACATTAATTAAATTTCTCATAACTTGGGGTTAAATGAGAGTATAAAATATCAAAAAAAATGGTAACGCCATTACCCCGGTTGACCTTAATAAATAAAAAGTAATAAAATTAAATGTAATTGCACAATAGGTAATTTCAATTACATTAATTGGTAAATCTTTTTAGGCTAAATTACTCAATTACTTTATGTAAATCTTGTATCGCCATGTCGGTCTGTCCGTCTGTCCATCCGTCCGCGGCTTAGCTCCGTGATCATTAGTACCTAGAAAGCTGAAATTCTGTATGAGTATGTGTATGTATCACGCCGACAAAGCGGTGAAATAAAAACTAAAAAAAAAAACTTTTTTTCTGGTACCTCCTTAAAATGTAAATTATAGTCAATTTAATTGTCTACAACATTGTCTAAGCTCTTTTCTAGCTAAAATGCTCCTAAACGAAATTGCCGGATTTTCAATATGGCGGCGGGCGCAGAGGAGAGAGAATTGTGCATTTTGCATTTTAAATACTCACTCCTAGACCACATATCAAAAGTTCAAAACTACCGGACCGTTTGTAAGGTAAAACCCCTTTATTCACTGCATTATTAAGTAAAACTATCTGCTAGGAACATTTTAATTCGTTTGATGCTCGACAGATTATCCGGAGAAACGTGGATTGAAATCACTTTGATGTATAAAAGTACGTTAGTCGCTCCGCTAGTCGAAAAGGCTTTTGGTACCGTTGGGAACTAAAAGTTAGTACCGTAAAACTACCCAACTATAGTCCAGTCCACACAACTATGGTCCAATTTAATCCGAAAATTACTCGTTAATATTTATTATGACAATTATTACGAATAAACTCTAAGGTGAACAACATAATTAAACAAACTTAAATAAAAACGTATAAAATAACTGACAGAATAATTATGGATTTTGATAAAAATAAACGAGTTTTGTTTTGGACCATGTAGTTGGATGATTGGACTATAGTTGGGTAGTTTTACGGTAATTATCTTCGAAACGGAAAAAAAACCCATTCGGTAATTGGCTTCAAAAAGTTACAAAATGGGACTTTCCCATTACCGATTCGTAACCGCGGTTGGTAACCAGCTTGGAAACGGGAAAAACATCCCATGTTGTAACTGGTTACAAAATGGGACTAATATTACCGATTCGTAACCGCGGTTGGTAACCAGACCAGACGTTTGTTTCACGGGTCAAGAAGAATTGCTGATTTCGGAAGAAACGACCACGCCTTTCGAGTTTTTGAAACTCATTGTTACATTGGGAATCCCAACATATACGTATATTGTGACAAAAATAAATGAAATTGCACAAGTGTGTATGGAAAACGGCACTACGCAGGCCCATTACGTAATCGGCTATAAACGGGGAATTTCGAATTCCCATTTCGTACCCAGTTACAAAACTTGGTTACCAAAGGGAACATCCCCCTATAATCATCCAACTAACATAATACCATTATCCAATGTCCAAAACCCGAATTTAATATGACGTAATTTCTGAACAGGCCCGAATACTTAGCCGGGTCGTTAGTGCGGTTTCTTGAGCATGGTAAGCCCAAGACAAAAGAATACATACGTTTAACGTTGCGTAATATCTCATCCACCAATCGTGTTCTATCTTCTTCGCAGCTTGTCTTTCTTTTGAAAACACTGGGAGAAGCATTAGTTCTTCTTCGTCGATTTTCTTAGGGAAGAGTTTTCCCCAAATGCGTTTTCTTTTAGGGGTCTCTTCCTGCTTATTAACTATTTCTTCGGAGGGTTCAATAGTCAGGCATGTTGGTTGTCTTTTGACGAAGGTTCGCCGGTTAGCTGCAGATAGTGATATAAATAAATATAACTAAAATTATACTAAAAACTCTCGTTTAACTTCGTCTCGTTTATCTTCCAAAGTGCTTATCAAAATTAATAGACCAAAGGTTCGTGAAATTTCTTAAACTTTCTAAAGGCTCATTATCCGTTCAAAAACGCTGATTGTTTTAGGCATCTTTCTCTGTGATCAAACATGTTTTTAACATATTATCAATGTTACTACTTAGAACAGCGCTATTGCAATTTATTGGTATATATTTGAAACATATAATTATAAATTTTATTTCATAAACTACTCAAAATTTACAAAATTGACGCAGATTGTCTTTTTGAACTTATTATCGACTGCACGCAATGAACGCATGAAATAGCTATCTAGAACTCAGGGAAAAGTAGGTATTATTCACTTAAAAAGGTCGGTTGAAATTATACTATTTTCATATGCAAAAAATATTTTTTTAAAGGAATAGGGCCTCTCAACTTGCACTATCCTACGCAATACGAAATCAGACAATGTCAGGTGTTTTTTTCCCGTATGGCAGTAGATAAGGTACCTAGTCTTTAAAAGTTGCGACTAATTTTTTACAAAACAAATCCAGGAATAGATAGGTTATGGTCAAAGTGTGATATTTAGGAATTGTAAACAACTATGGACGACGATAAATAAGTATTTAAATCTTCTATTATCAATTTATCACCTTGCATAAAGACGTTCGGCGCAATAGACCTCGAAAATATAATTTCTTTCCTCTCATCCTTAGGTATCCAGTTGACCAGATATTTCAGTGGTCTTTTAACGATATTTAAGCCGGCAAAAACTGTTCTTCCGAATGTTGTACTGTCATACAGTTTGACAGTTAAGGGCGAGCTTCCATTAGTTAGATTGCCTTGGAATATCTGAAATAGCATTAGATAGCATAAAATTTGACATTATGCCATCACCATACCGCTTGTTCTTCCTAACCTTGGAACCTAAATGGTCGCGTACGTCACGGTTCAAAAGGAATGTCCTCTCGCAATCCCTCAGGCTATCGAATGAGCTCCCTGCCGAGGTTTTCTCAAGGGACTACAGAATGGACTACTTCAAAAAGGAGTGTACAGATTTTTAAAGGGTCTGCGAATCCCCTGGAGTTGCAAGCGTCCATAGGCTTCGGTAAACGCATTACCATCAGACGAACCGTACGCTCGTTTGCCACCACCGTGGTAAATAAACAGAAGAAAATGGTTGGTCACCTTACACGACATAACGTTTTTATAAAGAAGACATCATATAAAATGGCTGAAGGCATGCGAGGAAAATGAGGAACAGGAATTAGCCAAGATGAAAATAGGCGTCCCGTCGTGTAGAGAAATCAAGGAGGCAGCTAAGGATGGAGTTAGGTGGCATCTTCATCAGCTGCATCGAACAGGGCCTCTTAAATTTATGATGGTAAATCTCCCAATGTTTGACACCTTAATATCAATAGTTGACACCCTTTTTGACATCTCTATTACTATGAATTAAGGTTTAAAGTGCCAACCATAGTAGACACAGTGTCTAGAACTAAAAAGTTTATCATAGATAGCTTTTGATTGAAGAAAAAAAAACATTCTAATGTTTAAATTTAGAACTTGGGTACCTACCCGCGAAATCCTATCATTAGGGAAGTTGCAGTTGCTCTTAAATTCCGTTATTATTCCAGATTTGATCACCATATCTTCGATCTCGATACTCATACAGGGTTTTTTAGTGATGCTAATATCCCTTAGGCCCCACCAATATACGTCAATTCTGTAAATGTAAACAATATAGGTACAATTATAGCGTAGAAAAAACGATTAATCTGGGTGCTCCCGGTAAAAGCCGTAACAGACGATCGAACGGTTCGGCGGCCCGATAGGGACGCAGCTATCTGTTAGAAAGAGATAGTAATATATATCTCTCATTCTAACAGATAGCAGCGTCCCTATCGGTTCACCGGACCGTTGGATCGTCTGTTACAGCTTTAAGGTGAGCCAAGGGCTAACCTAACCTAACCTAACCTAACCTACCTTTTCTCGAAGCGCTTTGTCCATTTTTTTTCCTCACTAATGCGACATGACAGTGGCTTAATCTATCGACATAGCCATGAAAAAAAACCCTCATAACTTGGCTTAGGATTGTACCAAATAAACTAAATTATTAGTCAACAGTAAATTTATTAAGCAACTAGCTGCACCGCGAGGTTTTACCCGTTCATCTCACGGGAACACTATTTTTTTTTCGGAATAAAAAGTAGCATATTTGTACGCAGCACCCCATATAACGTAAATATGCATTATCTATCGAATTTGATACAAAACAAGCAATGAAATAATGATTCTTCAAGTATCTATAAAGGTTTTTTGCTTTCTATTTGATACAATTACGTTTATGTTATTTTTTTCGTATCACAGAGTTGAATTATAATATTTAACGATAATAGAACATTACATAAACAGTTACGTATTAAGTGCTATTATTTTTAAAAGGGTACTGGGTAGTGACAGAAATCTTTCAGAATTCGGTGTTACGTACTAAAAAGATTGGGCATTCAAAAATTAAGAGTCGGTACTACCACCACCGAGTTAATCTCTTATATGCACCGTCAAACACAAGTAGGTCCCAGCCGACCCGGGCGGTAGGGTCAGCCCCCATCACCACTTCCATGAGTTCCCATGAACCATCCCAAGAACATCAAGGCAAGCACAGCCAACACATTAAATGATGACGTCACCTCTGACGATGTAGTTAACTCAGATAGGGTAACTTTAGGGAATTCTCCTCAAGTCGCAGTCTCCTCAAGCTCCAAGCGCCATCCTAAGCATAGTAGATGGCGGGGCAATGTCAAACGTAGTATCAACCCTGTTGTCAGTCGGAATCACCCACCCCTCGGTATTAGCAACCAGGGCAGTATATTTCAGTAGGCGCCCCCACTGGGAGCGAACTAGAACTACCTACATTCAACTAAACAAAGTTTTTAGTTATTTTTTCACATGGTTTCTCTCCTTAGTATGAACCACCATTTAGCCAGAGATCTCTCCTGAGATCTATTAGATTAATTTAGTTTTAGTTTAGATAAGTTAGGTTAGGCAAACTCCGGTGCTTCTCCAAGCGGAGTAGCACGTCTGGCACCAGCAGTGCAAAGGGTCCGTTGGAACCGCAAGCTTACATGGAAAAAAAAGTCAAACGAAAGGTTTACTCTTAAACAAAGAGAACACAGATGTTGGTCACTTCGTAAGTGAAAGAGCAGTGAAGTTCGTATCGATGCTTAGGATGACGATGAAGTGACCAACATCTGTGTTCTCTTTGTTTAAGAGTAAACCTTATTTCGTTTGACTTAAAGACTAATTTAGTGTAAAAGTAATTGGCACTTATAACGCCTTACATTTCGAAGTGGCAGTTGTGGCCACAGTTAACACTACAGAATACAGATAATGAGTATTGTTCATCGGGTACAAAGCTAATGGGATTCGCTTAAGAAAAAGAATTAGAACTATACTTCACTACAAACATATAAGTGTCAAATATTTGCTAATAGGAAAATCAAACTATAGTCTACGATACAGTAACTAATAATAACTTGTAAGTATTGTTCACTGGTACGAGTTCCACTGGTATTGGCTCGCAAGCCGAATGCTGAGCCTTCTTCTGCGGATTGTTCCAAGCGCTGTTCACGACAGTCTCCGTCAACTGAATGAGTAGAAATGTACAAATGAAACAATAAACGATTTTAAATTAAAAGCACAGCCAAAGTGCTTAGTTGTTTAGTAGTATTGTAGTAGTTTAGTTTAGTGTTGTGATTGTCCAAAAACTGCATCATAACATCAATCCCGATTCTGACTAAATTGGTTCCATTCGGCGGACCAACATATGGTGCCAGATTGGCATGGCGTCGCGCCCATATAAGACAAAAGGTGAATGAAAAAACCTGAAATCATGACCCTTTCCCATAGAAAACTGATTTTCAAGACCAATCTACAATTTTATAATAGGTAGTATATAAATTACCCGAAGTATAGAAAGAAAAATTAAAAATAAAAACACCCCTCCACTGTTAGGAAGTCTGAAGTATTCGACGCACAAAAACATGTCCAGACATTAAAATGGCGGTGAACAGTTCACGTAGCCAGCCAGGTGGCCTAAGACCAGGTGGGTAGACGACATCATTGAAATAGCAAAAAATGGATACAAGAAGCCCACCCAGGACAGAGATTATTAATCTCTGGAGTCTGGAGGAGGCCCTGCACGCAAACAAGTGTAGCTCTTGCATAATATAGGGTTTTTTTTATTAACTTAATAATTATCTTCTTTTTAAATTTCATGTAAAAGTATACATAAATTGAATTAAAAAAACTTGTATGTTGCTAGCAATAAATAGTACATTACTGCAGAAGCCGGGAATGTATAGTGCTTTCCGGATGAGTAGGTATAGACGAGATAGTGTTGGATAGTGATACGAAGTCGGCAAGTTTTCACGGCTAAGGCTTGGTATACTTAGTGATTTTCTCAAACATATGCAATGAAATAAAAAAACACACCACTCAAAATAAATATACTTCAGCTGTTAGTCTGTTCGTGAACATAGACGTGATGTTCAAAAAGTTTTTTCCTTGCCTAGGCCTTTAATTTTGTATGCAATTCCTTTACAGTTCTTTAGAATTGTCCCGAACCGTGGTACTTCAAAGCCGTGTGTTATAACGCACGTTATAACGACATTCCATTGCATGTTTGAGAAAAGGGTTTTATTTTATATATTACCCGTTTAATTTGCGCAGACATCTGTATCTTTCCGATATGTTCCGTCCCCATTTGAATATCGAACCATTGTAGCGGAGGCAGGGGATTCGAATTCTTCTTATACACGGGCGTCATAGTCACGCGGCCTAGGAGATTAATTTTACCCTGCAAGAAAACCAAAGTTAGAACCATCGGTGCCTTTTCAATCAACACACAATTCATTCGTCGGCCAAAGAACTGACAACATTTCATATTTGTATTTAAAATCATTTTTCTATGGAGAGGGGTCATGATTTCAGGAGAAATCTTAATAGCGTGATGCGGGGTCGTCATTTGTTTTGTATGGGCATGCGCCGTGCCAATCTGGCGCCATTGGTTTTCATAATTTCCTTTGTCCTCGCATCACGCCAAAACGGCTGGACGAATTTTAACCAATTTTAGTGCAGAGATAGCTGGACAGCCAAAGATTATTATAGGATACTTATTACCCGACTACGGAAAAAATGGAGAACGCGCTATACGGTTTGGAAACTGACTTTCAATACAATGTTGATATTTGTAGATATTAAAAATACCGTTTGTACAGCATCCCAATGGTACACTTCGATCATAATTTCCGGGGTACAGTTTTCTAAACGCTCCGGTGACGTGTTGGCACTGCGGTAAATCCTTAAGACTTCATTCCACATCGGATTCATCGTATTTTGCTGGACCTACAAAAATTAGGCTACATAAGGCTACGGCGAATATCGAAATTCCAAGTTTGTTCCGTGCCATCCCTGATCTCGTGTCCAACAATATATGAATGAGCTGGCACGATACGATTCGAACTTCGAAATTCGAATTTCAAACATCGTTTCAAAATAAAATTTACGTCGTTATGTGCTAGTTGCGGAAAGTTTTCTAAAGGTGAAGTGCAAAGTCACAGGAAGTTTCGAGAAGTTAGCCAAGATTTTACCAAGTGGACATTTTCACAATTTCGTAAATTTCGTAAAGCCTGACAAATATATTTAAGCGGTTTACGCTCTTGTGAAATTGTCAGGAACAGCCCGGAAATGTATTAACATTTGTTATTTGTTTCTCGAAGGGTTAAATTTGAAAATAAGTAATCGGAGTAGTTAATGGTTAACAGAACAGTGAGAAAAGCTTTTGACTTGGTTTACAGCGTTAATGTGAATCATGTAAACGCCGCCTCTTTCTCAGGATCGTATAACAATTTGTCGAGCTATACAGGGAATAGATGTGGATCATTAATCGAGCGTTTCAACCGCCTCACTAGTTTTCGTGGATATATTTTGAAAGAATTGGGCGTAGATTTTGATGACATTTTCGGATATTTGTTAGACGTCCGGTAAACTTAGATACCTAACCAGATACGAAATCGAAATCTGGAGCCACTTCTACAAAAATGTGACCACGAAAGTGATTCGGAACAAACGCTCGAATAATGACCAAGGTGTGTCGTACGCAAGTGAGTGATTCAAAAGAAGTATATCTTTTCATTCATCTCAGTAACTCACTCATTCATTGCAGGACATAATCAACTCACTATAATCAGTATTTATCTTTCGTTCGCAACCAGTCACTATAATACGAACCATGGAAGAAAGAGACTAATGGAAGTGGCAAGTAGGCGTCCCGTGTTTCCAAAGATAGGTGCCCTGGCACCTATCCATCGTCAGTCGCTTGTGAATCGGAGACTACGTATGACGTGTGAATTGGTAATAAAAAATAATTATTTCGAATTGATCATGCCGTATTGTGCTGTGGCAAGCTGCCGAAATTCAACCAAGACAAAAAACTCTGTCTGAAGGAGGCATTTCCTATCATTGCTAAGTTATATTTAAATAATAATTCAATTATTCCTTGTTTTCCATTTGGTTGATCGTTATTTGAGTTATCACGTTAGTAGAATACAACTTTATTCCTTAAGAAATACAGTTAATTATCGTTTGTTATCCACATTAAACAATAAGCTAGAAAACTCGCTATTCAAGATGTCAAAGTGAACGCTACTCAAGTAGAGAAGCGGCTATGCTAATATCGATATTATTGTCGATATCAATTTCGAATTTGATAACTGAAATTTAATAATGGAAGATTTATAAAGGGGTCTGCTATTCCTATGCAAAAAAATGTTCTTTGCTTAAGTTTGCTGCTTTAGGGAGCTTACCGTTTAGAAATACCTTTCTTTGTCTCCGTATAAATAAGTTGTAAATACGTATTATATGTTGTTTATGTTTAATAAACGTTTTGTTATAAAATGTGGTTTTATTGACAAACTTTTTAAACCTTCATATGTGACGCCCTCGCGCAAACTACATGTAAATTAGCACTGCCTATTCTGATCACCGCCTATAAAGGAACAGTAACCGGTCCTGTGCTTTGCACGGATTACCTACAGGCAAGTTAGGATAGACATACATTGCCGGAAATTTAAGATTTATCACAAATTGTTACAAATTGAATTTTTATATTGTTTTGTTGAGAACGAAACTATCGATAATTCATATTTAATCTTAGGTACCATCACTATTTAACTTTAACCACAGTGTCATCTGTTGTCGAGTAGCAGAATTATGACGACTTCATGTTAGCTTTTGGTGACTTCCAAACATTTTTAAAATAAACGTAGGTATATTACAATTTTCGAACATTATAATTCACACCGCAAATGACGTAACTTAAGGCGACGGGTAATGCGAAACTAGCGCCACTTTCGATTTTTTTCTTATACCTTCATAATCTGATATTTCTTTAGAAATAGCTGAAGTCTAGGAGCTAGCAATACACCTTTAATATTTATTAAATCACTATATAGGTACAATTTGTTCACTGTAGTTTATCCTACAAAACTTGTTCACGTCAAAAGCGGCCACAATAGTTTTGGACAAGTTTTTAGAGACAACTAAAGAACAAGAAATTGTGTATAATGATTTAATAAACACTAAAGTTGTTTTTCCAGCTCCTAATATCTTGCAATTACTGAAAATTGATCTGGTTTGGAATATATAACAAAAATTCGTAAGTGGCGCTAGTTTCGCATTACCCGTCCCCTTAAGCGACATTTTGTTGTTGAGAATGCTGTAACTTTTTTTTTTATCTAGCCTATAGGACTGTCCCACTGCTGGGCAAAGGCCTCTCCCTTTGATTTCCACAGGTCCTTGTCTGACGCTGCCTCCAACTTTTAACCAAAATATTTAGAATAGTGTGACGTGTAACGATATGGCTTTGTTTGTATGAGTTTACCGACAGCGGTTTTCGAACTATTTAACGTACATGCCAATTCCATAGGTTCTTTTTCCATGATACGAACTGAACTGAATCATGCTATTTGACATTATGAAGTTATATTTGTAAGAGAAACGAACGACGTGAAATAATTTAATTTCTCGATTATTTTGATATGAATCACATTCTTTCAATAGCGACGTCATAGTACCTATCCATTTTGTATACTTTTTAGGGTTCCGTACCCAAAGGGTAAAAAATGTGACCCTATTACTAAGACTCCGCTGTCCGTCCGTCTGTCTGGCTGTCTGCCTGTCTGTCTGACTATCTGTCTGTCTATCTGTCATCAGGCTGTATCTCATGAACCGCGATAGCTAGACAGTTTGAAATTTGAAAGATTTAAATTAAAGTATTTTTGTCTACTGAGTGACGATTTAGTTTTATACTTTATATCTACCTACTTTTAAAGTCTGAGATTATACGTATAAATATAATTATGCAAACATAAAAAAATAATTTCAAGTTTAAAAAGCTGAGCAAGCTTTCTGATACTCGAATAAGTTGCCGCTATAACAACAAATACTAAAAACAGAATAAAATAAATATCTAAGTGGCTCACATACAACAAACGTGATCGGTTGCGTTAACTTTAAACCTCATTTGTATGCGGCGCCATACATACCAGGTGCAAACTTAACTTAACCCGGCCAGTTAACATGGGAAGTGTTCGTGCGGAACCCTCGGTGCGCGAGTCCGACTCGCACTTGACCGGTTGTTTAATATTTCTTACGACACATCATTCAAATGAACCACTGAACGAAATGAAAGGCATGAACGAAATGAGTGATCTATCGCGAGAGCTAAAGGAGAGCTTCATTTGGGGAGAATAAACAACCAGTGATCCTACTGGAATAAGACAACGCAAACCTTGAAGTCAAGGCAATAAAATGAAGTCGAGGCCGTATAGTCAGCAGCAGAATTTGCCACGCCAAGTGCTCAAAATTATATTATGCATACAAACTCTATGATCTAGAAAATAAGGGTTGTAGAGATCATTTTGTCAGCCTGTTATAATGCTTAGCTACTTTTGCTACTGACTGTACAAACGAGGTATCGATATATCTGGACCTGTGAAACACACTTTATGGGATATACTGTCTTGTGAAAAGAATATTGGCTCAGTTTCATTGGTCGATAACTCGGTCGACATACGGCATGCGGGACTCCCCGCAGACGATATAATTGACCAGTGATACTCATAATGGCATACGTTATGGAAATCTACCGCACCCCGCATGCGGGCCCTATCGACCAATGAAACTGAGCCATGTTATAGGTTGCCCATAACTTCGCCCTCGTATTTTTTTATTGTGGTCGGGTACAAAGTATCCTACCTATAACCATCTTTGGATGACCAGTTGAAATGTTACTGCTACGAGTATGCCAATAAAGATCTGCTCCTATATAAGGTGCTAGCAAATAAGATGC
The DNA here is from genome assembly GCA_905147355.2 of Apotomis turbidana. Classification (NCBI taxonomy): domain Eukaryota; kingdom Metazoa; phylum Arthropoda; class Insecta; order Lepidoptera; family Tortricidae; genus Apotomis; species Apotomis turbidana. Next base: position 5,825,093 of record LR990280.1, read on the forward strand.
CAATGAGATGTTACTTTACATCAAAATATTGTAATTTAATAATTCAGTTTATTTAAATAAGAATTAAGTACTTTTTATACTCAATTTTTGTTTTAATTTTCTGAAAAAAAAAAATTAAATTCTGCTCAATCAAAATCATCTTGTGCAAGGTGGATATCGTTGGGGATAATGCAATATCGCGTAAATAACAGCTGTCGATAAAGTTCTCATTTCAATAAAATACTTAGCATTTGTTTGAATATTGATTCGTATCTACACCACAGAATAGATAATAGTACAAGTACAGAAGGCACACTACTTTGATCTTTACAAAAGCCGCTTTTTTTAGCCGAAAAAATATGATTTATGGCCCTTCTCAAGTCGTTCGTCCCCAGCGCAAGTCAAACGGAACGTTAAAGCTGCGTGCCAACGGTGAAAATGAATTGGCTCGCTTGCCGCGTCGCCGAGAGCGAGGGCTGTCAACGACTAAAAATAAAAATGTATTTCCCATTTATTTCTTGCATTCAATATAGAGAGCAATATATTTATATTCTTCATACATTATATATTTTTTTAATATCACATGTTATAATTTATATTATAATATAGAGATGTACAAGATTATGTCTATAAAAACATTAAAATAGGAACTATAATATAACTAAATAACATTAAAAAAGATCGGGACCCCGTGGTAGGGTACCCAAAACGCAGGCAGCATGCCCGCGCTGGATAGCAATGGCTAACCTTTGCGCGAGAAAGCTGCCCGCGCGTGGATCGCCTGTCGCGTCCCGCAAGCGCTTGCTGATACATTTGACCAGGCGGCGTGCCCCCTGGCGCCATTATATTTTATTATTTCATTATTTAACTATAAAATAATCAATTTCAGAATTTGGACGAAAAAACCACCAGGCCGCAAAACAGTTTAGCTTAATTTTTAAACATTTTAATACGTATAATATAATAAAATAATGCAACGAATGCGTTACCTTAACATGCAATTAAATTTACACACCTAGTATAAAACAAAGTCGTTTCCTGATGTCTGTCTGTCTGCCCCTATGTATGCTTAGATCTTTAAAAATACGCACGGACGCACCGTGCGAAGCCGGGGCGGGTCGCTAGTAACAAATAAAACATGTACGAAGGCGAACTTATCCCTATTAGGGATCTCTTCCAATACATTTCTTTTAACTCATTATTTATATATTTATATACTTACTATCAAACTATTACTCAATCGTTTATTCATTACTAGTAATTTTACAAACTTGATATTAAATATTATAATAAAAACCTCTATGATTGTTGATTTAGTAGTAGACATACTTATTTTACTAGAATTTAAATTGACAAATAGGTATCAGCAAATAATCTACAAGGGTCGATTGCAAAAAAATTGTACATAGTTAAAGGCTTAGTTAACATTAAATACGATCGCTTCCTTTGTGTGACGAAAGTTAGTCATACAAAATGTATGGGTAACTTTCGTCACACAAAGGAATCAATTAACATTGTTTTAATTAAAGCCCTTAACTATGTACAATTTTTTTGCAATTGACCCACAATTGACAATTAAAATTGTTCTGAGTAACCAGTGTTAAATATGGAAGTACCTGCAATATGTTTTTTATTATTATTCAGTTACTACTTATTATATATTATGTTCATTTTCTTACCTTTCAGCATCCTTCGGACGTGTTGGGAGAACTAAAAACGCGTGATTCCAATTTCGATCATTGTTCCTACAACCCGCTGCGATACAATATCTTTTCGCTGTCTTTTTACTCATTTAAACACTTTATATTATAATATAACACTGGTATCAACAGATGAATGCGGAACGTTCACTTGCGACGTAAATCGTGAGCGAGACGCGCACGAAAATCGTCTAGGTACGTGCGTTCCGAGACAGAGCGTGTCAGCCACTGAATAGTCCGCATGCATGCGGCCACCGGCATGTACTTGTAGCGGGAAACGTTAATCGCGGAGTGCGCCCCGCCTGTCTACACTTGTTACTTACGCGGTATTCCAGTATCCCCGACGATATCACCTTTTGTCAGGTGAAAATCGTTGTTTACCAAATAATGGCGGAAAAACTAAGTAAGTGTAAATCAACAACTAACCTTTGTTAATTACCAATAAGTACCTATTAGCAAGTTAAAAACGTAACACAATAGTAATAGAAATCACTTTTATTAAACCTTAACGCTTATTTACAAGAATAATAAATAATTGCAACCGTCTTTTTATTTAAGTGAATTGGCTATTTACGTGACAGTCAAGGTCCAGGTTTCAAATCAAAGAGGCCTTAGTTACAGATTGAACAACTCATTAGCAGGGTGTCTTTGCGTTCCAAAGTTATTTCACAAGCTTTCTCTAAAGAATAACATGAACTTTTAAACGATTTATACTTAATTATACTCCCAAAGGCGAGTACTATCAGCTCTGAAAGTATTGGCGTCTATAGCTCAACAAGTGACGGCTCGACCCAGGGATAGTGGCGCTACAAACAGCTTTCATACGGCAATAATGTACATACGTCATATATTTGCATTATTAAACGTCAGTTGCCATTTGTCAAGGATTTGTCATTAACCAAATTCAAAACATTGTTTACCAGAATGCTACTCAATCCTTCGTTCTTCTTGGGAAATAAAATACTGAAACCTTTTGAAAAAACTTGACTTTCATCACTGTGGATAGTTTTGGCTTTGTAAGAGAAACATTACTAGAAATTTGCGGAATATTTAGTCGTGTTTCCTCATTGTTTACATCCGTGACATTAACTGACTTTCAACATCAGTTACCAAAAACTTGTCGTTGTCAGTAAAATAAATTAGCGCCACGTAAAATTCGCAAAATGGCGTCGGTTTAAAACCCTGTTGGGTTATAATTTGTTAGCAGCTTACATATTTTACTAGTTTGACTGTTATATGATGCTGACGGTACATAATTTATCCACGTCCTAACCGGCCCTAGGAGCCTCGATATAAACGATCCTGTCCTCGCACCAATGAGCTTGTTAGTAGGTCAAAGTTATTGGTATTGTCACCGTCGCTCTCTATTTATGTGTGTAACACTTCGCTCGAATATTACAGGGTTCTATGGTACATTTTCAGAGTAGTTAAAGTTAGACTTCATGTCATTATGGCAATGTTCAAATTTGAACTCGTCAAAAGTTTCACTTTTCAGAGTCACATAGAACCCTGTAATACTGAGCAAGCGACTTGTTACAGAGTAAGTTACACATCAAGCTCTAGGTTGTACTTCGGAAATATAAATTATCGTTTCTTGTAAGACGTTTGCACCAGTAATATATAAATTATCAACACTTTTGTAAGATGTTTAATCATTAATGTCCCCTGGGCTACGGGAGAGAATAACAACAAGAAAAAAGTTGATCCACCAATATACAAAAAGATAATTAATGACGTATCTTCTGCCTATGTTTGTGTTTGTGAGCAAGACGGAAAAAAACAAGTTATAAATATCAATTCACCTGTGTGTCTCTCACGTCACTCATGAAGTGAACCCTCACGAGGGTGGAAAAACCGTTGGTTACATCACTCGTGCAAACCAACTTGGCACGGTAGACGTTCACACTGCATTCCAAGTTCTGTAAAAATGTTGCTACATCAGAACCCGTACCGTAAAATGGGGTTACTTTAGGAGAATTTGGGGCTACTGTGATAGATTTAAAATGGGTTTAAAAACGCAAATATTCATAGTTCGATTGAGCAAATGAAGTAATAGGTTAGGTCAGTTTTAAAGGTAGGCATTCCATTGCCACAGATGGTCAAAAAATTAAAGGACATGGCGTAAAAACACTTTACCAAAGTAACCCCATTTTACGGTATGTGAAACAAATTGCGGAAAACTTCCAAACATTTGTGAATTTTTCCGCATTAATCTGGAATCTTGCACAAGAATTTTAACTGTTTCAACGTTCATGATCATGACCTATAATTATGTGGGACATAGTAAGCCTCTATTACACAAGGTTTACAACGCAGATCCGGACAGAGAACATGTTAAAACATTTCAGATGGAAAATTACTTGTAGGATTTTTATGGATTTTTTTGAAATTTCTATGTGGAAAGTTCGTAATTTAGGAATTTTCCGTCGGCACATTTTTAATTCACACAGTCGTATTATTTCATTTTTAATTTACATCCTTGATTAATAAAAATAGGTCGAATAACCCACACATTTGTAGGCCTACTGGCAAGACATAGATAACTTTCGCATAATAATGTAACACCTTCTCTGTACCTATGTTTGATAAATAAAGATAATCTATTCTAAATCTATCTAGTCCCAAAGGAAGCTCGAGTAGGCTTGTGTTTGGATTTGAACTCAGGCTCGCCGGGTCAGTAGGCATTACTACCACTGCGCCAATCGCGCCGTCAAAGTAATATATTACAAATCTCGGTTCTAATTTAACCCGCACGCTACATCGTAAATTTTAAAACAATGTGGACTAGTTTACACCTTAAGAGGAAATATCACGCTCATTTTTCTATACAAATCGAGGTTTCGTTCTCGTCAGTTTCACCCTCCAAAACTCAGCCAATATTTTTGAAATTTTAGGAACTGAATGGAAAGGAAATGTTCCGTGTCAGACGGTTTCAATGTTTGCGCTTCTTATTATGAAATTTGTGTACAAGACATCTGTTTTTGGCTATAATTCCGCCACAAACGGCTGCATACTACACAAATTCTATATTTATCTGCGCAAAAATCAAATCGGTCCGTCACAGAACATTCAGTTCCTAAAATTTCGTAAAGATTGCTGAAGTTTTGGTGGAGGAAATAGACGAACACGATACCTCTATTTGTATAAGCCTGTTAAGTTAAGATCTCATTTGAATCCGACGCCATAGTTATTACTTATCAGGGGCAAACACGTACATGCAAATAGATGCATGTAGGTATACCTTGGTCGGACCAGCAAATACGACAATGTGGCTCAGAGTGAGAAAAGGGACGGCCTGAAAACCAGCGCTGCGCAGACACCTGGCTGTCGCAGCACATGCTGAGTCCACTTCTTTTGTCACATGGAATAATTTGAATGGACACAAATGTACTGACAATGCTTTTCTTACTTATTCCAATTCTTTTTTTTTAACTTACGTAAACTGATAGTGATATATCCTCTTAATAAAGGCATGTGATTGCCAGTTGATCAGAGATTCTGTGCTCGCAATGTTAACTACGTCACACTGCCAGCGTGTTAGTAATTTAGTATGTTCGTTCAAATTCGGCACATTACAGTGACACGAATGGGAATGCGCTTCTCTGCGGAAATCTCATGCGTAGGTACTCGTTTCATACCACGGGCGGGAAATTATGATGGCTGGGACATTTCACAATTAGGGAATGCAATCCGGTAAGTTTATCTAATTTACTGGTACGGTACTCCGGTTAATTCCATACAAAAATATACCGGTTAGCAATATATTTAGAAAATCACATATTGTGAAGAGGGAAATTCACAATATGTGATTTTCTGATTATATTGCTTGAATGCGACGTTTTTACGAAGGAATGTGTCGCCCGCCTTATTGCTTTTCAGCTCTCGCCATATTGCGAATTTTTAGTGGTAAGTACTAATAGGTTAACCCTTCGATAATGGCACTACAAATAGCTTTTATATTATATGTATACGTTTTTCAACAACTTTCAATACATTTTTATCTCGAACTTTTTCTGAAATGATGGCGATTTGGGCCAATTTTTTTCTTATAGCTTATTTTTAAGTCTAATTTTAATTTTTACTTTAAGGTTTTATTTTCCTATCATCAATTTGATTTGGTTATCTGTATTACTTATCTAAGTAAAAATATTGAAGAGTATTGAAAAAAATACTTATCATACATCACTGTAGTTTGGTGTTATTGTGTATTACTTGAAATCGTGGAATATTAAAACCTGTTACTTTTTTACTTAAACATCAGTGACATTCGATGACTTTCAACGTCAGCTACCAAAAAGTAGGCCTTGCCAGTAAAATACATTAGTACCACTAAAATCCGCAATGTGTCGTGGGCTGAAAAGCAACTTTGTGAGGCTATACTTTATTTATAGCGATGTTCATAGTAATAATCATTTTCGGAATCTAGTTAAAATTCTGTTACTTGTCATCAGTACAATTTATCTCTTTCTGCGTCAAACCGCAAAGTTGTCCCGTAAAAATAAACAAACAATGTATGCACCTTATACGTGATATACGTGAAATAGGGGAAACACAGTTCATACAAGTAGATTTCAGATAGTTTTTATTTAAAACATTATTTCAAATTGGTCCGAGGGGGCTGGAACTCGGTATTGGGGGGCTTTTGGGTCCTCCGACTCAGAATATGAAATCGGATTTTGAATATTCGGTCAACTTCGGATAATATCGGACAAACAAAATTTAGTAATCTTAGCTCGACGGAGGACCGAGTCATTTCTGAGCATAACTTATTGAATCGAATGGGTCTTAGCCTCGTATACTAGTACTTTCAATGAAAACTATATTGAATAAAATCGGTCGAGCCGTTTTTGAGTTATTGCAAAATTTCATAATTCTCTTTAAAATGACGTAAGTGCCGCGCGGTGTCCCTACACTTCGAACGTTACACATATTGGTTAAGTGCCAAACTATATTAAAACATTTCGCTCAATCTGTCGCGTATAATAGATAACTACCAAAAGATAATAAGTAATTACTGTTTCTTGGCGTGTACGAACTTTTTATAGGGCTTGAAATCTTTCTCGTAATTTTCGTCTATTGTGAAGGACGGGCAACTACGGGACCCTACACTGAGCGTGGCCCGACATGCTCTTGGCCGGTTTTTTATAATTCGAACTAGTCGTCCGTCACCTATTAATTCTTGACATTAACCCTTTTCCAGGCCGCGAAGACAAGAAGAAAATGTGGGTTACGTTAATACCATTGCATAGTCCCACATGGTCAAACATATGTGTGTCTCGTATGCGAGACAATGGAATAGTATCATCCCACATCCTAATTCTGGTCATACACAGATTGCATGAATATTAAGCAATATGTACAATTACCCTGCCTTACAACAGTCAAAATCTAAAGTATGTCAAAAAACTAGCGTCTGCATAAAACACCATGATAGTAAAATATTTTTGTATCAAACAGTTAAATATACCTTTCGGACATATATATTACTTGTTTAGTCTAAATATTATGCAGATTATGATTATATTATACCTAATAATTTTAATTTTTCTTGAACAACAAAAACCCATTTTGTTTTTGTTTACAAAATATTAGGAGGCCCCTGTATAAGAACGACACTCACACTAACACTCGAAGTGACAAATGACATAACATAACTTTCATTCAATCCATTCGCGCCAGCTTTAGTGAATCGACCTATATAATGAGTTCATGTTAGTGCAATAATGTGGTTAAGCAATTACCCAATAGGTCGCTGTACCGAACACCTTGTAGTTGTACATCGCGCTGTTAAGATTTTTCCTGAGTTAATGACCGAATGTCTCCAATATCGATAATGGAAGTTGAGACTCGAGGTCAAAAAAGCAAAAATAATTGGTAGGCGTTAAGACTGCGCACGCTTTGTGTACCTCGTAGGACCTTGATGGACCGTCTTAACAAATCTTCCAAACGCCTTTGTGCTCGGCAGTTGGCCTCTCAGGACGCTGTTCGGCCCTAGGACGTCACGTTAGTACCTAAGTTATCCACAGTACTTGTATATGTATGCTGATTTCCAATATATACTGCTACGTCTCTCCGTCTCAAGCGGAAGTTACACAAGGAGAATTTCTCGCACGCGGGTGGCGAATAATCGTATGCGAATATCCCATGACAAAACTCGCCTTTCGATTCTCGCCTGCGGCTGTTTACATTTTGACTAAAACTCGTATTATTCAAGAGATTCTCAAATGCGAGTATCACAGGCGCGACTCGCTTCCACTACAAGCGAGTAATCGTAGATCTAAAGACGCATACGTGTCTCGACTTGTATAAACAATGTACCGGGCGAGAATCGCAAGTGCCGATGACTCGCGCAAATCACTCCGTACTGATTTTGACACGAGACTCGCTATTCGTGACCTAATTTTTTTATAAGCAGGAAGTCTTTAAAAATGTCAAAAACTATTTCTTAATAGAATCTTTTATCGATTCTGTTTTAATGTGGAAATACCACATTTTTACTTTTATAAATATTGACACAAAGGTAAATTATTAAAGAAAAATTGAATGTGATCCACTGCAATGTAAGCAGGACTCGAACCTGCGACCCTACGTTTCCAGCGTAGTGCTCTACCAACTGAGCTATCACATCGTTACGTCAATCACACCAAATCTTTGATTCCATAATTCTACGCTACTGGAGCGCCCTCTGTGTCATGTGTGTTCACATTCATTTTTTTTTTCTATCATAATTTAGCTTATGTCAATAATTATCAAAAACTATTGTTAAGTTATTATTTAATTATTTAAGCCATTATTTAATTTATGATTTCTCATGTAATATTTTTCTTGTTGGTGTGCAATAAAGTATTGTTGTGTTGTGTTGTGTTGTGTTGTGTTGTGTTGTGTTGTGTTGTGTTGTGTTGTGTTGTGTTGTGTTGTGTTGTGTTGTGTTGTGTTGTGTTGTATTGTATTGTTAAGTTTGGTACGCATTTGATCCATTTAGATCCATTTCCTAACCCAACAGGTCCTTTTCTTTTTCTTCCTATTCAAAATGTGGAATCTCATTAGAGCTGCAATTACGAGTACAGCTTGTGCCACCTCCGAAGACATTATAGCACCACCACTGAACACTACAAGACTGAACAAAAAAGTCGTGTTTTCGAATGGCGAAACTCGTATGGTTTGTTTACACGGGCTCGCGGCCCAGGAGAGCTTAAATAGCGAGAATCGTATTCGAGAGACAAAACTCGCAGCATTTATTTACACTAGGCGACCATATTATTGCCTTGAAGAAATCGCCGCTCGCGTGTGAGAAACTATCCTTGTGGAACAGCCGCTTCACTGTGTTTTCCTTCATCATCTCCCGCACGCCCCGACCCGTGGAAGGATCATCCATTACAATTTTAATTTAATAGATAAGGACATTGTGTGGCAGGTAACAAAGGTACAGTGGAGTGGATGAACAGTCAGAATGCGATTCGCGTTTTATACCTGTCTCACTCTTACGCGATCCAGACAAGAACCTCTCAGTGTTCACCGAAACCCGAATGGCAATCTGAGAACTGACGGACTGTAAGTAGATTGGGACTCCAAAAATAATTAAATAAATAAATATTAAGGGACAATCATACACAAATCGACCTAGTCCCAAACTAAGCAAAGCTTGTACTATGGGTACTAGACGACGATATACATAATATGTAAATACATATATAGATAACATCCATGACCCAAGAACAAATATTTGCCCTGGCCGGGATTCGAACCTGGGACCGCCGACTCAGTAGGCAGGTGTCTACCAACCGAGCCAAACGCGTCGTCAAAATTCTTTCTATACTTACTTAAGAGGCCTTATTCCTTTTAAAATGCTGATTGTTTTAGACATTCATTATGATCAAATTGATCAAACATGTTTCTTAACATATTATTGATGTTATTACCTAGAACAGGACTGTTGGGATTTATTGGTATATATTTGAAATCTACCGTTTCAATTTTTCATTGATAATTTTTGTTTCAAAAACTACTCGACATTGACAAAATTCACGCAAAAAAATAGTTTGTTCAATTTTTTTATCGACCGCCAGCACTTAAAGCATGAAATAGCTATGTTACTACCTAGAACTAAAAAGTAGGTAGAAATTATTAATATATTTGTCATAATATGAAAAAAATAAGTTTTAAAAGGAATAAAGCCTCTTAATACAAGGCATGTAATGTGATGAAAAACACCTACCATTGGTTCGCACCTGATTCCCTCAACCGTTATGGTATAGCCGGCCATTAAACACGACTTAAATGCTGCCTTCTGTCTATAAAGTCCCAACCAGGCCATCAATTCAATCTTACCGCTGATGCAGTGGCAGTCAGCGGTTGGATGGTCTGGGCAGTTTATTGGCTGAAATACAGTAACCTCATCACTATAGTCTGTACTTTTAGGTACCTATTTAAAAAAATGTAAACAAACCGGAGCTGTCAAATTGACAGCAAGCAATGGCGAATGTCAAACCGACAAAGTAAAAAATCACATAAGATAGGTGTTGCTCATTTAAACCTGTGACTTTCTATTTTAGTGTTACTTCCAGTACTACTAAAAATGCTACTAAAACTGAACATAAAAACAAAATTTGGCATTCCTAGCTTCAATATTGGCCGACAGCCGGTCGCTTGTTCCACTAAAAGCTGAATATCTTGGAGACAACAGAATTAAGAACCATCTCGACAAACTAGGCTTTCGATTAAAAAAAAACCCCACTCAAATCGCTCCACCTGTATGGGCACTGCGATGCCACAGACAGACACACAGATACACAAACAAACAAACTTTATAACACCCCTCTTTTTTCGTCGGGAGTTAAAAGAAGGTTGAACGCAGCCTTAGTCTAACAACTTAACAAAGAATACCTTAAGATAAACAGCTTGGATCTTCCCACAGCGCTTCCCACATTGTTCCTGTACAGCAGAATGTATGACGTCAGAGGGCGACACTTTTGCGTAGGCGACTCGGGAGCCATTATTTACCAACCATACCGATATGACGGGCCATCCGTCGGGTATCTGAGGAAACAGAGGTGTTCTCACTAAAAGCACATTTTTGGTTTGTTAGATAAATTTCACAAATCGTCATGGAAAGTGCAATACCGCGTAAGTAACAAGTAACAAGTGTAGATACGAATCTTTATTCAAACAAATGCTTAGTATTTTATTGAAATGAGAACTTTATCGACAGCTGGTATTTACGCGGTATTGCACTGTCCCCGACGAAATGCATTTTTTCATAATAGCGAATTTTCACATCGCGTTTTTGTTGATCGCTAATTTTATCATTCGTCTTTCTTCATGTAGCGATTTTTCATGAAACGTTTAATAATGTTCGCGTTTATTTCTTTCGCTTATTTTACCAGTAGATTATTTTGTTATTCGCTCTTATAATATTATCAGTATAATATAGTGCGGTTTGTTACACAATTATAGGTAGGTTACGATCGTTAGGTATCTTCAGATGCCCGAAGGGTAGACCGCCTAGAAATAGGAGCCCCGCAAAACGGAGCTCCATCGACATAAGGCGTAGGTTGCCTGATGCTGCTGAAAATATATGTGACTGAAAAAATACGCGAAAAGAAAGACGAGTAATTAAATTTGCGATCATGAAAAAACGCGATGTGAAAATTCGCTACTATGAAAAAAGGCTTTTGTGAAAATTATCGAAAATATCCCGTCCGGCCGTTCGTCCGTCCGTCCGTCTGTCAACGCCCTTTATTTCCGAAACGCGTAGAGGTATCAAGTTGAAATTAAAAGAATATTCAAGTATAGAGTCCCTTGAAGCTGTGAAAAAAACAAACTTCATATCTAACATAAAGTAAAGATACGGCCGTTTATGCCGCAAAAAATGTACTCGTATATTTCGACACTCAATGGTATTTTCCGTTGATCTCGAACTATAAAATTTAGCAAGTAATACCGTCTTATACTACAAGCATAGGAATAAAACCTGAAAGAATACATTAGTAAATATAATAATCTTTTTCGAAAATCATATTTGAAGAACCCGGTTGCCTTAACTTTGCAACTCATTTCTATCCGGCGCCATACATACTATGTAGTTGCAAACTTATCTTAACCCGGCCAGTTAGATGGGATAAGCGTTTGTACGGTCTCGCTGCGCGAGTCAGGCCCGCACTTGGCCGGTTTTTTTAGGGTTCCGTACCCAAAGGGTAAAAACGGGACCCTATTACTGAGACTTCGCTGTCCGTCCGTCCGTCCGTCTGTCACCAGGCTGTATCTCAAGAATGGTGATAGCTAGACAGTTAAAATTTTCACAGATGATGTATTTCTATTGCCGCTATAACAACAAATACTAAAAATAAAATAAAATAAATATTTAAGGGGGGCTCCCATACAACCATCACGGCCTAAGTTGCCAACGCGCTGCTGGGCGTTTCTCAAGGCATCACGCCTTGAATGATATCATCCGTCGAGCTATGGTCGCGGCAAACATCCCATGTGCCCTAGAACCCCAGGGCTTAAGTCGTACCGATGGCAAAAGACCGGACGGGCTAACACTGGTCCCATGGGTGAGAGGTCGCAGCCTTATATGGGACGCAACCTGCGTCAGCACCTTTGCTCCCTCTCACCTCGTCGATACGATACGTGCCGCCGGTGGGGCTGCCGAAACCGCCGCTAAACTAAAGCACGTGAAGTACAGTAACCTGGAACCAGTGTATGAGTTGGTCCCGATTGCCGTAGAGACTGGTGGGCCATGGTGCGCTGAGGCTAAGGAGTTTGTCGCGGCTTTGGCGCGAAGGCTGAAAGACCGAGGCGTGGACCCCCGTTCCGGCGAGTACTTGGCTCAAAGGATCTCCCTGGCTATAGTGCGCGGCAACTCCGCTAGTATTCTAGGGACTTTCGAGCCAGGCACCTTCCGGAACTGTTCATAGTTCCCTTCTAGCTTAATAACTAGTTTTATTTATGTATATAATTATTTTCTACCCAAACTGTAAAGTTACACATAGTTGTAATTAAGTATGTATTATGTTATTTGTTTATTCTATATCTTCCTTGATACTTGTTATAGATTATATATATATATGTATAGGTACGGAACCCTTCATGCGCGAGTCGGACTCGCACTTGCCCAATTTTTTTATATAAAAGCCGGGTCGGTCCAGCTTGGTGTACCACTAGGGAATGCAAACCGGTAAATTCTTGTATGGAAATTAGCGGATTACCGGTGAATTACCGATAATATACATAGAAAAAATTACCGGCCTGTATTCCCTATGTACCACTCGACCGAGATTTCTTTCATAGCGATGGACCGCACTACATGACGTAGCGCGTGCTTAGTGTCAAATTATCCATACTAATATTATAAATGCGAAAGTGTGTCTGTCTGTCTGTCTGTCTGTCTGTCTGTCTGTCTGTCTGTCTGTTACCTCTTCACGCTTAAACCGCTGAACCGATTTAGATGAAATTTGGCATATAGATAGTGTCAGTCCCGGGGAAGGACATAGGATACTTTTCATCCCGAATAAATTTAGTGTTCCCGTGGGATGAGCGGGTAACACCGCGGGGCACAGCTAGTCTAAGATATAATTATAACCGTAACATCGTCCGTGTAAGTAACCCTTTTTTTACTGTAGTCGGGTAAGAACTATCCTTCAACCATCCTTGTGTATCAATCCATTACCATTGAAAGTTGAAATGTGTCTAGCCGTATCGGCATCATTGACGGACAACAAAAAAAAACTCAACAGGCGCTGTAAGCCTAGCGCCGCGTGTCCTAACAAATCGTGCATCGTAAAATAATTAGCCACCTCTATAATAGAAAACTAATTTTAGAATTCTACTCGTACGCGTATTTCTTTTTCTTTACCGTAGATGGGTTAAAAGTATCCCATAACCATCTTTGGATTTCCAGCTATCCCTGTACCAAAGTTGGTTAAAATCCGTCTAGCAGCTTCGGCGTAATGCGATGATAAAAAAAATAAATGAAAACATATGGCGCCAGGTTGGCACAGCGCCCATACAAAGCAAATGACAATCCTGCATCACGCTATTAAGGTTTCCCCTGAAATCATGACCCCTCTCCAAAGAAAAGTGATTTTCTATACAAATCTAGAATTTTATAATTGTAGACGAAACAGGGCTTTCGCCCAGGTCTTTATTTTATGAACGCTTCGAATTTTCATTATAGTCTCGAAGGAGTTGTCGGATGCAATTTTATGTACACCCGACGACGCAAGTAAATATAAATAGGTACCTACCTTAAAAATAAGTTTCTTTAGATCCTGGATTATTGTCCTGCCCTCAGCCAACATTAGTTTCACCGTCTTTTTGCAGTCGCTGTCTTGACAAAGATTGCCGTTGTAATGATGAGGTATAGGTGTTTTTCTTGATACTATTCGACGATAGATTTTAGTCTGAAAGTACACGTTATTGTAGTAAAGGTACATGGTTATTATGGGCCTTTTTTGTATCATCATCATCATCATCATGATGAAGACGAGGAATTGTAGTTTTTTCTCGACATTAGATATACTCTGCATTTTGGTCTATACCTTTGCGAATTGAAGACAGGAAGAAGACATACTTTGTAACACAGGAGGGCCATTTCAGTGGACTTGCCTACCTTATGGACTAAAGACCTCGCCAGCTATTTTCCAGGGGATTTTAAGTAATATCATAAGTATAAGCTTACGGATGTCGCCGTCAACTATATTGATGACATTCTGATGTTTTCAAAACCGTTTACTGAACATTTGAATCATCTCACACAGTTACTTGAAGCCATTAAGACAGAAGGCTTAAATATTCACTAAATGTACGTTTGCCTCCGACTCGGTCAAATATCTTGGTCACATCATACAGAACAATGCAGTAAAACCAGTAAAGGACAATTTAATTTCCATAAAGAATAGGCTATTTGACTGATGTTGAATTCTACAGCGTACTGTAGTTATATGAATAAAATTAGCTAAATATATCACGAAACAAAAAAAAAAATCCTGAAACTATCTTTTTTGGAAATATGTGACTTCAAAGGTACGCAAATTTTATGATTTTTTTTTTAATCCAAAATAAATTTTGAAAATGTGTTGCATAATTTTACGAAACAATAATTGTATGACAACTATGAACTTAAACGCACTTTTTCACGGTGAAAATGCCAAATTTCTTAATTTTTCCATACAATTATTGGTACCTATACCGGCCTGTGACGTCACTAGCCTGACGCGTTTTGTATGGAGCGTTTTTAGCGCTACGTAGAAATGTTGAACTTTGACGGTCATTTCTGACTTTTAGAGCAGTTTAAGTGTAGTCAGTCCCATATAGACATTTGATCACAATAAAAAATAGAATCGATTGACATCCTCAAAAAAAATTAGTCAACATGTCTATTTTCCAGTACCGAGAACTCAAACAAATATATGACAATTATTAGGTAATAGTACATTACATCAGAGGCCGGGAAAATGAGGATTTCCGGCCAAGTAGGTATATACGGCCGAGCGAGCGTGCGAGCGAGGCACCTAGCACCAATTTGAAATTTTGAAAAAAAAAAAGTCGCCATCTTGAATTTTTTTTCCACAAGTGTCTAACAACCAACCTTTAAAAACAAAACCTGCTTTTTGTCAAATAAGCCAGCTGTGTGAATGACCTTGTTGTTGAAACAATAAAAAAAGTTACTTTGCAGGCCTAGGCCTGAAAAGCAGTATGAAATCCCTTTACAGTCCCCTCGAGTTGTTGCGCCCAAAAAGCGATAGTTCCAAGCCTATTATAAGGAACGCAAAGACAATATTTCATTGTATGTTTGAGAAAAATATTTTATTACCATGAGTACATCCTAGTGCGATGATACTTGACCCACTACATAATCTAGTGCGCAAAAATCAAAGATTCATATGGTCGGAAGAGTGTCAAAAAGCATTTGACTTGATAAAAGACCTGCTACGTTCTCAACCAGTACTGGAGATTTTGACCAAGAACTACTTATAAAAATTTACACTGATGCCTCCCTGGAAGGCGTTGGAACTATTTTAAAACAAAAGTACAAACTAACGGAAAAGAAAAACTGGTAGCTTTTTTTTCAAACAAACTGAATGAAGCGCAAAAGAAGAAAAAAGCTATACATTTAGAATGTTTAGCTATCAAAGAAGCTGTCAAATACTGGCAATACTGGTTAATAGGAAAGTTATTCACGGTTTATTCGGAACCGTTAGAAAACATGAATTTGAAATCTAGAACAGATGAAGAACTTGGCGACTTAACGTATTATTTATCACAATACGACTTTAAGATAAAATAATGCACCAGGACGACAAAATTTGAAGGCAGACTGCCTTAGTAGGAATCCTTAATCCCGTACTAGAATCAAACGAAAACCCAGATGAGCAACTCAAAGTTGTAAATTGTATTAAACTGGACGATATTATCAAAGAGTATGTAATCACTCCGTTTTAAGAGACGGGAGTGCCATACAAAAGTGGTTCAGGCGGGGTTCGAACCTGCGTCTCCAAGGGCTTTCCGGTAATATAAATCATTAAATATTCCGCTTCAATGTAAACATTTGGTTTACTTTAGGTTACTGACTTAATAAAAAAAAATAAACAAAAGTGTTTGCAAATCATTTTATTTCGTTCAAACTGCTTGGCTTGCTGAAACATAGACGAAAAAAGCCGTTTCTTCACTCCAGGCTGTGCTCCAGGTTGTAAGTTCTGCAACACAAATAATACAGGCTAAACAGTAAATTACAGAGTAAAAATGTATCTGTTTGTCAAGATGAAACCGTACCATTCTCAGTCCATTGGAGATTTTTCGTAAAATATTTCTGTGACCATAATTTAACTCAAACTGGCATATAAGTATTGATAATAATGTATTATCCTCTCATCTGAGGCGGCTTTAACAGCTGCCTTCAAGTGCACACTTTTGTATAAGTACACATACCTAATAGGCTTTTGCTTGAAGAAAGATATTTCGTATTT
Source organism: Apotomis turbidana (assembly GCA_905147355.2). NCBI lineage: Eukaryota > Metazoa > Arthropoda > Insecta > Lepidoptera > Tortricidae > Apotomis > Apotomis turbidana. The sequence continues at coordinate 5,841,738 of LR990280.1, forward strand.
ACCCAGGTATTTTTCACTTCGAATAAAAATTATCAATAAAAATTACATACACACCCAAAAAACCAAGTTTTCAATGAAAGTTATGATTATGTCAAATGCCATACCACATTTACTCTAAACACTTTTGACATATCAATCATTTGTCATAATGATTATTTGCCATAATGATCTTACATCTTAATGATCATAAACCATAATATTATATTACCTAATGATCTAAATACCTAATATGTTTTTTACTAATCTATTCACACATAAAACTTATGAGTCATAATATACAAACCCATAAATCACATGTCCTAAAGTCAAATGCCATGATGATTACTTGCCATAATTATCATAAGCTATAATTACATTACCTACTATCCTAAAGTCATAGTAGGCGTTAAATTTATTAATGTAAAGTAAGAATCATTACCTATTCTACCTTAACGCAGGTCAGACTTGGGTTAGGTTAGGTACGACGACGAGCGAAGCGAGGAGGAGTGTTAGGTTGAACTGCGGCCCTAACGAGCAAGCCTCAGGGGTCTATATCGAGGGCTGAAAAATCATAACATTACGTATTTCACATTAAGGCATGTCCGGCTTGGGTTAGGTTAGGTACGACGACGAGCGAAGCGAGGAGGAGTGTAAGGTTGAGCTACGACCCTAACGAGCGATTAAAGCGAGTGAGCCGCGGAGCCCTATATTGAGTTTATTAAGATGGAGGGGTAAAAGTGTAAGGCCGCCACTATAATTGAGTAAATTTTTACTTTTTAACAAAAAATAAACATTCATGTTTTTTATGACATATGATAATTATGGCAACCAGTATTAGGATATGTAACTGATAGGACACTTGATCATTATAGTCCGTAAGCCCGCTCCAAGATTGCCTACGTAATATGACATCACGATAAAATGCATGGCACACGGTCGAAAAAGTTGTGCTGAGCGAGAATCAAACGATTATCGCACAGAAAATTGGCCGGAAGTTTGAGAAAATCCTTCACTTCCGGTCAATATTTTAGGGGTGTACTTACGTCATGTGACATCATTACGTGACAGATGGCATCATGTAGCCCTTTAATCGTAGAGAGTGTAAACATAAGTCTGCCAGTTCTAAAATGGCCGGAAGTGCTTGGCAGACGGGGTCAAAGATGGTCATCGGATACGTTTTCCTACGTTTTGTGGTATCTTGACGAAGTTGATTATAAATGTTTTAAAGTAATAGTGTCTCTTAAAATAAATAAGTCTGCCAAGACATATCTGGCCGGAAGTTCTTCAAAAGTGATTTTTAGGGTTCCGTAGTCAAACTAGGAACCCTTATAGATTTGCCATGTCCGTTGGTTCGTCTCTCCGTCCGCGGCTTAGCTCGTGACCATTAGTACTCATGGTACCCATTAGTACTCACTCACATTAGTACTCTGGACAGAAGCCTAACATATAGAGTACACACCGAGAAGCTAAAAAGTGAAATAAGGACCAGAAACAATATAGTCTAAAAACTCACCGGAACCACTTGGGGAGCCACTGCGTCCTGCCTACGTACAACGGCATTGGCCCTAGTATATTCCACGGCCGAGTACTGTGCTCCAGTCTGGATGAACAGCGCACATGCTTCTTCCGTGGATGTGCAGCTGAACGAAACCATGCGGCTGATCACTGGCTGCCTCAAGCCCACTCCAGTATTCTGGCTCCCAGCTCTCAGCGCCATAGAGCCACCTCACCTGCGGCGGAAAAGTGCCTACTCCGAGAAGCAACCAAAACCAAGCGCCAGCCCACGTTGCCTATGCATGAAGATCTCACCAATTTCGGAGAAAAACGCCTGAAGTCCCGTAACCCACCAGCTCTTAGTATGTTAAATTTCAACAGCAAGTGGAACATACTGGACTCATGGTCGACCGAGTGGGATGACGAACAACCCATAAGTGATCAATTTTTCTCACACAACCCAAGGACGCGCCCGCCTGGTTTTGACCAACCGCGAAAGAGCCGTAAACTAAATAAATTAATTAATTACTAAACCGCATTAGAACAGGCGTTGGTAACTGTGCCCATCACTGGTAACAAATGGGGCTGGTGTGACTCCCCTCAGTGTGCATGCGGCGCCCCCGAGCAGACGGTGGAACACATGGTGCTGGAATGCCCGATCACCAAATTCAACGGACAGGCTGATGACCTCGCAATCCTCAGCGAAGGGGCCATTGGGTATCTGAAGAAGGCTAACCTCAATCTCTAGTTTAAGTTTTTTATCCAGTGACTAATATAAGTGCCATACGATAAATAACTAATAAATAGGTACTAGAAAGCTAAAATTTGGTATGAGTATGTGTATGTATCACGCTGACAAAACAGTAAAATAAAAACTAATTTTTTTTTCTGCTTGGTCTTTCAACACTAGTGTGTGGGGTGGCGTTGAATAGGTTGTCGGGCCACGCTCAGTGTAGCGTCCGTACTTGCCCATCCTTCACAATAGACGGGCTTAAATCCCGAGCTCCTAATCCCGAGGTTTAAATTACGAGAAAGATTTCAAGTTCTATAAAAAGGTCGTAAACGCTATAGTAACTGTAATTACTTAATACCTTCTGGAACTTATCGATTATACGCGCCAGATTGAGCGGAATGTTTTAATGCAGTATGGCACTTAACTGATATGTGTAATGTTTGAAGTATAAGGACACCGCGCGGTACTTACGCCATTTTAAAGAAACTTACGAAATTTTGCGATAACTTAAAAATGACTTAACCGATTTTATTAAATATAGTTTTCATTGAAATTACTACTACTATTTATTGGATTTTCGATGCGAATATTTACAAAACTGCTGACTTTATCAAAAAATAATGTTTTGAGACACCTATTATCTTCAAAATACCTATTCAACGCCACCCCACCCACTAGTGTTGGAAAGAAAAATAAATTCACCCCCACTTTAGCTTAGGTTTACGAGATACATACGAGAGGTACCTACTCAAAAAAACATTTTATTTTACCTTTTTGTCGTCGTGATACATACACACACATACTCATACCAAATTTAAGCTTTCTAGTACTAATGGTCACGGAGCTAAGCCGCGGACGGAGAGACGAACCGACGGACATGGCAAATCTATAAGGGTTCCTAGTTTGACTACGGAACCCTAAAAAATCACTTTTGAAGGACTTCCGGCCAGATATGTCTTGGCAGACTTATTTATTTTTAGAGACACTATTACAAAACATTTATAATCAATTTCGTCAAGATACCACAAAGCGTAGGAAAACGTATCCGATGACCATCTTTCACCCCGTCTGCCAAGCACTTCCGGCCATTTTAGAACTGGCAGACTTATGTTTACACTCTCTACGATTAAAGGGCTACATGATGCCATCTGTCACGTAATGATGTCACATGACGTAAGTACACCCCTAAAATTTTGACCGGAAGTGAAGGATTTTCTCAAACTTCCGGCCAATTTTCTGTGCGATAATCGTTTGATTCTCGCTCAGCACAACTTTTTCGACCGTGTGCCATGCATTTTATCGTGATGTCATATTACGTAGGCAATCTTGGAGCGGGCTTACGGACTATTATACTTAAGAAAATTGTGCAAATAATCATTAGGATATTCAATATTAATATAATCAATATGGCAAAAGATCATTATGACCATAGTTATTGTTACGCCGGTAGGTTAGGTCAAAAACTTTGAACGTCATTTTCAGTGCGTTAGAAGCGTTTTCAGCAGGCTGAAAAGTCATTTCAGGCCGTTTCAGAAGATGCTCTATCACATATCTAAAGATCGAAATTTCACCCAAGTTGCCGTCGTTTTCAGGCGCCTGAAACATGTTTTCAGTCCGTTTCAGGGCACCCTCTATCAGATGACGCCATAACCTGAAAACCCGTTTTCAGGCGTTTTCAGGACCCCTTATGGGCCTCTGAAGCACAAATCGTTATATGGCGAAATATCCCGTAGGTGTGACAGAGATAGCACTAGTAGAATGAGATAGCTATACTCGGAACATTCGAGAAGTGTGGGACAGAGATAGGACTACTAGAAAGAGATAGCTATACTCGGAACATTCGAGAAGGGAGTGACAGAGAGTGCACCATTAGAGAGAGACATATATGGCCTCGAATGTTCTCGGCCCTCACTCTCAACCTTACTAGAATATTCGCGACATGTGTGGACAATGCGTCCAGAGCGGTTCCGCGGGATATATAAGGCGCCGACGGCCGGCGCGAGTTAGTTACATTTTAACTGCGATACAGTGCGAGTAAAGGATAATCGGAGAGAAAGACTCAAGAGATTAGTGCGCTTTAAGTACAGTTCGTGTGAATAGTGAGTGCGTAATTTGTGTAATAGTGGGTTTGTGTTAATTAGTGGATTTTAAGTACAGTTCGTGTGAATTGTAAGTGCGTTATTTTGGTAATAAAGTGTGTGTTTTTTTATTTGTGGATTAATTTGTGCTTTTCTATCATATACGAACCCCACGCTCGTAACATTATTATGGAATTTACAAATAGGACAAAGGATATTATGGATTCCAATATAGACCCGATTAACATAGTTATAACACGCGGTTATAAATTATATTTTTTACTTACCTATCTTCGTCTGGTGGAAATCTTGCCATAAATAGTCTTTTTTGACCGTCCATTCGACACGTTTTCATTCTGCGTATTTCGCACTTTTTTCTTTTCAATCCACTAATTTTTGCAATTGTAATTGTCTTGTGTACCTTCTAGACGACCACTACACCCAAAAAAATTGCAAATAATTAGATTATTTGTGGAATTTGAAAAGAGCACAGAACCTTGACAGAACCCGACTAACACAACAAAAGAGAAACGTCAACTAACATGGCATGGCGGATAAAAATGGCGGGTGAAGTACAACCCGCCTAAATTCGAATGTCGTCAATTATCTAATGCTTTTTAGGTTTCATCGTTCTTTCAAACTTAGATAGGTAAAAAATTCGCCTCCGTTTCATATCGCCGTCGTTGATCGTTTTTGAAGTGAAAACTTCTTTAGCGGCGCTTGGCAATTTTTAGATGGGTAAAAAACAAGGAATATAATACTCACAAGGAGAAGAACGGTAACTACGTACAAAACAGTTGCCTATCTTTTTTTTTTATACTACTAGCGCCACCGTAGTAGAGCCTATGAACTAAGTGACAGTGGGCTTTTTTGGCGGGGTTTTCAAATGTGCCATATTGAAAATTGTTTTTCTAACTTTTCTTTTTTACATGCATGCATATTCAGGTTTAATCATTTGTCAACCACTTCCCGGTATACGATTGAGCTGAAATTTAATAGTTTTATAAAAAATAAAACACAATTAATTACTTTTAAATGGCCTTTATTCATTGTATATCCAAACAAGGACTATAATTTACAAAATGTATACCTCAGCATGTAAACCTCAGCACCTCTAGCACAACTGTGACACGTGTGAATTACCTATCTCTTTCTGTACAGTACTGTGTGAGAGTGACGGGTGATGCTAAGTCGCACGACAAGAGACGCGAAGCATAGTTGTGCTAGACGGGCAGGGCTTCTCGGCGCCGAGACGAGAGTTGCCAATTAAATAGAATCCGCACTGGGCACGTTGCGAATAATGTTCAACAGAACTGTGGATAGCGCGAAACACCAAAGTGTGACTTCGGGGCACATGTACAGTCCATTCCCACGACGGATATACACTGTGGACCCCGGGACTTGCAATCATTAAGTGGATGCAGCAGCTCCGTGGCTGAAGGAGTTGGATATTGATTTATAAATAATGGAATAATTAATTATAATTTATAAAGTTTACTACATAGGTGCACTATTATTGCATTGTTTTAATAATATATTCTGTTGTTCCTAGAACAGAATACTTGCTCAGGCTTTTCCTACAACTGTCAGTGTAACGGGAATCTTGGAAATGTCGTCCACATAAAACCTTATTCCTTTCGTACAGAGAAGTCAAGGATTCTTGTGAAGACCAGTCGTGAACAAAATGTAGCTCTGAAATAGGACAGACAAACAAAACCTGTGATTTAATAACATACAATAACCGTATTTCTAGGCAAGGTAACCTAACTAAATGTACCTGAAACACATCTAAAACAAATAGGTGGTAGTTCTTATTTCATGTGTATTAAAATATACAACAAAATTCCGAGACATATAAGAGACCTGAAATAAAATATTCTTACCGTAAAATTATTATTCCCGCTTTAGGAAAATGAACTGAATCGTCTTCAGCAGAGGTTGTGCCGCATGAAGCACATTTTCTTTATGCATTTGAAGACATTAACTATGATATTTTTGAAATAAATCGCGAAACAATTTGAAATTGGCCGTTTGTTGACGTAAATTAAAATAACAGGTCGACAGCCATCAGTTTTTTTTTCGAGACTTTATGGCTTACAGCCAGCACAGCCTAGCATTGCCAGAATAAAAAACACAAGTATATTTTTTTCATCGAGCAATAAAAATATTGTTAGCCGTATACAACATTTAGAAGCCAATTCTTTGTATGAAAGTGAAAAGACCTTGGTAAAAAATGTACAACTCGCGACAGATCCGCGCGTCAGATAACAGTCAGTCGGTAACCTAGTAACCGTGTCTGTTTCAAAGAAAGGGGGCCTTCGAACAACAAAATGTTGTAAGTGACAGATGGTGAAGCGTAATCATAAACATACATTAGTAAGAAATAGAGATTAAAATAGAAATCAAGTGTCAGTGAGATATAATAAAATCGGAGTTTTCACTTCTGCCGGCACTCCCGGAGTGCAACCCGTCCTTTTTTTACCTTGAGAGTTGCGCGAGGCTGGATATTATAACAGATCAGTATAACAATGAAGAAATTAAAAAAAATTAAAGTAAGTTAATTTAAAAAGATAAAATCTACTTTAAGAAGGTTAAGGAAAGAGAAAAGATTATATTATATCAGGAGAATTTAGCATCAAACTTTTACAAAGAATTCATAAAGACTTATGCCAAATCGGAATTGGACAGATGCAAAATACAATGAGCCCATCTTTTGCAACCAAAATCTTGAAAAAAATATAAAAGAAGTTTGTAGAAGCCGTGAAATTTGCATAAAAAATAAATCAAGGGGTCACGATAAATTTGAATATATGTCTCATCTATTTAGGTCCGGCCACAAAGCCATTTGAGATTGTGTCTATAGACACCATTGGAGGGTTAGGAATTAAATTTGAATTTGATTTTCACTTTTTCGCCTTTTTTGTATACTATGACGGTGACACACAAGCATGCGGCCTGCCTAGGGTTTGCAATATTCGTCCAATATTAGTATTCGAATAATACGAATACTTCAATTTCTAATATTCGAATATTCGAATTTTTCGAATAATACGAATATTTATGAAAATAAATCAATATAATGCTTACAATTTCTATAATTGTAAAATACGTAACGTATAATTAAAATGTAATGACATTTCTATTTAAAAAACCAACTTATGTTATTGGCTTAAAATGAAAGTATATTTCTTTGAATTTAAACAGTGGAATTTTTGAGATATAAGAAACGATTACAAAATAAATCACAGTACAGTTACAATACAATCTCACTTTTTGTTACAAGTTAACATACAAACAAATTGATAAAAAGGAAACCCTTTTCGTGTTTACACAAAAATCTACCAGTTCTGATGTCCACCCAGACGTATCCATCGACGGCGACGTCCTTACAATCTGATTATTGTTACTAGCATTGGCGCGAGCGTGGCTTGCAAATCCAAATTTGGTTTTGGAAGTCCGACAGCATGAGATACAATACAACAAAGCTGGCCAGATGATTTGTACGTGTAGTTGTACGAGGGCTTGGGCCGTGTCTTTCGGTGCTGACGTTTGGCGTCCAGGTCGAAGGCGAGCGCGTTAAATTTTTTTTAAACCTTCACTGAGAGCAGCTTGCTAGTCGTTGCATTGCAAGCTCCTCCCACGAGTCGCATGATATGCCGGTGGCCGTTAGGTGGCCCTTTAAGACATCCTTCATCATCATCAACCTCCAAGCGTTGGTCCCGTCTTGCGACAGGGTTCACTTTCATACTTTTTCTTTTCCACTTCGCTCTATCCTGGACATCGTGTTCTTCCAAACCGCAGTCGTTCAGGTCTTTACGAACGACATCGAGCCTCCGCAACTTGGGTCTACCTATTCGCCGAGAACCCGGCAAGGCAAGACTGAGTGCTCTATTGCCGACGTAGTCTAAAGGTCTCCTTTTGACATGCCCAAACCAACGAAGCCGACTCTCCTGGAGCTTATCGGCGATGTCCCGTACTTCGAGGCTGCCAAGAATATATTAATTTCGGATCTAGTCAATCCTCGAAACACCAGACATCTACCTCAGCATCTTCATTTCGGCTACGTGGACGGCTTGGACATGTCTTTGGGTCATTGCCCACGTTTCGCTTCCATAGGTGAGGAGAGGTCTTATCATAGTCCGGTACACGAGGCCTTTTAACTTAATAGGTATAGTACGGCTCTTCCCAGGTGAATTTTTCGCTTCCAGCCCTAATCTTTCAAACAATGGCCATTGTCTCTATTATCGCAAAGCCGCTAGCCACCGAGTTTGCCACGTGCCACTATAACATTCATATTAAAAACAAACGGTATCGTCATAGTATTAAGGTTCAAATCAAATAATATGAACTCTGTATTTCGTCGGGGTGGTCTATTGTCCTACACTACCAAAACGCAATATCTAGAATATCAGTGACATTAATTTTGAACCTTAATACTATGACGATACCGTTTGTTTTTAATATGAATGTTATAGTGGCACGTGGCAAACTCGGTAGCTAGCGGCTTTGCGATAATAGAGACAATGGCCATTGTTTGAAAGATTAGGGCTCGAAGCGAAAAATTCACCTGGGAAGAGCCGTACTATATTCTACTATCGGTCACACCAGTCACTTATCTCCATTTCAGCCAGGCTGCTGCGATCCTGTGTTGAATGTTCGTCTCCAATGATCTAGAATTATGCACAATGCTCCTGAGGTATTTATATTCATTGCATTTCTGCACTTCCTGCCCATCAACCACAATTGGCAAGGGGTGTGAATTGGGAACATTTCACTCCGTGAACTGGGTTTTCTGAACACTCAACACTAGGCCGCCCCTCTGTAACTGATGCTTCCATTGAAGTAACACGTTTTGTAGTTTTATCCCGGCTCTCGGTACAGACTTCAACGTCATCGGCATATATAAATGTCCAAAGCGCTTTGCTCTGAGCTTCCTCCGTAAGAGTGTCTAGAACTAGACTAAACAGATACGGACTCAACACTGATCCCTGGTGCACTCCTTCCGTGACAGGTATTCAGCTCGTTTCTCCCACGGTAGTCATGACCACTGATCTGGCGACCTGGTACATGTCGGCTATTAATGTGACGTATGCCTCGGGGACATTTCTGGTTCGAAGGCACCACCAGATCGTCTCACGGGGCACACGGTCAAATGCCTTTTCCATGTCCAGGAACGCCACATACAGCGGTCTGTTTTTAGCTCGGTATTCTTCAGCGATGGTATTGAGAGCAAACATTGGGTCGATAGTCGACATGACTGGCACAAAGCCGTACTGGTTATTAGAGAGTGAGCTTTCCATTCGCAGTCGGCTATCAATCACTCGCTCGTACAACTTCATGGTATGAAACATCAACTTAATACCTCTATAGTTATTACATTCATAACGACTGCCTTTGCCCTTGTAGAGAGGGATAATGGTGCTAAGTCTCCACCTTTTCGGCATATGAAGGGTCCTGAACATGATGTGACTGAATAGATTTGCCAGGAATACAACACCTTTGTCTCCTAGATACTTCCACCTTCCACCACCACTTCCTTTAAGACATCCTTGTAGCGCAGATATTGCCCGCCAGCATTGCGTTTGCAACAGGTAAGCTCAGAGTAAAAAACTTCTTTAGGTAACCTTGATGGTGGCATACATAAATACCATGTTTTAACGACTTATGATTCTTAGTGTATGATTTGAATAATTTGATAATTTTGGTTTTATGTTTGTATGTTGTTATATCAATTTCAAACACAACTCATGTTGTTATTGAATAAAGAATAAAGAAAGAATAAAGTGCCCACACCAACGGGTGACCTTCTATGAGCAGACACTATACCCGATATGCCTGTTCGACGCAGAAGCTCCGAGTTAGATCCTGCCACCACAACCATAGTATTGCTCGGAGACTTCAGAGGCATAGAGTAGCAGAGGCAAAATGATTGCCCTAGTGACGGCGAGCTTAGTGTGAACGCCAAGATCATGCGACTTCCAAACTTTAATAATACTTAAATTAAAGTATTTCTCTGACATATTACGTTAATTGTGACATTTAATTTATATTTGAATTATGATTTTGGTTTAGTTATATCATAGTGTCATTCAGAATCATAACATCACAGCACAGCAGAAGGATAATTTTATTAATCCTTGCACTTTCTGATAATTTTTCGCAAACGAAAATAATTTCAAACCAATTTCTGCACTATTCGAAATATTCGTTTTATTCGAATATTGAGTGCTGTCGAATTCGAATAGTAGTAGTTATTTGTAACGAATAATTCGATTATTCGAATAGACGAATATTCGAATTGCAAACCCTAGGCCTGCCTGATGTTACCGCCGCCTATGGACGTTTGTGACGCCAGGTGCATCACACGCGCGTTGCCAACCCTTTAAGAACCTATTTACTCCCCTCTTGAAGAACCGCATACTGTAGCCCCCGGGGAAAACGCTCATTCCACATGCGGAGCGTTCGCGGTAGGAAATTCCTCTGGAACCGCACAGTTCTCGACCTTTTATTAGGCTCCAGTGTGTGAGGATGAACACCCTGCCGATGGCGAGCAGTGCGATGGTAGAAATTAGCCGTGGGCATCGGTAACCTATCTCAAACACTAAAAACCATTGACCGAATTTCATTTGCCCGAAAACTATTCGAATTATTATCGTTTGTCCGATGACAGGATTCGTCCATTTTTCTTTTCACCATTTTACATTAAGTAGAAGTATCGTTTGTCCGAAAAACTTTTCCCGTCACATTCACTTGCCCTATGAGTACGTATTTTTTTTCGTAGCCCATATTTCATTAACCCTGTGATACTTTTGGCACTGCATACATTTGAACAAATTTTCAGTTCACCTTTTAACTTTTCGCGCCCCATTCACTTGCCATCTGAATTAAGACGTTTTTTGTTTAATACCCATTTTTTCATTTAGCCAAATTTTCAGTTCACCTTTTAACTTTTCCCGCCCCGTTCATTTGCCATCTGAATTGAGACGTCTTTTGTTTAATACCCATTTTTTCATTTACACAATGATATTTTCGGCATTACATAAGAACTGCGACCACAACAACAGCCCGCGAGCCGAACGAGCGAAGCTACCGTGCTGCGACAGCAGCCGACAAACCGCCAAAACCGACCTGGTTGGGTTAGGTTAGGTTAGAACTGTGACTACAACAGCGCGCGAGCCGAGCGAGCGAAGCTACCGTGCTGCGACAGCAGCCGACAAACCGCCAAAACCGACCTGGTTGGGTTAGGTTAGGTTAGAACTGTGACCACAACAGCCCGCGAGCTGAGCGAGCGAAGCTACCGTGCTGCGGCAACAGCCGACAAACCGCCAAAACCGACCTGGTAGGGTTAGGTTAGGTTAGAACTGCTACCACAACAGCGTGCGAGCCGAGCGAGCGAAGCTACCGTGCTGCGGCAGCAGCCGACAAACCGCCAAAACCGACCTGGTTGGGTTAGGTTAGGTTAGAACTGTGACCACAACAGCGCACGAGCCGAGCGAGCGAAGCTACCGTGCTGCAGCAGCAGCCGACAAACCGCCAAAACCGACCTGGTTGGGTTAGGTTAGGTTAGAACTGTGACCACAACCGCGCTCGAGCTGAGCGAGGGAAGCTACCGTGCTGCGGCAGCAGCGGACAAACCACCAAAACCGACCTGGTTGGGTTAGGTTAGGTTAGAACAGTGACCACAACAGCGCGCGAGCTGAGCGAGGGAAGCTACCGTGCTGCAGCAGCAGCCGACAAACCGCCAAAACCGACCTGGTTGGGTTAGGTTAGGTTAGAACTGTGACCACAACAGCGCGCGAGCTGAGCGAGGGAAGCTACCGTGCTGCGGCAGCAGCCGACAAACCGCCAAAACCGACCTGGTTGGGTTAGGTTAGGATAGAACAGTGACCACAACAGCGCGCGAGCCGAGCGAATGCTACTCGCTGTTAGATTATTAATACGCCATAACAAGTTTTATGTGGCGGGTAGGGTTATCTTTATCAAAGTACAAAGCGGGTAAATTGTTGCAGACTAGTTTGCCAGTTTGCCATTATAATGCCGACTATACACATACATTATGTTAATTTGACAAATTTGTTGTTGAAAAAGGATACAATAAAATTACTAAAATTAAAAAGTCCACTTGAGAACAGTCGAGTAGTTAATAAACCGAATCGTTACATCGGACAAATGAAATCAAAGTCATTAAAAAAAAAGTCGAGTAGTTAATAAATCGAATCGTTACATCGGTCAAATGAAATCAAAGTCATACAAAAAAAGTCGAGTAGTTAATAAACCGAAACGTTACATCGGAAAACTGATATTACGGACAAATGAGATTTAGGGAAACGTGTCATTAGTCGAGTGAATAAAAATCCTAAACAATTAATGTCCAATCGTAAATTATCGAATTGAATTTTCGGACAAATGAAAAAAAGTTAAAATGATATTTGTCGAATAGTTTTTGTCGAAATGAAATTCGGACTAACGTTTTTAGTGTTTCAGATAGGTAGCCGTGGGCATCATGTCAAACAATACGTCAGAACACATCCCATAATAACAGTGGATTCGAAACTAGGAGTAATTAATTACCCCCGTGGGGTTAAATCGCCTATTGTGTGGGGGTAACAAAAAACCGAATAGCTAAAACCTAATCTAACTTCTTCGACTTTTGTGACATTAAAAACAAAAGGCTTGAAATGAAATCAAAGTCATAAAAAAAAGTCGAGTAGTTAATAAACCGAAACGTTACATCGGAAAACTGATATAACGGACAAATGAGATTTAGGGAAACGTGTCATTAGTCGAGTGAATAAAAATCCTAAACAATTAATGTCGAATCGTAAATTATCGAATTGAATTTTCGGACAAATGAAAAAAAGTTAAAATGATATTTGTCGAATAGTTTTTGTCGAAATGAAATTCGGACTAACGTTTTTAGTGTTTCAGATAGGTAGCCGTGGGCATCATGTCAAACAATACGTCAGAACACATCCCATAATAACAGTGGATTCGAAACTAGGAGTAATTACCCCCGTGGGGTTAAATCGCCTATTGTGTGGGGGTAACAAAAAACCGAATAGCTAAAACCTAATCTAACTTCTTCGACTTTTGTGACATTAAAAACAAAAGGCTTGAAAACCGGCTAAATGAAAACCAAGACGTAAGATAAGCTTTAAGCGAAATTTAACGTAAAAAAAACTCACTATACCTATTTTCAATTGATTAATTGTATATACTCGTAGGTATAAAAAATACGTAACATAATGAAGACTAGTGTGCGATTTGAATTAATAAACATATTTTTATTCGTTTGATTTGATCATGTAAATTTTATGATCAGGGTACTTAAAATCAGTTTACCTAGTAGGTCATAGGAGTAATATTAAGACTGCGCGTTAAAAATAGGCAGTTGCCGTTCAGTAGACAACGTCAACTAGTAAACTATATATTTAGCACTTCGAAGAATGTGTTAACAACTTCTCCGTGGAAAAATCATAAGATTATTAATATTTTACCTCAGACCATAGAAATGGTCTGAGATTTTACCCTAGAAAACTAAGTAAAGTTGGACGAAAATTGTAACATCGTAAGCAGGCGCGAAGTGGTTTTTTATACTTTAACAATGGAAATCTAATCAAATATTTCAATTATTGTTTAGTATTAAAGGTCCAGATTTATCAAAAAGTGCTTTTAATTCTCTATCTCTAATCTCCAAATATGATCTAAATACGCATTCCCCGCGCTCTATGGTTTAGTCGCTAACGCTCGGCGCAGTCTTAAAAAGGTTGGGAATCACTGCATTATACAGACGGTAGAACACACACAAGGAGGCAAAGTCTCTCCTCAGACTTAAAGGCTCGATTCCGTCTGTGAGATTCCTGGAAATTGACAACTATGCGCACGACGCGTCTTTGTGCCGCGTCAAAAGGGCAAGGGGTCTGGAATCCTTAACGCAACCGAGTTCTCCAAATATGATGTTTGAAAAGGACTATATTTTTAATGATTTTATTACAAATGTATAGTTTTCAGATTTTTAGTATGTGACGATATTACTTGCCAAATTTCATAGTTCTAGGTCATCGGGAAGTACCCTATCATTTTGATTCCCTTGAGAGTGTCGAAATGTACGTTTTATGCGACATAAACGGCCGCATCTTTTTTTCACGTTAATGTAGAAGTTTCATTTTTTCACAGCTTCAAGGGACCGTAGACTTGAGTATAATAATATGGTGTTAATTTCAACTCGATACCTTCACGAGTTCTCGAGATAAAGGGTCTTGACAGACAGACATACGGACAGACAACAAAGTGATCCTATAAGGGTTCCGTTTTTTCCGATTGAGATACGGAACCCTAAAATTGTAACAATAATCAACTTAACCTATTCTAATAGAACCTAACTATAAATCTGATGATAAATCTGAACCCATCGAGCCGGCTACATTCCCCTGCTGAATAGCCAAGCTAATCTTTGTATGTATAACAGGTTGAATTTGGGCAGCTAAAAAAACTACAAGTCTGCTATTTTAGACTACTCTACAACATATATCAAAGTGAATCAAATCGGAGTCGGACAGTTGGGTACCCTTCCTTGTCAGTGTGTTTTGGTTATCAACAGATATGATATTTTAAACATCCATACAAATTTAGGTGACGCGGTTGGCGCATTGGCACAGGCGCGACAGCGGCCTATCGGTGTTACTCGGGCGTCGGTGACCTTGTAATGCCGAATCATTCGACGAGGCATTCACGCGAATGCCCTTCACCACCGCGCGCGTCCCGCACTCGGCCGCGCTCGCCCCTCGACACGCACACATAGCCGCGAGTTTTGTTACTGCACACAAGTGTCACTGTCGTGTCTTTTTACGTTAGTATATTTATTCTTTGGCATTGGTAAAGCAGCTGCCTACCGAGCCGGCGATCCTGGGTTCGAAACCCGGCCAGGTCAAATATTTGTGTGATGAACTCGACATTTGCGCCTGGTATTTAAGTATGTTTATCGTCAGACGACAGCTTGTGTTATGGACACTAGACAGTGCCCATAACACAAGCCTAGAAGAGCATACTGTGGGACTAACTAGATGGGTTTGTGTGGGGTTGTCCGATATTTATTATTTATTTCCTTTATTTATTTTAATTCTTAAGTTAGGTAACTTGATAGTAAAATATAAAAAGTAAAATACAATATAGAAATTACAAAATATTAACATATTGTATTTATTAGGTCCTTACATATGAAATTGGTGTTTCATATGGCAGAAATGAAAATGTTTTGTTTTTATGAAACTATTTTTTTATTTAATCAAAGTATGTACCATGGCTATCAATGCACTTTTGCCATCTCGAAGGTAGTTCATTGATTCTTTTACTAAAGAAAGTGTGTGAGCGAGAATCAATAAAATCTTTGAAGGCCTTTTGGACAGCCTCGTGAGAATTGAATTTTTTTCCTTGGATGAAGTTGTCCAAATTCCGAAAAAAATGGTACTCAGTTGGAGCAAGGTCCGGGGAGTATGGTGGGTGTCGAAGACATTCCAGTCGCAGCTCCCTTAGTTTTGCGGCCGTCAAACGTATGTGGTCGAGCGTTGTCCTGAAGCAGCAGTGGGCTAGATCGATTGACCATTCATGCGGTACCCATTTCTCAAGTTTTTTCACTTTTCCAGTTTATTTCAAGTGAATCAAAATGGTTTTATCGCTCACACAGAAGCCTGCCGCTAACTCTGATGTGGTTTGCGATGGATCTGCTTCCACAATTGCTTTTAATTCTTCGTTGTCAACTTGAGTCTCCGGCCGTCCACGGGGCTTGTTCTGTAGGTCAAAATTTCCAGAACGGATACGTTGAAACCAATAACGTATCGTATTTTCTATTGCAGTAGCTTCTCCATACGCATTGTTAATCCTACGAGCCGTTTCTGCAGCACTGGTGCCGAGGTGAGGTCATATTCGTAAATATAGTGATATTTTAAGTTCTCCATATTGTGAACAGAACGATGTGAAAGAAAAACAAATGACGCGATAACAAATAAATTTCGTAATTCGAACACAGAAATACATGGTCTTAAATTTGAAATAAATTTGAATTTGGAATTCCTAGCCGAACGCCACATATTTTGAACCAAAGTTACCAGTTCGCCAAACGCCAATTTCATATGTAAGGACCTAATATTATTTATACATAAAACCAATCCCATAAAAATCAACTTACTATTTTCTCTTTTTGCAAATGCCACAACTTCAAATCCAGTTCAGTACTATATTTTTGTGCATCTTCATTCGTAGTAAGAAATTGAGCGAGATCCAAGAAACTCAAGATTTTAGCTGCAACCTCGTCTTTAAAGTGGCAAAGCGACTTTAGAAGATCTTGAATGTGTCCAAAATCACTATTCAGAAGAAGAGTTGATATTTTTGACAGATCGTTTTCCTAAAATAATAATAATAAGTCAAATGTTTTTAGGGCTCCGTACGCAAGGGATAAAAACGGGAACATATTACTAAGACTCCACTGTTTGTCTGCCTGTCTGTCCGTCTGTCACTAGCAGAGCTAGCATATCTTCCCGCGACTTTGTTTGTCGCGCGACGTAGTATCACCTGTCTTCCTCGCACGATATTGACAGGAAAGTGACAGGTAGCGTTTGTCGCGCGACAAAGAGTCGCGTGTCACAGTTGTGCTAGACGGGCTGTTTCTTTTTTTTTTATTAATTTTGGTGCAAATGAGGTTTGAAATCGCGGGCTTTAACAGCCGAGGGGGTATCACCTATTCGAGGCAATATCATTGCCATTTATTTAAATGTCTTAAAGTGGACAACAACTACCAGATGGGAAGGGGATGTCTTCGCGCCACAGGCGATAAGCATGCCACGGGGGTTTCGGTGCACGAATCGATAGATAATTACCCCTGTGGCGCGGAGATAATCCCATCAGCGGGTTATACTCCCACACATATTCCGACTACTGGTAGTGAGGGCTAACCAGCCCTGATACATTTCAAGTCAAGTCTTGAAAAAAAAAAAGACGTTAAATCGAGTGTAAGAATTACACCGAAAGCCCCGGGGTATGGTGATAAGAACCTTACCAGATCGGTCACGATGTGTTGCAGCATATTATTCGTGTATGCCCTAAATCGGCAGTCAGGAAACCTCAGTGCCAGCTGAAGTATGGGATACGTGTCCAATTTTAGGCCGCCGAGGTTTGGGCTGTACCATTTGACACCTATACTGCCCGAGTAGTGGAGCTTTCTCAATTCTGAAATTTTAATTAAATTGCTATGTTGTTTCGTTTTTATACTTTGAATAAAATTTCATTTTTACAAAGGAAACTTGGAGAAAAAATAGCTGTCATTAAAATTTGCCCCGTATAATCCGAAGTCTGTCACTACAAAATAGTGTCGGTTGCCATTAATTGCTATATATCTACTACTGTAGCCAGTAGTATTTTACGAGGTGAATCCGACTGCCCTGAGTTGGTTGATTCTCTTCCGACCACGTTGTCGCCATTTACTTGCTGCGCCAGCTTCAAGAACTGTGTCCCGCAGAAAATCCCCTCTTGTACGAGCCTTGCACCTTATAAACTCGCTCTTAGAATCGGCACCACACTGTGATGTGTTTGCAGGTGGATGGTCGGACGTGTGCGATGAATGTTTGAGGTTCTGTGAGATGATGGATGAACGGCCTTCGTCAGTATATTTCTAATTGCTTATTGTTGTTATGTTTGTATAAAATCTGTGTGAGTTTAGTCTTAATTTCACAGTGATTTGGTTCTACTGTTATGCTGTGAAATATAAGTAATTAAATAAATAAATATCATAAAATAACTATTGTACATTTGCTTTGAGATTTTGGCGATTTAAAAGTGTCCAAAGTGTCCAAAGTTTAAGAGGCCAACTGACCGTATAGTGTAGTGACGTCATAACACAAATTTTCTTCAAATTTGGCACTGTCGGAGCGGTTTGACAGTCCACAAAAAGGAGCTGATTAATTGATGTGGCAGTCAAGTATCCTATTGCATACCCATATTAAGCTGGGCATCCACAAATGGTTATTACAGGTTATTACCCGACTACAGGTTATGGGAGGGTTATGATTTTTTCTTCCACGCGGACGAAAACGCGAGAATTTTCTAGATGCCCCACACTAAAATGTCATAGCGTTTAGAAAGGGGAATAGTTTTCAAGTATGAAAATTATATTCACTATTTTAATTTACACTTACTTATTTCGGACATGTGTGTCATAAAGTCTGTAACAAGTCATTAATATCGTTAATATATATCTATCATTAAAATATCAATATTATATATTATACAATGGTCCACAATGCGTAAAATAACAGAGACAAGCATAAAATAACAGATTTATTTTTCAATATGTTCTGTTATAATAAATTTGAATATTTTATATGACTTTATGCCGCAGCAGCGACGCCTTTTTCCTGTTAATAATAATTAATCTATTCCAGGCATCAAAGACTATGGACTATGGATAATAATACCTTACAATCTAACATACATATACATATCAATGAGACATTATTGGGTGGACTGACAGAGTGCAAACATCTACCTACTGAGGTCGAGTTATTTCGAGTCTTTAGTAAAAGCACCCTCAACCAAAAAAAAACTTGTTAAAACATGCCTTGATCGACAGAAGCGCCACAAGGTATTTCTCCAACTGTAATGGCCACGCCACACGCGGGCTCTGACACCCTCCTATCCAGCATGGACACCTCCAATATGGGACACAACAGGATAAAAT
This sequence comes from Apotomis turbidana, assembly GCA_905147355.2. Classification (NCBI taxonomy): domain Eukaryota; kingdom Metazoa; phylum Arthropoda; class Insecta; order Lepidoptera; family Tortricidae; genus Apotomis; species Apotomis turbidana. The sequence continues at coordinate 5,860,750 of LR990280.1, forward strand.
CCTCGAAGATCCATTGCTGTAAAACGAAACAAATTTGGAGTGTTATCTTAGAACGCAAGGAATTTGCGGAGCACTGTCTTAGAATAATACTCACCGTGTCAGGTCCAGAAACCGTCACCGGCTCCACAGTGATACTCCTTACACTTCGCTTGTAGTACGGAACCATGGTCTTCATAGAAACCAGCAACGAACCTCTATAGTACGGCCCATCTTCCGAAGACTCGGTCCAGGGGCCGTACATATGAAGAAGAGACGGCCCGAAGGTTGGCAGAAAGCCTAAAAAACAAGGCAACTATTCATTGAACTTCTTGAAGAGTAGCTTCTTTCGACGTTTCTTCTCAACATCGGGCTACTTTAGGGAGATGGCTGGTAGACATAGACACAGAAAAATACAAATGGCTAATTTATGAATGAATTAATTCATAAATTGGCCATGCAATTCTGCCGTTCATGAGCTCTTAGCTAACTTTTCAGTACGGTCAGCATCAATGGTAGCTGCCAATTTTACTTTTTAACTACTGTCTTATGTCTAATTGCATACTAAAATTGTCTACTTTGATGAGATAACGTGACTTCATCAACACTTTGACTTACATTATTCTTGATTTGTCCACTCTACGCGAACTGCCTTCAACTCCACACACTCTGTTACATCATAACTCACCATTCTCTCCTTTATGTGCTATCTGCGAAAGTCTGAGCCTCGCGCTGGCCAGAACTTTCGATCCGCCATTCATAGAGCATACCTGTTAAGTCATTCCTATGTTAAACTCAAACAAGAGGCACAAAATAAAGACACTACAGAAGCCGCACTCTTTTGTTATTTGCCACTTTTGCAAAGAAATTAGCCTACTAAATAGTATCTGATTGCTGATTTTGAATGACGTGCAACGCTGTTGGTTGTAGCTTCTGTGGGGGCGTGTCTTACTCCTAGGGTTGCCTACACCAACAAAAGGGAAACTACTTCTCGTTCTATTTGTACTTATTTTATAAGCTACTTTTAATAAATATGCCCCAAATTAAACGGACCTGTGACCCGAAATTGGTAGGTGAGTGAGCTCGTGTCAAAATTGTAACGCGCTCGCTTCGTATTCAGGTCGTCCGCAAATCACCAGTGAGTGTGCTAAGGCTCTAAGTTATCCAATTCAACTCGACTGCTTAGAATAAATACGCCTAGAATAAGAGTCTTCATACAATAGATTTGCGAAAGATGAAGCCGGTTTTGCTTTTATGTGTGCGTGTCTGCGAACCAATCATAGAGACTTTGCTTCTGACATTAACAGATGCGTACACGGACGAAACTAAGCCCGTGACGGGCCGTGGCTTAGCAACTGGCTTCACTTTCAAGCGCTGACTAGGTTTCTAGGCGTATTTGTTTTAAGCTTGGCACCAAATACCACTGAGTCTTAGAGCCTTATCAGACTTGCGATTGGAGATCGAATTTTGTATTAAGGCGATCACGCAGTATAGAAAACTGGCTTACAAATCGCAAGTGTGATAAGGCCCTTAAGCCGTTTTCTCTACACGTAACGGGCATTAAATCTCACTTACGGCCTAGGGTGACGTAACGAAAAGAATCGCATCAATAACAATTACTCATAAAATATAGTAATTAGTGTTCCTTTTTAAAACTGCGTATATAATACGCTTAATAATTGAGAGCGCTTGAGACTCATTGGGAGTGCAGCGAAATTCAAAATATGGAAACACACCTCCATCTGCAGCACGTCACAAACGTTCGGAAACATCTCGACAATTGACAAGCGTTCCAAGTACAATGGATCATTGCTTCGATAGTGCGTGCTGGTGTTGCCCTGTGAACAAGTAATGTAAAACAACATTATGGTAAATAAAAATCAGTCAAAACTTGATTATTTGTCAATTATGTAAACTCGAGACTATTCAAGAGCCCAAGCTCGGTAGGTTTAGTATTTAAACGTCCATATACATAAACAATATTTTTTAAAACCTACTACACCACCTAATCATTAAGAGTTGTACCCTCCATCATCATCATCATCAAAGTACATGAAAAACTTATAATTGTTGTCATTACAACGTTTGTGGCGTTCATTAAATAGTTGCAGAATAATTATTCGTCGAATTTTTCATCTCGCAAAAGTGTAATTTCGTAGAAAGCATTTTTCTATGAAACCGTCAACCATTTGGGATTGTTATAAAACAAACCTAACCTAACCTAATCAATAGTTTGATATTTGCAAGAATAATAAAAAGTTATGACTACGGAGGAAAAAAAAATCTGCGAAGCGAAATGAAACATTCGACCAAGAATAATTCTGCGAAAAGGCAGTATCGGGTGTTCGTGGTAAACATAACCGCCGAAAAACGTAGTATTAAAGAGTGAATTAGGGGACATCAGATATCACCTTGGCAACGGACAACAGAAAAAGAGCAACGTTAAATAAAATCACCATTAGATCGCAAAAAGTCACCCGAACGCTTGTGTTAGGCGGGTTGCCGAGTATATCAGGGCGGTTGCTGGCACTGCAAGGTACGTTGTAGGCACGGTAGATAGTGACCTGGTAGATAGCTGGTTGCTGCTCAGAACCTTGTGGTAGAAGGATGTTGCTGAGAACAAAGGTATAAGGTTTTTTAACATTGAAAATGTTTTTCTGATCGAGTATAATGCCCTGATTTATGAAATTGTAACAATAACCGCAAAGAGGGACATGGCCGCCTTCCATATTGACCACCAAAAATGGGAAAAGTTTGCGGAGAAACGGACGGAGTGGCGTAAACGCGTTGTGGAGGGTCGCAAGTTATGCGATGAGAACTGGTTCGCGGCACTCGCTGACAAGAGACAAAGATGTCAACAACACGACGCAGTACCACCTGTCGCACACTTCTCTTGTCAGGCCTGCGGTAGAATGTGTGGATCTCGTATCGGTTTAGTTAGCCACCAGAAACGGTGTCTCCCAAACATTACACCATATATCGTCTGCAATAGACGCTAGGGCCTGTAGACATATGGACCTGTAGACATATGACCGTCCTAAATGTGCGTCCCCAGGGGGCTTCAAAGTGCAATCTGTTGCAGCCGGCATCACCACCGGAGGCGAGAATCTGCCCTCATCCTCATCATCATACACAATTATTGTATTAAGCGGTTTTAATAAAATTATCATACACAATGCCAATTGTCGGTACGTCAAAACTCACTACGTCATTTGCTGAGGTCTCCTCCGCACTAACCACCAATGGTAGTATCCAAAACCGTTCTCCAGCTGGGGGCACTGCCTATCTACAATCTTACTTAATACCATTCGACGACGCGTTTGGCTCGGTTGGTAGACACCTGCCTACTGAGTCGGCGGTCCCGGGTTCGAATCCCGGCCGGGGCAAATATTTGTGCAAAATATTTGTTCTTGGGTCATGGATGTTATCTATATATGTATTTATATATTATGTATAGTTTCAGTTCAGTTTCAGTTTATTTATTCAGTCACAATGTACATTGTATGTGAATATATCAAACATAAAAATAATAATAATAAAGCCTAATACATAACTTAATACTAAAATACTGCACAATTTTTTAATAGATAGATTAAAATATATCGTCGTCTAGTACCCATAGTACAAGCTTTGCTTAGTTTGGGACTAGGTCGATTTGTGTATGATTGTCCCTTAATATTTATTTATTTATTTAAATTTAGTTTTGAAAGATACTCACTCTTCCATCACATCTTGGGTTTCAGAATGCATTGTCAATACTTCATTGCGAAGCGTAATGGAAACGTCAACCTTCAAATATCCAACAGGTCTAGATTCCGAGTCTCTAGCAAGGGTCAACTGGACCCATTTATGGGTCATGGTGTGACCTGCAAAGTTAATTAAATATACAAATATCGGCGGTAACAACACATTGCAGAAATTCGCTAACTTATTAACATCCGCCTTTGGTTCAATTGGTAGAGCACCCTGCCCCGGCAAGGCAAGAGATAAGTTGCTGCATCGCGATATGATCTTTCCTGAAATAATTACCCTTGTCCATAGAAAACTGAATTTCAATACAATATTTGAATTTTATGCATATTCTCATTTAAAAATTAATTGAACTTTGTTCACTTTTTATCTCGGTACCTTTTAATTATTTGTATAGAATCTTTTTTAGGGTTCCGTAGTCAACTAGGAACCCTTATAGTTTCGCCATGTCCGTCTGTCCGTCGGTCCGTCCGTCCGTCCGTCCGTCCGCGGCTTAGCTCCGTGATCACTAGTACTAGAAAGCTGAAATTTGGTATAAGTATGTGTATGTATAACGCCGACAGAACGGTAAAATAAAAATTTTAAAATTTTCTTAAAAGGACGTATAAGTTGACTTTCAGATAAGTGATTACAGTTTCTAGGGCGTTTACGACCTTTTTATAGAGCTTAAAATCTTTCTTAACTTAAACCTCGGGCTTAAAACAGCAGTTTATTGTGAAGGATGATGAGCAACTACGGAACCCTACACTGAGCGTGGCCCGACATGCTCTTGGCCGGTTTTTGTTTTTATCGATTCATATTTTTTTTATGTGGTAATACCACATTTTCTTTTTTTTTATATAAATAATGACACAAAGGTAAATTAAGAAATAAAAATTGAATGCGATCTACTACATTCTAAGCGGGATTTGAACCCGCGACCTCTGCGTTTCCGGCCAATAAATTCAATCACACCAAATCTTTCATCCCTTAATTCTTTACGCTACTGGAGCGCCCTCTGCGTCATATATGTTTTTTGAAATGCTTACGCGCTTAGCCATACCCTAGGATGTGCGCTTTACACGCACGATCCCCAATCCCCATTGCTTTACAGCAAGTGTGAAGACTGCGAGAGAAATGGCGCCGTTCTAAATATTTGTATAGATTTTTTTTTAATCGATTCATTTTTTTTTTATGTGGTGATACCAATTTTTTTAATCAAAAAAGAAAAAAATAAATACGAATCGATAAAAAAAAAAGTTTTTATACAAATATTTAGATTCAGAGGTCGCGGGTTCAAATCCCGCTTAGATTGTAGTAGATCGCATTCAATTTTTCTTTCTTAATTTACCTTTGTGGCATTATTTATATATTAAAAAAAACCTTTTAATTAGTTTTTACTTTTTTAAATTAATTTCATTTCGCCGAATGTTTCATTTCGCCGAAGAATTATTTCACCGAATTTTTATTCCTGTTTAGTAATAACTTTTTCATTCTTGCAAATCATCCTGTTGATTAGGTTGGGTTTGATTTATAACAATTTCAAATAGTTTACGGTTGCAAAGAAAAATGCATTCTACGAAATGAAACATTCAACGAAAAATAATTCTAGGTCCGTCACATTGAAGTATTCAAAAATTATATCCAAAAAACCATAGGACGTAAAAATAAACTAATCGTAGATTCTGATGAATTCCGATGTCAGTTCCCTTACAATGAGTTACCGTGACTGTACTCGCGAGTGACTGCGTAATCGATTTGTTTTTTTTTGACGAGAATAACGCAGCGCCCCTGGCGATTACTTTGTTGAACAACAATTCTCCATAAAAATCGTTTACGGAGTCGCTAGCGAGTACTGTCACTGTAAACTCATGGTAAGGGTACATGTGATATACATACGTGGCTGCCTCCAGACGTACGCCAGGTCTACGCTGGCTTCCCCCAGCAGTCGGGTTCCGCAACACCTGGGTTCCATAACGGATAGCCATAGAGAGCTTTGCTGCACTTCTCGAGCGGTCATGAACAATTCGAACACGAAGTTCTGGAAAAAATTGCTAAGTAGATATAGAAGACCAAGAAGGCTGACCCCAACAACAGGAAAATAGTGAAAGAAAGAGGCAGGTATAGAAAAGAGTGAGATTATAAAAGACCAGAAAATTGCAAAGATTGTATGTGTTGGACGTATACAAACTCTGGTTGGTCTACATCCCATCGTATATATTTTGGTAAATATCAGAAAAATAAAGATTTGTTGAATGATTGGCGACGCAGTTAGCGCAGTTTGCAGACACCTGCCTACTGAGCCGGCGGTCCCGGGTTCGAATCCCGGCCGGGGCAAATATTTGTGTCATGAACTCGAATATTTGTTCTTGGGTCATGGATGTTATCTATGTATGTATTTATAGTATATTATGCATATCGTCGTCTAGTACCCATAGAACAAGCTTCGCTTGCTTGGGACTAGGTCGATTTGTGTATGATTGTCCCATAATAATTATTTATTTATTTTCTAAAATAATATAAAACACCAGCTGACATAACCGTAGCTTACGGAGATGGCACGGCTCTGCAGGACAGCGGCAGCCGACTGCCGTGCTCGGATATCTCGCTCAATAGCCGCGCGTATAGCGATCGAATGATTCCAAGGGCGCCTTCTACTAGATGTATAGCCTGACCAGAAATATATGAGGATCCGCCATATTGCGGAATTTCACTTGAACTAATTTCTTACACTGGCAATGATTTTATGATGGTTTGTCAACAATGTCAATGTCATTCGTGGTGATCTCTTTAAAAAACAAATATTTAAAAACATCCAAAGAAAATGCCGAAATAATTCACAGTCGTGTACGTCATATTATAAATAAAGTGTACACGGGTTTTATTACACGAAAAACAGTCAAGAAAAGAGTGCATTCCATTAAATGATATTACGAGGTTACTATAGGAACTGACAGGTATTTAAACTAATGTCATTACAGTGTGGTTGCAATTGGTTGCAAAATTGTTGCGATATAAAATTTATAAATAGCGCCCTCTTGACAATCCTCATTACCTATATTTCTGGTCAGGCTTTGGTTCTTCTACTGATTTTACCTCTTTATAAAAAGGAACTTTCATATTTTGCCTAACACTTGTCCGATATTTCACTTTGTCCAATCCAACCATGACATAAGACGTGGCCTCCTTCAGATCATTCCATGCCAATCTTTTGCCTTCTATAATGTTTACGGACACCTGAAAATTATTCAAATTGGATGTATTTATGCAAACAGGAACCTAGTCACATTAAGTGCAGTAGAATTTTTCTAACTTCATATATTTGACAGTCGTCATTTTGATGTTTGTACTTTTGTAGTGATGACGATATTATTTGACAAATTTATCGATTATTTATTATGAACGGTGAGTGGTGTATACCATATAGTTTTTTTATTGTACTTTCATTATGGTATAAATGTATCAATTTCAATCAACTTACGAAAATATCACCTGAATCGAAACGAAAGACTTGGTCACAACACCGCTTTCAAGAAAAGTATCACGTAGAACGTAACTGTTTGTGTGATGATTTATTATCGTTTAATACTCCATTATTTTTAATCTTATTTTGATAAAAAATATAAATATAATCTTAACTGTCTTCATACCTAAAGTAAGAGCAGTTTATCGGTACTTAAAAACCCTTTTTTATCAAATTCGATGGATCATGCACATTTACGTTATATGGGCGTTGCGATGTGTCCAACATGTGATGCTAGATAAATTCAAATATAAATGTTTGTACTTTATACTAGAGCGAGAGGGTTCAATATGAAAAGGCTTTATGTGTGGACTGGTTCCTGTTTGCATAAACATATCCAATTATAAGTCTTCTGCCTCACAGCATAGGGATGCGACAGCGATGCTACTTGCTACTGTATACAAACGAACCGTTTCTCTGCATGCTATTATATTTTCAACGTATCAAAGTGCTTTTCCGATTGCGGACTAAGTCAATTTACTCTTGTGTAATAGAAACTGTAACGTAATTGAAACAGCTCGCTATCTCAAAGGCATGTGTACAAATTCGAAATATAAATATTAAACTGTTTGTAGAGAGGGTAGATACTTAATGAAAGTCGTACCAGTTTTAAATATATCGGAAGAAGACGTAAATATAGGAAGTAGACATTTATATAGAAGAAAATTGGGACGATTCCTCTTACTTTAAGATGGCAGTCGTTTCAATACTCTTTTTATGGGGGATCAAACATCATAAAATGATAAAATGGACATGTTGAGCTATCTAGTTGTTAAAAACATAATTAAAAATATCGTGAGACATCTTTAATAATTATAATAAATGGTTTTTCAACACACTTGCTCGTAAAGTGGTCCATATTAAACTGTTTTTATGGCCGTAAAGTATACTATAAAACACGCGTGCTTTTGACTTTTCTATTACGCACTAGTGTCTTTACTTTACAGTTTTTTTTTTTATTTCAACAAAGAGTTTTTACTTTTATATAATAAGCAAATTTTTGTGAATAAAGTAATTGTGATGCATTAAACGCAATAATTAAACAATTATTTTCATCATGTAATTGACACTAATTTGCACCAGGTATAATTAAATATATATATTATTATATTTTTAATATTTGGCTGTTTGACGGTTTCGTCATTGCTTCCATTTTGCACCTGCGCGCGCATAACTAATTCAACCAATGCAATGCAAGGCGTGTAAAAAATAAATCTACGCGCCATTTTGCTTTGCATAAAATTTGTTTATTCGAGATTATCGCTGTACTTAGTTTGTGACTTTTTACAAAAATGTCGAGTTCTAGTAATGAAGAAGATTTAGATGTGGAAGTGATGCCTCCGGAAATACTTAATGATGCAAGAAAATGCTACTGACAGCCTGTTGCCATTGAAATCTAATGAAAAGTATCCAATAGCCTATGAAAATGTTATTCATTGGAAATCCAGCAAAAAAGCCCATTTGTTCTCGGTAAACCTATTTTTAGCTTATTATCATGAGCTAGCAAATAAATAGCCTACCTCGCTGTGGTCTTTATCTACTCCATGTTAAAAAGCACTGTTCGGAACAAAAATGGTATTGATATAAAAACATATGCCAATCTGATTGCGTTCTTGAAGAGGCGCTCAGATGGTTACAGAAGTAAGAAATCTAAAGTATTGTCCTCAAAGGACATCGAAAAGTTTCTGAAAGAAGAATCGGATAGCCAGTACCTAGCAACAAAGGTCAGTTGAAATTGTTATTTTATTTAAATAGGTACCTACGAAATTTGTGTACTTACACTGAATGATTATGTTTATAAAAAATTAAAACGACTACTCATGAGGCTACTCACCTACGCAACTATTTTATATATGTTTTATATCTATGTAGGTAAGTGTGTAGATATGTATTGTTTGGCAGCCATATCAAATCTAAACGACTAGTATGATTTTAAATATTTTTGTTACAAAAATAACTGGACATCCGCCCAGACATGCTTAATTTGCAGGCAGTAGTAACTAAATATGTATTTTATTTACTTTCAGGTCTCGTTAATATTCAGTATTACTGGAGCATGTAGACGTCAGGAACTGAGTAATATTGCTACAAAAACGTAAAAAATCACGGCAAAATGCTGTTATAGTAAAAATTACTACTTAACACTAAAAACAAAATACCACGATCATTCACAATTCACATTCACAGTTAAAAAAATATGAAAATTTACGTTCGACGAAGGCAAAAACATACAGTACAAATGCGGTCGAAATCCACTGTGTATTATTTCAATAATTGTACTTTCACTATTTGTTTTAATAATTAAATATTTCAGTTATAAACGGGTGTTTTTTTCTCGCAAGTGTGTTGAAAAACGTCGTATGAAACTCGTGTGCATTTGGTCATTACACTCTCGGTTATATAACGCCCTCGCCTACGGCTCGGGCTGCAAATCCGCCTCGACTGTAATGACCAACTTAGCACACTTGTACCATAATGTACTATTAACTCACGTAAACATTGCTAGGAACGGCTTGACATGTTTCGAAATATGGAGCTCTTCATCAGGGACAGCTATCGGTGCTGCTACTCGACTAATGTTACGTTAGTGGGCTGTTAGTCGCATTGGCAGTGTTGACAATTATTACGTGATTTTAAACCGTTTTTATAAGTATTATAAGTTTAACTGTCTAGGTACTGAAATGAAATAATGAAATTAATTCTGTAAGTAGCCCACAAGACGCTTTAACGGGTCTGAGTCTACCGTCGTTTCACAACACGAGATCCCTGAGAAGCAATATCAACTGGCAAAGAAAAATTAAATTGATTGCGTCTCTGGTCGAAAGGTTACGTTGGACCGGTACACACTGGTTCCTCGTCCATACTAAGGTGCGTCAAAAATACCAATGCTCATTGTACTTAAGATTTAAAAGTAAAACCTGCTTATTTTAGTCAATAAATAAACACATTATTAAATTAGATCACTTAAATCTTTTATATTAATAATAAATTAGATTAAAAAAAATCTTAAAAACTGACATTCCTTCTTTTTAGGCAACTTCCTGAGCCCCGTCATTAATGGATAAGAGCTCAGAAGAAGCCAGTTCAAGAGGTCTGCATTAGTTACAATCCTGGACATCTTCCTTGTGTGTCGTAATCGTAATGGGAACCCAAACCTTGGCGTAGCACCCTGATTACTTAAAGTAATGGAAAGTTCTGGATAAAATTAGACTTGATTTAGTAAAAAAAGCCTTATATCTAACTAATCAAGATAGACTTAAGATTAGACAACCGTCGACAAACGTTAAATAATCATACATACCTTGTTTCTGAATATCCATTACAAAAACAAATTACAACATAGAAGTTTTCCAGTAATATGGGTAAAACAACGAGCGGTAATGGCGTGAGTTACTGAGAGCACGAGTCGCGGTAAGAAATAGCCCTTTTTTTTTCGATAACAATATCGGAATGAGGGTAATAAGCAAAATAGATCTTTTTTATATTTTCTGATTGTTTGGACATTATAGACGTCCGAATAATAATTAATAAGTAATATCAATATATATGTAATTTTATTTTTTTAGTTTTGTCATATGAAAGAAACCAGTGTGCGGTAATCCAAAGATACCGGGGTCGAGTCCCGATGTGGACCACGTAAGAGCGCAATTTAACTTTTCTTTGTGTGTTGGTCTTTGTATCTTTATAGCAATTAATAACTGAAATAAAAAATTAAAAACACCCTCGACATAAGTAGCTGGTCGTTATAAGACCCTGTTTTAATGTGTGATGTAAATGCTACTAAAACTGGACATAAAACAAAATTTGGAATTCCTAGGATCAATATTGGCTTAGAGACAGTCGCTTAATCCACTAAAAGCTGAATATCTCGGAGACCAGAGCTCCAATTTTCATCAAACAAAGCTAGAGTGGCTAGCCAAATAATGTCGACAGATATTTCCTTGTGGCATGACCCTTTGTGTGTTGGTCTTTGATTTAAACAATTTAGTAGGTGGGACCTCTATAAATAATTTTGATACTTTATGTACTAGTTTTAACATTTCGATCGAGTTGAAATTTGGCATAGTACTTATGTAATTTTTTTGGTGATGGATTAATATGGTATTATCGAGCTAGGTCTTATTTCTTCTTTTACCTTGTATTATGGTTTGTGTAAATATATGTGTTTGTCGTTGACTGTACTGTATATAGTGGTAGAAATTATGTGAGCTGACTATGAGTGCATGACAACATATTTTTAACCGACTTCAAAAAAGGAGGAGGTTCTCAATTCGAACTTATTTTTTTTTCTATGTATGTTACTCGATATCTCCGAGAATCGTGAACCGATTTTCAATTTTTTTTTTTTAATTGAAAGGGTATAACTCCGAGTTGGTCCCGTTGGCACTAAGTCGGGATCTGATGATGGAATCTTGGAGAAATCGAGGGAACTCTTCAAATGTTATAGGGACATGTACGGCGCTTTCGGTAATTTATTGATAAAGTCAAGAATTTACATTCAGTAAATAGGATTTGGTGGACTAAAAAGCAAAAAAAAAAATGTTTAACAAAAAAAAGAACCGACTTCAGTAAAACTAAAAAGCCAACAATAACCCGTTCAAGTACAGATTACATTTGACTCACCCTTCGAAGTCGGTGCCAAACCTCGCGTAAACTATAATATATAAATATGAGAACTGAGTGGTTTGGGATCGACTTCAAGGGTGAGTCAAATGTAATCTGTACTTGAACGGGTTATTGTTGGCTTTTTAGTTTTACTGAAGTCGTTTTTTTTTTGTTAAAATTTTTTTTAAACTTATTTCCTTAGGTACAAGTAAGGACGTGTGCATAAAAAATTAAAAATATTTTCACCTACTACACGAAGTGTGGCAGATTTTTAAATTTCCCGCCAAAACTGAGTAATATTTCATTAGCCAGACTATAAGAACAATATCTACAAACCAGGCTTTCGATTAATAAAAAAATGTACTCCAATCGGTTCACCCGTATGGGCGCTACGATGCCACAGACAGACGCTCAGATACACAGTGTAGTGATCACTAAGATCACCCATAGGAGCCGCACTCATAGGCTCGGTATGGCACCAGCGGGTCAGACGTCCGTCTCGGCCGGTGGCTCTCACGTGACTGTTTTTTCGCACCCGTACTCTCGAGACAACGTCATAACTACCCACCTAATAGGTTTTATACAGATCTACAAACAAAACACAACATCCCTTCCTTATTTTAATATGTTTTTCTAATCATTATTCTTATAGATAATAAATCGTCGCTCTTTCCTGAGCTTCGGGATTTTATTAATTTATCGTCACTTGCAAGTCTTTCAATTTGATATTCTACTTTATATTGACCGACTCTGTCTTTAAGAGATAATCATCTCGTGCAGGTATCTGGTCAGTTTATTATGTTGCTATAATTATATTCATCTTTATCCATTTCCTCTCTTCTTTTCTCTTTCAAAATTGAGTCTCAGTCGGTTCGAAAGTATTTTCTTTTTTTTCTACTACGAGCTATATATATATATATATAGCTCGTAGTAGAAAAAAAAGATATTTCCATTTGATTTATCGACATTTTGACAGCATTAAATGGAATTCCCAGCTTTCTCTTTGTTTTACAAATTACCGTTCAGCGACTAATTCTACATCTGTATTATCTAAAGGTCGGAAGACCCAGGATCGGCCAACTGAATATTATTAGATCACACTTGTTTGCATTAGACGTGTAGGTTCAAGCGTTGTTGGCTAACGGTTTAATCAAAAAGTTAGACTGTAAAGCTCAGAATTCAGTACTATATTATTAATCTATATAGAATTCAACTACATACGTGATATTTCGATTTGTTATATTTTTAACCTAGGATATCCAGAATCTGGCCCCTTGATGAAAAATCCTTTCCCACATTGACGTTACAGCACATACTCGTATAGCCCATAACCACTCAATTGCTTCGAATTAGTTGGACTCTATTTATATAATAAAATGAGAACGGTGACACGGTAGCCATAGTTACCAAAAGCAATTGAGTGGTTAAAGGATTAATATTATATATTACTCAGGAAAAGGGCAAAGTAGAACGAATCGTTTAGATCGATAAACTATTAATCAAGGTAGGGGAACCCGGGGCAATACAGGCACCCGGGGCAATATGAGCACTCTATCTCCTCTCCCTACCAACCCGCGAACGGCGAACATTAGAGCTTAGACGGGCGTCAGATGGCCCCGCGACCGCGCGGTGACTGGTGATGTTGACATTCGTGCGCGTCTCCCGAAGCAGGCGACAAATTTACATAGGTACGAATTTTGATCTAATTTTTCTATATTTTGTGTTATCTGAGTCTGATAGATATTTGTGTCATTCTTTAATCAACAATAACGTTTTAATACTTAAATATCTTTAGTTTGTATATGACTCAAAGTAATTTTAATTTATTCTTCAAATTATTGAATAGAAAATAATCGCTTGGGGCTAGATCTGGGCTGTAGGGTGGGTGGTCAATTTCGTCAAAACCAACTTCCTTCAGAGCACGCCTCGCAACATTAGCGGTGTGAACGGGTGCGTTGTCTTGCAAAAACAAAATGCCTTTCCTTAGTTTACCCCGCCTTTTCTCAACTATGGCTTGTCGCACCTGTCTCATTAGATTTGCATAATAAGTTCCGTTTATCGTAGAGCCTTTTTCTAAATAATTGATTAAAAGAATGCCATCACAATCCCAAAATACCGTAGGCATTAACTTAGGGGTCGTTCTCAAAATATTTGCACCGCCACCTGTCACCAGGTTTGTCTTAGAAGAAGTTTTTTACACCGCATTATTTTAAATATTCAATTATCATCACATATCTAAAGACACTTTTTACATAGAGGCCAAATGCTTTCAATTAAAAGTAAAGTATATTAATAGACAAAAAAACGATTTAAAACTAGGGTTTGTCGGTCACTTGCCGTGTCCCAACGCGAGGTACTCATGTTTCGTTGTAATAAAAACATATACATTACCGACTTAGCTTAAGTTCAGTACTCCATTTTATTTTCATATATGATGAGGATTGAATACTACCATATCGAATAATAATACTATGCTTATTTTGCGAATTATTAGCAATTTAAGTTTGTCCACGCCATTTTTTGTCGTTCACTTGTCATGAGACAAACATTACAATTGTGTGACTACTATTTCGTTTCCCCTGCCTAACCCCGCATAAATCGAGACCTTCAGTTGCCACCTAACACTGTTCCGAGTGACACGTCGTCACTGTGCTGCACTATAAAAATATGATACATACCCTTACGCGAGCGGGAGTTTGTAATGGGTATGTAGTCTATATTCTGCCTTCCATATTTTGGTTGACGTGTGTACTATTGCATTCATTTTAATTTATAACGCGTAAAGTATGGTCTACTTTTATGTGTATAAATATGCAGTTCATCAACGAAATACTTTATTTGTTTTGATGACATAACTGTCATTTTGTCCATCACCTGTATGTCGTTCACTTGTCTATATAAAAACAGGTGAACGGCACATACGGCAGGTGAACGAAAATTATTTAAACACTTATACAAAATTATTTTAAAACCAGGTTTTCTTATAGTTAATCTGTGGTTTCCATGTGCCTCTATTTGTGAAAATGGAGCCAAGGTACTGGAACTGATCAACAGTTTCAAACTTTTGAAGCAGGTTAGTACTTTGTCGACTAGTAATGGTCGACTATCATCAGCTCGGTCTTATATTTATTAATATCGAGACCCATTTTCAGGCTGGTTGTTTTGAGTCATTCCAAAAGTTGGGCCACTTCTGCTTCGGGTGATGCAAAATAGGCGATGTCTACCACGTACCTTCAAGGGTTCCATATCTGTTAAATAGTATTGGGGATATTATGCATCCCTGTCCGGAACTTAAAGTTTTTGTATGTGACATCTCCTACTGACACCATTCTGTATTCGGACTCGTAAAGGCTTTATAAAGTTTTACCAGATGTGCTGGCAGCTTCAGACAATACCTCCCATAACTTATCCCACCCAACGCAGCCGAAGGCTTTCTGTTTATCAGATGTGAAGGAATTCCTCGAAGATGACGAAAACAGCAGTAAGTTACTCAGCGGGTAGGAAGGAATATGTCTAAAGAGGCAGCATCAGGATGCAGAAACGTTATTTAAATGATTCGCTGTTGAACCTTCATAAGAAATTTATAAAACCACGTGGGTATGCTTGAGTTTTGCATCTTTTTGCCGGTTATGACCTTTCTGGATAGTATAGGCTTCAAAAAACCTCCTCAGAAATGACCTATGATATGAGAATTAAATGCTTGTTTTTTTATGCAAATTACTAACATAAGGAAAAAAGAAAAACAAAATCAATCAAAAAAGCACTATTTGACAGTTCAACGTAGATTTTATTTAAAACTGTCACTTACCTGCAACCGTCGTCGTTAACCTGCTAACAAATTCAGTGAAGTTGGAACATATTTGTCGCAAACCTGCACCCATTGTCGATAACTTGGTAACAATTGTCGTTTACCTGACATCGATGTCTTTCACCTGTCGACCTAAAATTTCAAACATCCATATCTTCTAAGATATTCAATTTAACTACTTCCCTCGACGTGATATCAATTGTCTGAATATATTTCTAGCGATCCTATGAAAAATAAAAGAAGAAATCGCAACTTTAAAAAAAAATGCAAAATTGTCGCAGCGGTGCAAATTTTTTGAGAACGACCCTTAGAGGCCGACTTTTGCACTTTAAATTTCTTCGGCGGCCTTTCACCCTTTTCAATCCACTGCATCGACTCAGACTTACACTCCGGATCATACTGTCTGATCCATGTTTCATCAACAGTTACTATTCGGGAACAAACTTCATCTAAATCATCTTCGCACAATTCTAAAAACGCCCGAGAAGTTTCCACACGACGTACTTTATCGAAGGCCGTTAGCATTTTCGGTACCCAACGAGCACTGACTTTACTCATGTACAAATGTTCATGTAAAATTTCTCCGACTCTTTCTTTACTAATACCTAAGACCTCAGCTATTTGCCAAACCTTAATTCTTTTATCTTCTAATACCAGCTTTTTGACTTTTGCTACGTTTTCTTCGGTCACTACCGATATTGGCCGCCCTGAGCGGGGGTCGTCTTCGATCGATTCCCGTCCGAGTTTAAATAAGCGACTCCACTTTTTGACTGTGGCATAAGAAGGCCCAGAATCACCGTAAATAATAGCCATTTCCTCAAAAATACACTGCGGTGATTTGTCACTTTTTTAAGGAATTTAATTACAGCACGGTGCTCAATTTTCGTAAAATAAAGGTTTATAGATTTCAGGGTTAGTTTTTTAGAATTATGATGTTGGGGCATTATGGGCGGGATAATATGGGCAGGGCCCATGCTGCCCCACTAAAATTAATAAGTGCAATATGGGCAGTGATGGGGCCTCTGATTTGGGATAAATTTTTACGATAATTATAATTATCTGATGATATTTTTCTTGCAGCAGCAAACATGGTTAGATTATAAAAGGAATGCTAATCGCGGTGGTTGGGATAGTCAAAAAATGGAGTTACTGGAGTTATAAGTTCACCGTATAAAATGTTCCATCCTGGAAAAATCAAAGCCCCAAAGAAAAATGATGAAGATGTAGAGTGCGTAAATTCTGGAGTTTGGTACTCTCAATACAAAGAGGGTTGGGTATCTTGTCGCGCGTGTAAAACGTGAGCGTAGGCTCATTGTTCATGTGCAGACGAAGACAACGATCATGAATCCTTATAATCTGTTCCTTTTGTGCTATATTTTAGCTTATATACTTTGTTTGTATCTTGCCCATAGTGCACCGACTCATAATGCCCCAGGTATGACCATATTGCCCCGAGCACGGGACAATATGAGCCATTTTGCATTTTTTGGTTTAATGTTCATGTGCCACAGAAATGGTAGACTGAGCTAATTATTTTGTGTTATAATTAACGACTGTTAGTTAGTGTAATAAATTACTACTTAAGGAATTATGTATTTTACTCCATTCCCATTTTATCACGACATATCCTCAAGGGGCCCATATTGCCCCGGGTTCCCCTACAAAACTTTTTACCAAAATACATTATTGGAACAGGCCCGATGGGGGCCTGTCCAATGCCAACTGCGCTTTTTTGCACAAAATTCAATGGCTCGTCAAGACAAATCAAAGAAGCTCACACTTGATGGAGTCCCGTGTTCATATTATAGAATTCCCACTACCATTCTCCGGCTCCATCATCAGACTTATATCACTTTACAATAATATTGTAGGTACTGTCATCTGATTAACAAAAGCTTGCATTATTTAACTCAGTCGGAAACCGAGATGTGGGTAACATACAACTACTATTGATTGCACCCACGGCATCCACCGAAACAGGTGAAACTAGAAAAATCTGCCCAAAAGCCAGTCCAGTCATTTGTCTTTTGCTTAAATACAACTGTTTTATGGTTATGGCACACAATGTTTTGACTAGTCGGTTTGCTTCGTGCCCTCTCCGTGACTATTGACGCCTACCAGTGCACGAGTATTATTAATTATATTCGCTGCAACTTTGAGTTCAATGCAGCTCCTTTACTTACTCTTTTCACATCTCTATTTCGGGTCTCCTTCGCAATCCATAATATCGTATGTCCTAAACTCAAATGCCATACCACATTTACTCTAAACACTTTTGGCATATCAATCATTTGTCATAATGATTATTTGCCATAATGATCTTACATCCTACTGATCATAAACCATAATATCACATTGCCTAATGCTCTAAATACCTAATATGTTTTGTACTAATCTATTAACACATAAAACTTACGAGTCATAATATACAAAACCATAATTAAATTCATAAGTAAATTCGGAATTAAATATTTCGGAGTATTTGGGTAAAGATTATTTTTTTAACCAATTTTTTACGTTAGAACAAAAATAGAAAACCGGATTTGTCAAATATCAAATTGGCTAAACCCCGAAAACTGTAGGTTGAGTTATTGGCTGAACCCCGAAAACTGTAGGTTAGGTTAGGTTTGTATTGTGACCACGTATAGCGGAGCGTCAGACTTGCTCAACCCCGAAAACTATAGGTTAGGTTATTGGCTGAACCCCGAAAACTGTAGGTTAGGTTAGGTTTGTATTGTGACCACGTACAGCGGAGCGAGCGAAGCGAGCGGAGCGTCAGACTTTTCTGAACCCCGAAAACTATAGGTTGGGTTATTGGCTGAACCCCGAAAACTGTAGGTTAGGTTAGGTTTGTATTGTGACCACGTATAGCGGAGCGAGCGAAGCGAGCGGAGCGTCAAAAGACTTGCTGAACCCCGAAAACTGTAGGTTGGATTATTGGCTGAACCCCGAAAACCGTAGGTTAGGTTAGGTTTGTATTGTGACCACGTACAGCTAAGAGAGCGAAGCGAGCGGAGCGTCAGACTTACTGAACCCCGAAAACTATAGGTTAGGTTATTGGCTGAACCCCGAAAACTGTAGGTTAGGTTAGGTTTGTATTGCGACCACGTATAGCGGAGCGAGCGAAGCGTCAAAAGACTTGCTGAACCCCGAAAACTAACTAAGATAAGTAACTATTAAGACATATGATGATTATGGCAACTAGTATTAGGATATGTAACTGATAGGACACTTGATCATTAGTACTTAAGATAATAGTGCAAATAATCATTAGGATATTCAATATTAGGATGATCAATATTATGGCATTTACATTAGGATAAACGTTATTATGGCAAAAGATCATTATGACCACAGTTATTATGGAATTTACAAATAGGACAAAGGAAATTATGGATTCCAATATAGACCCCTCTATTTCTCTAGCATCGATATTTTGAAAAGATTGACAGTTATTCTTTGCGCGTCCGCACGCAAGCAAAATTAATTATATTTTATTTGTAAATTAAGTTGATTCCTCAATATATTAAAAACTACCATTAAACGGTTTGACTTGATTCCCGTGTTTCTACTTAATAAACATTAACTAAACACAATTGACGCATGGTTTACAATTTCATGCAGGCCCATAAAGCCGTACCACATTCACGCATGATTTACAATTTCATGTAGGCGCATACAACCGTAATAGATAGGTATCGTATATATTAATAACCACCGATGTCACATATAGCGCACAAATTGAATACCAACTGCGCCGCACGGCGTCACCTACTCTTCCCACAAAAATAATAAATGTGTCAGTGCATCTGGAAAGGTACCTAGTCACGACATCTAGTTACCGAGTTACATGAGTTTTTGTGGAAGCTGATGAAAAAGTGCCAAAATGGGTTTGTGTTATAAAATGCTTATTTACATCCTAAGGAACACGTGTGTACAAGAATATCAGTAAAATTATGTTTTTTTAGTATATTTCTCCGACTATAAAGTTTAGTAGTCAGGGTACCTTGTCACGCCATGTCTTAAAAGCCTTTAAATTTTGAATAATTTTGTCAATATTTCCATCGCGGGTAGTCAACTACCTCTTTCTAAGATAAGGTATAGGATCGGTCTATAGCAAAATAATTTTTTGAACAAAAAAAAATACTTAATGTTTTTTATAAGAAAACATTCAACTTGCATGACTCTTGTATGAAATAACTATTTATTTTAATTTAATACGTTTGCCATTTACTTAGATCAGAGGCTCGAATTTAGTCAATGAAAAATTGAGCTGTGATTTTAGTAGTTTGACGTATATAATTAGTAATATTGATTGAAAGACTGATAAATCATAAATTAGGTGCAGTTATGTACACAATTGAGTTATTTTTAGGGTTTCGTACCCAAAGGGTACAAACGGGACCCTATTACTGAGACTTCGATGTCCTTCCGTCCGTCCGTCTGTCACCAGGCTGTATCTCAAGAACGGTGATAGCTAGACAGTTGAAATTCACAGATGATGTATTTCTATTGCCGCTATAACAACAAATACTAAAAATAAAATAAAATAAAATAAATATTTAAGGGGGGCTCCCATACAACAAACTTGTTATAGATTATATATATATATATATATACCTATGTATAATATGTACGGAACCCTTCATGCGCGAGTCGGACTCGCACTTGCCCAATTTTTTTTCTAGTTACTCCATTTATGTAAGATAATGACTTAGCGTGACAAGGTACCCAGTTTAGTAAAATGCTAAACTTGATGTCTTACACGACTAAAACAGAAGTTTTTATAAATAAGAATACATTGATTTCCGCTATAATTATCCTAAATAACATTTTGTTACAGATATTTCTTGCATTATAGGTACTAAAATAGTGATCTTCGAGTTTAAGTTACTAAAGTTTAGTAAATGTCGTGACAAGGTACCCTAGTTACGTTTCCATACAAAAGTTTCGACCGATTCACTAAACTTTATTGTTAAAAAAAACTGCTTTAACACCATTTCTATTATACCATTGTGGTACACCACGCTAAATACCATTTGATCTTGTGATATAGCATGAATATACAAATTATTTTGTTGGTTTTTGATATAATAAGTGATCTTTTTTGTAATTGTTAAAAATGCGGTAATTATTAAATTTCTTTATGATTATGGAGTTTTCTTTCATTCAATTGTCCCAAAATGCCATAGAATATGTAACTATGATGAGAAACTAACAGTTTTAATCTCGTTATTTTATGAATTGGGTATAATTAACACTTTCGTGTTTCTTCCACCCTGGCATATTCAACCTAAGAAATCAGAATAATTAACATGTATTTTTAGACAATTCACCTTTATTATAATTCTTTAACATTCAAAGATTATGATTATACCCTTCACTATGTAACTTCGAAGTAGAAGTGTGTTTTTTGCCACTATAAACTTTAAATGCAATTTTCTCAACTTGTGCATTTCGGAAGTCGAAAATTCAAAAAATTATATAAAAATAGTGGTTCCACCTACAGTCATTATTCTTTTTTGTATTGATAGCAAATTTAATCTACTTTTTGGAACTATGCATAACTCAATACCTGAAACAAGG
The DNA here is from genome assembly GCA_905147355.2 of Apotomis turbidana. Taxonomy (NCBI): domain Eukaryota; kingdom Metazoa; phylum Arthropoda; class Insecta; order Lepidoptera; family Tortricidae; genus Apotomis; species Apotomis turbidana. The sequence goes on from LR990280.1 coordinate 5,881,977, forward strand.
TACCTTTCCAGATGCACTGACACAAATAGCCTCTTAAGTAGCCCATGTGTCAATGCAGGGTGCCATTCACCCCCGTACGAAAATCCATCAAGATTGGTTCAGCCGCCCGAGCGCGAATAAGCAACAAAGATACACACAAAACCACTCACAAACTTTCGCCTTTATAATATCAATGTGATTTCATGATTTATGACTGTATGAATTTATAAAAACTTTATTGCGATCAACAAAAAGAACCCCAAATGCTGGACTCAATTCCTCAAGGCATTCTCCACCAGTCAACCAATGGGTCGAACTGAAACATGTTGGTGAAGGATTATGGGATATCTACTATGCTAATGCTATGAAGGAAGTTAAAAACCACACAGAGTATACTCATTGACTTATCATTATCATCATATGTATAAAGAGTCAGCCTCCCGTCGGTGGAGTCGGTGGTATTTGTAAACTTTGAGGAAACCTTTACTAACAAGACGACGCTGATTCCCGTCACTATTTTTCCAAAATTCATTTCGTATTATAACGCTGTTATTGCTAACTAAGTTAACAAAAATATTTTCTTCGTATTCTTAGTAACACGTAAATTGAAGTAACAATACTACTTTATAATGGTATACCGTAATCACTAGTATGTATTATCAATCGCAACTACCCGCGTTACAAGAACATAATGCTGCCTCAATTGTAATGAGTCTAGTCGTCATGTTATTACATTACGTCGCTAGATGGCGTTGTCCAACGATTGTCTAATTGTGTACCGTTATTTTTCTTCCTATAGTTAAAATAGTTAAGGTTAACAGATTTTATACGAATGCCTAAAATATTGTACTCATCATTTTCATTAGCCGCGTCCACACAGAGCGAGCCACCTCGCGAGGCAATTGCCGCGCGAGGCGGCCGAGCTGCGCGCCTTGGGTTTTTGTCCGTGCTCATTGCTCAAAGGTGCCTCGGTCGTTTGCCACGCGCAGTGTGGACGTAACACGTTTTTGCTTCGGTCAAATTTATGACAGATAAAACAAAATGGCGTGCGACATTTCCGTATTACGCGACACTGAATAACCGTAACTTGATATTGTGTGCCATTTGTTTGTTTTACACTTTAAAAAATATTTTATTTGCTTTTTTTGGAAAATCCTTTGTAGGAATGTAGCAGCAAGTCAAAAGTCAAAAGCTGATTGCGCGCCATATTGTTTTATCTGTCCAATGGGCGAACAAGACGGCTCGGGCTTGCCACGCGCGGCATTCGGTGAGCGTAATTTCATCCAATGCCCGAGGCATGCGCCGAATGCCGCGCGCGGCAATTGCCTCGCGAGGCCGCTCGCTCTTTGTGGACTCGGCTATTGGATTTTCTATTTGCATGTTGTTGCATATTATGCCAAAAACAAGTGTCTCATTTGCGACTTTCACAGTTTTAAAATATCAGATTAATCTACTCAATTAGTAATAGATTGCCTATTTTTTACTTTCAATAAGGAACACCACCACCATCACTTCAGTAACTATTGAAGTGATTAGTTGTTATGTCATTATCGTAATTTACCCGATATTTCTTCCTCTTTTTGCTTATTATTTTACTCACGATGTTTTGTCCTCGTCGCCATTTTGTAGTGATCACTAGATCACCCATAGGAGAGCCGCACTCATAGGCTCGGTATGGCACCAGCGGGTCAGACGTCCGTCTCGGCCGGTGGCTCTCACGTGACTGTCTTTTCCCACCCGTACTCTCGAGACAACGTCATAACTAGCGTACGGACAGTTGGTGGCATTATGGGCAGAAAGGGCAATGGAGTCACCTAGGTATATTTTATGATTGAATAAATAATTGGTTTCACTAATATGTTGCATAAAATTGATACTCATAATTTCATTTTGCATAACAACCTTTGACAGAATCATCATTTCACCGAATTTTATTTTGCATAATTTTTTTCTCATATTGTGATGTTGCATAAAATTGATACTCATATTTTCATTTTGCATAACAATCTTTCACAGAATCATCATTTCTCCGAATTTAATTTTGCATATTTTTTTTCTCAGGCAGAATATGAATAAGCATAATATTTACATGTCCCATTAAGTTAAAAAAATAAATAATAATAATAATAATAATAAAAAAAACTAACCTAACCCATTAAGTTCGGTTCTAACCTAACCTACTTTACTCGGTTCTGTTGTGGTCATAATTCTAACGTTACCTAACTGATTTTACTGGTATCAGTTTAGTTAATAATCGCCTAATCTAACCTAAAACCTAAACTAGTTTCCTAGCACTCGTCTGTTCCGTAAACTATGTCTTTATGCCATAATAAATTCGGCGATATTATTGTTCTGCCATATAAAATTATGAGAAATAAAATTCGGTGATACTAGTGTTCTGCCATTTAAAATTATGCGAAATGAATAGTTGGCCAACTGACAATTATGATACTAAATGATTATGATAAAGAATCATTCGGAGAATTCGGTGATAGCTGTTATGCGAAATGAAATTCGGAGAATCGATATTATGCAAGATAAAGCGAACCCATTTCCCTAATACATGACACTTCTTATTCAAGTTATTTATTCAACGTATTACGATTACAAATATAATAAACAGTTGTCTAAATTGACAACATCAAATTATATTGTCATATCTATAATTTATGTAGTTTTTTGCCAGTATATGGTTATATATGGTTAGGAAGTATATCGATTCATCATCATCATCATCATCATCATCTCAGCCATAGGACGTCCACTGCTGAACATAGGCCTCCCCTTTGGACTTCCATATATACCGGTTGGAAGCGACCTGCATCCAGCGCCTTCCGGCGACCTTTATAAGGTCATCTGTCCATCTTGTAGGTGGACGTCCTACGCTGCGCTTGCTGGTCCGAGGTCTCCACTCGAGCACTTTTCGGCCCCATCGGCCATCTGCTCTGCGTGCTATGTGGCCTGCCCATTGCCACTTCAACTTGCTAATCCGGTGAGCTATATCGGTCACTTTAGTTCGTCTACGGATTTCCTCATTTCTGATTCGATCACGTAGAGACACCCCGAGCATAGCCCTCTCCATTGCTCGTTGAGCGACTTTGAGCTTTGAGATGAGGCCGATAGTGAAAGACCACGTATATCGATTAAGTGTAAGAAATGGAATAGCATATTGTACAAGTAAATTGCACATGCGTCATAATGTTCATTTGCACCATCAGCATTTAGTTTGTATAAAGTTTTGTAATTAGTCAATAAAATGCTTATTCATTCACGGTCATAATTCATGTTCGCTATTCTATAAGTGTGCACACCTATCAAGTTAAATAAATCAAATTTATCTCAAGAAATCGTCTTTCGTGTTCCAAACTATTATCAAGATATTTATCAAGTAAATGTCAGAGTAAGCAAGTACTCTTACATTAATTGGTCCTTCGAGCCGGATCTTTTGTGCTCGTTTCGTTTGATTATTTTCAACTTAGTTGGCTTCCCACAAGCGGGTTCCACCGACTGGGTTGAGAAGACGGATTTAAAATACAGCGATGGATCGGCACAAAGCTGTCAGCGATATCGAGTTACACGCCTTTAGCGATGCAACGCCGCGAGCTTACGCGTGCGCTATTTACTGCAGTGTAAATACCGAAAGGCAACGGAAAATTATATTACTAGCAGCAAAATCAAGATTAATACCGAACAACAAAGTTATTTCACTGCCAAAGGCAGAATTGTGTGGAGCTCATCTGCTTACAAGATTGATGATCAAGGTGAAGCAATGTTTAACCAACCATAATATCAAGACATACGGTTGGGTGGATTCGACTGCGGTCTTAGGATGGATACAAGGAGACCCTAACCATTGGAATACATTTGTCGCCAACAGAGTGCGACAAATCATAGAAGTAATCCCGCCGGAGTGCTGGAGCTACGTCAAATCGGCAGAGAATCCTTCAGATTGCGCCAGCCGAGGCCTTACCGCGTCACAGTTAAAGCAACATCCGTTGTGGTGGCACGGGCCCGCCTGGCTACCTAACTTCAAGGCAGAAGAGCGAGATAAAAACATTATTTACACTACGGACGAAGAGCGAAAAAATATACAAGTAAATATTGCCGTAAACACTGAAACAGAAGGCCACATCATCGACCAGCTTATGAACAAATATAGTTCCTTGTCAAAACTCGTACATGTCCTGGCATGGGTTCGAAGATTCATCTCCAGGAAGCAAAACAGAAAAACTGGAACCTACCTTACTTTATCAGAGTTAAGAGAAACAAAGACCATGATAATCAAGAGAGTGCAGGCCACAGAATTTCATAATGAATATCAAGATTTGAAGGAGAGCCGACCAGTTTCGTCTAAAAGTAACATACTAGATTTGTGTCCATTTATGGATGAAGAAGGCGTTCTGCGCGTCAAGGGGAGATTGAGAAACGCGTACATTGCGTATGACATGAAGCATCCGATAATCCTACCTCACAAACATCGCTTGACCAGCCTTATCATTGATCATGCTCATAAAATGGTTTTACATGGTGGTGCCCGAACCACCCTAAACTTCATTAGAAATAAATACTGGATAATCGGAGGCAACAGCGCAACCAAGAAATTTATTCGTCGATGTGTGACCTGCAAAAAACAAAAGGCAAACATGCAACATCAAATAATGGGGGACTTACCTGCAGCAAGAAGTAATCCATCTCGCCCCTTCGCTCACACGGGCGTGGATTTCACGGGTCACGTATTCCTCAAGGCCAACAAGGGTCGTGGTATCAAGACCACTAAAGGATACGTCTGCGTGTTTGTCTGTATGGCTACGAAAGCTGTTCATTTAGAACTAGTATCTGACATGACAGCCTCAGCTTTCATAGCGGCGTTGCGCCGAATGGCTGCTCGAAGAGGTGCTCCGCTGCATATTTACAGCGATAATGGTCGAAACTTCCTGAAATCCAGCAAGATACTTCAGGAAGAATACCTTGAGATCCAACACATCATCGGTCAAGAATTTATGGATGCAATATCAGACATGGAAATCACCTGGCACTTCAATGCTCCCGCCTGGCCAACAGCAGGAGGCTTGTGGGAAAGTTGTGTCAAGGCCTTCAAATATCATCTCAAACGAGTCATCGGCGAGCAAAAACTCACCTATGAAGAATTCAGCACCTTAATAGCCCAGATCGAAGGTTGTCTGAACTCGAGACCACTATGCGCAATATCAGAAGATCCTGACGATATCAACTATTTGACTCCCGCTCACTTTCTAAACAACGGACCGACTCTTACATTAATAGAGACAGAAAGAGATTTGCGCACAAGATGGCAACTTACTCAGAAAATATTACAAGACTTGTGGAAGAGATGGCGTTCTGAGTACCTCGCGCTGTTAAACTCAAGAAGTAAATGGAAGAAACCTCTCGCCAACATCAGCCTTAACGATGTCGTGCTGATTCACGATGATAACCTGCCACCCGGCAAATGGGCAATGGGCAGAGTTATAGAGCTACATCCGGGACAAGACGGATATGTAAGGGTTGTGACCTTGAAAACGAAGAGTGGAATCCTAAAGCGACCCGTACTCAAGCTCTCCATCTTGTCAGAACACGCTGAGCAAGAATTACCCAACCTGAACCAAGGAAACTCGTTACCTGATCAAGAACCCGAAAAGGAGAAATTAACAAGAAAATCCCCAAAACCTAGTCCAAACAAGGCCAGGTTCACACTATCATCAATGTTTGCCGCATTATTGTTATTTTTATCATGCCTTTCCACCGGACAATGCGATGTCAACATAATACCATTTCGAGAAACACAAGGGCTATATTTCGATAAATTCGCAGACATGATGCTTATTCGGGACGAATGGAAGCTGATAGTCTATTATAACATGGATCCGTATTGGCAAGCAACGAATGCATTTCAAAAGTACACCCGATTTCTAAAAAATACCTGCGAAACTATCAAGACACAAGTTCATTGTGACATAATACTACTACAGCTACGTCATGGATTCTCGGAACTTGAATACTATAATCAGATGTTACTCAGTCAGCATTCGAGCACGCGACTGACGTCACAACGTTCCCGACGCGGCCTTATCGACGGTGTCGGATACATCGCTAATAGTTTATTCGGCGTATTAGACGAGAGATTCGCCGAACAGTACCAGAAAGATATTACACTTCTACGGGACAACGATAAACATATGGCCGCACTTTGGAAAAATCAAACATCCATTGTAGAAGCGGAATATAATTTGTTGAAACGTACTGAAGACATCATGAATCAACAACATAAAATGATAAATCAACACATGAACAATTTGGGAGAAGCCTTCAAAAATTTGCAACAAAAGGTTGAAAGTAACAATATTATAAACGACTTCAACTTGGGAGCCACCATAGCAAGTAATATGCTCCACAATTTAAAGGGAATGCAAAACGTGTTATTAGACACCATTTATCATGGACGTTTTAATTTACACCTGCTAACTCCGGAACAACTTATTAACGAATTAAGTACCATCGCCAGCACCCTGCCAAGAGACGTTTCACTGCCAATCGACAACTTACGCACAGATCTGCGCAAAATATACGACCTTCTGAAAGTGAAAACAAGGATGATGGAAGATATCTTAATCTTCGAGATACGACTGCCTCTTATTAGCCGAGATAGTTACGAACTTCTTAAGATCATTCCGATACCCAAGAAGACTGGAAGCAAGATAACCACTGTAATACCTATATCGGAATACGTATCTATTAACATGAAAAAGGATATGTATATTCCCATCTCGGAGAATGATGTCAGAGCATGTTCCATATCTACAGACTCTTATTTTTGCTACATCAAGAAACCAGTGTATCAGTTGAAAGGCGACAACAGCTTTTGTGAGACTGACAAATCGGGATGCAAGACTATCACAACAACATGCAAGAATGATTGGATTGAAAGTAATGCATTAAATACTTATATCTACATTTGTTGTGAGCAGTGTCAAGTTCGAACACTGTGCGCGGATCAAGTAACCGCACACCAGCTGACGAACGCCGGGCTTATTAATGTAGGTCACGGCTGCATTATTAAGACTGATAATTTCTCGGTGTTCCCGCATAAACCTCATTGGTCGGAGATTAAAATGAAACCGGACTTATACAACCCGGTTATGGCACCAATAAATCACGTCATCAACATCACCATACCTCACATCCAGAACAATGAATCAGGATCAGAAGACTTACAAAAAGAAAGTACTCATCTCGGAGAGAAGATCGAGCAGTTGAAGAACACTGAAGTTATCTCTGAAAACATATCATTTCACGATATCCATCACTACGCTATGATATACGTGATTCTCGGAGTAATAGGAGCAGCAGCACTGTATATCATAATACGAAGAGTTCGGTGGTCAGTGCCGCCCACGCCGGCCCCGGCCGTCGTCGAGGAACCTGCGTCAGCCGCGCAGCCCCCGCCCCGCGCCGTCCCGCGATCTGCAGCCAGCGACACGCGCCAACAAAATGATCGGGATCGCGGCGAAACAACAAATCCTTCGCGAGTAGATAAGGCCACTTCCCCAAAGTTTAAAGTAGTCACGTTCAATTAATTTTAATCTTTGTATTTTTTCTTTATCAAGTTTGTACACATCTCCCTCTCATCTCATCCGCCCCCGGAATATGTACAAGTAAATTGCACATGCGTCATAATGTTCATTTGCACCATCAGCATTTAGTTTGTATAAAGTTTTGTAATTAGTCAATAAAATGCTTATTCATTCACGGTCATAATTCATGTTCGCTATTCTATAAGTGTGCACACCTATCAAGTTAAATAAATCAAATTTATCTCAAGAAATCGTCTTTCGTGTTCCAAACTATTATCAAGATATTTATCAAGTAAATGTCAGAGTAAGCAAGTACTCTTACACATATTATGTAACATAACATTTGTGTCATAGTATTTGATTCTATAAGTAAAGTCATACAAATTTTGAATTAATTCATTCAATCATAAAAAGTTTGTAGATAATAACAACTCCATTTTCCTCTCTGTTTAGATTGCCACTTATGTCCGTACGCTTGTCGTAACTACCCACCTAATAGGTTTTATACAGATCTACAAACACTACACACAGACACACAGATACACATGTTAAACTTATAACACCCCTTTTTTCGACGGTGGTTAAAAAATATGATGTTTATTTACTCACATTCAATAATTTCGAAATACATAATTGTGTTTCTAAAAAAATATAATTAACAGTCAGTAAGTTTTTTCTAATAATCGACAACGGGTCGCAAGTCGCGTAGCAGCACGGATAGCTACCCCTGATGAAGAGCTCCAAATGAGTTCGAAACATGTCGGGCCGTTCCTGACAATTTTTACGTGAGTTTAAACCGTTTTTGTAATTATTAAAGATGTCTCACGATAGTTTTAATAACATTAAGTTTTTTCTGATGATAAACTTACTTGAAAGTAATGTGGTTCATCATCGTCAGCATCTGACGTCAACTTTGACTTGGACACAGTTCTACTCTTATTTAGGCGGTAATCCAGCCACTTTCCTCTTGTAGTCATTGTTGACTCGTTGCATTCACTGGGTTCGAGAGTTTTGAACACTGTCAAAATAGACTTTAAATTATTTCAAATTCAAAACATTTATTGAACCATTGATACAAAATATCAATACAGAAAGAAAATTTAAATATCTGGTGGAGAGACCGGAAATCGAACCCTTTGATTTTTAGTATTAGGGGATCCAAACAGGTTCTTTTGTCATAGTAAAACCAGTTTTAATGGCTCAGTTTCATTGATCAATAACTCGGTCGATATACGGCATGCGGGGACTCCCCGTATGCGGTATAACAACTTTACTAGTGAAACTAACAAGTCGATAACTCGGTCGACATACCGCATGCGGGACTCCCCGCAGACGGTATAACGACCAGTGAAACTCATAATGGCATGCGTTATGGAAATCTACCACACCCCGCATGCGGGCCCTATCGACCAATGAATCTGACCCATAAGTACGTTTGACTAGGTCAATAAAACCGGTATTTACCTATTGCAGGCATCAGTGTTACATCATCTATCTGTATGGCTTACAACAATAAAATCTTACTGTAATAGAACTATACTGAGAATCTACTAAGCTTTAAAAAAACACAAATCCTACTGTGGACACAAAAAATCAAGTCTGCTTTTTTAGTTAACCTGGTGAAAAAAAAAGACGAAGAGCTCGGGAGGCTGAGCCCCTCGAAAAATAACGCAGAATCTTAGAACGAAAGAAAGCAAAATTAAAGTAGCTGAGTGCAAAAAATGCCAACTAGATAACCTTACATTTCTATATAGTAGAATACTCGAACTATTGACCACTCAGTATATAGAAACTTCTGGTTAAATAAGTTATTTATAAATAAATTATGCTTTATAAATAAATACGTGCTCGATTCTTGTCACTGTCAATAAAACAGCTCAAAACATGCTCAATTCAGTCAATATTCTCTTTATACTTTTCTAATTTTCAACCTTATTACAATCTACCAGGGTAGAAAACTTGATTTGATATTGAATTTACTTTTAAGTTCAGGTTTTAATCACAAACCAACGGAACAGAATAGAGGCGGTATAGTCTTGTAGAAATACTTTTTGACCCCCGACAAAAAAGAGGAGTAACTGTCTGTGGCATCATAGCTCCCAAACGGATGGACTAATTAGAGTGCAGTTTTTTTTAATCGAAAAACTTGTCCATCAAGATCATTCTTAGCTATGTCTGGTGGAAATAGGGCCCGTAGTTTCCAAAATATTCAACTTAAATTGGAAGAAGTGACATAATCTCAGCCGATATTGAAGCTTAGAATTCCACATTTTGTAGCTATGTTCAGTTTTAGTGGCATTTTCCATATCACTCATTAAATGAGGGTCTCATGATGACCAGCTACTCGTATCGGGGATGTTTTATTTTTTTTATTAAGGTTATTTATTTTTCTCATACCTACATGTAATGAAATGTCGTCATAACGTGCGTTATAACAGGCTATTGAAATATCACGTTTCGGGCAGAACAACGAGAGAACTGTAAAGGAATTTCATACAGACTTGAAGGCCTAAGCCGGGAAGTAAATTTAAGCATGGCGTCTGTGTTCACGAACTGGCTAAATAGCTGAATTATATTTTTTTTAGTGATGTAGTTTTTTATTTCATTGCACATGTTTGAGAAAAGATACGTGCCTAACCAACGAGCTTGCCGGCTTCGTAACACTTTCCGGCAGGTTCAAATTATTGTTAGTTGAAAAAAAAAACAAATTTTAAAAGGAACAAGGCCTATTAGCCAGTAGAATCGAAATATACAATTAAGGCCCCATAGTCAGAGGCATGCTGTATATACCCATTTCGCCCATTGAAGTCTGTTTTTTTGTGAAATAGTGATTATGATCCTGACTTTACAAGAGGGATCCTTCAGAAGTGCACCGATAATGGAAATTAAATCAAGAGGGATAATATTTCAGAGAAAAAGTCAAGAAAGAAAACCGATAAACTCACTTACCTTGTGAAAGTTGAAAGAAAATTGCGAAATGGGTATATACAGCATGCCTCTGACTATGGGGCCTTAATTGTATATTTCGATTCTACTGGCTAATAGGCCTTGTTCCTTTTAAAATTTGTTTTTTTTTTCAACTAACAATAATTTGAACCTACTTTTTAAAGTGAATAATACTTTTCCCTGATTTCTATAAAGTAACATAGCTATTTCATGCTTTCATTGCGCGCACTCTAAAATAAGTTGGATAAACCAGTTTTCTGCGTGAATTTTTACAATTTCGAGTAGTTTTTGAAACCAAAATTATCAATGAAAAAATCTGTAAGTATGTTTCAAATATATACCAATAAATTGCAATGACCCTTTTGTAAGTAGGGACATTACGTAGATCAGCAGAAACATGTTTGATTATAGAGAAAAATTTAAATTCTAATATAATTTTGTTTTGTAACAGTATTTTTTTTGCTTATTCTCCCAGCTGGGCAAAGGCGTCCCCTCTCTTGCGCCACTCGTTTCTATTGGCTGTATGCTCCTTCCACTCGTTACTAAATGCATCCAAGTCATGCCACTATCTTCATTTCGCTCTGCTTCTCCGGTAGCCTTGCAGTGTATACATTCGGTGAGTATTCTGGGTCGTCGTTTCGGATGCATGCGGCAGCGGCAAAAGAAAATAATTATTAGACCATGATTAGACCTCATAGTTTAATCCTTGACATTTGACGTATTAAAGATAAACATTTAGTATCAGTTTGGAGAGTACAAGTAACGCCCCATTAGATTACTCCACTAGATTTAGTAGACTGTGTTAGTATTCCAGGGTGTCAGCTACCTTCGTACCAAATTTTATCATAATTAGTGCTTTGAGAATGAAGGAGTAACAAACATACAAACATACTCGCAAGTTTTCGCCTTTAGAATGGTATTAGTCTAGTAAAAATATAGGAGAGATTTTAAGAGATAGACGTTTTCCTAAATATCCCTAAAATTTTACGATTCTAGATAATAATATCCATAAAATCGTGCCGCAGCGCTTTTATAATCCAACAGGATGTTTTTCAACCCACGCCGTATTGAGACTTTTTGAGGTAACTACTTATTTATTTTACTGGCAACGACAAATTGTTGGTTACTGACGTTGGAAGTCAGTCAATGTCACTGATGTAAACAAAGATGAATCAGGACTAAATATTCCCAAAATTTCAAGTATTTTTGCATAAAAAAAGCCAAAACTATCCACAGTGATGAAAGTCCAGTTTTTTTCAATAGAATTCGGTATTTATTTTGCGAGAAGAAAGAAGGATTGAGCAGCATTCTGGTAGACAATGTTTTGAATTTGTTTAACCATATGAAAGCTGTTTGTAACGTCCCTATCCCTAGGCTGGACCGATACTAAACTTCTCAGTGAAGTACTTAAAAACAAAGTGGAATGTTATCAAGGATTTTTTTTATAACGGCACAACATAGTGACTCCGCTTCGCCTGATGGTAAGCAAATGGGGAGCCCAAGCCGCAATGGCAACTGACGAGAAACCAACGGTGCCAAGTCAGTTGACACTGCCATGCTAGCCCAAATAATACGACTTAATTTATATACGTCATAAATTACATACTTAATTCTGTCAATTCTGTCCATTTTGTTACAACTTTTTCATATTAGTGTCTGAGAAATATTAACGAAGTGCGATGTTATTAACATTTCTTAATTTATCCCAATTATGTCACAGTTGAAGTGCATCGCTTCTCACGAAAATGCCCTTTCACGAATGTACAAGTAGCTTTCATTGCATCTCCTAATACTATACTTATCTTTAACTTAGGCTATACTACTAACCAACACTACGTATCTGGATTTGCACAGTAATTATCTCCTTCGCCGCTTGAAATCACAATAATACAAAGTTTAATAAAGGATATTGTAAACTGAGCAAGTTCGATATCAGAGAGTTGTCAACTATTGGCTGCATTATTATCTTCAACGATACCTAGAACTTAAGAGGCCTTATACATTTTAAGATGTATTTTTTTTTCATTTTATCGCAAATATATTGAAAATATCAACGAACTTTTTAGGGTTCCGTAGTTAACTAGGAACCCTCATAGTTTCGCCATGTCCGTCTGTCTGTCTGTCCGTCCGTCCGCGGCTTAGCTCCGTGATCATTAGTACTAGAAAGCTGAAATTTGGTATGAATATGTGTTTGTATCACGCCGACAAAACGGTGGAATAAAATCTAAAAAAAAAACTTTTATTCGGGTACCTCTCGTACACCTAAAGTGGGGGTGTTTTTTTTTTCGTTCCAACACTAGTGTGTGGGGTGTCGTTGAATAGGTTTTATAAAAATAATAGAGGTCTCAGAACATTATTTTTTGATAAAGTCAGCAGTTTTGTAAATATCGCTCCGAAAATCCAAAAAATAACGTAATAACCATGGGTCAAAAAATTATAGAAAAATGAGGCCTTATAAGTACTTTCAATGAAAACTATATTTAATAAAATCGGTCAAGCCGTTTTTGAGGTATTGCAAAATTTCGTAATTTTCTTTAAAATGACGTAAGTGCCGCATGGTGTTCTTATACTTCGAACTTTACACATATTAGTTAAGTGCCATACTGCATTAAAACATTCCGTTCAATCTGGCGCGTATGGTCGATAAATTCCAGAAGGTAATAAGTAATTACACTTACTTTGGCGTTGGCTTGAAATCTTTCTCGTAATTTAAACCTGTTTGAAACCCGTCTATTGTGAAGGATGGGCAACTACGGAACCCTTCACTGAGCGTGACATGCTCTTGGCCGGTTTTAAAGTGAATAATACTGGTCGGGTCCCTGAGTTCTAAATAGTGACATAGCTATTTCATGCTTTCATTGCGTGAATTTTGACAATTTCGAGTAGTTTTAGAAACAAAAATTACTTAGCAATAAAATGTTCAAACTTTAGGTTTCAAATATATACCAATAATTTGCAATAGCCCTGTTCTAACTAGTAACAAAACGAAATTTCTAAAACAATCAGCATTTTTGAACGGAAAAGGAACCTTAATAATACTTAAGGACTTGCATCACCAGTGTCCTAGACACGAGTGAGTTAAGTTTTAAAACACTCGCCTACGGCTCGTTTCATAAGCCACACTCGTATTTAAAGACCTCTTATTATGTGGCAGTTGCATAACCTACTATTATCTACACACATATTCATAATCATTATCATAGATTTTCTTTTATGAAAATATGAAACACAGTCTCGCCAGTCAGTCCGCGGAGCAAATCAAAATTGATACTGTAATGGTTGACCTCGCGGTGGCTACGGTACTGTCATGATCGCTGCCAAGTAATGTAGGTCCTTATCTATAATATCTGAACTCGTTATAGGAATTTAATAAGATGGGGGTAGATAAAATACTAATTAAGTTCTCATAGGAGAATGTTAACGTTTTTAGATAAATATGTAGCTTTGAAGCCTTTGATAATACGAATTAATGTGTATAATTAGTTTTGTCATACAATCAAAATTAGCTGAATTATGAGTCTCCAAAGTTCAGTTTTCATACAAAGTTGATGCTGTAGTATGACGTCATAGTGCAACATCCCATACATTGAAAAAAATATCTTTTTGTAATTTCGTGGAAATAATAATAATAATAATAATAACACGGCTGACATACGTTGTCATATTTTGGTGTCCGTAAATATTTATCGTTTTTTAATGTATACGTAACGTTTTTAGACCATATTTTACACTATTCGAAATGGAAAATTTACTACAAACTATATTACCTTCGAACAAGACGAAGAAATGGTGTAATAGTGAAATAATAAGAAGGTAACCAGAGTGACATTTGCGTCAAATGTAAAACGGAACATGAAACGATATATAACAAGGAGCCAAACTAGACAGAATACAGCCGGAACCACAGCAAGCGCACGACCAACACCCCTGCCCGCTCCGCCGTCCTCCTCGCCATCGTCGTCGGGCGACGAGTTCGCCACAGCGCCCGACACCAGCGAGTCGAGTGACGACGAGCGCGGGCCGCCGCCCCCGCCGCCGCGACCACCTGCGCGACGTGGACGGCCACCGCTGCCGGCATGCTTGGGGCCTACGGGGCATCCTGCCCCGATCACGGCTCCCGCTACCGGTGGTGTAGTGCGTCGCATGAGATGGTCTCGAGCCATGAACGAGAACGTCATGCGCGCCTATTACGGGGCTACAGAGGGAGGAACCAACCTGTCCGCGTACCGGGACAGGATGCTGCCTCTGTATCTTGCTTTTGATCCGACCATCGCCGTATCTGCGCAGCGGCTATCCGATCAGGTGCGCTTCATTCAGCGGCGCAAGCTGCTGGACGACGCGACACTTGATCGACTGCGCCTGGAAGTACTGGCCACTCGTGCGGCTTCTGCGCCGACTCGGGATCCGCCTGCTATGTCACCGGTTCCGGCGCCAGCGCCCAACCTGGTGCCGGGGGTGCCGCTGACGGATCCCGATGCCGATGACGAAGGATGTGCGAGCAGTGTAAGTACCCAGGCCAATGAGCAGTTGAGGAGGGCTTTGGAAGAGGCGATTGCGCGGTATCGATCCGCACCTGAGTCTAGGCCACGATTACCACGCTTACCAATGCATAAACGCAACTTAGCGTTAATGGGAGCCCTGGACGCTTTGCTAGACCCGTACCTTCGGGCTAGCGAAGATTTAGCTGATACCCACTCGATCATATACTGCGGGGCCATCGCGGCGTGCCGCGTTGCTCGTGTCAGATTTTCGGACACTGACCGAGCACCGCGGACCGCCGGGGGTGTTCCTGCCTGGCAAGTACGGATCGAGCGGCGTATCGGCTCGTTTAGGACTCTCATTGCCAAGCTAATCTGCTTTAGGGGGGGCAACAACCGCCCCCGTGTGATGCGCTACGTGACCCAAGCCTTCGCGGGGACTGGCACCAGGCCCTGCGATTACATGGCATGTGTCACAGAGCGCATCGACTACCTAAAGCAGAAAGTTTATGCATGGGCAGGCCGTATTCGTCGCTACAGAGAGCGTGTGGATCGATACCAACAAAATCGTCTCTTTCAAAGCGATCAGAGGAAGGTATACCGAAAGTGGGAGGGAGCCGACCAATGTGTGACCGACGGGCAACTGCCGGATCCTACTGCCATGATTAATTTCTGGCGTAGTATCTGGTCGGTTCCAGTCGAGCACACCGAGGGCGAATGGATGAATGTTGTCAGACGTGAGTGTGAGCCGATCGAAGCCATGGGGGCTGTGACCATCAGCCCCGATGATGTGGGTTGTGCTGTCCGTACGACCCAGAACTGGAAAAGTCCTGGGCCAGACGGATTGCACAACTTTTGGATCAAGTGGTTTCGATCCTCACATGAACGTCTGGCAACACAATTTCAAGACGCCCTCGAGCTTGGTTCCCTGCCATCTTTCATGACTACTGGTGCTACCTTCCTGCTCTATAAGTCCGGTAGTACCACGGAAGCGAAAAACTATAGACCCATCACGTGCTTGCCTACTTTATACAAGCTCCTTACGTCCATTCTGAGAACAAAAATTAACACGCACATTGTTGCGAACAACGTTTTGGCCTTTTCTCAGAATGGATGTAGGGTTGGGTCCCGTGGTACTAAGGAGCTCCTCCTCATTGACACGACCATTTGCCAACAAGTCCGGCGGAACAGGGGGTCCCTCTCAACCGCTTGGATTGACTATAAGAAGGCCTATGATTCGGTGCCTCATTCATGGCTGGAGAGGATCTTAGAGCTGTATAAAATCGATACAGCTCTAAGATCCCTCTTAGGCGCGTGTATGAGGCAGTGGACCACAGCCCTTCGTCAACCAGGTGGCGGGGATGGCCCCCCTGGCCCGCAGGACTTGATAAGGATTGGGAGAGGTATTTTCCAAGGTGACAGTTTGAGTCCTCTGTGGTTCTGCCTAGCCCTGAATCCGCTCAGCACTCTGCTGAAGGATTCAGGACTAGGTTGCCGACTTCGAAGAGGAGGTGAGGTCATTTCTCATCTGCTATACATGGATGATCTTAAGCTGTATGCACCCAAACGCCAGGACCTGGTGGAACTACTGGAAGTGACAGACACCTTCAGTAGCGCCATCAAAATGGAGTTTGGTGTAGACAAGTGTGCGGTCATGCATGTACAGCGGGGGAAAGTCGTAAATTCCGTGAATTTACAACTTTCTGAGACAATGTCCCTCAGGTCTATCTCCGAAGCTGAAACCTACAAGTACCTTGGTATGTCACAGTCATTGGGTATTGCGGACGGAGACATTAGGCAGGCGTTGAAGGAGCGTTTTTTTTGTCGCCTGACAAAAGTACTTAACAGTCTTTTGTCCGGTGGCAATAAGGCGCGTGCCTTCAATGCTTGGGTGATGCCTCTGCTCACTTACTCCTTTGGCATACTAAGGTGGACTCAGACTGAGCTGGACGCCCTGGATACACGGGTCCGTCAGCTGCTCACTACACACCGCATGAGGCACCCACGCTCGTCAGTTATGAGAATGTACATCCCGCGTAAGTGTGGAGGCCGTGGCTTTTTAAACGCCAAGGACCTTCATAACCGCGAGGTGTGCAGTCTTAGGGAGTATTTCCTAAACAACGAGTGTGGGATTCATCGCGATGTAGTAGCAGTTGACAAAGGCCTCACCTCTCTCTCCTTAGCAAACGAGAACTGGCGCAGACCAAAGGTGCTTAGCACCGATGACCGCAAGGCCGTATGGAAGAGTAAGGAGCTACACGGGCGGTTCTACAAGGCCCTTACAGGGCCCGATGTAGATCTGCTCGCGTCGGTGAACTGGTTACGCTTCGGGGATCTCTTCGGGGAAACCGAAGGTTTTATCTGTGCAATTGCGGACGAAGTAATGATGACGAACAATTATCGGAGATATATCCTGAAGGACGGTACGGTCGACATTTGTCGGGCATGCCGCCGTCCCGGTGAGTCACTCAGGCATATAATCTCCGGTTGTTCCCATCTTGCTAACGGCGAGTACTTGCACAGACATAACCAAGTAGCCAGGATCATTCACCAGCAACTTGCTCTTCGATACGGTCTTGTGGGGTCTGAGGTGCCGTACTATAAGTACGCACCGATGCCAGTTCTCGAAAATGGTCGTGCCACGCTCTATTGGGATCGATCTATCATCACGGACAGGACTATTGTAGCCAATAAGCCTGATATCGTGTTGGTAGATCGATCCAAGCGCCAGGCAGTGCTCGTCGACATTACCATCCCCCATGACGAGAACCTCGTGAAGGCCGAGAAGGACAAACTCAGCAAGTACCTTGACTTGGCTCACGAGGTGACCGCCATGTGGGATGTTGACTCGACGATCATTGTTCCGATAGTCGTTTCGGCGAACGGTCTTATAGCGAAGAGTCTCGACAAACATCTTAAGAGACTCTCGCTAGATGGCTGGATCAAGGGTCAGATACAGAAGGCAGTACTCCTGGACACGGCGCGCATTGTCAGGAGGTTCCTCTCTTTGCAGCCCTAACCACCGGTAGCCTGGGCCCTGCCCCGCTGCCGGCGGCACCCTAGGTTAGGTTTTTTATAATGTATTTATATTTTGTAACTTCTTTATTGTATTTTACTTTTTATATAAATTTATTGTAAAAAACCTAATCTAAGCTATAAAATGAATAAAGGAGATAATAATAATAATTTATTTATTCACTCCACCACCAAAAAGTACAGTACAATACAATACAATTCATACATTTGTAGATCTGGTTACAAAAACTTGTGTGGTGGAGACTGGTGCCTGAACTAGGAAGGACCTGTATGTCAGGTCACCAGGTCTCCGACCCTCGGATGTCTATAACGACAGTAAAGGTTATCTAACATTACAATTAATTGAAATCTTTAGATTTTTTAGGCTATTGCAAGGAAATATTTTACAAAAAAAAACGGAGCAAGTAAAAGTATTTAACTAAATATGTACCTATAGACTAAAAGTAAATATAAGAATACCAAAAACAGGAAGTACACGTGCCAAGTAAGTAACACGTGCGTATGTGTTGGTTTGCGTGTAATAATGTGATATTAGTATTTTTTCATTTATACAATTGTGATATTAGGACTATGATATAGGTGTCATAATTCTTTCTGTAGCGTAGTAGTCAAGTGTTAGGAGCCATTTTGTAACAGCTGTTTTACATGATACTTTAGAGAGCGGATATATAGAAATTGCACTATTTACTCTATTATAAAGGAATCCACCAAGGAAACAGAAGAATCTATGGGCAAAGATAGTGTTGAATTTTTTAGGGTGACAGATACGATCATTGCGGCGTTTACTTGAAACAATGGCTGGATCAAAAGGTAGGACCGAATGCTTTCTTTGTATAATGCTAAGGATAAAGAGCTGTCGTACAGTCAGTACTTTGCATTTGCTGTAAAGATCCTTGGTTGGGTATGTGAAAGGTAAGAATGAGCTTACTTTTAAAACTGCTCTTTGGGCCCTTTCCAGCTTAAGTAAAAGGGTTTTGTGTGCACCTCCCCACGAGGAAAAACAATACGACAGTACAGACTGGACTAGTGCATAATACACTGACTCTATTACAGCATCATCAGCAACATGTCGGAGATTCTTAAAGATGAATATTAGCTTGCGTACTCTAGATGTGAGCAGCTCAATATGCGCCTGAAAACTAAGTTTATTATCCAGCATGATACCCAAGTACTTGATTTGCGGTGCTTTTTCAAGTTTTAGGCACTGGCAGTTGTGAGTATTGGGATTTGGACACGTATGGGCAATAATTGAGTGTGTTATTGATTGCATGTGGTTATCATTTTTTAGAGAGAAAGTAATATATTTAGTTTTGTCAACATTTAGAGTGAGACTATTTTGTTTCAGCCATTCGGTCACTACATTAAGTCCCCTCTGCGCATATTGGAACGCCTCACTCCAAGAGTTTCCGTGAAACACGAGGGCAGTATCATCGGCAAATGTGAAATTTTTCCCATTTTTTAACTGGAGTTGGCACAATGCATTTATATACACCAAGAATAGGGTAGGGCCGAGGATACTTCCCTGTGGGACACCATAAGTCACGTCAACTTCTTCACTCACGTAATTTGCCACCTTGACACGCTGTGTACGATTTGTTAAGTAATCTTCAAAGAGACGCAGCTGAGCTCCACGGATTCCGATTGATTCTAGTTTGGATACGAGAACGGGGACAGAGACTGTGTCAAATAATTTATAGATTATGTTTAGAAGATATAAAGATAAAAATGTATCATTTCCCCTTATGAAATTGCGACATAGTAACACTCTCCAATAGACGAATAGAACATTGGTAAATTTTGGATATTACCAAGCCCTCCCATCCCAAACATTAGCTTTCGATGGATTAGTTTTACTTTACCTTTGTACGTATGTAACGCTGCACGCTGCTTTGGCATTAATATTGCAATATCCTTTGAAACTGTCGCCAAGAAATGATCCAAAGCTTACAGTGCTTACAAAGGAGTTCGATCTCTATGTTAGATTTGGGGAAACAGGTTTCAAACAGGATTAGAGCCCGGAATTTACTCCTAATGAGAAATATTAGTTGCAGTTTGCGAGTACGGGCCGATACTGGATACGTGATTTCGTATTCATATTCATTATTGCCAGTGTTTAGATTAACGTAATCTATAAGGCCCCCATACATGGGAAGGCAAAACTGATCAGGCCGATGTGATTGAATCGCTTCAGTCCATCGGGCCGCCGTAAAGCGTGGTGACCTTAAGGCCATTTCATTCATACACGGTACGGATTTTAGTCCGATCAGATGGAACTGAAGGTTAACCTGGTCATGTATGGGGGCCTTTATATGGATACGACTTAATCCCTGGATTACAAAACAATGTTTCGTTTTAATTTATTGCTCAGTTATTAAAAAGGTAGATACTTATATTATTATGCAATATGCAGGCATCATAATATTGTTTCTTTAGTCATGTACTTGTATCTGTCATGGATTATAGTCACCAACTCTAATAAGGATACGATTACTAAAGGCTTGTAAAAATCTAGTCTATTGCCCAAAAACACACTGCTAAACGATGTTACATAATGTCGCCAAATAAGGAGTTTTCCGGGAATCCCCGAGGGGTATCAGCTTTATTCGTCCCATTCGCTTTTCGTTCAATTCTTATTTCGTCTCATTCTGCATTCGTAACTCATTATTGTTTCGTCGTGTTCGCTATCTGTCCCTATCTTTCGAAGTTCAAATCAGTAACTTGTCTCATTCTTATTAAGTCTTATTCGTTGTTCGTCACCGTCTTACTTGGACTCATTCTTCATTCTTCCTTTTAGATTTTCGTCTCATTCACTTATCTGCCCCAATTTTTCCGGAACGTTCGATGCTAGTCACATTTGTTATTAGTCTCTTTCGTTTTTAGTCCAATTCTAAGTTCGTTACTTTCGTTTTTCATCACCATCGATATTTTCTATCATAGCGAATAAAACGTGTATCTTACGAGACGAGTAGCGAACGTACCCAAAAAAAAACAAGACGATTTGCCAGTAACGCCAAAATAAGAGAGAGACGAATAACGAATGTGACTACAGATAAAGCGTGAATGATACTAAAAACGTAAGGGACAAACAACAACATAGTCCTAGGAAGATTGTGACGATAAACGAATAAGACTTAATAAGAATGAGATCAGTTATAGAATTGGACTTAGGAAGATAGGAACAGATGGCGAACACGACGAATAAAGAATGAGTGACGAATGCAGAATGAGACGAAATAAGAGTTGAACGAAAAGCGAATGGGACGAATAAAGCTGATACCTCCCCGGGGCATATCATTTAAGGTCATTCACCCCAAATTGCACACTGTAATCCACTGATTATTGAATACCATTGTAATTACAATTGTTCTTATAAAGTAATACATTGTATCACATGGACCCTGCTAGGGTATTACAAAATATTAATATTAAACCTAAGCAGACATCTTAGGTAGTTTTGGTTTATAGGTATTAAAATGAAATGATATTTAAAATTAATATAAGTGTTAATTGAATTGGAAAGTACTATTGCAACGCTGTAGGGTTGAACAACATACCGAAAGTCTTTATAATACGTGTATATTTTCAACCGACTTCAAAAAGTAGGTTTTTAATTCGGCTATGTTTTTTTTTAATGTATGTTCCGCGATTTCGCCGCCAGTTTTGGACCGATTCTCATTTTTGTTTCATTTGAAAGGGTGGTTCTGAGGTGGTTCCGCTGTCACCCTGTCGGGATCTGATGATGGGATCCCAGGGAAAGCGAGGGCAACCCTTCAAATATTTAACCAATAATTTTTTTCATGTATTTTATAAAGTAATTCAGGTATTTGCGTCTGGTAGTCATGAATCCTCATTATGCTAAGCTGATGTTAGAAGGTAGGTACAACTCCTTAATGGTTAGGAGTTAGGGGATAATTCTTTAAATATTAATATATATTATAGGTAGATAATAGGTAGAATAAGACCGTTAGTTGTATTATTAAATTATT
The DNA here is from genome assembly GCA_905147355.2 of Apotomis turbidana. Classification (NCBI taxonomy): domain Eukaryota; kingdom Metazoa; phylum Arthropoda; class Insecta; order Lepidoptera; family Tortricidae; genus Apotomis; species Apotomis turbidana. The sequence continues at coordinate 5,903,991 of LR990280.1, forward strand.
ATAGTAACACACAGATACACAAGTTATTATACTTGTTCCCTCTGGCTGGCTCCACAGAAAAGCAGCACCGTTGGCCTTGCTATACCTAGCAAGCCAACAGCACTACCGAATGGACACCAGAGAGATGAATTGCCTCTTGAATCAAAGTTTTTCTATTTTATTCTAATCCACCCTACTTTATTCTACTCTACTCTACTTGACGCAACTATACTCTACTCTACTCTGTTCTACTCTATTATACTCTACTCTACTCTACTCTACTCTACTTTACTTTATTCTGTTCCATTCCTCGTATTTGTCGGGGTGTTCAAAGGCACTCGCACGTCAAAACGTCATATTATCCGGTCATGTCTAAATGAGCACTAGCGGCACTAGACACGCGCAAGGGCTTCCAAGTAGAAGGGAATTGCATTTGCATAGCTGTCACAACATAAAACTTAAGCTCATAAACCAAAACTCTCTATTTTCTTTACTCGTACCTTAATCATATCCAGTTACGAGTATATATCGTACCGAACATTTAATACATAAAAACATCATAAAATCCCATTAATTCTCTGTTAGATTGATTCAAAAGTTATCATGCATCTATTTGCATTAGGTGTTTTTTGCATTGCGTGTGCAATAAAGAGGATTTGTATTGTAGTTTGTATTGTAAGCTTGAAATTCAAAGCCCGCAGACAGAGTTTTGAGTTTCTTAACCTAAAAAGGCTTGATTGGACCAAACGTTTTTCAGAGTCAATTGAGGACGCTAAAGGTAAGCTCGAAGATTAACCTCTCGTGTAACAACACATCTGAAGTATCGAGGTAATTAAATCGACAAGGTATTTAAACAAATAGTCTTGTTTCGTTTTAGTAATGTATGAAAACAGTATAAGTGTAAATCAATATAATGGTCGATTTTGGTTATCATAGACAAAAACAACATACATTTATGACAAAACGATGTAATACTATCTACGCCTGAATTGAAGGATAGAGATTTACAAATCATGATTTATTTAATTCATAATTCTTTATGGCATTATCATATTGTACAATAAGATGTTAAATTAAAAGATTAAGTCCATAACACGAACCCCGTCAGGGCACAGCAATTTAATTAGTGGAGGGTGTATAATTAGGTACAATTTATTTCTTTATTTCTTAATTTTATTGCAATAATATCACATATCGAGACATGGGCAGTACTACAGTCCCTCCAGCGATGCCGAATTGACCATCGGTATGTCGAGGTGCTCAGGAGTGTGTACAACAACGCCACTATGTCAGTCCGAGTACAAGACCAGTGTACGGAGGCGATTCCATTGCAGAGAGGTGTGAGACAAGGAGATGTAATATCTCCGAAGCTCTTCACCAACACAATGGAAGACGCCTTCAAGCTCTTGGAATGGCAAGGACTTGGCATCAACATAAATGGCGAGTACATCACGCACCTTCGGTTTGCTGACGATATCGTGGTCATGGCGGAGACGCTGGAGGATCTCGGTATAATTCTGGATGATCTCAACCGAGTATCCCAACAGGTAGGCCTTAAGATGAACATGGACAAGACGAAGATCATGTCGAATGTCCATGTAGCACCCACCCCAGTATTGGTTGGGAACTCGGTCCTCGAAGTTGTCAACGAATACGTCTATCTGGGTCAAACGATCCAATTAGGCAGGTCCAACTTCGAGAAAGAGATCAATCGACGGATTCAACTCGGATGGGCAGCGTTCGGGAAACTGCGAAGTGTCTTCTCGTCCAAGATACCTCAGTGCTTGAAGACAAAAGTCTTCAACCAGTGCGTATTACCGGTGATGACCTACGGAGCCGAGACGTGGTCTCTAACTATGGGCCTCTTAAGGAAGCTCAGAGTCACTCAGCGAGCTATGGAAAGGGCTATGCTCGGGATCTCTCTACGTGATCGAATCAGAATTGATGAGATTCGTAGACGAACTAACGTCACCGACATAGCAAACAGGGTTAGCAAACTGAAGTGGCAATGGGCAGGGCACATAGCTCGAAGAACCGATGGCCGTTGGGGCAGAAAGGTTCTCGAGTGGAGACCACGTACCGGCAAGCGCAGCGTAGGACGGCCACCCGCAAGGTGGTCGGACGACCTGGTCAGGGTTGCGGGGACTCGCTGGATGCGGGTCGCTTCTATCCGGCCCATGTGGAAGTCAATTGAGGAGGCCTGTGTCCAGCAGTGGACGTCCTATGGCTGAAATGATGATGATGAATATCACATAAAAATCATTCCACATTATTACATTATATACCTATTTATGTCAAGATTATTATTATAGGTTTATCATAGATTATATTATAATTTTACGTTGGCAAGGATTCATCTTTTAGGTATGCATCTATGCAATAGGTAATAACATTTATTAAATAATAGCTTTTTTAATTCCCTTTTAAATACTGTGTTTCTATTCTATTCAAATCAATTTCTGGTATAGAGAGATATTAAGAGGCCTTATTCCATTTTTTTTTTTCATATTATTACAAATATCGATGGCAAAAAGCGAGAACGTAGTAACCGCCAAAATGCAAACTTTACACCAGAGCCAAAAATCTTTTCGATTTCGAGAAAAAAAATCATAACTCTTTCATTTATGAACGAAAATGCTTGATATTTGGATCTAATTCATAACTTATGGTTTTCTTTCAACTGGCATATTTAATATTTAACAAAAAAGACTGGTTTACGACTTAGTGGCGGTTACGACAATTGAACTCTTTTTTTTTCGTTACGCGAAAACGCTGTAAACGCCAGAAGTAAATGTACTAAAATGGTGAAACGAGTATTATTTCCATAAAGCATAAATGCTGTAACCAGATGCATATTTATTTTAAGATTCAATAATTTTGACGTAAATGTCATTACGTTCTTTATAGGACTAACTGAAATGTGGTAAGTGTCCACCGGCAAAAAGAAACTGTGAATATAAAACGACTTAAGTATCAATCAACTTTTATCAACATACTTTTTTAAAATGTTTCCAAATTTTAAATGCAGGTTTCTTACAAATTAAAAGCTCAGAAGCAACAATTACCGTCTTAACATATCAAATACTATCTAGTCTCAATTTCTCTGTATAAAAACATTACGAAAGTTACTTAAAACCTCCGTTGCTTATAAAATTTCAAAAGGCTAATAAAATCTCTCATATTATAAAATCACAACCTTGTACTTATCGTGCTAAAAACAAACATAAATATTCTTAGGGTTAATCAGACTATAATATTGTTATCCGCTAAAACTATATATTATAGGTAATGAGGTTTACTATTCCCGTGAAAACTTTAAAACTCTCTACATTTTATCTTCAGTTTTGGCATTAAATTGTCTTTTAAGTAACTTTTATCGATATAAAACTCACTACCTATTAAACCCACTAACTATAAAAGATGTTTTGAATGTAAGTATTACTTACTATATAAGTTTTCAACATAATTCTTAAACAATTGTTTGAACACAATTATCACCTCAATTATAAAAATATTTCTTTGAACTAATCTCACTGAACCATTAATATTTAACTTAAATAACTAGACGTTATATTACTGTGGTACCTTACAAATTAAAATTGTTATTATTTATTTAAATAAAAGCTCGGAGTCATTTTTCTTAGGCAGAATATCAATTGACATTAAAATAGGAACCTAAAAATTGCATTCCAATGGAATTCGTTTTCATAATAACATAATTAAAATAACTGTTCTTAAAAAAATACTAAAAATTCCACTCTAAAATGCATTGTTTTATAATAACACTCCTCAAAATGTTTGTCATAATTAACTCAAAAATCGCCCCTCTAAAGTAATGAAAATTAGTGCAAAAGTGACTGATGGACATGTGCATTCTTCCAATCCTGACCTACGAAGCGCAGACTTGGTCTTTGACAAAAGTTCAGAAGTCCACCCTCAAGGTTTGTCAAATAGCCATGGAACGCAGTATTCTGGGCGTAAAACTAACTGACAGAATTAAGAACACAGTACTGCGATCCAAAACGCTGGTAGCTGATGTAGCTCAAGCAGCCGCAAAGCTGTATAATTATGTCCGTGATAAAACGAATGACGACAGTTGTCGCAGTGGTTTAAGCAGCTGCCTACTGAGCCGACGGTCCTGGGTTTGAATCCCGGCAAGGGTAAATATTTATGTGATGAACTCGAATATTTGTCGAATAATATATTTGTGCCTGGGTCATGGATGTTATTTGTATTTAAGTATGTATTTATCTTTACCAGTATGTTTACTTGTGTCCAGAACACAAGCCTCCTAGAGCTTACTGTGGTACTTGATTAATTTGTGTGAGGTTGCCCGATATATTTTTTTTGGAGTTTACTCCTTAAGAATCGATTTTCATATATAAGCCCGGGGTATGAAAAATATGGGGTGTAAAATCGAACGTATCTGCCGTGCTAATTTAAAAAGTCGTATCTCAGTATACGATCGGGGTAAAAATACGACTTCTTAATTTAGCAGGTTATGCGTTACGTTAAGCGTTATAGACTAAGATCCCGATATAAAATGACCATCACCGAGATGTTTATTAGATGAAATGTATTTTAAATGTACTTAGCAACGGGAAAACATGGCTTCCGTTAGAGAAAATTAATATTAATTGTTCTCTGCCATTTATTTATTTTAAATTACCACAAGAGGCTTAACAAATAACATAGACAAGAAACATATTCATAATTTCTCCGCGGAGACTGCGGCGGCGGCCGGCGGCCTACACGGCGCGTTGCTGCGCAAGTGCGCATCGGGCAGCTTGACTGACAGTTGTCAATCTACAACAGCTGAGAAATGTGTTTTTGTTTTCAAGTTTTTGCTAATATTTTGCGTGAATCTCTATCATGTTACGAGTTTGATTGCTATCAGTGCATGAGTACTATCTAGTTATATGTGCAATTATAAACCACCGCTTCCCCCAGGAACTTCATGGGGCAATTTGTATGCCGAAACTTGGAGCGGTTTTTTTAAATAGGTACTTTATTTGTTATCGTAGCCGTAAGTTTTTATCTATTGCGTTTTTTAATAGTTTACTTGATGAATCCTAATAGCACGGGCTCCTCTCAGAATGTCGCTTCCAGGTCTGTGTCGCTGTCGCTGGAGAATTCCGTACAGTGCCCACATTGCTCCCAGATTCGTTTCTTTAAAGGTCAGAAAGGACTTAATATACACATCAGAAGAACCCACGGCATTCGTGCTGGCGCAATTACGTCGCCACCTGCCTCTTTACAGGCAAACAATTCACAACCAAGTCAGATCAGGCCTTTTTCTGAAAAAATCAGTGAGCTTAAACATTCAATTCCAGTGGTCAAACGAATTCCTCACAGCGCTCGAATTCAGGTTGCACAAAAAGTGTGCCTACCTATGTACCCTGTTGGGCGCTGCAAACAAGAACGAGACTTGTTTGCAGCGCCCAACAGGGTACATAATGTGATACTTAAACTATTTACTTTCACCTGTATAATCATTATGTGCAATAAACGTATTGAGTATTGAGTATATATTTTATTTGACGACGCGTTTGGCTCGGTTGGTAGACACCTGCCTACTGAGTCGGCGGTCCCGGGTTCGAATCCCAGCCGGGGCAAATATTTGTGCAAAATATTTGTTCTTGGGTCATGGATGTTATCTATATATGTATTTATATATTATGAATATCGTCGTCTAGTACCCATAGTACAAGCTTTGCTTAGTTTGGGACTAGGTCGATTTGTGTATGATTGTCCCTTAAACGTTTTTAAGGCCAGGCGCGCAACAAGATTTTAGTCGCACGATAATTTTGTCGCATAAATGCAAGATATGGGTTTATATGAGAGTGCGCGCACTACGATTTTCATAAACCCATAAGTACGCTTATTTCTGCGACAAAAAAGTGGTGCGCGCCTGGCCTGAAGAGTAAACTCCAGTCGTGCGTCGGAGCTGACACACACACTTTTTTTTTATTCATTTATGCCATGCGTATGGTTATTGTGAAAATATTAATGGAATCAGGCACCAGTTAACCGGTAAATTTTAAATACTGTACAGTTGTTTATCTACCGCAGCTCAACAAATTTAATGCTTATCTGATTCTAGCCCTTGGAAAATAAAGATGCGGACGTGGTACCCCAAACTAGTTTGATCCGGCTTGAGTCAGCTTTTTAGGGGTTAGACCAATTAACTCTTAATGGTTGTAGTGAAACGTAGTAGATTACAGCAAAACTTTCTTCTAGCGATTACAACCGTAAACTAGATATACATATTATACTAATTAAAAAAAACATTATTTTAAATCGAAATCAAAATTGAAATATTGTATACCTATTCTGTAAGTAGGCCACTTTACATGTCTGAATCTGAATTTATCGGCATTTCACAAGAGGAGGCCGCTGTCGAGAAGAAAGCCGAAAAAAAGTAAATATTTTTTTAATTTTTTTTTAATCATCATGCGAGCGTTTGCTCGTATCTTTTGATTGCCTTTAAGCTGAAGATAAGCAGACCTTTGATGATATTTGATGTTAATTCCAGCTTTATACCTCCACGCGTTCCTGAGAAAAAGGTCTCGACAAATAGATAGACAGGCACAAAAGTGATCCTATTCAAGTTTAGTTTTTGGCGATTGAGGCACGGAACTCTCAAAGCTGCCGCGTCCCGCGCCCCAAAATCGTTATTTTCTTCCAACAAAATGTAATAAAAACATTTTTGCTGTCCTTTCAATATTAATAAAGCAAATAAATATGCTAGTTATGTTTTATCCCAATATTCATATTTTCCATTAAACCCGCAATATATTTTACATCCAAAAAAAGACATGTACACAGACTACGCACACCCACTCGCTCCGGCGATTGCCGATAGACTAAATCACAAGTCGTATTCACGAGCCACATCACCGCGAGCGCACATTTTTATTGCTGTATCTTCAAGCACTATCCACTTCACGTTGTGTTTCAAATGTCGTTACTGTAGCTTGCTGTTAATTCATTTTCGAATGAAATGTAGTAAGCGTCAATCATAGATAATTTATTTTAGGATAATTGCAGTAAGCTTGGTACGTAATTTTTTCACTACATGCATAAATGCTGCAACCGCCACGGAACAAAATTTCGGCAACGCTGTAACCAGCACACCCTTTGATTTATGAAAGAACAAAATTAGCGTAAATGTACTCGTTTAGAAAATTGCTACTATTTGGGTGTTTACAGCAATTAGATGTGGGCATCGTCAAAAAAATACATTCGTTTTGCAACGTAGTCCAGTTTTTTCTAAGCGTCGTAGAGCCATGGGACCCAGACCAGTCGACGCAGAAAAATTCGCTGATTCCGAATATGCAAAAAAATTTTTTTTGACCAAGTGGCGGTTACTACGTTCTCGCTTTTTGCCATCGATATATTGATAATTTCAACCAACTTTTTGGAGTGAATAATACTTTTCCTCGAGTTCTAGGTAGTAACATAGCTATTTCATGCTTTCATTGCGTGCAGTGAAAATAAGTTGTAAGAACGAATTTTCCGCGTGAAAATTGTCAATTTCGAGTAGTTTTTAAAACAAAAATTATCAATGAAAAATTCAAACTGTAGGTTTCAAATATATACCAATACATCCCAATAGCCCTGTTCTAGGTAGCAACATCGATAATATGTTAAGAAACATTTTTAATCATAGATAAAAATGTCTAAACAATCAGCATTTTAAAAGGAATAAGGCCTCTGTATCTTCCATACCAAATCTGTCTTAGTAATAGTCCGACTGTAATTTCTGGCCGGCAACTATGGCCGTTCTTCTCTGACACCCTACGTTAGAGCAAGATGCAAATAATGGCCGGTAGGGTGGTCCAAAAAATTTTTTTTTTTAATTTCAGGTCGGCCACCCCCCAAATTTGTTACACCTTCCCCTTATATTACTTATGTTAAATTACAGATTCCTAACTTATTTGCAAGATAGTGCTCATGGTGATCAAAGTTTTAAAATTTGTTCTTATATGTGAAATAAATATGGTTGTTTTTAATAAATATTATTGTTTGTAATAAACGGTTATATGTCATTATTTAGTGATAACTTGTTTTTACCTAAAAAAAACTTTCAAGTGAACATATCTCTTGTCCTCGACTCATCACTTGCTTGCAGGACAGTGCTCAAGGTGATCAAACATATAAAAATTGATCAAATTATAGTAATAAACAAATTATAGTAATAAATATTTGTAGTAAATAATGATTATTTGTAATAAATATGATTGATTTGTAATAAAAGCCCGTGTACTAATTACTTATAGGGCTACGAAAAATACCTTTTAAATGAATCTTTAAGACGCTTGAGCACTGCTTAGTAGTTGAGATAAATTCACAAAACTTTCAGTATTTTTTTACCATTATATGTGTAACAATTTTGAGGGGTGGCGCTACCAGTAACTACAGTTTGAATTTTTGCCATACAACCGTGGACCACCCTAAATTGGCCGGTCACAAATTGCAGCAAAACATTGTCCGTTTAGAAGCTCCTTAAGATTTACCGCGCAGTGACCAATTACTAGTCGCCTACACTCTTTTAGAATGAGGAACCTTTAAATGGATTTTTTAAACATAAATTGGGATATTTTCGAAAATGAAAAAATTCAATTTATTATCCTTTAAATTAAAATATATCGTCGGGGATAGTGCAAACAGCTGTCGATAAAGTTCTCGATTCAATAAAATGCTTAGCGTTTGTTTGAATATTGATTCGTATCTACACGTGTTACTTACCCGGTATTACACTATCCCCGACGATATGGGATAAAAGCCTGCTTAAATAAAAAGTCAATTGCCTAGGATAGGTCCGGCGTAACGATGTGCCGTTTCGGTTAGTTTCCGGAAACTTTCCTCTTTTCCCATAAAAAATGAAGAACATTTTCCGGAAATTTTCGAAAACGGCACATCACCAGTCCGGCGGTGGTTGGTTAATTAGTGCGTATTGTTTACGGCAGCGAGCGTCCGTCTAAAATTGAATCACTCTATTGCGGGAGCTGATATGCATTTGCATATTTCCAATTCGTGGGGCATTGCACGTGATTAACCCGATCTAAAGTGGATCCACGGAGTATTTAGCATACTCCGTAAGTCCGTACTGTATGGCTAATCTACTAATAATCTTATTTTGCGAATATTTTCTTTTCGTATACCGGGCCTTTCCTGTAATTGGAGCGATAAATTAAAACATAGACTCTACTCTTCAAATTGAACAACATTTTGTTCAGCAACTTTAAAAAAAGTCAGTTTTCAGAATTTTATTATTTCAAACAAATTAAATAGTATTTTCAATGTACGTTGTCCAACATTGACATTCCCTGAGCATTGAGATAGCTGTTACTCTACTAATATCGGACATTTCGCAATATATTGCTTCTTTGTCTAAACATTATTCTACAAAATATCATTTAATACACGTTATTTTCAGAAGTTGCTTAACAAATGTTGTTTAGTTTCAAGCGAAGAATCTATGTTTTAATTTATTGCTCCTATTACAGGAAACACCCGGTATATTTACGTTTCAGGTACTATTGGTACAGTGCTTCGGTTCGCAATGTGTACGATACACTTAAGCAAAGCAATTGCATTTTGAGGTTTTGTACCTCGTTATCGTCCGCCATAAAATAAGCGTGCTAGGTGGATAAGGCCTTCGTGAATTCTCATTTTGGTCGATTATCAACACTAAGGCCTTTGCCAAGTGTTAAAATTGCTTTAATAGAAATATTCTGCACCCTTGGCGTTTACCTGACCATCTGAGTCAGGTACCTAAACTTCATATCTATTAAAACAATTTGAAATATAAGCAAAGGCCTTAGAGTTGTTAATCCACCAAAATCCAACAAAACCACAAAATAGTATTGTTTTGCTTAAGAAGTCGTACACAAGCCAACTAAAGCACTATACCAATAGTACCTGAAACGTACTTAATTATACCTTTTATTTAAACCATTAAACAAAGATCAAAGCTTAAAGAAAAATTGAATAAGGAGCTACCTGGTGGAAGAGGCCGGGAATCGAACCCGGTACCTCTGGATTACCGGTCCAGTGCGTTGACCACTTCGCTACCCTAGCTCCAGGTAGGCCTGACGAATTTTTCCTTATACTTTGTGTGTCAATCTTTGCATTGTTTATTTGAAAGGTTTTTACATCTTAGCGTATGGTGTACCCACATTTTAAAAAAATTAGATTACATTCATACTAATATTATAAATGCGAAAGTGTGTCTGTCTGTAACCTTTCACGCTTAAACCGCTGAATCGATTTTGATGAAATATGGCATGGAGATAGTTTGAGATCCGAGGAAGGACATAGGATAGTTTTCATCCTGGAAATTATCCCAAAAAAGATTGAAAAGTGAGTAAGTAATTCATGATGACATTGATGACCCTGTAGGAAATGTAATTATTAGACCAAAAGCACAATTGCTCTTACATTTGCTTAGGCGCTTTTAATAATCCCTTTTATTAAGGTGATTAGGTGGATATGGATATCAATCGTGTTGTACGAGGTTGCTTCCATACTTCCAAGTTCCACGCGGATGTAGCCGCGGGCAAAAGCTAGTGTTTCATAAATGTATATACCTGTTATTTCAATTATTTGTTCTTATCCGAAAAAAACAATTAACAAAATAAGATTCGCAAAATAAATGTTGTTAGTGATCTGGGTTTCGCTTATTTCACGCCAGCTACAACACCAGCCCGTCTAGCAGAACTATGCTTCGCGACTATTGTCGCGAGAGAGCGCTACCCGTCACTCTCTCATTACTGCACAGAGAGAGACGTATAGAGAAATAGTCGCGTATGACAGTTATGCTAGAGGCAGGTACACCTTCATTTTGTTTCGCCGTAGTCGGATTGAAAGTAACTAAACGTGTTAACTATCTAGATATCAAACTACACTGTGGTTGACCCGCTGCACTAGGCTAGTAATTAGGTTTTTACACAGCTCGATATAAAACGCTCTTTTTCGCCCGCGGCTTATGAGCAAAATTAGTTTAGCATATTTTATATAATTTACCCTTTTGTTCATGATGCGCTTTGAATCTTCTTTTTAGGTCAATGTAAATGTAGAAGAGAAAATAATAAAAGTGAACTAAACTACTATTCTTCATTTCTACAATGTTCATGATATCAGGAAATTTTACAGTGCGTCGTAAGTTTTCAATGAACACATGTTACATGTTATACATTTTTAACCGACTTCAAACGGGTACTTGAACGGGTTATTTTTGGCTTTTTAGTTTTATTGAAGTCGGTTTTTTTTTGTTAGAAAAAAATATCCAAAAGAATACTTTCCGGTGAAGAACACAGAAGTTGCAAAAAACTCTTTTTGAATCTTACTCGATCATCACTTTTCCATTTTAATGCACGCAAATGAAAAGATGAAAATGTTTTTTCCCGCCTTGTACGGGCATCGTACGGTAACTTAACCGGGGTGATAATTTTTCTGACTTGGGGTGCTACCATGCTCCTAGATACATATTTAGGTATTATAATTATATAACCCTTAAATGCATACATACTATAAGATGCAGCTTACATAACAAAAAATTCAAAAAATCATCAAATTTTTTTTTTTCTAAAATGTGTTTCTACATATATTAAACATTGTACGGATATTAAGTTCAGTAACGAATTTCACGTTTCTATAAGCAATATTTGTAAATTTAATTTAATTAACTAACTAACTGCACTGGCTCACCGACTCAAAATGAGTCTTGGCATACGAAATTTAATTTATGTATGAAAAATTTACTAATTTTTTTTTTACCAATTTGTTCAGAAAAAAAAAGTAAGTATTTTATTTTTCTCTTAATTGGTTCACTGTAAAGCACAAAATATCTCGTATTTGTTTAAAAAGAAAAAAACATAATAAATTGCAATTTAACCACTCAATTGCTTTTGGTAACTACTGTTGTCACCGCTCTTATTTTATTGTATTAATAGAGTTCAAAATTCGAAGCAATTGAGTGATTAGGTATATTATCTAGGAGCACTACGGCACCAAAAATAAATAGTAACTAAAATAATAATATTGATGCTTTAATAGTTCTATAACGTCACACCTTACAGCACAAATGGAATGCCACACCCTTTTGGGTCGGGGTTTAAAAGTAACGATTTTGCCGCCAATGACATCAAATTAAGGGCGCCGTCTGATTAATTTGTTGACAACACGTATGGCGTACAATCAATACATTCGTCGGAGGCCACCTCTACAACCGTCACAATCACAAGCGACTATTTTACGTGAGATGATTTCCCGTCTCTTTCTGTGCAGTAATGTGAGAGAGTGACGGGTAGCGCTACGTCGGGCGACAAGAGTCGCAAACAGTTGTGCTAGACGGGCTATAGATGACAGATAGACGGACAGCGGAGTCTATAGGGTCCCCTTATTCATGGTTCCGTAATCAACCAGGAACCCTTATAGTTTCGCCATGTCCGTCTGTCCGTCATCGGCTTAGCTCCGCGATCATTAGTACTAGAAAGCTGAAATTTGGTATGAGTATGTGTATGTATCACGTCAATAAAACGGTAAAATAAAAATGAAACTTTTTTTCGGGTACACCTAAAGTGGGGTGATTTTTTTTCGTACTTCCAGAAGGTAATAAGTAATTACAGTTACTTACGCGTTTACGACACGATGGGCAACTACGGAACCCTACACTGAGCGTGGCCTGACATGATCTTGGCCCGTTTTTTTACCCTTTAGGTACGGAACCCTAAAAAGTGACGGATTTTTTTAGCAGCGCCGGTGATTTAAAAAAATAAAGAGGTTTTAGTTCGGTGCCTCTGAGACCGCATCAGCGGTTCAGAGGTACGACCCAGACCAGGGGCATGATGGTTGCTTTTAACACGCAATAAATAACAAAGCATCTGTCTCGTTTTGACAATATGCGAGTGTGAGTGACAGATGCTTTGTCTCTTATTTATCACGAGATAAACGCAATCATGGGCAATTATAGGCCCCCTGATCTATTAAAAGTAAAATGGCGCTATAAATTCTTTTACACTTTTGACAGCGCTCTTCATAAACACAACGTTGTTTACTTTCACCACAGGCCGGACACTGCCTACTAAAAACTGAACTCGAATCTGCCTCAGATGCATTGTAACAACTAGTTGGTGCTTTAGTTGCACATAAATATGACATAATAAAGGTGATGGTGGTGGTGGTGATGGTGGTGATAGTGGTGGGGATGGTGACGGTGGTAGTGGTGGTGATGAATTTTTGATGATGATGATGGTGATTTTATGATTATGGTCATCGTCATCATTATCATCACCACCAGTCACCACCATATTCATCATCATCACCATCATCATCATCATTATCATTATCATCGAGGACACTATCACCACTATCATCATCTGATCACAACCATTATCATCATCAACACCACCAGTCACCACCTTCATCATCATCATCATCACCATCATCACCACCAGTCAGCACCATCATAATCATTTACCAACACCATAGGTACACAACCCTTACAAAATTTTCTACGCAGCCAACACGATTCCAACTCGGTGCCCTTGCGGGGTGAGGTAACTCGAATCGGTGCGGGGGTGTGCGAGTGCATTCTCTATGTAGTACTAATAAGTATTCTGTACTTTCGCTATGATTCCGGTGCTTCCTACGATTTCTTACATTTTACGAATGGTACCTGCCCCCGGACCTTGATAAAATTAACGAAAAGATACAAGAATAAAATAAAAGGTTAAAAAACTTAAAACCCGACTGCGGAGAAACGAACTAAAAAGTTAAAAACAAGGTAGAAAAATCGGGTATCATCGCCTTATTCCACAAGACAAGACATTTGACACGTAAAATGTTCTTGTATAGGTATTTTTTTCTACTGAAATCTTCTATTAGTTTACAACAATAAAATTATAATTTAATTCAAATGCCGTAGTCGTGCGTTCCATTTCGTTACCATTTCCATACAAAGCACTATAGCGGTAACGGAATGGAAAAACAAAAAATATGTGTAATTAGATCGGTCAGCTGAAGCAGCAGTTAGTGTGTGGAATTAATTTTCCACGTTCATACCAAGAAGCAACAGGTTACCTGAAAGCCGTGAATCAAGTCGCCGCCGTGCGAGTGACACTGTTGCCGCGCCTCGTCGAAACTGCCCCCTTTGGCCACATTGAACTCGTAGCAATTTCTAGTAGTACATGGAAATCGTGCTTTAAAAGTGGGGTTGCCTTGCATTAAATCGGGTAGTTCTGGTTTTTGTATATGTTGCCTACAGTGAAATGGTAATGATAAATCCAATTTTTCGACCTCGAAGACCAGCCGGATCATTGCGAAATTCTTGAAAAACCATGAATTTTTCGGTGTTATTTCATTTTTTGTTAGTTATTTCCACCAAACGCTTTTGTTACAGTAAAAATCACTATGAACACTTTTAAGTACACTAAATTTGCAACAAAATAAATGTAATTTGGTTACATTAGACGCAATAGTTTCTAAAATACAGCTATTCAAATATTAACAAATTTAGCTAAAATTTTTTTTTCAAATTAGTGGTGTATTTAGAGGAAATCGGTTGCAGTCATGTCCAATACTTGCAAAGTCGCTACGGCTCCCATATAACTGTGGTTTTCGATGGGTATCCATCTGACGCTTTAGAAAAAAACACCAAGAGCACGTCTTCGTAGAGTTGGAACAAAGTCCTCATCTGACGTTATCTTCTTCTTACCTACTCGACGGATTCCTCCATCCACCAAGCACAACCCGTAATGGCACTGTTCTTTCACGCTTGCAGTGGTTGTGATACAACTTCAGCACTTGTTGGCCAAGGAAAAATGAAGTTTCTGTCGACACTGAAAAAACAGCCGCGCCTCAAACAAAACGCTGCGGTTTTCCTTATTCCTCTCACTCACATCTGAGGAATGAGGCCTCGCACTCGAGGCTTCATTCCTCAGCTGATGACGAAGCCATCAGCTCCTCAACCCCTGCTTAAAATGATTTCCTGCAACTGCAAAAAAAGTTGGTTATACAACTTGTAGTTGCAGAAAATCTGGCCTCAAATGCTCGGCTGTTTGCAACCACTGCAGCGATCAATCTTGCTAAAACAAGCCTGATATGTGACGACATTGACGACATTGACGATCCATCATTGGATGGCGGTTTCGAGCGGCCTGAGCCGGTCGATGAAGAAATGCTAACGGAGTAAGCCCTCCACAAAAGAAATGATGTAGATCTGGAAGATCAGCCTGGTCCATCAAAGATGTACAAAAAAGACTAATAATTGTTATTATTACTGTGTTTCTGTAAATTATAATGCTTATTTCATACGTCGCATTTCATTTTACAAACCCTTCTATTATTTTGTTTACTCACCTCAGCAACTTCACACAGCTGTATCTAAAGAACTATCGAGTCTTAATAGACCAAATTGGTCTCATTTAGTTGCGGATGGTGTGTACTTTAATAAAATATATGGACTTATAACGTAAAATGGGTCCTTAGTTGACCTCGTTGCTGAAAACTTAAAAAAACTTATAAAAATATATATTTTTCGTAGTTTGGCTAATTTTTGAACGCTTGCATCTTACAAACTGTTTGGTTCATCGCCCTCTCACTTTAACATAATTTGTTGAAAATTTAGTCTTCTTTAAAGTTTACATAGTGATATTTGCGGTAAAATAGGTCTCTCATGGTAAAAATTGGTGGAAACTGAAAAAACACCGAAAAATTCATGGTTTTTCAAGAATTTCACAATGATCCGGAGGGTTCCCGAGGTCGAAAACTTGGATTTGCCATAACCACTTCATCATATAGAACATATAAAAAAATCAGAACTACCCGATTTAATGCAAGGCAAAATGTACCATTTCCATGGACTATAGAGAATGCTGCCAGTTCCACATCGTCGGATACTCCCACTGGCGCGCACCGATCGTTGGAGAATTCTAAAAAAAAAACCTATTATGGTCAGTCCGTTCAAATCTTCTTAGCACCTGCTAACGAAGCAATTAAGCTTTATTGCGAAGTTATTCCTTTTAAATTTTTAGGGTTCCGTACCCAAACGGGACCCTATTACTGAGACTGCGCTGTCCATCTGTCCGTCCGTCCGTCCGTTCATCTGTCACCAGGCTGTATCTCAAGAACGGTGATAGCTAGACAGTTGAAATTTTCACAGAAGATGTATTTTTTATATAAAAATAAAATAAATATTTAAGGGGGGCTCCCATACAACAAACTTGTTCTATGGTACGGAACCCTTCATGCGCGAGTCGGACTCGCAATTGCCCAATTTTTGATATTTCGATTTGTACCTGTACTTGCCCGACCTATATTAAATATGACCTCGATATTAAAAATACTGTAACTAAAGCGCAATAAGCATTATAAAATGTTAAAAAAACCCATCAATTAAAGCGAGGTTTACGGATCTCCTATACGAGGGTTTAGTAGAAAAGGATTGTTTTTTTCCGGAATTTTAATTACTACTTTTATATCGTCACGTACAACTCGGTAGTCGCTCGAAACATTTCTAAAAACACGTTCCGGTGAGAAATTATTGCGGAAATTTGTTGAAGCATTTCGCTTACCACTTTTTCACGATTAAATCGGCGGATAAAACTAAATTTTTAAAGGTGAAGTCTCTTGGTTTCGGTTCGGAATAAAACAATGAATGCAACACGCATATTGGCGCAATGTGGGTTAATTTTTTTTTAATTGAGATATGACTGTGATTAATATAGTAGGGTTGGGTCCTAAATCGATTGAAATAGATATTGTGCCATTATTCATATTCGAAATGAATTAAGTTAAATTGACTAGTTGCAATTTAAAGACAATTAGAACATATACTCGTATATTTATTTAAACTTACCAGATTTTGACACATTATAACAAAACGGGACTTAATCGCGGTCAAAAAGTGTTTATTTAATTACCTCGACGTTTCTAACGTGAAGTTATGTTCATGGTCTCGACGGGACTGAAGTTTTTGAACGCGATTAAGTCCTGTATTTTAGGGTTCCGTACCCAAAGGGTACAAACGGGACCATTACTGAGACTTCGCTGTCCGTCCGTCCGTCTGTCACCAGGCTGTATCTCAAGAACAGTGATAGCTAGACATATGAAATTTTCACAGATGATGTATTGCTATTGCCGCTATAACAACAAGTACTAGAAATAAAATAAAATAAATATTTAAGGGGGGCTCCCATACAACTAACTTGTTTTATGGTACGGAACCCTCCATGCGCACTTGCCCAATTTTCTTTTTTTCATATTATGACAAATATATTGATAATTTCAACCAACTTTTTAAAGTAAATAATACTTTTCCCTGAACTCTAGAAAGGAACATAGCTATTTTATGCTTTCATTGCATGCAGTCGAAAAAAAAAAACCGTTTTCTGCGTGTCAATTTCGAGTAGTTTTTGAAACAAAATCACTGAAAAATTCTAATAGCCCTGTTCTAAGTAATAACATTGATAATGTGTTAAGAAACATGTTTGATCATAGAGAAAAATGTCTGATAGCATCAGCATTTTTGAACGGATAAGGAGCCTTGAGTACCTACTACCGATTTTAGTTGTGATCATGTGAAATAATAGCGCAATCGAAACTCGAATTTTATCCTATCAAGCTATCTTTGCGTTAGCTCAGTCGCGGGACAAGTGCACCAGCGAGGCAAGCACACCTACCAAATATATATATGGTACCAAATATACTATATAGCATATATATTGAAATATCGAAAAGTACAGATTGCTATTGCCATCTTACAACCAGACAACTATATTTAGTTGTCGTTATTTGTGTAACATCTGTACTATTATAATCAACACCGTTAGTGCATTTGTCCTTACGTGTCTGATACAACATATTTCTGATTTGCACCTACTTCTAGTATCTCTATTTGGCCCTATGGTTGACTGGTAGAGAATGCCATTTGGCATTAAGTCCGCCATTTGTACTGACTTTTGTTTTGTGCAATAAAATTTAAATAAATAAATAAATATGTAAACATATTACTTAAATCAAATTGTATACCGATGATTTTGAATGGGTGATCACTGATCAGGTACCGACTTTTCTAACTCAGTAATTGATGGCGGTCACGTTGAAGTCATAATTACATGAAAACAAACTTATTTTTCTATGCGAATTTTTATTTTGAAACCAATTTAGTCTTAAATTCCTTGTCACCCTACTAATCTGTATCTGTGAGCATACAACCTCTTTAATAATTTAATGGCAATTGTCAATTTATAAGTAATAGCATGTCATTGTAATGGTCATTACATTAAAAAAATCGTAGAAAATTTCGTAAAATTTCCCGTTAAAGCGATGGCACTTGACGTAGGGATCGTACTTCAATAATTTATGTAGGATGACCATGTATTTAGTGGTTATAAGTTTTAATTATGTTTTAACTTTTAAATAATTAAACAGTGAGGTCATTGCGCGAAACCTCGCCTATTAAGTTTAAATTTAGCTGGATATTTATATTTTTTACTCCTGATCACCGATTAAAATCATCGTGTATTTAATGCTGAAATACAAAAGTTAAAACAATAAATCATCTCGGGCAGTCACATACAGTGGTGAAGACCTCTATTTCATTGCCCAAGGCCTGCACCTAGCACAACTGTGACACGCGAGTCTATGTCGCTCGACACACATTACCTGTCACATTCTTTACAATACCGTGCGAGCAAGAAGGGTGATGCTGAGTCGTGCGACAAACGAAGCGGCAATATGTGCTAGCCGTTAGTTGGCCTTGTGTACGATCCACTTAAGCAAAACAATACTATTTTGTGG
This sequence comes from Apotomis turbidana, assembly GCA_905147355.2. Taxonomy (NCBI): domain Eukaryota; kingdom Metazoa; phylum Arthropoda; class Insecta; order Lepidoptera; family Tortricidae; genus Apotomis; species Apotomis turbidana. The sequence goes on from LR990280.1 coordinate 5,922,777, forward strand.
TTTTGTACCTCGTCCGTCATAAAAGAGAAGCGTGCTAAGTATTCATTTATATATACATATATACCTATATATATTTGTATAACTCCTTCGTTCGTGCATTGTCGATTTGTCATTTTGGTGGATTATCAACTCTACGGCCTATGCCAAGGGTTAAGATGGCTTTAATAGAAAAGACGTTTAACTGACTCAGGTATTCAGGTAGACGCCAGGGGTGCAGAACATTTCTATTACACAAAACCACAATAGTATTGTTTTGCTTAAGTGGATCGTACACAACGCCAGACAGACTGCAAACTTACCTTCAGTAGTGAAGACCTCTACTTCGCAGAGTGAGAGTGATCCTTCGACGCCGACCAGCTGCAGGAGCACGTGCTGGCCGACCAGCGGCCGAGCACAAGTGAACGTCTTCGTTAACCCTTCGTCTGAAACAAAACACACAGGTGATTATATTTCAAGAATAATTTAAGAGAAAGCCCAGAACCACACTGCCGCACCACTACCGCCACATTTGCATAGTATTTTTAGGGTTCCGTACCCAAAGCGTAAAATCGGGACCCTATTACTAAGTCTCCACTGTCTGTACGCTCGTCTGTCTGTCAGCAGGCTGTATCTCATGAACTGTGACAGCTAGAGAGTTGAAATTTTGACAGATGATGTATTTATGTTGTCGCTATAATTCCATACAAGATTTACTCCCTTTTTGCCGTTTAAGTCTGGAGCTGCTAGTCTTCTTATGATGGTTTTCCTACGTTTTCCATGTTCTTATTATAATAGTATTTGGTTTCATTATTACTATTCTGTTGGTACTTCTTTCATAAAATTGGTTTAGTACGTTACGCGTCATCAAATCATGTAAGATATTTGAATACGAATATAAATAAAGTATTACTTTGCTAACGATTTGCCTTATTCGGGTGAAAGTAATGACTGAAATCGGTTTTATTGTAAGCAATATACTCAACCACACCATCACTTTTTGAAGTCGGTTAAAAATATGGCCTACGCAATGTAAACCGTTATTACAAATCGATGGACACGTTATGGATCAAAATCGGTTAAGTAGTGTAAGCGCTCTTCTAGAGCATACTTTAATACAAACATATAGTTCCAATCACCTTTCGTGGTCTTCTGCATCAGTTCCACTTGGTCATATTATGCTTTCTGACAACAGATACCTGAATCAGTTCAGGAAATAATAAAGAAATTGTACTTGTTACTATTATATTTGCAGAGTTCCGTCGATTTCTGATGGATTCCATCATCAGATCTTTACCATAAACTGAAGTGTTAACTTTCTAACAAAAAAAAAATTTGAAATCTGTTGATTTTTTTATTATTTTTCTGTAGAATTTTTGCTCTCATTCGTCCTCCTTTTTTGAAGTCTGTTAAAAATGTAGCCTATGTCATCCGGACTGTAATAACGAATTGATAGACACTTCGATCACTAAAATCGGTTGAGTAGTTTTTGCGCTATGGTGGAACACACTTACATATAAATATACATACATAGACTGCTAAATTTATAACCCTTCCTTTTGGCTTTGCCGTACTCGGGTAATAAGGCAAAGTAACAGAAAACTTAAACTAAATAGCAACGCAGAAGAAATACGTATGTATATGTATAAACCTTACTCTAAATAACCTAAGTATAATACAATTATATAAAGAGAAGGGGTCATAAAAAGAATACCCCATCTAACAAGTCCGCCTGCGGCATGGTCCCCAGTATGCTGGCGGCGTTACATCTTTGTATAGTCAGAGAGATTCTCTGGCAGAGGTAAGCGCCAGCTCTGGGGTCTCCCGACGCATCGATCAGCCGTTTCGACGACGTTTCAGCTGACATGACGACGATAAACGTTGTCATGTCAGCTGACCATGGGCCCAATGTCTCGACTGCAAGCGCCGCAAATTCGTAGTTGTTTAGTAACGACGAGTATTTGCGGCGCTTGATGATTTGGGCCTGGTCAGCTGCAGCGCCAGCCTTTGAGCTGGTCGCCTGGATGTGGGACTGCGTGAAAGTGTCGACACACGTGGCGTCCCACACCAGAGCCCTGCCCAGCTTCCACGGCACCAACGTTGCTCCGTCGGGGCGCTTGCCATCGTCTCTTGCCATACCCAAGGGTTCAAGGACCGCAGGCACAGAGGCGGTGGCAAGCGAACGGCGAACCAAATCATTAATGGTACCGTGGCGGTATAAGCGGCCGGCGCTTCTAGTGCATGAGAGACCATGTCGACCCAGCCGATCCACGCTCTTGCCGCAGGTGCACGTATGGGGGACACAGATTTCACACCCAAGTCGCAAGCACAGTAGACGGTTTGTACAAGAAGACAGATCGGGAAAGTATACGATTTGTACAAGTAGACAGATCGGGAAAATGGACCAATCCGGAAGTAGACGGATGAGGAAAAGCAAGTGGACGGATCGGGAAAGTAGACGGTTTGGACTAGTTGACCGATCGGGAAAGTAGACCGATGGTGTCCTGAGGGCTTGAATATAAACAATTTAATCGAACAATAATATTCCAGCTCAGTTCTCTTTATTCTACTTATTTGTTTGTTCATCGAATATTAAATTTACACGCTGTTAGATATGTCAATAAAAATTTTAACTAATGAAGCATTGAATAATATTGGCTTCACCAAACAAATGATGCATGTACGGAATATTATAAAGCGAGTGCTTGCAAAACAGTGTAGAAATAAAAAATGTTTATATTGAAGTGAGTTTTTTAATACCTACTTTAAGTCTTGAGCAGGATTTAAACACACGCCATAAAAGCTGTATGAGTGCCTGAGTGCCCTCTAAAAAGTTTGTACACAATTGACAACATTTCCTATTTATAACAGGTGGAAATTAATATAGAGATCGACAGGGCTTTATGTCGTGTACCTTAAAAAAAAAACTTTGAATATATTCTTCTGTATTCAAAGAAATATAAGAAAATTCATCAAATAACTGCAATCTAAGACAATACGGGCTGAATAGGGTTGTTGTCTAGCCCAAAGAGCGAAAAAATATTTTTTTTTATTTGACGTTGACAGATGACAGATGCATACCGAGTTTAATTAAGTTTTTTTTTTAATAGAAAACCGACTAAAGTAACCGTTCCATTAAGTTCTGGTGTTGGTGTTGCCACATTTTAAAATGAGTATGTTTTTATAAATTAATAATAAAATTAATAATCATCTCAGAACATAAATAAAAACAGAGATTACTTCATCTTTTTAAGCAGAAGTAATAAAATCATAGTCTTAAAAATATGAAATGTTGTCAATTAAGATATATACTCGCCATAATTTGTACACAATTAAGAAAACCAAGATTTTTTATGATTGCCGATACATTGATTTCAGATTGTATATATCATTAAAAAAGTATAAGGCTCAGTATTGCTGTGGTATTGCTGTGCAGCGGGGAAACGCCGCCAGCATCTTGGGATCATTTCCTCCAATGACCGACCTTGGCTAGAGTTAGGTTAGTGTAGGTTTTAGGTTTTTAAGTTGTCTTACCACTTAATTAGAATGGTCTTTTTAATAAATAAATATATGTTGAATAATCTTTTCTAAGATTTACAGAGGTAGCATAACAGAATTTATCGAACATAGCCGTAACATTGAAATAAAATTGCTAAAATAATTGGTAACAAAATAGGAAATGAGACCTTATTCCTTTTTTGATAATTTTAACCAACTTTTTGAAGTAAATAAGCGTTCTAGGTAGTAACATAGCTATTTCATGCTTTCATTACATGCAGTCGAAAATAAGTTGGAAAAACTAATTTTCCGCGTGAGTTTTGACAATTTCGAGTAGTTTTTGAAACAAAAATTATCAATGAAAAATTCAAACTGTAACTAGGTTTCAAATATATAACTACCAATAAATCTATTTGCTATTGGGCCCTGTTCTAGGTAGTAACATCAATAATATGTTAAGTAACATGTTTGATCATAGAGAAAAATGTCTAAAACAATCAGCATTTTAAAAGGAATAAGGCCTCTTAATTGAAATCTTAATTTTGTACAAACGTTTTGAGAAATGCTCTAGTCCGACGTTGGGGTATCTAACTTCGCCCGGCCCGTAAATAACAAAAATATCTGAACACGACTCTATTGTCAGGAGCATAAAATCGTGTTCAGATATTTATGTTCTCATAAGTGTGTAGAACTGTAGATGTAAATGAACTCGACTGTACAATGGACGCCGTCGAAAAATGTCAAAATATCCACCCATTTCATTATAGATGAAACTTCAATTAAGCAGGTACGTAAAAAAAAGTAAACTTTTAATTGTGAGATGATTACTTCTTGAGAAAACAAAAACCAAATTCAACTATAAGAAATACGAACGATAATTTAAAAAAAAACCTATGATATTTAGATTATTTTGAGTTTAAATTAAAATTTACGTATTATTTTTACGATTGATCGAATAGTTTTAATGTAGCGTCTGTTCAGCTTCAAAGATGACAAATCGGTTTAATTATTGTATTTAACGGTTTACACTCACGAGAAATTGTCAGGAACGGCCCGACATGTTTCGAACTCGTATGGATCTCTTCATCAGGGACTTCTACCCGTAAAGCAATAAATTTGTCACTCGTAAATCGGTCTAAAAAAGCAACTTCGAAGGAAAAATTTTCGTGCGATAATTTTTGCGACTTTCCAAGGGGATTATCACGACTTCTTCGGAGCTTTAAGGAGATTACTCTTGAATTTAGTATTGCAGTACCATATCTTAGGACTGAGTGTGACAGCATACTTCAGTGTAGAGGCAGCCTCACAGACAACCCCCACTAGACGGAGCATGTAAGGCGACCCGCGCGCACCAACGATATGGTACGGCAGAACATTAAAGTATCAACACGGCGGCCACCGTTTAGTTGCGTCCTTGTTTATGATCCATACGTACGTCAACGAAAAAAGAAATTAAATAAATAGCATGGTAAATTGTAATCTTAAGTGGTGTAGAGAGACCTCATAAACATGGAGGCAACTAAACGGTGGCCACCGTGTTGGTACTTTAATGTTTTGCCGTACCATATCGTTGGTGCGCGCGGGTCGCCTTACATGTGCCTTACATGCTCCGTCTAGTGGGGGTGGTCTGTGGGCAGCCTAAATATGACATAACCCCTTTCAAATTAATAAAGATAATTAAATATATATATATATATATATATATATATACATAGGATCGCATCCGGAACACCACGCTGCGCTCCAAGACTCAGATAGTCGACGTAGCTCAGAAAGCGGCCAAGTTGAAGTGGGACTGGGCTGGTCACGTTTGTCGAATGCCGAATGAGCTGTGGGCCAAGATCGTTACAGAGTGGAAGCCCAGCATCCAAAAACGGAGACGTGGCAGACCTCATCGGCGATGGCGGGACGAGCTAGACTCTTTTATAAAGGAATGGCCAGAAATAGCCCAAAACCGGGAACAATGGAAGAAGAGTGGGGAGGCCTTTGCCCAGCAGTGGGACATCATGGGCTCACAATAATAATAATAATATAAATTGTGAGGTACTCGTTGGTCATTGACAGTAGAACTGGCAACTAGGTTTTGTATTAAAAATATATTTAAATATTTAGAATTATGGCCGTCTCTGTCACTCACCAAGAGAGCCGGGCATTGATGCTTAAGCTCTGTATCGTGGCTGAACGCTAATAAATTATAATCCAAGTCATATCTTGTGTTTTGCACCTTCTACCAGAGTTACACCTCCCACAATATATATATATATATATGTATGACGGCTTCTAATATCCTCGCTCGCCGGGCTCAAAAGGCTGTATATCAATGTCAATCGATTTATTTTCTGTAATAACGGTGATTTTTTCTTTGAAAGTATAAAGAAGTGCTCATAACAGTCACATCTACGTACATCACGTCCGGTAGAAATCGAGTTTTACGGAGTGAGTTGGCACAACGACATTAGAGCCATTTTTTCACTTTCCATAATTTCAAGTACCTATTTCAAAAATTGTCTTGATTTGATTTATTTTATTGAGTTACTTTGGCTTCCTTAATCTGAATCTATACTGAAAAAAAATAGCTCAACTAGTTTTACTACTTCTGAAATAGACAAAAATGTGCTCAGTAGTACCTAATCAAAATTATGCTAATTTTACACAACTTATATATTGGCTGAGGGCTACTCAGTTTGTCAGCTAACATTTGTTCTACTGTTAACAAATCTATTTTTAGTGTAGTACTTTCAACTTAAAACAAGAAAAAATATGATACATATTTTATTCCATGTCGTCACAATGTTTGTATATACTACCTGTTACACACAAAAAAAAATTACAATATAAATAGGTATTCAGAAAAATTTAATTATAATATAATATATTATATTATAATTTCATTTTTCTAATATCTTTTATAATATATAATATAATATATTATTATATATATATATTATATATAATATATTTTTTAAAGGCGTACGGTGGTTAGGGGTTACTTTGATCCGCGGAGTAACATTAGTCACTAGTTTTTTTTTTTAATATAGGAAGCTTGTTTTTGAACGCGCTTATAAAATTTCTTGGTTAGAGTAGGCAACCTCGACAGAAATACATTAGGTATGCTTATAAAACGACGTATTCATGCTTATAACCCGATGATCAATGTTGCCCCGTGGATCAAAGTCCACATATCTGATTAAATAAGGCTTCGTCCTGAATAGGATTCTGGGCTGACTTGTTATTTAAGTTCCCTATTTTCGCTTCGCCAATGTTCTATACCAATAAACCTACTACCAACCGTATTGCTAATCCGCTCGAAACTTGAAGCTTAAAACACATAAGTATTGATTTTCCGTTGGAATTTTCCAGAATGCTAAATATAACTTCAGCACACTCGTTGTGGGAAAACGCAGTAAGCGCCCAGCTTTTTGCCTGCACGTAGGATGTTTAACGGAGGGTTGCCAGTTATCAGAATCTGTCTAATTTCCCATATTTCGCTTAAATTTCGGATTCCTCATAAAACTGCGAAACGAAGCAAACGCAAAAAAACGATATATCGTGGGTTTCGATTGACGAATTTGACGAAAATTTCAATATAAAGCGAAAGCATCTAAAATTTAATGAATTAAAACGTAATTAAAACGTTCATAATGAAATACGATCATTTCGCCTCTGACCGTTGAACGGTTAGTTCGGATATTTCGTCCTAGCGATCTGGCATCCCTGCCTGAGGTACGCCTGGAGGCGGGACCGGGGGGTCCGATGCATTTGCGCATCTCCTGCAGGGCGAAGATGACCCTTATAAAAAGGGGGTAAATCACTCGCCTGCCATCACTCTCCCGGCTACCACCTGCAGTGATGGCTCGCTACTCCGAATCCAGGACGGTCGTGGTCTCTGAACGTAAGTATTTGTGTGACTAATTCCAATTAAGAATTCAAAACGTTTTCCCGCGATTTATAACGAATTTTGAAACAAGTTTGGAGAATATTCTGTGTATAAAAACAAACGGAACTAGAAATAGTGGACGCGTAATAATAGGGATATTGCTTAATATGTCGTTCGTAGCACATTTGTGGTTCACATGTGAATTATATATCGGTGACAACGGCCACGGCGGTCAGTAAATGTCTACCATTGGACGGTCACGCACCAATTATTGGTAGATGTCTAATATTAATATGTTAGAAATGTCTAGTCGACAGAACTTGCATCTCACGATCACCTCTTGTAAGTTACAGTGCCAAACGTGCGCTTTGATTACCTTTCAACAAACATGTATAAAAGTTTCGCCACGATTTCTAAGTTAGGAAGTGTGTTAATTTCACTGGTATAATTTATGATTTAACAAAATTTTGCGGAAAGTTCAAATATGAAAGTGAAAATAGTAAAAATATTTACTTCTACACTTGAAGTGTACTTAACAAACGTTCTACACGCTTGAATGTTTATTCGCGTAAACTTGTAAAATTCCAGACAAATTTTAATAATAGTGATAAGCTAATTTAACGGACGGTGTCTACTCGTATATTTAAACTCAGTGCCAACTATAATTTTCAGCCGTGATAAATGTCGATTTTAGCATCAAATTCTTTGCATAATTTATGTCAAAATATTGATTAATGTGACAGGTCCGTCATTAGTCATTATAACGCAAATTATATGACATATCGCATCTGTTCTTTTGACCGTCGCCATTTGATTTGAAACGTCCCTCGAGACATTTTTTTTCAACCACCTTCAAAAAGGACGTTGTGAATAAGTTCTTTTTTTTAATATGACTCTAATTGTTACAGCCAACGACGATAGTGACTCAGAATCGAAAACCTGTGGCAGGATTCTGGTGATACTGTCATGGATGCTTGTAGTTATGACGATGCCCATCTCACTCCTAGTATGTTTCAAGGTACTTATTTAATCTAATTTTAGTTTTTAAGTCAATGATTGCAATGGAGCCCAGTTTTCCGAGTTTTATTTATTATAAGTTACAAAAAAAAGTCCTTGTCGCGAAAATTAATATTTTAATAATTTCTAACAGTTTTTTTTTTCGGTAATATTTAAAACAATAATGTCTACTTGGTTAAAAAGCGCATTGCATCCGTTGAAGTAGACAAAAAATCGTGACCTTTTATTATCATAAAATAATATGTAGTTGAAATTATAGCGAAATTGCTAGCGAATTGAACGTAAAATCTGTACAATTTTAAAAGTTAATCCCTTATTTAACAATGTTAACAAATACAATTTTTTTTGATATAATCTTATCATCGATTCTATTCAAAATAAAAAAAATACAATTGAACTTCAAATATATCCGCAAATAAAAAATATATAATTACATTTCAATATGAAAATAATAATATTGCTTTGCTATTCCGCGATATAGCAAAGCAATATTATTATTTTCATTAATATGGATTTCCGCAAAGTAACGCCTGATTCAATTAATTACATTTCAATATAATTATTATGTCAAATAAGGGGTTCAACTTAGATAAGTAGCTTCAATAGCGAAGTCCTGACGTTTTTAAATTATATATTCCTATGCTCTTACGTTGCCGGATTAAATTGAATAAAATAAGTTACCATGGTATAAGTTATCATAGTTTTTTTTTCTATAAGTGTAAGAGCGCTTAAGTAATAAAAAAAAATACACACCGCAAAGCGACGGATTACTATATTAAATTATTACTACTGAAATCACTGAATTTAGATGGGATTTTATTATTTCAATACATATAAACAAAATAAATACATATAAAATTAAAAAGTAGGTAACATTACCTATATAATAATATTATAAAAACAAAATTGTATTGTTTGAATTTTATTCTATTAGGCATTTTTTCAACACACGCAATATATATGGAGTTTTATTATTTCATCAAAAACCTCACTGAAATTGCCAGAGATTACTTGGAGAAGGCTAACTTCAACCTTTAAATTTAATTTAATTAATTGTACCTACCTATATCCAGTGACTGAAATGCCATACGATAAATAAATAATTATTTCATCATCTTGAAATCAAAAGAAAATAAATACATATAAAAATATATTAAAAGGGAAAACAGCAAAAAAGTTACATTGTTTAAAGAAAAACAATTTTTCTATTATTTAAATTTTCGCAGTGTCATCGCTAACGCTTGTCTGTTATAGAACAAAATAGATAGACCAAACAAGGTAAGTAGCAGAATATGACAAATTATCGTCTATTTGATTTTTTGTGTGCATTATATTTCGCGTCTATTTTCGTATATTTCTTTTCGCAGTACGATAGATTGCGCGCAACAAAAGGAAGATTTATGCTGGCTGCAGATATATACGAATGTGATATTGTGAAATATTAAATGTAAAAAAAATACAATAGTTATACTACATAGTTTTATTTTGTCTTCGTTTTGGACCTGAGCTTTTATTACTGTGAGTTAAAATAATACGACGCGGTTGGCGCAGTTTGCAGACACCTGCCTACTGAGCTGACGCTCCTGGGTTCGAATCCCGGCCGGGGCAAATATTTGTGTGATAAACTCGAATATTTGTTCTTGGGTCATGGATGTTATCTATATTTGTGTCGCAGTCATCTAGTTGAATCCGCTATTTGATTGAATGACTAGCGCCTTCATTAAATGACTACTGGCTGACTGGGTGAGCGTCACTGAACGTCCAACTAGTTAGCGGATTGTAACATAGCCCTTTGAACAGAGCAGACGTAATATCAGTCAGGTGATTGAAAAGTAGTTTTTAAGGGATATAAAAAAGAAACTTACCTAACCTAACCCGGCCGAGTCGGATCTGCTCTGAAAGGTGATCAGGATTAGATGGTTACCTATCTGAAAAACTAATTTTGGTTTCCCATATGTAACGTTTCGCCAAATTTTCATTCGTCCTAAAGCGAAGTGTTGAATTATTTGGTAAAAATAGTCAGTCTTAAGATAAGACTTAAATTACAATATAAAATCATAATAAGGTGTGTTATGTCATTACAAAGTCGGCTATATCCCATTCAACGACTATGCTAAATGACGTAGTGTCTTTATTCTGTGGTTCGGTCAAGACGTTGAACGTTATATTAAACAACTTGACGAGTTGTCCTTTAGTCATTCAATTGAATGTTGTCATTTAATGAAGGCGCTAGTCATTCAATCAAATAGCGGTTTCAACCAGATGATTGCGACATATGTATTTATGTAATATGTATATCGTCGTCTAGTGCCCATAGTACAAGCTTTGCTTAGTTTGGGACTAGGTCGATTTGTGTATGATAGACTCTTAATGTTTATTTATTATTTAATGTTTAAAAACAACTGTTTTTTTAGGAAAGGATTCTGCCAACCATGGTGCGCAAATAAATCGTTCGTCGGATGCGGTACAGGACAATTCTGCACATTCTAAATAACGTAGACTTTCCGCATTTCAAACCATTTAATAACGATTATAATGATCTATGTATCTCTGCTTCCCTCTATATATCTCTTTATTTCAGTCTTCCTCAACATCTTTTTCTATTTCCACTGTATCAATATGTACGGCTCTCTTTATTTGTCTCTTATATTTTGTATCTTTTTATCTCTACTTGACCCTCTTTACATCTGTCTCGTTATAGGTATATCATTTGATCATTGACTTGTCATGGTACGGATACTACGGATACATACTCTAAAAGAATATAAAAATAATTTGAAACGGAAACTTTAACGTCGGAAATCAAAATGAAACTTCTAGCATTGATGTAATAAATTGTCCCATAATTATATGAAATAATTCTATAAAAAATAAATAAATGATAATTATGTAAATCCAGATATAAAATATCATATCAAAGATTACGCAATAGTGTTATATGCATATGCAATTATGTATATCCCGGTAACATCAGCATGGTTTAGATGTACTCCTTACATTAACTTAGGGGGGCCGCATAGGGCTTTTTGTAGCGGAACAGTCGCGCGATTTCTGACGACAGGAACAGGAGCAATGAAGTCGCTCTGTTCTTCTGCATCGGTGCAGACGTGCGACTATATAGATTCAGCATTGCTACTAACCATACCTGTGCTAACTTGGGGCACGCTCTAGGGATTTGATATCGATAGAAAAGATGTCGATATAACTATATAAATAATAATAATGTCTCATTGAAAGTTCTCGATTACTATAAAACGGTGCGATATCATGTCTGATGAAGTGGATATTTTCATGTAGACGGCAATTTTTAATTTTATTAATTTTATTTATTAGGAATTTTACAATTTTTCTTAAATCTAAATACATTGTCCCACAAAACCAGTGGCTGGTTTGACTGTAGGATCGTTGGTAGGGAATCTCTATTTAGGTACAAAGTATGCATTTACGGTAGTAATGTGAAAAAGTGTTTCTTTAACTTTCTCTTGAATTTGTTTTTATTTGGCTCTCGTCGTATTTCGTCCGGTAAACTATGGTAATGACGAATATAGAAAAAAAAATTTTACACTTACTACGAAAATTATTTAAAATAAACAAATAAATACACGTTTTAATTAATTTAATGTTTTCATTCTGAAATGAAGAAAAAAAAATATGTTGATTAACATTTAGATGTTGATAGTAACGTCGATATATTTATTTGTCGATAAAATATTTTGCTACATTACTCTAGTATCAGTGCCCCGAGTTAGCACACGCATGCTACTAACGCGCGGCTGCGTCTTAAGAGGTAATACCACCGCTCATTTTTCATACAAATCGAGTATTCGTTCTCGTCTGTTCTTTACGAAATCTTTGGTCCTGAATGAGAAGGATTTCACGCTTATTGTTATACAATTTGTGTAGTTGGCGTCTGTTTTTGGCCAAATTTCCGCCGCAAACGAACGCCTAGTAATATTTAGATAATTTGACACAAAATATTTTATTCCCATTCTTTTGGTAAAAATTTAAACCTCGATTTGTATAAGGCAGTCACGTTAAGTTTGTTGCACAGTTACCACGTGTAAACTTAACATGAACTGATAGTATGGAAAAAAGCTGGTATATACGATTAAACATTCAGTTAGGTAAAACGTTCATTGGTTGAAAATGGTATAAAAAGCCTAGCATATAAAAGATTTAAAAAAAACGCTTAGTTTTAGATAAAATTCCGATTCGAATACTTTTGATTCAAACCGACATTATTAATGCATAATTATATTATTTATGTATGTATTGGTCCGTTTTAATATTTTATAACAATTACGTTTTTTCTGCCATTGCAAGCGTTTCCCTTAAGGCTCCTTATCCGTTTAAAAATGGTGATTGTTTTAGACATTTTTCTGTATGATCAAACATGTTTCTTAACTTATTATCAAAGTTTCTACTTAGAAAAAAGCTATCGCGATTTATTCATGTGTATTAGAAACCTACAATTTGAATATTTCATTGTTAATTTTTGTTTCTACAACAACTCGAATTTAACAAAATACCTAACGCAAAAAAACTGGTTTTGTTAACTTATTTTCGACTGCACGCCAACAAAGCAAGAAATAGATACGTTTCTTTCTAGAACCCAGGGAAAAGTATTATCCACTTCAAAAAGTTGGTTGAAATTATCTATATATTTGTCATAATACAAATAAATAAAAGTAAATATAAAAGGCCTCTTAAACGCAAATCAAATTACTTTTTTGCCAAGTGTACCGATTTCTACAATACCGTTCTTATAGGTAGTACAAGAATACGAGCGGGCTGTCATCTTCCGTCTCGGTCGACTACTATCTGGAGGTGCCAAAGGACCTGGTACGTACCAAATGCCAGATGGTATTAACTGGTGCAAGCATACCACGTCGCTAGGGGTGACTTTGAACAGGGGTAACTTTAAACAGGTCACAGGTCACTTTGAAATTGAGTTATTTTGAGTAAACCATATTATTGGAGACAATTCTAGATACAATCCAGGGTTGAACTGAACTAAATAGTCATGGCATTTGCACACTAGGTAGGTAGAAGGGGTATTTTGCGAGCCAGACCGCCCTACACCGCCGCCGCGGCAAACATTTCTCATCTTGGGAAAAGCTGGTAGACTTGGACTTGTTAAATTTCTAAATTATCTCTAAGTCGGTTTACAGAGCAATCTACCAATAATATCCAAATAACTTTTTCGTAAATATTTTCCAAGCTGAGTTTTTATAGATAAGTACAATTATAGCCCAACAAGGTGTTTTCAGCCCACGCCATATTGCGGTGTTTTAGCGGTATCAATTTATTTTACTGGCAACAACAAATTTTTGGTATTCATAACAATATGTTTGAATTTGGTTGATGAGAAATCATTGACAAATCACTACTGAAGTTTAATAATGCAAATATAATGACAAACATTATTGTCTTATGAAATCTGTTTGTAGCGCCACTATCCCCGGGCAGGACCGACACACGTTAGGCTGTACTTTGATTATTCGCAAGTTCCGCGTAGGGTGTTCAAAGTCACGTCTGTTCAATGTCACCTCATTTTACGCACTAGCGCACTACTCACTGGAACCACGCTAGTTTTATCCGCAATGTACCTACGTAACACTGCTAGACGTTTCGCACGAAATACATTGTGAGCGTTTTCTAGATGTATCGCGTGGGGAAGAAATATTAATACGCGATATTTTTTATATAAATTTTAAAGCAATGAGGTTACTTAACAAAATAGGACGTCATTCGTTATAGAGTGCCTACCAAAATACTCATTACTGCACCTTTTTACAAAATATTTGTATGTACGAGTATGCACGTTTTGCGATGTGTTTCACATTGCACCCGTTCGAATTTAATACAGAAAGGGCTTAAGGGTTGATAATAAAACAACTCGAAATTGACAGAATTCACGCAGAAAATTGGTCTTTTTAACTTATTTTTGACTGCACGCAATTAAAGCATGAAATAGTGCTAGTAATAGTTACTATCTAGAACTCGGGGAATAAAATTATTATTCAGTTCAAAAAGTAGTTTGAAATTATCAATACTTATATAATTATACAAAAAAAGAATAAGGCCTCTTAATCATAATTATACTTATGTCCCCGAGACCCCGTCTCTTATTCTCATCATTCATTCATTTATTTTGATAAATCATAGTTTTACATATCAACATAATTATCAATATAGGATTTAAACTAAGTTTATATAAATTAATTGTTTATCTAGGGTAGCGAACCGGTTAAGGGTGTGCACTCAGTTACTTGAAAAAAAAATCGTCAATAGAGTAGATCGCGCCTACTGCGTCGTCTCCTTAGTTGGCTTCATAAAATCAGAAGCCAAGCTATTTTCTTTCCGTTTGTCGTTTTGTTTATGTTCTGTGCCCGCGCGTGGATCGACGGTCATTTTCCGCTCGCCGAGGGATTTGTTCAGCCGCGTGTTTCGTGGCCCCACGGCCCGAGTGTCTAGACACTGAAAACCACAAAATTGTGTTGGAGGCCGATTAATTAAAGATAAGATCATAGACATCTTATATCGAATTGATAGTGTATATTCAAAGAAAATTTAAATTTAAATATACTTGAATATCGCTCGACAGGTTACTTCCACGACGTGAGTAAACTGGTTTTGAATTTTAATAAAATGTTTGAAACAATTGGTAGTTTTCTATGAAAAATTAAAATTAATTGTTCAATGAAATTAAATAAACACTATCCTTTTCCGTTCTCGGCCACGTTAATCTGATTATTTAATATGAGAAATAATGTTTTTCGGTTTCCGCAACTGTCACACATTTGAATAAAACAATTTTTGTTTCGGCAACTTTTAAGTTACCGTAGTCAAAACTTGACTAAAAGTTACTTTTTCTTTGTTAAAACTACATTTGAGCAAACTATTTACTAATGTGTAACTAACTGTATTTACACATTAGGCCCATCCGGAATATCTGTAGCACGTATATTTTTAATTTTGGAATTCCTATTTATAAAATGGGTAGTTATGTGGTAACATTTTTTTTATATGAAATGTTTAAGCGATAGCCTTAAGGCCTTACACCCACAAATGCTGTGCGAAATAAATAAACGGTGAGCGAGAACTACCACCAAAGTAACACCTGGTTTCTTAACCTCGCTCAACATTGGCTAGTGTATAGGCTTAGCGGAGCGAAGTTCTTTACATCATAAGCAAGAGACGTGTGTGAGAAAGTGAACGAGAAATGTGTACAAGGAACTGTTAGGAATGCGAATAAGAAATGTGTAATGGGCAAATCAATTTTGAGCGATAACTTTGATGTCGCCGGTATGATACTCAAAATTTATCTGGAGTGACTAAGGGCCTTACCAGACTTGCGATTTGTCAGCGAGTTTTCTATACAAATGAGCGTCGCGGCGAACTCGCTGAGTGAACGTCTTCATACAAAATTCTCTCGCTAAGTAATAGAGCTTCTAATATACATATTTTCTTTTTATTAGCTTTTACAGTTGGGACATTGAACATTTTAACATACTCCATACATTCAAACAGAAACGCCATTTTTCAAGTGTTACAACAAAATTTAAAATATGTGGACAGATTTGTCAAATAATTGATTCGCCCATAGATCTGTAAAGACTCATCACCGCTTCAGCACCGCTTATATGCACAATATTCACAGCTGCGCTACGCCTCGCTCCGCTCAGCCTTCTCGTTGTTGGACCTTTTTATCTCGCTACGCCCAGCTCACATAGATGCACAGCCTTACGGTGGGAGCGGAAAGTCCGAGCGAGTTGTCTCGATCACGCCGTCGCACGCCGCTCCGCTGGTCAATGAATTTGCGTGACCAGCGGCAGCGGTGACGTCGTGCGGCAAAAACAAAATGATACCGCTGTATGAAGCATGCCACGACCCGCCACGTACGGTTTCGCTTTAGTGGTTTATACCGAGTGAATCGCGACAGGAACAAATGTATCGGCGACTAGGAAAGATGCCACGACTTCAGAGCGGCGCGGGCGGCGGTTCGCGCGGTGTTCGTGGCATGTTTGCCGCCTCGCACGCCGCTTCCGCGCCGCACGCCGCTATGACCGAAGTTGTGGCCTGCCCGTTACAGTCGGTTCTTCGTCACTTATCTTATATGAACATTTTAATAGTTATTTTTCAGTATGTAAATCAATTCTAGGTAGCAATATAAGGGTCGATTTCAAAAAAAATTACATAGTTAAGGGCTTTAATTAAAACAAAACTTAATTGATTCCTTTGTGTGACGAAAGTTACCCATACATTTTGTATGACTAACTTTCGTCACACAAAGGAAGCGATCGTGATTTTTTGTTAACTGAGCTTCTAGCCATATACGATTTTTTGCAATCGACCCATAAAGTAGTTTCAGCACGCCTTAGTACATCATACCATGCTACCTACACCTATAAATCAACTAATTATCAAAAGTTTCAAAACCGAGATATTTATTTTCACGTAGGTAACCAAAAGTTTCAAGCAATCAAAAATTTTAAATCTTCCTATCAAATTAATACTGAAGACCAAAATAACCGAGTATCAAAACACCTAACCTTAAAAAATCTTCTAGTATTGCCTATAAGGGCCTTATCACACTTGCGATTTGTGAGCGAGTTTTGTATGAAAGCGATCACGCAGCGAGTTCGCCGGTTGGTTTAGTTTAGGAGGAGAAAACAGATGAGAGCGAAACCTCGATTTGTATAACCCTGTTACGTTAAGTTTGGACTTCATTTGTATGTGGCGCCATAGTTACAAGGTGCAAAATTAACGTACACTGATAGTATGGGAATAGGAGTTGTGATATATCCTCTTAATAAGACATGTAAGGATAATATAAAAGTGAATCTTGAATATTGCACGCCTGGTCAACAATGCAGGTAAGTATCTACAATTAATTCATATTTTGATTCCCATCCCTAAAGATTTTTTTTTAATTGATTGTTTGAAATTTGAGTTTGAGTTTCTCTTCGAGTAAGCTTTGAGGAAACTCTGAATAAATAATGTAACAAACTGGCAATTTTAAATACGATTTTCTGAGGGGCCGGAAGTTTTGAACAGTGATAGGGACTTCTCGGTTATCGTTTTCCAATATACATATTTATATCGATAAATACAGAATTAAATATTTAAATTTGATTAAAAGTATATGTAAACAACAGTCTAAATAAGACTATCGCGAATCGACTATCGCGGTCTCTTCGCCTTAGAATACAAACTTTTTGTAAATTTTTAATAGGAATTATTATAATAATATGTTATTGTTAATTTTAAATAATTTGTGCATTTCATATTATCAGACTTTAAAAAAAATCGATGGCCTATCTCTATTTCACATTTTCAACTATTCAAAAGTTATCTGTAAGATATCGCTCTTTAGCGATAAGAGCGCCTGATGTTTACGCTACTTTTAATCTTCTTTGAAATAATATGTACATCGAAATCGGATGTCGATAAATGAGAAGCTATGACAGCTCAAAAGTGCCGCGTGAATTACGGCGTGTGCACCTTCTAGCATAGCTGTCATACGCGACTATTTTTGCCGCTATACAATGCCATACTTACCATCTGCTGTAAGTTTGGCGTCTGGGACACAGTTTTCAACGAGCAAGGCGGTCATTAGGTTAATACATATCTTATTGGCTCATCACATTACGTACCTGCTGGTAAGTAAAATATATTTTTTTAATTCATCGACAAACTAGTTTTTAACCCCTTGCCGCATATATAAAAAAATATATATTTTTGCGAAATTGAACTTCAATAAGGTCGACATTAATAACTGTCATATATGGCTTCGTATGCGGTTAGGGGTTGCGTCACAGGCGCGGATACAAAGAGGGAAACATTTCGAAAATATCAAAATCTACGTTCACCATTTTTTTTTATATGCATGTTTCTCCTCCCTTACACAAGCTGTGTGTCTCCTCCCTTATAAAAGCTGTGTGTCTCCTCCCTTAGGGTAAAGCCAGACGAGCGTAATTTGAGTCGCATAATTTCGGTCGTGCCATACATCATGTCACGTGATCACGTTACACTAAGTATGGCGCGACCGAAATTACGCGACTTAAATTACGCTCGTCTGGATTCACCCTTATTTGCGCCTGAATCGCCGTGAGGTACCGGCAGATTAGAATAGTACCTCCCTCCCCTGCCGTCGTAAACAATTCCAACATGTACTAGAACTACTCCCCGAGTAACACAGAAGCTACATAAATGTTTATACAGCATTTATTCAGCTTAAATTAGTCATATAAGGGCTATATAAGCGCTTATGTAGCTTGTATGCTTGGGTAAGTATAAAGTCAACCCAAGACGTTGTCCTCGTTGACTGTTGCGTTTTTGTTTAAGACGAGGTGTCGTAAGAGGCGACTAAAGCAGGCAAAGCGATGTACCATCGCTGACACGCGTGGCTCCCAAAAGATGGTGTTTCGACTTGAATGCGATATTGATAGATCTGTACAAACCCTGAACATATTCTGTGAAGAATGCATCACATACTGTTCCCTCACAATCGTGGGATAGTAGGCAAATCATATGTGCACCGAAAACCCTGTGGTATGATCAGGGCCGTATTTACCCCTAGGCCCACAAGGCCTAGGGGCCCAGCCAGTCTAGGGGCCCAGTCCCAGACGAAGGACTTGCACCATAATAATGTTCTCCTTATAGGGGAGGGGGCCCCGAATGCCAAGTGCCTAGGGGCCTTGGCCCTCTAAGTCCGGCCCGGGGTATAATCATTAGTCTCACAATCTAAATCAAAATATCAAGTCGAACTACCTTTACCATTGACGTGACCGTACTCGCTAGGGACAGTGTAAACGATTTGTATGAAGAATAGGCGGCGCTAGCGGCTCTTCTTCTTTGTCGTCACACTCTTGGCAGAGTGGTCGTGGTCGTCACATCAGGGTTGGTAGCAAACTTTACAATCCGTCGCCATTCCTCCCGTACTGAAGCTCTTCTTGTGCATTCGTGGAGAGGACCATTGAGTGTATTCTTGACTTGGTCGGTCCATCGCATCGGTGACCTACCGCGCGCTCTAGTGCCTTCGACTTTCCCCTGCACCACAAGTCGTTCCACAAAAGTGTCTTCTCGACGTGTGATATGTCCGAAGAAAGTGAGAATCCGACATTGGACGATAGAAGATAGACGCTGTTTAATGCCGAGTTCTTGGATGATTGAGTCGTTGGTTCGGAACTGTGTTCAGGTTATGCCAAGCATCCTTCTCCAGCACCACATTTCTAGAGCGTCTATCTTCTTTTTCTCGCTAGCGGCTACTTTGTTGCAATTCTCGCTGTCGCTAGCGAGTACAGTTACTGTAAAGTCATGGTAAGGGTACCGAGGTATAAATAAGGAGAAGCCTCGTCTTCGGGGAATGGCTGCTTGCGTGTGAACGGACGTGTGATTGAACAGCTTTAGTAGTGAGTAGTCGTAGTTGTAGTCATAAGCGATTAACGGTGTAAATGTTCTTCAGGTATATTCTTCGTCTTACCCTGTATCGACACATACGCCCGAGTGGATCTAAGAACACGCACATATGATATTCCACCACAGGAGGTCAGTAATATTTGATTTTTACTCACTTCACTAATTAATCACTATTATTTACGGTTATAAGTTTACTATGCGTTTCTGTGTATCTGTGTGTCTGTTGTCTGTGGCATCGTAACTCCCAAGCGGATGGACCAATTTGAGTGTGGTTTATTTTTAATTTAATCCAAAGACTTGTCTGTCGAGATGGTTCTATGCTATGTTTGGTGGACCAGTAGTCTCCAAGATATTCAGCTCAATTGGAACAAGCGACAAGATCATAGCCAATATTGAAGCTAAGGCTTCCAAATTTTCTACATCACTCATTAAATGAGGGTCTCATGATGAGCAGCTACTGTGTCAGGGGTGTTTTTTAGGATTCCGTACCCAAAGGGTAAAAACGGGACCCTATTACTGAGACTTCGCTGTCCGTCCGTCCGTCCGTCTGTCACCAGGCTGTATCTCAAGAATGGTAGCTAGACAGTTGAAATGTTCACAGATGATGTATTTCTATTGCCGCACTTGCCCAATTTTTTTTAGTTTATTTATCAGTAGTACTTCATGCCATTAGCACCAATTAGCATCAAAAGCATCCAACACAAATATCCTAAATGGGAAACCGATTTCAAGCTAGTTAAGTATTAATTTAATGTTGTTTTCCATTAACAGAGGTGATTGCATGAACAGGTATTATTAAGACCGAGAGCAGATTTTAGTTCGAATTTTAGAGGTTTAATTTAACCAAGCTTAACCTATGTAGTACTAAGTAACTATGTAGTTGCTTTTTTTAGGGATAGGCAAAACGTCATTAATAACACATAAAATTAACAGAAAATAACAGATACAACAGTTTAAACAGCGTAGCTGAGCTGCATTTTTTATGTTTTCTTCAGTTAAAGTTTTTGTTTTATAAAACGTAGGCTTACAGACGTCGTTATTAATATTTTTCTAAAAAGAAATGTTAGAAAATCCATCCGTAAACCTAATAATAATAAAACACAGATTTTGCTGCAAATTCAAATGCCTACCAGGCAAATTTGAAGAGCTTTTACGAAAAAATAACTTCGTAGATAGGTCTATCTATAAATTTGTATGCCAATAATATTACATTTACTTTTGGATCAGAGAACAGGGTACTACGGAGCGTCATATCGTGATGTTATTGTGGGTAATATCGGACTAAGCTGCAGTCGTCTATGGTTCGGTTGCTTAGACGCAACGCAATCGTTTGTTAAAATACCTATTGACGATTCCCTCGCAGACCGACCACGCTCTTAAATGAACTTAAGAAATGGAAGGATCTCTATTCGATAGCGTACTTTTAACTTTGTGTATAATATCTCATTAAACTAACAAAATATTTCGAACAGGTCCTAACCAAGGACTCCGTGACGGTGTCAGTCGATGCAGTGGTCTATTACAGAGTCCATAATGCCACGATATCCATTGCCAACGTAGAAAATGCCCACCACTCCACACGGTAAGATACGATCCTACTAACTGCGCCAGTGCCATAAAAAATTGCACGTGTTCAAGGCATGAATACTTCGCAAAATATTTTTGGAGGAAAACATATATCAAGAACATCCTGACCAAAATTGTATATAATAGTAATCAGTAATATTCATTATCTAAATTTTTTAGCAAACAATGAGGCAAAATATGCAAATTTTTGACTAACTTTTTTCTTATTGAATTCAGGAAGTTTACCGTCTAGCTAAAATAATGAAAATACCATTATTGTCAGCAATTGAAACACATCTGGAAGCTTTGATATTTGACCTTTGTATCAATGGTTATAATTGAAACACATATTCACTAACACGTTTTTCGGCAGGCTACTGGCTCAGACGACTCTCAGGAACACGATAGGAACCAGACCCTTGCATGAGATCCTCAGTGAGCGCGAGACTATATCCGGAAACATGCAAATATCCTTGGATGAAGCAACGGGAGCCTGGGGAATTAAGGTGGAACGCGTCGAAATGTGAGTACCATGTTTTTACACATTCAGGTACTGTGAAACAATCGTATGACACAGCCTAAACACTTGAAAAAACAGAAACCTAGCGCTTTTATGGGCCGAGAAATACACTTCTTAAAAGGTGCGCTATTAGGAAATTCTTGACGATGTACATTTTATACCCTACATTCCAATAGTAGAGGATAAACAGATGGTAGAAATGTACTTGGTCAAAATATTGTTAGATTCGCAGGTAGTGCACAAGCCGAACACATTGCGGAAATAGTGACCTTCCGAAGCGAAGAGTAGGTTTTAAATTACACAGCTGACTGCTTTACACATACTTTATCTCGTTCTGCGGGCCTATGATAGTTGCTTCTATCACGAGATAAATAAGTGACAAAGCATCTGTCACTTTTTTACAAAATGTATGAAAATATCCTATAGACCATCATATAGGCCCCCAGGGGGCAACTCACATTTGCATTTTGTCAAAAACGTGACGGATGCTTTGTCACATATTTATCGCGTGATAAAGCAACCGTCATATGCATGTTGGGCCTGGGCGTTAAATTATACAATGATAGCTAATGGACATGGTTTTAACTACATCCCCTAATTGCTAAAGGACGTAAAGTAACAAGACTTTAAATTGGTGGTAATATAGTTGATGATATTGAACCTTTGATGAAAAGTTTATTATTACTTCTTTTATAATAACCGCGACAATGTCAATAACGTTTAACCTACTGATATTATAGTCGTTATCTTAGTCACATAGAAAAAATAAAGTTATCCAGTAACCTTGGACCACAACGGGCTATATTCCCATCGGTATCCAACATACTATTTCAAAGCCGTTACAAATTACTTAACTTGATGAAATGTTTAATTCACATACCTACATTGTTCTATGGGAATGGCACCATTGGCATCGATCGATGGGTAAGGCACGGCACTGATGACACTTGTTATTAAATTGTATTACTCGCAAAGTTGACCGTAGTTGGCCGAAGTATGGGTTTTGGAGCGAAGTGTCTCCACACTATCACATTCGTCCAACTTCGGTCGGTTCGCGCGTAGTGTGGAGCCGCTGTACAGAATAAGGTACGTTATTCATATTATGGCGTTATTCAGAATTGAAAATAAAAATAGTATGTATATCGCTACGAATCTCGAGTTATTATTTTTACTTAAAAAAATACTTAAAATTTGATAATTTTTGGGATCGGATTAACTAATTTGATAATTATGGAAGCGGTGTCTAATATGAATTTATTTATGAAACCACAACTTTATTAAAGCTTTGATACACAGACTCCTTGTCTCATCCGCCAGGTTACTCTTTTTAGGGTTCCGTACCCAAAGGGTAAAAACGGGACCCTATTCCTGAGACTTCGCTGTCCGTCCGTCGTCCGTCCGTCCATCCGTCTGTCACCAGGCTGTATCTCAAGAACAGACAGTTGAAATTTTCACAGATGATGTATTTCTATTGCCGCTATAACAACAAATACTAAAAATAAAATAAAATAAACATTTAAGGGGGGCTCTCATACAACAAACTTGTTATAGATTATGGTACGGAACCCTTCATGCGCGAGTCGGACTCGCACTTGCCCAATTTTTTTGTATTCATTGGTTCTGTGTAAAAAAAAATTGACGCCGATTTACAAAATCGTCTAAACAAAATGGTCTCAATTATTAATGTTTGTGGAGATATTATAGTTTAATGATTAATTATGTTTGATTTCCATACCGTACCACAACTGCTATGCATTTTTTTGATAGTGATCTAAATTCAAATTACCTCCCAACCAATAAATACCGTTTTTCTTTCGTGTACCATTGTATTGTAAAATGGCAAATTACTAATTTTTGCTATACAAATACTGCAACTGGTACCCAATCCACAGATGGCGTCATATGCAGGTAGGCCATCTGTATGGAGCGTTTTCAGTGCGCTGTAGGAATGTTGAACTTTGACGGTCATTTCTGACTTTTAGTGCAGTCTAAGTGTAGGTAGTCCCATATAGACATTTGATCCCAATAAAAAATGGAATCGATTGTCATCCTCAAAAATGTGCGCACGCCTATTATGCTATCAAAGCCACTAGCCGAAGCATCGAATCTTTCACTCCCGCTTCTTTTCTGGCCCGGAAAGACATGGGTTCAAATCCTGATCAAAGAATAACGTTTTTAAAATTTTCGCTTCTATATATATTATATAAAAAAAAAACAAATTTGACATAATGCATTACATACAAAACTCACTAAAATATATGTCACTACTCGTCAATACCTCGTATCTAGTTTGTAGATTCATACTGAGATACGAGCTCTGTTTTAAGTAGGTATTTGTTACTTATTGAGACGATACAGAAGTTGCATTGTCAAAAGGGTCTTAAATTTCTTTATCGCTTAAAAGGACGTGCATCTTTACACGTTTACATAATTCGATTCTGGAGTAAAAAGAGGAGCGGCGTGGTGTTACAAGACTTTTGATAACAGCAGACTTAACTTGATTTTTTTGAAGAACAGTCGAATTAGATACTACAATAAAATTGGTGATTAGTATTGAAATTCAGTTTTCTATGGAGAGGGGTCATAATTTCAGGAAAAATCCTGATAGCTTAATGCAGGATCGTCGTTTGTTCTATAGGGGCGCGCGGCGCAAGTGTATTTTTCTTCCGAAAATGCCATAAGCTATTTGAGGCAACTAAAAAGTCGCGATAAGTCGTAGCTACTGATCTTCCGTTTTGGCTGTTTAGGGACTATGCCCTTT
The DNA here is from genome assembly GCA_905147355.2 of Apotomis turbidana. Lineage (NCBI taxonomy): Eukaryota > Metazoa > Arthropoda > Insecta > Lepidoptera > Tortricidae > Apotomis > Apotomis turbidana. Next base: position 5,947,416 of record LR990280.1, read on the forward strand.
TTTATGGCCGTTTTAACTTTTTTTTAATTTGTTACCTGGACAAATAAATGAATATCATACATTATTGTCGGGCAAACCGAGCCAGCCATTTTTTTTTTAGATTTGACTGACCATAAACTATGCACTTCGCGTCCTGATTATCAATAAAGTCAAAATTCCAGACCATTTTTGAGAAAGAGTATATATTATTTAGTCTGGAAAAGCTGTCAAAATAAAGGGTCATATCACTCCTTCTGCTGTGTGCGTTTTAGCATGAATGAATAAATAAATAAATATCGGACAACCTCACACAAATCAATCTAGTCCCATAGTTATCTCTATTAGGCTTGTGTTATGGACACTAGATGACGATAAACATATTTATTAAGATAACTACATACTTAAATACAAGTAACATCCATGACCCAGGCAAAAATATTAGAATTCATCACACAAATATTTGCCCTTGCCGGGATTCGAACCCAGGACCGTCGGATCAATAGGCAGTTGCTTAACTACTGCGCCAACCAAGTCGTCATGTCGGATGAATGAATGAAACCACATTTCCCTTGTAGCAAAGACGTCCGCCTCCCGGTGCAGTTACAAAGAGCCATGGCTGCAGAGGCCGAAGCGGCACGCGAAGCCCGCGCCAAGGTCATCGCCGCTGAGGGTGAACAGAAGGCTTCAAGAGCCCTGCGGGAAGCGTCCGAAGTAATTGGAGACAGCCCAGCGGCTCTACAGTTGCGGTATCTCCAGGTCTGTATCCACATTCAATGAAATGTAGTCTTAACGTGTGTTATAACAGGCCTCACGGTATCACATTTCGGGCGGAACAACTCGAGAGAACTGTAAAGGAATTTCATACAAAACTGAACGCCTAGGCAGAGCAGTAGGTAATTTTTTTTAAACATGGCGTCTGTGTTCATGTACTGGCTAAACAGCTGAGTTATATATTTTTTGAGTGGTGTATTTTTTTATTTCATTGTATATGTTTGAGATAAACACTTTAGATGCTTTGGCCGGGAAAAGTCTATACATACTCACCCGGCTAGCGCTTTTTTCCCGGCGTTTGCAGTTATGTATTTATAAACTTTATTGCACAATACACAACAGTACAAATGGCGGACTTAATACCATAAGGCATTCTCTACCAGTGAATCATATGGCCAAACAGAAGCTATCAGTTGGTGCAGGATCATTGCAAAAAGCCAAAGCCGTGTGGTTAGAAACATAAAACGGAATAACAGCCAATAAGTTAGATGTATATTTACATAAACACATACACATATTACAACAACACAAAACAAACATATTTAGAAACGTTTTAGAACATCGTCTAGACAATCGTCTCTTCTTTACTTCCTTACTTTCTTCTCTGGACCTGGGCGATTCAGACTTAAAGACCTCATGAGATCTGTGCCAATGTCATACCAACACCTGGGTCAACAGAAACCCTCAAGAACCTTTTAGGAAGCCGGACTTGCTTTACTTGCTTTACACTCTTTATATTTCGATTCTCAGCCGAAATAGTTGCGAGACTGTTCGGTTCTTCACTACGTCACTCTCCTTGGCTGCAAATATTCGCTTACCCGATGCCTAGGTCACTCAATTTTTTTAGAACTTAATTTTTAAAGTAAGTCTTAAAATACTATGTTTATTACATAAAATGAGGCGTTTCTTTTCAAAAGTACTTATTTCTCTACAGAAGCCATACAAAACTACGCCCTTTTGAAAAGATACTCGTCAAATAAAGTGTGGTTCCACTGACGAGAATCTGGAGCGTACTGTGCTTGATTAATGACAGTGCTCGAAATCCACTCACAAATTGCGCGTGTGTGGAAATACACCCTTAGGATTTTAGTCGCCAATTCTAATTAGGTTTCTGGTTTCAGACGTTAAACACCATTTCCGCGGAGAAGAATTCAACCATTGTTTTTCCTCTACCGATCGATCTTTTAACTTATTTTATGAAGGCCAAAGAAGAAAACGTCTAATCCCGACATAATCCAAGCAACAAAGGTACAAAGGAACATGGTAAAAGCAAAAAACTAATTCTATTTATGAATGTTCTGTATGAAGAGTCTAAATGATCGTTGAAATAGCATAGAAAATAATGTTAAAACATATAGTAAATACACTCTATTTTATGTACTGAATATTTAAAAAAATACAGGTAATCAAACAGGCAATACAATTAAAAATTGTTAATAATTTAGATAATTTTCAAATCAAATTCTATAAAAAAAATAACAGATATGGTTGAAACGGTTGATTGCGTTTAAATTATAGAATTATATAACGTAAGAAAATAATATCATAAGATTCATAAGTCTGTAGATTGTAGATGCAAAAAAATACAATATTAAATAAAACAAACTAATTCTAATATAAATTTAAATTTTGATTTTTAATATAGTTATATGGGGCTATTATATGATGTCTTATAATTATGTCTAGTGAGTCTTCTTTACGAGCTGTTTTTGGTAGGTATTTTTTACTTAATGAAGTTTCGGTTGTCAACAGACGATTTAGAAAAGCATTTTTTTATACCCAACTGGAATTAAAATTTTTAGTTGATTGGATACCCTTCATGGTACTCAAATTAATTATAGTCCCTCAATACTATGAAGATTAGGATTTGTTTTTCTATTTACAGAAACACTCGCTGAAATAAAAAAAAAAAAGTAATCCAAAAAGCGCCGGAGTAGAAGTATGATAAATGAATGCTAGAAGATCTTCTAACATAATTGAGACATTTTATAACACTATAATAATTTGATATAATAACAGTAAAAAAATGAGAAAGCAATACAGAGCCGTATTGCTTTACAAAAAAAAAGATTAAGAGAAAAGAGGGAAAAATCGAGTCTTTAAACTTCTGAACAAATATTTGATCATAATACATACATACACTGAAACAAAGAACATTCTCTCTTTGAAGTCGTTTAAATTATGTGAACACGGCTTTGTTTTCAATAGTGTAAAAGTGGCGTGATATATTTTTGATTATATATTTGTTCAAAAGTTTAAGAACTCGACTGTAACTAAAAGTTAGAGATGAAAAAAATACACGATTCGTTTGACCCGTGTATGTAAATTAAATTTTTAAATGAAATAATAACCAATGTATTTACTATGAGTAATTTCAAATCATTTTATACTTTCACTAGGTTTGACATGGTTTTTTCTCTTGAAAGCTAAAATAGTTTATCTTAGAATATTAACTAGCTATAGTATTAAAGATTTCACTTATATAATGTAGGTCGTAGAAAAAAATATTAGAATTAGTAGGTATTGAGATGTAGGGTAGTCTAAACTTGTTATGTCATGCTAGTTGACTTCATAGTTTTAGAAATTTAAAGTAACGTAACCACTATTATAATTATAAACCATTTAGAGTAGATGAGTAGGTCATTAAATTAAATGTAAATTACGAAAATTAGTATCCGAACGCTTTATCTATTTAGATATAGCTAAATATATAACCTTAAACTGCAATACCGTGCATAGTGGGCGATCACAGCCGCGCGCCATCGATCGCTCGCCACTGACGCGCCACAGAGTATGAAAATGCGTCGTTCCCTTTTTAATGTCTTCACATGACTTGTATCAGGACTGCTTAGCCCGCACTACCAGTGAGTCGGACTGTGCGTGGGAGTATAACCTAATGGGATTATCTCCACGCCATAGCAGTGCTTCGAAGTCTGCGACGGACTCGTGCTGCCTGCGAACGATGTTGAGATAGTGAGTGATGTGCCGTTTCCGAGAATTTCCGGAAAATGAGAACGTTTTGTGTGGAAAATTTTCCCGAGAACATTCTCACTTCCTACAAATCGGGATACGTTTTCGAGAATGGCACATCTCTAGTTGCACAACCGCTGCTGCACGCATCAGGGATCGATCGCATCTGATGCGTCTTGGAAAATATTATGAATAGCCATCAGTTTAAATAGAAAGCCCCTATGGGACAGAGAATGAAAGAGCACGCTTCTCATATCGTGAGCATTAAAACAGTTGATTCGCGAAGATCATCGCTCGTTGCGCTGTCGGTGTGGAAATTACTTATACCAAAAATGCCGGGATTGGCACAGTCCGGTCCCATATGACAATAGTAAAACGATACATTTATTATAAAAATTGCATGCCATCTTCGGCTAAACATGTGGAACTTTACATACTATATGCTGCATCACCTAACTACCATGTTTATGCAATTAAATAATTTCATTTCATTTCATTACATTACATCAGATAAGCGTGATTATTCTAAATAAAAATAGAAAAGATTATACGATATTTAGTTAGTTGCATGATGCATCTTAGAAGCATGTAGATTGATAGATTTAACATAGTTATTTGTAGTCTATAGTTAGTTAAGTCTGAAGACAGGTGAAGCTGGATAAGTTATATAGCTGGAGAACCGGCGGGACAGTAAATAGCAATCAAATGATGTTTGCTAACGACTATTTACCTACTGTATTTTTGAACTAATTAGGGCAGACAATGTTCAATAATCCAACTTTTTTTTTAAACTAAATTGGAACAATATGACGTTTGTTAAATTGTTTTACTGGTAATATGCCTTTTTAAACGGTGACTTAAGAGTCATTTACAAAAGCCACTCCCTGCGGGCCGGTAATGTTTTATCGGCATTGATAAAAACAATTATCTTGAGCTAGACTAATCCAGCAGTACCAGTAGATGCTAAGCCTACTCTTCTTTTCTCTTTCCGCTACTATGCGTAGATAAAAATGTTAAACATAATGAAAAAAATATCGTATATTCTTTGATATTCAGCTGTCTGATTTTAAACGTATTGTTTCAATCGTCAATGTCATATAATAGTATCTATAGCTTTACCTACCTACGCATATTCTGTTGGACTTTCTTCTTCATTATATCGTTTTGAATGGTCGTTTTAAACCGTCATGAGCCGCGTGTGTCATTTTGTTATCTGTGTCTTGTGTCATCTGAAGTTTTTGAATGCCAGTGTAAGTCAACGCAGGCGTAAATTACGAACAACATAAATTACGAACCTAAAGTAGTGCACAAGCTGTATACAACTATCATAATTTTATTACGCGACACAATCCGGTATAACCCAAGGACTACAATGCTTTGAATGCCAGGATTTTTGGTACGAATCATTCTGAAATCACGGAATTGTGTGTAGGTACAATAATCCTGGAATTACACTGGCCTTTGCGAGTTGTCTTCGATAACGACCTATATAACTGTAATTCGAGTTAATAATTTTAATTAATTAATTTGAGAGAAAATGGTTCTACTCAAGATACTAAATTAAATGTTGTTATAAGTTACCTACACTCAGCTTTGAAAATAGTCACATTTATAACGTATAAAATTATACCATGTTTAACAACAGTGAAATTTTCGACTTAGCCATAAACATATTTTAGAAATTGTTCTAATACTTGTTAAACAAGACTCTGACATTACAAGAGGTCACCAATGTACCTTGTTAAATAAAAATAGCATATGATAATGTATCATTTAAATCCATTTTAAATGAATACTACAACATAACATATAACATGCAAAATTTTAAACGAAATACCCACAAAATGATCAATAGAGCTGTATTATAAATTATAAGCTATTCCGATAAACACTACCTTATCTGTCTACGCAATGCCCAATTTCACCAATTGTTAGTGTTATTAGGACATGTTGATGTAAAGGTGCGTAAACACTGCAGAACAAACCATCATGTTTGAAAAATCACAGTGTTGGTCGTCGCGCTTGCGCGTAAGTAGCAACAGTGTGATTGCTCAAATTATATCCTAACAAGTTGCGGTTTTGCCCTGGGACAGTGGCGCTACAAACAGCTTTCATATGGCAATGATGTGCATACCATATATGTATATTTGCGTTGTCAAATGTCAGTAGCGATTTGTCATCGACCAAATTCAAAATATTGTGTACGGGAATGCTGCTCAGTGCTTGCTTAGTTGTTTTTTTTTTTTTTTAGAATAAATACTAAATCGTATTGGAATAAACTTGACTTTATTATGCGAAAATTACTTGAAATTTGCGGAATATTTAATCCTGTTACCTCTTTGTTAATATCAGTGACTTCCACTGACTTTCAATGTCAGTTACCAAAAATAAGCCGTTTCCGGTACAATAAATTAGTACCACTAATAATCCGCATTATGGTGTGGGCTAAAAAACAACATGTTGGGCTAAATACATTATAGCTCCTAGTTAGTGAAAACACGTCGTTAATAACTAACAAATACTGGAAATTGGGCACAAATCTCGAAATCGTAGAAGTATGCTACAGTGGAAAATTATTATTAAATTTAAAAAACAGTCGAATGTATTTCTAAAGACGGTCTGATCATCACATGGCTGTAAAATTACTAGAATTAGTAAAATAATAATTAATTACAAGTAGATTGCGAAAATAATCTTATGAATAAAGAAAAAGTACTTGTAGGTCTAATTACATTGGTTATTATTTAGTGAAGTACCGTTTCCAAAAAAATCCGGAATGTTTGCCTGGTGGTGTTTCTGACACAAAAAAGGAAAGTTTCCGGAAATTCTCAGAAACGGCACACCTCTAGTTATTAGTAATAAGTATAGTATGCATTTAAAGATAAACAAATTATGTTAATCCTTTACTTGTAGAATAGAAACACATCAATCTTATAATTAAGGCCTAGATTTAATTTTGAATTACTAATATCGTAATTAATGGGCATTGTTTTAAGTCCAAATTAAAATTATTCTATAATACGATAATTTTGTGTTTTACTTTACCCGAATCAGTTGTGCACGCAAATATCTTCCAGATGCAAATCTCTTGAAAAAAAAAAGAAACTTGGGGTAAAACTAAACGTATCTTTCTACTGCAAGCTTTAACACTGCTCACGAAGGTGGGCGAATATTACTGTGGAAAGACACTTTGTTGAAGGAAGTCAGACGTGTACTCCCAACCTCGCGAGTAGAGGAGTCGGCATACTGATGGACGGACCAGTCTCACTGTTAGACAGCGATTATATATGGTCAGTCTCGCGTCATTGCAGACCATCAGTTTGGTCAGAATGACGAGAGAATGATCGTATAACCCTCTCGGACTGTCGGTCTGGACTTGTGAAAATGAATTAATGACAGTAAACTGACAAGCCAGATTGATGGATTGAACAGTACCCTTACCATGAGTTTACAGTGATCGTACTCGCTGGCGACTGCGTAAACGATTTGTACGGTCACGTTAACTCAAGGTAACTGACAGGATGAGAATGAGTATTAGCAGTAGAGATTATGAGCACGGAGAGTTTCAAGAAAGCAGAGAAAGTTGCTGGCCCTTCTCACAACTGTGATAAGTCAATATATCCGCTTTGTCCACATATCATAGGCCTTTCCCATAGTAGACACGCCACTGAGCTCAATTTTTAGGTCTGCTTCACCAGGAAACGCGAGCACAGCGAGAACATAACTCTCTTTGTGCCAAACTTAACTCCGCGTACCTACTACGCTGTATCCCGTCTGAGAGGGTTGATGTCACAACAAAACTTGGTTATGATATTATATGAATGAGGTGCAAATTTATTTGACCGTTAAGCCATACTGCATTATCACTAGGCGGGCAGAGTTGAAGGGTGAATCCAGATGAGAGTAATTTTTTGAGTTGTATGTCGTGCATTTTCTGTGGAGCCATACGTGAGGTGATCACATGACACGATGTGTGGCGCGACCGAAATAACGCGACTCACAACTAGTGATGTTGCCGTTGTCGACAATTTCTGGAAACTACTTATTTTTCGATATAAAATGAGGAGAAATTTTCCGGAAATTCTCAGACATAGCACATCTCTCTACTCGCAACGCAAAAAATTACGCTCGTCTGGCTTCAGCGAAAATGGGGCAGATATTTTGTATGGGCAATGAAGTAGTGCTTTGACGCGGGTGCAGCCAAGTTACCACGTGATATGAGATCCTCTTTATTTAACCACGCTAGTGTAATATAACTACAGTCGAATGGCCATTTATATGAACGACGCGATAATTAATCGATCGCGGTCACCTTAGGTCAACCGTTGTCCTATTTCCCATCAACACAAGGACAGTAAAGGTAACTAAAACCTTTTTGATATACATGAATTACATGATATTAAATCAGAATCATATTTTGATTGTTACAAAGGTCGCACTATAAGTACATACTTAATTAAATTGATTGATATGAAAAACAATGCGGTTTATTCATTTTAGATATTATGTTTCATAGTAACATTTACTGCTTATAACAGTTATAGTGAGGGAAGTAGTGTCACAACGTGCAAATTTTGGTATCGGATGAATTCACTTGGCACAGATGTAGAATACGTAAAACTAAGCTAATTTAGCCCGGTAGCCATCCACCACCCCCTGGCGGGTAGGAAGGGGGGGCAGTCAAAGTTACACGGCAGCTTATCAGCTTCTATTTACCCAATACCACAAGTGTGGCGTCATTTTCCGATAAATCGGGTATGAGGAATTCATTTTAGAGACATTTAATGTACAGTTTAATAGAAAAAAAGGAAAATTTTGACAAACATATCAAAATTGGTTTACAATTTTTTTTACTCTACTATCAGTATTTTGAAAATTCTGAATTTTAAGTTAAATATCTAAATATATAAAAGAAGAAACTGACTGACTGACTGACTGACTGACTGACATATCAACGCACAGCCTCAACCGCTGGTTCTAGAGAGTTCAAATTTGGCACGTAGGTTCCTTATAAGGTGTAAGGGTACACTGTAATAGGATTTTTCAAAATTCACCCCCTACAGGGGAGAAATGTGGGTCCAAAGTTTGTATGGGGAAACAAGATTAGTTAAACTATTTTATTCGAAACTTCACAGGAGTATTTCTAACGATAAATAAGACAACACGTGTTTCAGGTTTTTGAGACTTCAACCCCTAAAATGGAGAAATGTGGTGACAAAGTCTGAAAATCAACATTGGGTGACACTACTTCCCTCACTATTAAACACGATTTAAGAAAAGGGACTAAATCAAGATATAATAAGAATATACATGTGGTAACTAAAGGGGGCGAATTAAGAATAAAAAAGTAAGGGTTTTCTAAAAGGGGACAAATCTCTACTAATAGTATGGACCTCACACAGTAGGCAAAGCAGAAAGGGGGCAAGTACCGAACAGACCCGTACGGTTCACTAATATGTTACATAAAATTTATACTCATATTTTCATTTTGTATAACAACCTTTGACAGAAACATCATTTCTCCGAATTTTATTTTGCATAATTTTGTACTCATATTGTGATGTCACATGTTTTTTTTTATCAGAACATTCATATGGCAGAATATGAATAAGCATAATATTTACATGTCCGAATAGTTATTTCGAAGAAATTTATATCTCATAATATTTATAGTTCGATCCTGTTATGGTCGCAGTTCTAACCTAACCTAACCCATTAAGTTCGGTTCTAACCTAACCTACTTTACTGGCAGCAGTTCGGTTCTGTTGTGGTCGCAGTTCTAACCTAACCTAACCCATTAAGTTCGGTTATAACCTAACCTACTTTACTGGCAGCAGTTCGGTTCTGTTGTGGTCGCAGTTCTAACCTAAGCTAACCCATTAAGTTCGGTTTTAACTTAACCTACTTTACTGGCACTCGTCTGTTCCGTAAACTATGTCTTTATGCCATAATAAATTCGGCGATATTAATGTTCTGCCATATAAAATTATGAGAAATAAAAGTCGGTGATACTAGTGTTCTGCCATTTAAAATTATGCTAAATGAATAGTATGCTAACTGACAATCATGATACATATATGATTATGCTAAAGAATCATTCGGCTAAAAATGTTTCGGTGATAGCTGTTATGCGAAATGAATTTCGGAGAATCGATATTATGCAAGATAAAGGGAACCCGACCTGTACGCGTGCTGTGCTACTTAGGTCATATCTCTGACATGGTTCCTAAGAACAAATCGTTTTCATTCTGAATTTACTTTCGATATTTAAAAAAAGATAACTTTGCCGTAAGTTTTAACTTACATTTTGAAGCACTTTTTATTTGTTTTTTTTTTATATCATGACAAATTGACCTTTTTTATTTATACAATTATAGTATGTTGTATAATTCATAACCCTTACACTCCTTTTGCAAGCTTTTATTTGCAATTGTACCAATGCATGTTGGTATAAATATTTGGGCACAAACATTGGGGTCGAAATCTTGGCAGCAAAATTTGACTAGTTATACTACATTTGATTAAGCTCAAATTTAGTATAAGTGCTCGCTCCTGGATGAAGATGCAGTAATATAATGTCATGATTGTCTGATGATGGAATCGGAAGACGGCCGTAGGAACTCCTAAACTAAACACGATATTTTGTTGTGTTGCTCATTTGTATAAAAAGTACAGTCTACAATAAAATACTTTCTGACTAGAGATGTGCTGTTCTCGAGAAAGTTTCCGGATTTTTATGGGGAAAGAACGTTCTAGAGAATAAAAAAGTAAGGGTTTTTATTTTCCATATAAATCGTTTTTTTTTTCTGACGAAAACTTATCAACTAATCTTGTCTCTTTTCTTGGTGTTGGTTATTATTATTGACTTATTTTAGTGGCACTCAAGAATACCTTGCCAGACTGATATTAACGTGAATAATGTATCAAGGTCGTCATATTGATTGAGCATAGTAATGCTGTCCCACTTGCAAGTATGTCAATGATGCACCAACACAATTAGGCCGGGTTTCCATTGCATTCCAATCCCTGGACGGAGCAGCCTCGAAAACGACGTTAGTAAGTAGTGTATGGTAAGAATTATTTTTGAGTCCGAATCTACTTACTTTTCTTACCTGAGAATCAATAGCCTTTATTCTAAGAAAAAGAAAAAGTGCAGTGTCTGCACTTTTCTGTGTTTTGTTTTACGAGACAACTCTGCGGTTAAACGAAGATTAAAGATTTTGGCTTTTTTTTCCATGGTAGCTTGCGGGTCCGACGGACCCTTTACACTGCTGGTGCCAGACGGGCTACTCCGCTTGGAGAAGCACCGGAGAGAAGATTATATGGCATTGTTTCAAGCAGCGAGGCGAAGTGAATTCGGCATTAAAAAAAAATACTTTTCGATATTTTGATATGGTGCATTAGTGAATACTTCTCCATCGTATTTGGTCGGGTAAGCTCGTTTTAATATTTCCATCTCAACGAAGGTGATAGAAAAAAACATGCTGAAATGAACTATAGTGCACTTGCTCCACTGACGCACTTGTCACTATTGACCTTAAATATCTTACGATCAATGACATATTGTAGTAAATGGTGATTTGGCCCTTACATTACACTAACAATACAAAACACATATTGCCATTGAATTAATTATTTAACGGACAATCTGTCAAAATGCCAGTGGCACACTAAAATGCCACAAACAGTTAATCACTGTTATCGATCGATTGGTGACAAGTTGACTCACTGTTACAGGGCACTGCGACCTATTATTACGTGTGCACGGCAGTAGCTATACCTCGAATGAGGAACCAATTTTGGTACAGGGATAGTTGATGATCCAATTATGGTTATAGGATACCTAACTTTTTATATACTTACATATGATGACAGCACATCAATTATAAAATGTGATAACTTTAGTAAGTATGAAGAAGACATAAATAATGCAGTAAATGACGTGATTATTATGGCTGAATAATAATAACTTAGTAATTAATTTGACAAAAACTAACATAATGAATTTTTAATCAGCTAATAAATATAAGGAATTTAATGTAAATTATCAGGGAAGTCACATTGAAACTGTAGGAGTCACGAAGTTTCTAGGACTTTGGATAGACAGCCAATTGACATGGAAGTAGGTATCATATATTAATGAAATTTGTAAAAAGTTAAGCAAATCGGCGTTTGCTCTTTATAAACTTTCGAAAACTATTAACACTAATGCCTTACTGGTAGCTTACCACGGTCTCGTAATGTCAACTTTAAGATATGGATTGATATTCTGGGGCAATTCTGTAGATAAGGAGATAGCATTTAAAGCACAAAAAAGGTGCATAAGAGCTATGTGTGGCTTGAACGTAACGGATAGTTGCAGCCCTTATTTCAAGTCACTCAATATTTTGACATTGCCCTGTTTGTATATATAAAATATATTTTAGAAATAGCAATATTCGTTAAGTGTAATCCTAGTTTATTTAATAAAATTAATAACACACGCAAGCTACCTACTCGGTCGCAATATCAAAACATGTTACGCAGTAAATACTGTAAGACTGCATTAGTGCGAAAAAGCATTTTGGGGATGGCAGCCCAAATATACAATAAAATTCCACCTAGTATCAGGGACTTGAATTTAGATAAGTTTAAAAAACAACTAACATCATTATTTATCGAAAAGTGTTACTATAATACGTAAGAGTTTCTTAGTGACATTGATTTGTAATTGTTTTATATAATTTAGTTAATATTGTTTTAAATTCTAGTATTATCATATTTTTTTTATTTTCTACCTGCTGACATTGTATTAATTTATTTCCTTGGTTAACTTATATTAGGGTCGAATACTTAACCCACAAATTTGTACGCCTAGTGGCAAGACATAGAGAACTTCTGTCTAATGTAACAACTACTTTGTACCTATGTTTGACAAATAAATTATATTCTATTCTATTCTATACGAAACGCGTTTTTTCATGTCGTATAAGTAGACTATCATTCGATATTTTTGGCCACCGCGCGACTGATCGAAACGAGAATTCTATGACGTGAGTAAACGCAAACGTAGTTTAAATCCGTAGTTCGGATCGAACCTTCCTCTCGCTGTCGTTTTGAATTGTATTTTAATGATCGGCTTAGAGCGACACGAACTTATGTAGAATTATTATAATCCGATTTTATGGAGTGGACTGATGATTTCTGTGCATTTGGCACCGCCGTACATCGCCATTTGTTGGTAGAAAATATATTTGTCGACTCATCACGCTATTAAAACAAATGTTCGACTTTGAACCAATCTTGGTACAGATATCCACAGAGTGTTAAAGCATAATTTTTTATCCGACATCGGTAACGATTCTTCGTTATGAGACGCGAAATTAAATTAGTATCGAATCGATATAGTCGCTCTCCAATCTCTCCGTGCACTATTTTCCTACTTGCGCGTTAAAAAATTTCACTTCCTCGGGTATGTATAATACTTTTTAAACGGTCTTTTGTGCAAGGTTTTCCTTTTTTAAATAAAACAATTTAAACGGATTATATCGCGTATATTAATTATTTGAGCCTCCCTGACGTTTCAGTACCTTTACAGATACCGTTGTCAAAGGTCAACCAAGGGAGGCTCAAATAATTAATATACGCGATATAATCCGTTTAAATTGTTTTATTTAAATGTGTGACAGTCGCGGAAACCGAAGAAAATATTAAGGTTTTCCTGTGTCGTATACTCATGGAATATTATAGTATCGTCGTTTATCGTTCCTACGAACCTTGAAATAGAAAGACAGTCTATTCCAACAACAGCTAAAATTATATCTAATATACCTATACATACAACAACAGAGACATAATAAAACTCATATAAGGTTAGTCGGGACAAGTGCGCCAGCGGGGCAAGCCACTATAGTTCATTTCAGCATGATTTTTTCTATCACCCTCGTTGAGATGGAAATATTAAAACGAGCTTACCCGACCAAATACGATGGAGAACTATTCACTACATCTGTACCCTAGAAAAATATGTAAAGGTACAGATGTTCAGTTATACTACTAAAGCCACCTTACTGTTCAGTTGCCAACTTATTATATGTAGTTGCGTGGTTGTAAGATGGCGCTTTTCGATATTTCGATATGCTAGATGCACTTGTCCCGCTCGCGATCTTGCCCCAACTACAAACAAAAATCCATCACTAGAAACACTTTTCTATCCTCAATGTCCACAGCTTTGATACAAATGGAACTTCGAGCTATGATGGATGCATTGAGGCGAGCTTATTCAAATCATTTACAAAACGAGAAACGTGTGAGAGAAATGCGAGCGAGAAATGCGAGCGAGAAATGTTTGCTAGGGATGTTTGTTCCATGTTGAAACAAGTTTCTATAAAATAAAATAAAACAGAGTTATTAGCAGAGGTCGGAATTCTCGTAGCATTTTTGAGCTGTCATAAGGACTTTTCTCATTTATCGACTACCGATATGACAGCTCAAAATGATACGAAAATTCCGACCTCTGGTTATTAGTACCGACACAGATTACATGGCAGTACTGATGCAGCCTGATTGGATTATTTTCTTCCCTCCAATTCAGAGGAAAGGCAGCCTAAAGCACAGGTAAGTCTAGTCAAATGGCGGTTCGAGCAAGGCTACGGGCATGTTACTTTTCTCAAACACTCCATTATTTCTTAGAGCACACTCAAAACACAGAATTCGCTTTTATATTTAGAGGTACAGCAGTCAGACCAAGTTGAAGAAACAAGATATTATTATGACTTCGTCTAAAAGTCTTGTAACCAGGGTCATGCATAAAGAAAGAAACAAGGTAAGTATTTTTTTTAAGAATTAGAATGGTATGAGAGTATATCTTTTCTCGATGCCATTGAGGATATTTTCGTCCCTGTCACTTGTTTGCAGGGACCAAAATAACATAATAGTCAGTCGGGACAAACGTTTCGTATAGTCAAATATACTGCGTTATAATTAGGGCTCGCGGTCGTGTCCGTGTTCCGTTGCCGGATAACACGGCAACGGAGATCCGGAGCGTCCGGCACGTATAATTCGGCTCCGTGTAATTAAGATACGTAGCAGCTCCGTGCTAGGGCCAATTTTAGCGGCGCGGCGCCACAACGCGGTTATGTGTTTCAGCCCTTACACGGAGATGCGTTTCTTAAGTTTCTTAATTACACGTGGATCCGATCCGTCCGTGACGTTGTCGGTTTGACAGCTTTCATTCAATTCCCGAACGGAGCCGAGATCCGCCGATCCATAGTCGATCAAGGACACGGCTACGTATCTTTGGCGTGTCCGTGTAGTATGGGATCTTAGGACCGCCGGTGCTAAAAACACGGAGCTACGGTTCCGCGTGATGTAACACGTATATCAGAAGCCCTAGTTATAATCAAATGGCCCAAAAACTATTAATTGTCAAAGCGAGCAAGCTTCTCTATTTGATTTTCAGTATGTCCGGATGTTTGGATTTCCACAGCTGTTCTCGACTACGCGTCACATTTTTTCTCAACCGTTTTTTTGACATTTTGTAAGCTGATTATAGAATAAACCGAAACAGGTTCTTCGAAACAGCCGTTGAAACTGTATTCAAAGAACTGTTATAGATTATAATTATGATTCAGGGCCCGTTAAAAATGTACCATGCCACCGTTCTACCACAAACTTATAACAACAGTCGATCAGATTGTAATTACCTCAAACTAGATTACCACAGCACATTTTCAATCGAAAATGTATATTTGTCGATATGGAAACAATGTAAGCGGGCTTTCAGTCTATAGTTATAGAAACGAGGGTCGCTATTAATTACGAGTAGTTTATTTGTCGATACATTATGAGGTTTCTAACTTAATATTCGATGTTCTAAATATTGATCGAGTCGACTGAGTGTATAAAATATACGCGGTACGCTTGCTATCCAATCATTTCACAACTGTTTTACTAGGAGAGATGAAGTGAACTTTGCTTTTAAGCCATTTCAGGTTTAGCCATTAGATTTGAAAAAACACAGGTCAGCTCGAACCTCGTTAAGGTTGCAAACAATTATGGTTTTAAGAAAACAATTTGCCCACGTGACACACATGCTGCATAAGAGCTCATACAGCATTTATTTAGCTTATCAATAAGAGCAGTTTCTGGAACGTAGTTTGCAATTAGTACTACCTATTTTCTTTGAAGTACTAAACGCATTACGGCGCATTAGGGTTGTTACGGAGTGGAAGTGATCCCACAGATCCATATGCACCATTGAATAGCAGTATGGGTAGTGGTGGCATCGTATTGGTATTAAAGGTGCACAACGTTACTGTAAAAACGTGTTTCACGAATTTGAAAATAGAGAAAATGCAATAATGAGATAGTACACTAAATAAATTAAAAAAATTGAATAGAGTTTAGGTATTCTTAAATTCCCCGTTAATTTCAACGAACACTATCTGAATGTTGTGCACCATTAATGGTGCAAACAACCATTGCTATGTATTTTATGCACCATCATTTGCGCACAACTTTACTGTAAAAACGCATTTCACAAATATAAAAAGAAGCAAGTGCCATAATGAAAATTAGAAGGTACCTACACTAAAATAAATAGAATTTAGGTATTCTTAAATTATCCCGTTTATTTCAACGAAAACACACTTACATTGAACACAATTTGCCTTCTATAATTTCAACTTAATTATAATTCTAGCTGATGTAGCCTACACCATAGTAAACAATTAAATAAGCATAACACTGTTATTATTATACCTATGCAAAGGTAAAAAGAACCTAGCTTACATATACTAAAAAAAACCGTTCAATAAATAAAGTCGTACCATCTACATTAGTACCTAGTTCAACGTAATATTTAATAATAATAATACAAACGATAATTCATAAAGTTTTTCCGATTTGAGTTTGTAATATCGTCGGGGATAGTGCAATGCCGCTTAAGTAACAAGTGTAGATACGAATCAATATTCAAACAAATGCTAAGTATTTTATTGAAATGAGATCTTTATCGACAGCTGTTATTTACGCGGTATTGCACTATCCCCGACGATATACTTATACCGTCCGACAAAAATTAACTTAAAATACGTTTCTGTCAAAATTTTAATTTTTGTGACAAGCTTTAATAGCCGACTGTACTTTTCTTTAAATATCCATCAATTGTTCACTGAGACGATTCTAAAGACCCCAAATTCGGTTGTTTTATCACAAAAACGAAGTGACGCCGAATTTTAATTCATATGTAAGTATTTACCGATTGTCCGTCTCGCTCCGCTCAATGGAAAAATACCTTTATGAATTTACTTAAAAACACAATTTTACTTAGGAGAAAGTATGACATAAACCTCTTACAGCACAATAAGTATCGCTTAAAAATTTCAATTTAAACATAACTATTATAAACTGTTTAAATCCACGTAAAAGTTGACACGAACAACCTGACAATATGTTTCAAACTGGTATGGAGTTCTTCATATAAGTAACTCAACACAATTTTTACGTGAAGATAACTTAAACATGTTGTTACCATTTAACAACTAAACATAATAACAGTAACAGTGCTATTGAACATTCCACTAAACGGCAATAATGGTTAAAAACTATGCCGCAACAGCAGTATAATTGCATTCACTTGTTACATGGTTGCAACAAGAGAATCGCGATAAAGATAAGATAACCTCTGTTACCAATATAGCCAACTCTCAAAGTAAACATTATAATTATACGTAGATATTTTTCTAGCAGGAACAACAGGTGGCTAGTGGTTGCATAATAATAATATCGACTAGCCTCTTATCGATAACCATCATATGCATGTTATAAAGAAATACAATATAGTATAGAGAATAGGTACTAGGGAGGTCCTTATATGGCAAAAAAAATAATCTTTTTTTTAACGGGGCACCTTTTCTATTGATTATTTAACATAAGAGTCGGAAACAGTATTTTTTTCATAATTTTTGGACAAAAATTAGGGGTCGCTACCACAGCTTAAACTTTGTGAAAAAAAACTAAACGAACATATTATTACATGAAAAATCAGATTAATTGAAAAAAAAAACTTCTTCAAGTGGTAATAATTGCAGTTATATTCTCTAAAACAGATATTATTATCAACTACACAATAAGGTATCAATGACAATGCATAATAAAATTACCAAATTATGATAAAAGGGTGGATTTTTGGGTGTTGGGGTACTTTTTCCGAATTGTTTTACTATTAAAAGCAAATACTGTTTCTATTTAAAAGTGAGACTGGAAGTGTTGAAGGCTCTGCTTCCTGGTTCATGTCAGGTGTTGGAATGGTATTTTCACTGCTATAGATGTAGATGAAAACTTAGATATGATAAGATTGGAAACATCTTGAAACGGGCTTCCATTAAAACATATTTCAAGCAGATGAAGAAGATGTCTCAAATACCTGGGGCCCCTGAAGAGCAGCATCCCTCTGCAGAGTGTTGCTGGTGCTTACAAGCTGGACTGTGAGTGCGGTCTGTCATACATTGGCGAAACGAAACATAGTATAGCTACACGGGTTATGGAGCATGTAGCAGATGTAAAACACCGTTGTCGCAACAGGTCTGCAGTCTGCGAGCATGGCATGGACAAACCAAACCATTAAATAAAGTTTGATAATACTTCAATCTTTGTCAGAGATAAACGATATTTTCCCAGAACGTTGCGTGAGGCTATTGAAATCAAACAATATCCCAATTTCAATAGACAAGATGGTTAGTCATTACCGCTGGCTTGGGATCCTGTTGTATATCTTATCAAGTATCAAGCAAAACACAAGAATGGAAACCTTGGGCCTCGAACGGTGTAAAACAAATAAGGGATAAACGTATTAAATGTAGAGTATTTGTTTCAAAGTATATCATAGTAATAAGGTGATCTGGGAGTTTTCATTCGGCGGTTCTTTCTCCTCAGTAAGCCTTATAGTGAACCGCTGGTAGATATTTAATAAATAAAATAATCAATGCAGAAGGGCATTAATTATTTTATTTAATAAATATCTCGCACAAGTGTAACTATCTTAACACATTAGGCCTATCTGGCAAGTATGTACACCTTGATTTTTTAATTCATATTTATAAAATGGATAGCATGCACAAATGTAACTTTGTTTGAGAAAAATTGTGTGTCTCAGTCAACCTTTGACAACGGTAACAGGAAAGCTACCGAAACGTCAGAGAGGCACAAATACTTCATATGCGCGATATAATCTACTTAAATTGTTTTATTTAAATGTGTGACAGTCTTGTCAATTTCCTTTTTACTTCGTGTTACCGCGTTTTTGTAAGTTTTCTTCATTCTATAAATTCTGACCCTCTCTCTTTAAGTTTTTTTGTTGACTGTGGTCATAATAGCTGCTCCATTTTGAAGAAGTGAATTGTATTTCTCGTTGACGCTCATGCCAATGCTTGTAGACGCCATTCCGACACTTCACAACGATACGCCTGAGTATGACGTGCACACTCTCAGAGTAACGAAAATGTGCTGAGGATCGTTCCACGCGGTCGCGTCGCGAGGAAGTCGCGTTAGTGCATCAATAATAGGCAATAGCACTTCATTTCATTTAAAAAGTCCAAAATTAGTAATAAAAACGCGGGAATAAACATTTGGCTCGATTCTTAAAATTGATAATTTTTAATTTGTTTTCAAATTTTTGACCTTCGGTAGCGACTTCTAAACTTGATAAAAAAAATGAAATAAAAAAATGTGAAAAAAACTCATACTAAATAACGATTTGATGAGGTTCTTTCACTTTTCAAAAACCGAAAAATAAGGACCACCCTAATAGGTACACACTGAGAGTTTCATACTGTTCCGTATAACAACTATTTATCGTTAGAAAAACAACAACTTAGAAAAAAAAATGGTTTACCAAAAATGTACGTATTGTATCTATTTGTACATGATCTGTGGCACGCAAAGTGGGTGTGATTGCGGCCTCTACCAATATAGTTTTGTACTTTTCCTCTATGACGTTAAAGTGGTACTTATCGATAACAGGATTGTCGATGTTTTTGTTTTGTCGAGCACTAACAACACCTCGTCCGTGGCTAAGAAAATATCTACGTATAATAGTAATAAAACTCAAAGGAATACTAGTAAATGGAGCGGAATATCTTAAATAAACATCAGTATGGTAATCAATACATAATGCATAAAAGATACTTAACACAACATAACCTAAAATGTTTACTGAACTGTACTAACCAGCGAACATTGAATGAGCATTTCTTAAGAGGCCTTATTCCTCTTAAAATGCTGATTGTTTAGGCATTTTTCGCTATGATCAAACATGTTTCTTAACATATTATTGATGTTACTACCTAGAACAGGGCTATTTGTATTTATTGGTATATATTTGAAACCCACAGTTAAAATTTGACATTGATAATTTTTGTTTCAATAACTACTCGAAATTGTCAAAATTCACGCGGAAAATTAGTTTTTCAACTTATTTTCGACTGCACACAATGAAATCATGAAATAACTATGTTACTACCTAGAACTCGGGGAAAAGTATTATTGAGTTCAAACAGTTGGTGGAAATTATCAACATATTTGTCATAATTTATGAACAAAGTAAATTTTAAAAGGAATAAGGCCTCTTAAACAGTTTGTACACAATCAATCCTTCAGTTAAAGTTCAATATAATTTTCCTATTTCATTACCTAATATTTTAGTAGTTTTGTATCAATGTTACGGCTATGTTTGATAATTAAGGTAATGCTTATACTTTTTTAATTATATATAATTTGAAATCAATGTATTGGATATCACAAAGAAAATTGGTAACAAAATAGGAAAATAATATTCAAATTTAATTTAAGTGTTAATTGTGTACAAGTTTTTTGAGAAATGCTAGAATAACAAAACAAGATGACAAATCCCAATATAACAAGCATCAAATAATCAGTAAAATAAAGTACTTAATACAATACAATACATCTTTATTCCTAAAAATACCTATTAAAAATATATAATATGTCACAGATCAATTCACACACAGGTATTATCATAAAAAACTTTGAAGAAAAGAAAATCATAACAAAATACATACGACGCTCGCGTATATCGATCACAACAAAGCTTAATACTATAGTAACTTTTTAACAAAAATAACCGACGTTAACAAAACGTATTTCTATTATAATTATGACAATGTGACCAACTAAAAATTATACCTACTCTTCGAACAAA
Organism: Apotomis turbidana; assembly: GCA_905147355.2. Taxonomy (NCBI): domain Eukaryota; kingdom Metazoa; phylum Arthropoda; class Insecta; order Lepidoptera; family Tortricidae; genus Apotomis; species Apotomis turbidana. The sequence continues at coordinate 5,968,336 of LR990280.1, forward strand.
AAAAGGATTTTCCAAATAGCTACCCGGCGAACTGAGAACCGTAAAACCATCCAAGTATAGTCCAATCTATGGTCCAAAACAAAACTCATCCATTTCTAGCTGAATCCATATTCTATCATGGATTTTATACGATTTTATTTAAATTTGTTTAATTACTCAAGTGGTTCATCTTAAAGTTAACATGAGTCGAAATTTTAAATCTTCGTTGAAAATAAGAACACATATTTTTTTTTCATTCGTACCGTCCTCAGGCTCTCTTTCTCTCTTTCGAGGTTCATGTCGAGTTTCGACCATATTCCGAATTTGCCATCTTCCTATTTCCTCAACTGTCACACTTCGCCCACTGTTCCCAATTTGTCCAGATTCCCAGCTCGCCCGTATTCTCTACTTGTTCTTATTCCCTATTAATCCACATTCTAACTCGTTGACTGACTCGTCCTAAATATCATCCTTAGGTAAACAGAATAATTTTATTATGAATCGAACATATACTAAACCCCCTGTAATGAAATGACTGAGAATTTGGAGAAGTTGGAAACTTGGCAATGAAGATCAGATAGGAAATAACCCTTCTAAGAATATCTACGCATTTGAATATTCACTATACCGCCTGGCGACAACCATAACTCACAAAAGATTCTATCTCTACTCTTCGAAACCTCGTATCTAGTTTGTAAATTGACACTGAGATACGAGCTTTGTTTTAAGTAGATATTTGTTAGTGAGTTTTCGTTTGACTTAGTGGTTTCTGTTCAAATATCGGTGTCTGCTCTACCTGATCTAGAATCGAATCCCGGCTCGATTCTGACATATGATCACAAATGTTATAATCTTCATTTGATACAAAAACATACTCTTTCTGTGTAACTTTGTGATGGATCTTTAGTCCTAAATCGAGTCTAAACCGTGTAGATCCGTCATGAAACATCAAATAGATCTGCGTCTGATGAATAATTTTTAATGAGAAAAACTCGTTTATCTTAATTCTGTCCATACGTATCGTGTACGTCTCGAATTTTGTCATGTTCTCCTTTGCGAAATTTTCCATTTCTATTTGCGACATTTTTTCTCTTGCTTTCCGTTGTGCCAACGCGATTTTCAGCTCACTATCTTCAGTAATTTCATTTAATACGGGTTCGGTTCTTTCAGTAGTATCAAATAGCTTTTTTCTGCTGGGCGTTTCGTTTTTCAATACCATTTTCGACGATTTGTCTTCTTTCTTCTTGTGTTCCATTTTCTCATTTTGTTCAATGATTTTCGTTAATACGGGATCAGGTTTTCGTTCGTAACTATCGACAAACCTTTTCCTGTAAGTGGGCGGTTCGTTTAAGTTGTGCCATAACCAAGTGGTTGGGGCACCGAGTCTATCGAAGAGTTCCCCGGTGTTCTGGTTGTATTTGAGCCTGGCAACAATAGCCAATTAAAGCATAGACCAGAAGCAAACAATCTGTGGTAAAGTATAACTGCAATTGGGATATATACTATTTTTTACCTCATTGTTGATTTGGGGATAGAGGGCAACAAAAAATTGGATTGTGACAATATGAACGCTGGACCGACAATAGGCGTGAAATCATTCGTGCACCGAAAATCCCGGGGTAATATGACATCTATTAAAAGTTATTCATAATAAAATGTTCGACTTCTAGTCCCTTGCATTCAAAACTCTTTATTTATAATAAAATTAAGTTGTTCATGTGTAAGTTATGTGGACTGGGCCTGTTCGTTAGTTTTATGGTAACAATTTTATGCCAACCAATACATGATGCATATCAATTTTACGTGTTTCACTGTTCACTCGATGAATTCACAAAGGTGTCTCTGTTTGTTTTATGTTATTATTGTTAGTACATAAGTTAACTTACAATATTGTTTTGTGTTGCTACTCTATCGCATTGGGAAACTGTAATGATAGATGTAATGTAGTTATAAATAAATAAATAAATTTTATGCCAGTCAATAGGCCCTAGAAAAACGATACTATACCTTTCATTGCCTTGATGGTCTAATACAACACCACTGCCACAATGGTCAAATTTGGCCAGAATCGACTGTTTCTTCCTCATGTCTACCTCGAAGCTGTACACGGCATACATTAAAGAACCTTCGTTATCACCTGTAAATAAAAAATACTGTATATAAATTACCAACGCGCTTGTTATAAATAAACGCTGGTTATTTGGAGGTCACTAAGTCAAAATACATTTTTGTTGTTTATTGATGATGACAACACAAATCCCGCAATAGGCTTGCTACAATTTTTAGAAGACCAATAAATTATAGTCTATTTCGATAGTCCTTGCTGTACGCATCTACAGTCCGACCAAAAAGAGTAGAAATTAAAAAGTGGCAATACTGTAGTGTCGTCCCCGTTTTCTTAGACTGATTAGAAAGGGACGACACTACATGTACGAACCGCAGGTCGATTTTTTTCTTTACCATGGTTTTTCCGAAATGTTTTTTTTTTTATTATTGACAATTGGACAGTTCTCGATAATAGTGGCTGAAAGGATCTTTGCTTTCGAAAATAAAATAAAAATTGTTGATGGTTTACTTGTCAATTTCAAACCGTTGAAATTTTGACACACGTCTGCGTTAAACCATTCAAATTCTGACACGTGTCAGAGTCAAAAGCGTTGAAATTTTTACATTGACAAGTGTCAACCATCGACTAGTTTTTCTTAATTACTTAAATTTCGAAGGCTAAGATATCCCTTCAGTCACTATTATTGAGAACTGTGAAATTGAAAATTTAAAACTTTTCGGAAAAACCATGGTAAGAAAAAATTATAATCTGCAACGTAGATCTTTACAGCAAGAAGAAGAAGAATATTTTTATTGAATAACTGTGTACATAAGATGGAAAAGGGAATTTGTTACAACAGTTTCCCGACTTCTGGCATACAATAGTAATATATGATAGTTATGTCCCACTATTCAAAAAGTTACACATTCTGCCTTTGCCATGTTTCTATATCAGAGAAGTTTGTATTTTTGTAAAAACTCATTTAAGCTACTTCGAAAAGCATGGAGCCTTTGTGTAGTTTCACAAAGGCAGACTAGATTAAAAGGGAGACCTCTGCTACAAAAGCCGCGCTGCCATACAATCTCAGACCAATCATCTATAGACTTGACGTCAGCGTACACCCGTAAGGGACAGACATAGAATACGTCATATATTCGGGGTCGGCCATGTTGATTCAACTTTCCCCATAATTTTATATTACTGACATGCCATTTTTCAATCATGGTGGCTCCATATAATACTTAGCTTTTGGAACATCTTATCGCTAAAAATGAGGATGGGGTTTAAGGTTAGATGAGAAATCAGAAATGAAACACATTCAGATAATGTTACCGATATTTTAATTTTTATATACAAGTAATACTACTTAGCGGGCGGTCCTGGGTCGTCATGGATGCTATCGATATATGTATTTATATATATTATGTATATATTATGTCATCTAGTACCCATAGTAAAAGCTTGATTTGTGTAACATACCTTAATGTTTATTTATTAACTAGCGACCCGCCCCGGCTTCGCACGGGTGCAATGCTGATAAATTATGCATGTATTATACATATAAACATTCCTCTTGAATCACTCTATCTATTAAAAAAAAACCGCATCAAAATCCGTTGCGTAGTTTTAAAGATTTAAGCATACAAAGGGACATATGGACAGAGAAAGCGACTTTGTTTTATACTATGTAGTGATACATATTAGATTAAATTATTTCCGTTGGCGATTCTAAGCCGTGGAACCGACATCCTCATTTAATCTTCACAATATTTGTTTGTTTTTTGTTATTAGAATAAAAGTATGATTTAATACCCCTAAATTTATGATATTTTCATCTGGTATCCCTAACATGATTGTTATGCAGCTAAATTAAGAACACATTTAAATATGACTGACAGCTTATCATAAACAACCTACGTAATTTGGGCGGACATGTCACGTACTTATTTGTTTGCCACAAACTCGATTGTGGCAGCGGTGGAAAAGTGAAACTATGAAAAAGACAAAAAATAATATACTTCTCTCTGTCACTCTTGTTATAATTTGTATATGATCATCTCCTTCTGTAGTGGTATTATTATTTGGTTGTCAAGTCTATAGATGATTGGTCTGAGCATACAATGCTTTATAAGAAAAATGTTTTTAATATGTGCATTGACATTTACAATCGTATTCCCAATGACATAAGGTCTATGGAAGGAAATAGTTTTAAAAGAAATTTAAATAAATGGCTGCTCGATGGATGTTTCTACAGTGTAAAAGTTTTTCTCGAGACATGTAGAATAAGGTAGAATTTAGGCTATTGACATTATATTATAGGGGCAAGTGCTGTACCTGTGGACACTTTCCAGAATTTGACCTTTAATCAGTTGTTATACAAAAACTACGCGTATTACCAATAAATTATATATTTTGTTTTAATCACAGTTAAACAATCTTTAAAGTCCACATGTGTCTTCTACGCTAGCTATCCGGAGATGGCGGATAAAAGCATTTAAAGAAAAATACTCATTTTGTCCATAGGTACATCTACTGTTTGTACCTATGGACACTAACAACGTACCTATGGACGGTAACGTACCTATGGACAATAATCAACAACATTCTTTTAATCAGAAGAAACTCTTAAAATAACGCAATTAACAACATTCAATTAATCAACATGTAATTATACGTTGCTCTGCATATCATAATTACTTTTTTTCTTCTTGAAATGTAATATTCTTAGCAGAATCTCAAGTATAATTATGGGACTTTAAAAAGCCTCCATAGTCAGCAGCAGTATCATAATCATCGTTTGACACTTTACATTCTTAAGGAAAACCTAATTTTCTTTATGGAAAATAATCAACAATCAATAACAACATCATTTAATACATTATTTGCTAGCAGAGTTATCTGAATCATCAGTTAATATTTAACATTTTTTTAAATAAAAACCTGATTCGTCATCGGAATTTACGTTGTCTTTGTGAGCCTTTGAAATGTATAAGAGATAATATTTCATCCTCTAAAATAATGTTTGTTTGGCATCAGGTATTGTTTTAAGCTTATCAGACTAAGATGTACCTTTATCAAACGTCTTTGGTACTATTTGTTCCAGTAGAATTCTTCTTATTATTATTATTGGCTCGTTTCGATTCCTCCACCTTAATAGTTTATTTTATCGGCATGTCTGTTAGGATCCTAGTTTAGCAAACTCATAGGCAAGTTCTCGAACTTGTTTTTTATTCAGGTACATGTGTAGCTGTAGATATGCTGCTTTTTTTAAGTAATCATACAGCTGTTGCTCCTCAGTATTGCTAAAGATCCTCCTGATATCATTTTTGACTTCGAAGCCTTCTTCACCAATATTTCGACAGTATATATTTTTTTGTATTTAAAGATTATCGAATTTGGGATTTTAAACTTCTCAGTGGCTTTCCTTACTAAAGTTAGAGTTTCCTGGCATATCTTGTCTCTTTTTTTCTACGAGGCACTAAATAAAACAAAAATATTAATTTTACTGTCCACAGGTACATTCAGTATAATTGTACCTATGGACAGTCCACAGGTACATTTACGGAGGTGTCCACAGGTACAATTTTGGCGGTTTTTATTTTGAATTCATACCGGTCACTATTTATGTTACCTACGACTAACGAAATCTTGTAGAAATAACGTTTACACCATATAAATTAATATGCCACTGCAAAGACACCCGAAACATTTGAAGATTTTGCATAAAACATGCTTAAAAAGAAGGAAAAAAACTTACTTTTCGTCACAAAAACTTCCGGCAGCCATAAAACACGCAGTTTCTGTCATCCGTAAAGATGGCGACTAGCTAGTATTGCCATATGAAAAAAATGCTTTTCAAATAAGTGATTGGTATTTCTCTATGGTTATTCGTTTTCTTGGTATTAGTAGTGTCCACAGGTAAAACCGTCCACAGGTACAGCACTTGCCCCTACATTTAATTTTTAATAATCAATTATTGTGTGTTCTTAGTTTATTTTTTATTTTTAAAAATTTGCATTCCTGTATGTAGGCTGAATACGGTACTTTAATTGTATTTAACATCTGTAACACTGTATTCTTGGCAAATAAATCTTTGAATCTTGAATCTTTGAATACTTAAAACCTAACTTATAGCTAAGATGCGGAATATTCACCAAGACTATAGAAGGACCATGGATAAAATATATAATTTCATGGTCATCCAAAGAATTGTACCAAGCCCATTCTTAACAGTGAATAATTAATTGTTTATTTTACTAGTAAGGTTATTCAATGAAACTGCTAAGGCATACCTTCAGGGGCTTTTGGTCCATTGTATACCAACGCGACCATCCCATTCTTGTAATACCAAGTAACCGAGTCATTTTCCTTGAAAATCGCTAAAATTTCTCCGGTGTCGTAAGAAATTATTCCTTTAGATTTATTTAGTGTCATCCAGTTGTTTTCGGAGTGGACTGGGGTCATCTCATATATGTAGTACTGGAATATACATTACGGTAAGGGTAATTGGTAAAACACCTATCCCCCTGAGTTCCAAATAGCCTCATCATACGATAAATAAAAAGTTAAAAGGGTAGATCAACTTTTTTTTGTTGTTTTTCTGTCCCGCCACCCAGGAGACAATGGTGATTAAACTTCTTAGAAAAGTGTTGATAATTTATAATATTGGTATTGTCAATATACAGGGTGTCCCAAGAAGTAGTGATATACTGAAGCTGGGAGGTAGAGGACCTAGAGGGCTATCTAAATCACCCCCATGTATGTTCCGCGATTTTTCGTATTTTCGGAGTTATGACTTTTTTTTTAATTTTTCACCTATCGCCGAGTACGATGAGATTTTTATTTATGGTGACGTGAATTATTGCGCTAGATGCTTGATTTTTTTTGTGTGCTAAGCTGATAGATAGGCCAATTCAGTATGGTAACATTTACTATCGTTAGATCTCTGAATGGTATAAAAAAAAATTCAATGCCAAGAAAGATAAAATTACCCAGTATGTTCACAACTTCAAGGGGTTTTAAAAAGATAAAATCAAATAAAAAAAAAATACCGTTTGGCTTTTAAAAACTTGCTCTATCTATCAGGTAGCCACCCTGAAAATTTCATTTTATTATTCATAAGGCTTCAATCAAAAAATTTAAATCTAAATGTGGCAAGTGCAAAATTAATTAACTTTCTAAATAAATTTCGTTCTAAATCACGCACTGGCCATCAATAGAAAAATAACAAAAAACACAAAAGACGGTTGACGCATGAGAAAATTTTCACGTTGTTTGGTCATCGTCGTTGGTACTTTTCAATAATTTATAAATTGTGTTTTAATACTGCTAATTGTTCATACCCCTAATGATTTTGGCTATTCATATGGACTTTGACTTGTATTACGATTTGGATTAGTGTTATTACCTGGAATCGACGACTTGGCATTATTTAACTGGACTTGAGTTTGCCTGTAAGTGATCATGTTTACTTCACGTGACTACGCAGAAATGCATTACTATTACGGTTATGCTAGGGGAATGCGGCGGAAGCTTCAAGGCTGTACCGGGAACATGTGGAACGAAGAGGCGGGCCTCAACCTGAAACGTTTCCTGACTATCGCATGATCTTAAGAGTACATAATGCGTATTTGGAAGGTTACATATCGGGTACCAGATCAGGCCGTATGGCCACTATGCCGGATCCTGATGTAGTAGATGCAGTGGTTGAAGAAGTAGAAAGAGACCCGTCGACCAGTGTGAGAGTTATGGAACGTCGTACCGGACTTTCTAAATCTCAGGTACACCGTACACTACAGAGCGTAGGATATCATCCGTTTCACATTAGAAAAGTGCAACAGTTGAAACCGGAAGATTACAATCGGCGAATTGAATTCTGTCAGGAAATGCTGAGGAGACAAGCTGAAAACGAAAACTTTTTTAACCAAATCTTGTGGACGGATGAATCCCACTTTAGACGCAATGGGATTTTTAATATGCACAATTCTCACTCATGGGCAATTGAAAATCCGAATTTAAAAAGGGAATCGACATTCCAAGAACACTTTAGTGTTAACCTTTGGCCTGGCATACTTAACGGTCAGCTAATCGGGCCCTTTCAGCTGCCAGACCGCTTGGGCGGCAATCAGTTTTTAAATTTTCTACGCGTCGATCTGCCCCTGCTGTTAGAAGATGTGGACTTGGAGACACGCAGAAGCATAGTACTGCAGTGTGATGGTGCACCATGCCATTTTGCCTTGGACGTAAGAAACTATTTCAATCAAAGATACCCTGAAAGATGGATTGGTCGTTGTGGCCGGGGTGACGCCTGCCTTATAGCCTGGCCTCCACGGTCCCCCGACCTAAACCCCATTGATTTTTTTGTATGGGGATACTACAAAGACCTCGTCTACTCGAGAGAATGCCGCAATTTGGACGAGTTAACCCGGAAATTGAGAGTAGCAGAAGAAACCATTAAAAATAATAGAAGTGCATTCAGACGTTTAAAAGACAACTTTTTTCGGCGATGTCGCACTTGCATTGAGCAACAGGGGGGCCATTTTGAAAATTTCTTGTAATTAAACACCTTTTAATTGGTTTTACTTTGTTTGCATTAATCATCATGTAAATTAAAATTTTGCACTTACCACATTTAGATTTAAATTTTTTGATTGAAGCCTTATGAATAATAAAATGAAATTTTCAGGGTAGCTACCTGATAGATAGAGCAAGTTTTTAAAAGCCAAACGGTAATTTTTTTTTATGTGATTTTATCTTTTTAAAGCCCCTTGAAGTTGTGAACATACTGGGTAATTTTATCTTTCTAGGCATTGATTTTTTTTTTTATACCATTCAAAGATCTAACGATAGTAAATGTTACCATACTGAATTGACCTATCTATCAGCTTAGCACTCAAAAAAAATCAAGCATCTAGCGCAATAATTCACGTCACCATAAATAAAAATCTCATCGTACTCGGCGATAGGTGAAAAATTAAAAAAAAGTCGTAACTCCGAAAATACGAAAAATCGCGGAACATACATGGGGGTGATTTAGATAGCCCTCTAGGTCCTCTACCTCCCAGCTTCAGTATATCACTACTTCTTGGGACACCCTGTTATAAGAACGGGCTTAATAACTGCTGCAATTACAAATAACAACATTTTTGTTGAATATCGCCGCCGATAATCGTAGTTTTAAATAGTAACCCAGGGGACATCACCGTGGCAACCAGCAACAGAAAAAAGTTGATTAACCCAAAAAAAATATAGCCGACTGTGTATAGGCTTACCTACTGTTTTTTTTTTCAGCCTAAATGTTTACTGGGTAAGCTATGTCTCATTATAGCCCAGCAGGGGGTTTGACAACCCACGCCATATTGAGGATTTTTAGTTATACTAATTTATGTTTATGGCAACGCCAAACTTTTGGTAACTGACGTTGAAAGACTGATGTGAACAAAGAGGAAATCGCAAATATCAAGTAATTTTTGCATAATGAAGCCAAAATTATCCACAGTGATGAAAGTCAAGTTTGTTCAATAAGATTAACTATTTATTTCGCAAGAAGAACGAAGGATTGAGCAGCATTCCGGTAAACAATGTTTTAAATTTCGTTATGACAAATTCTTGACATATAGCTATCGACGTTTAATAACAAATATATGACAGCCGTTTGTAGCGCCACTATCCCTGGGCCGGACCGACGCTTGCAAGCCTATTATTTATTTAGTCTGGCCAATGAAATAATACTCAGCTTTGGCGGGAAATTTAAAAAATCTGCGGCTGGTGACACATTGTGTAGTAGGATTTATAGTTTTGATACTAGAAAATATTTTTGGTTTTATGCACACGTAAGGTACCTACGGAAATAATTTAAATATTATGTTGACGTGCACTCATAGTCAGCTCACATAATTCCTACCATCATGTACAATCGGTCAACGACAGACACAGTATAATTACATATGTTTACACTTCCTACCCATATACAAGGCGTAAAATTAAATGTAGTGTAAATAGGACCTAGCTCGATAACACCAAAATCCATAATATTGATACATCACCAAAAAAATTACATAAGTACTATGCCAAATTTCAACTCAATCGGAATGTTAGAACTAGTACTTACATAAAGTATCAATATTATTTATAGACGACCCACCTAGTACATTGTTTAAATCATAGACAATTGGCGATACCACAAGGAAATATCTGTCAACATTAATTGGCTAGCCACTCTTGCTAGAGTCGTGCCGGTAAATAAATCAATAAAATAATCAATACCAAATTAAAGATCCCGTCTTGAAAGTGTATTTATTAACCCCCGACAAAAAAGAGGGGTGTTATAAGTTTAACATTTGTATCTGTGCGTCTGTGCCATCAAAGCTCCCAAACGGATGGACCAATTTTAATTTGGTTTTTTTAAATCGAAAGACATGTCCGTCGAGATGGTTCTAGCTATGTTTGATGGAAATAGGACCAGAATATTCAGCTTTAATTGCAACAAGTGATAAGATCGCAGCCAATATTGAAGCTAAGAATTCTTCAGTTCAGTTTTTGTAGAATTTTCTATATCACTCATTGAATAAGGATATCATGATGACCAGCGACTTAAATATCGGGGGTGTTTTGAAATTTCTATTTAGGTTTTATTATCGTTTGCTGTTGTGTTTACGTGTAACATGGAACGTCGGAGTTAAACGTTGAAGACAGCTCAGCGGCGCGCTAAATCGTGGAAGCAATTTTCCGAGTTTTCAAGCAGACGGCAAGTCGAACGGGCCGTGGAGTGTAGAAGGGGGGAGGAGCACCATCTTCATATATCCGGAATAGACATGTTGTCTGATGTTGAATTCTACAGCGTAATGTAGTTATATGAATAAAATTAGCTAAATATATCACGAAACAAAAAAAAAAAAACCAAAAAAATAAGTCTTTTTGGAAATATGTGATTTCAAAGGTACCTCTACGCAAATTTTATGATATTTTTTTTAATTCAAAAGAAATTTTGAAAATGAAATAATTTTACAAAACAATAATTGTATAACAACCATTAACTTAAACGCACATTATTGGTACCTATACCGGCCTGTGACGTTACTAGCCTGGACGCCAATTGTATGGAGCGTTTTTAGCGCTACGTAGGAATGTTGAACTTTGACGGTCATTTCTGACTTTTAGAGCAGTTTAAGTGTAGTCAGTCCCATATAGCCATTTTGATCACAATAAAAAATAGAATCGATTGACGTCCTCAAAAAAAATTAGTCAACATGTCTATTGTCCCGGCCGCAGAAAGGTGTTAAATTGGTGGCGCTAGTGTTGCAAGAGAGCTAGACTAGTTTCCTGTTCCTGACAGATCAAATCAGCTACTTTTTATGGAATTCAAAGCGCTGGAATAGTTAGCACGATATTTCCAATTCTTCCTCTATTTTAAACATTTTCTGAAACATCCCACTGAAAAAAATATCAAGTGGAGCCTACTGACATTACAGTAAGACTTACTGCAATAACAGTTAGGCCTACTGACATTTCAGTAAACCTAACTGTTATAACGGTTACGCTTACTGTAATTTCAGTAGGCTCCACTGGGTATTTTTTTCAGTGCACAATAATCAATCACGAGCCCCCATTGTTTTCTCGTTTTGACGACGCAAAGCAAAGATTTGAAATACATCCATAAGTTGAGTTTGAATATTCTGCATTTTATGGACGGTAGACCAGTTTAACTTACTTCAGCTACTCCAGCGCCGCTTGTGGAGCCTTTTGGAACTATTACTTACTGCTTACCGCTGGAAACTTATTCAAATATTCTCCTGTGAAAGATGCTGCTCCTTCCCTTTTACACTCCATAAAGTGGCTGTAAGCAAGAAGGCGGCGGATCTACAGCCGAGCTTGCTGGTCAACCTCATTGGTGCGGAAAGATATGATGAGATTTTTCAACGTTCACGTATAATTGAAATTGTCTAAGCTGGGAGGCGTGGCCTAGGAACAAACCTGTATGTACATATTATGATGTGTTGCTCGCAGTGAATGCATTAGGAATAAAGCTTGTAAACTTTTAAAGAACGAGCTCGGGATTCTGCGTAGAAGATACCTAAAATATCCAAAGTCTAAAAAAAGTGGGGGGTACAACTTGGGGGACCAGTGATTAAAAATATAAAACACCCCTGCCACAAGTAGCTGGGCATCATGAGACCCTCATTCAATGAGTGATATGGAAAATGCTACTAAAACTGAACATAATGACAAAATTTGGAATTCTTAGCTTCTAAATTGGCCAAGATCCTGTCACTTGTTCCAATTAAAGCTGAATATCTTGGAAACTACTGGTCCTATTTCCACCAAACATAGCTAAGAACTATCTCTACGGTCATACGCTCAAGTCATTCGATTAAAAGAAATCGCACTCAAATTGCTCGAGCTACGATGCCACAGAGAGACACACATACACAAATGCTAAACTTATAACACCCCTCGTTTTTCTTCGGGGGTTGAAAATCAAAAGCACTAACCACTCGTTCGATCTTCAGAGTTGGCAGTATAGTCCAGCCGTTTTCGATGAATCGTCGGTCCGACAGCTGATATGTGAAGGAACCTTTTATACCCTACGGAAGATAACTATATTCAAGCAGGGGGCCTGTGATGGTTGGTTTTATTACGCGATAAATAAGTGACGAGCATCCGTCACGTTTTGACAAAATGCGAGTGTGAGTGACAGATGTTTGTCGACTTATTTATCACGTGATAAACGCAACCATCACAGGCCCTCCAGGTTTATATAGGTAGATATAATAATTTATAAATAAAAATATATATAAACTCATCTTTATTGATTTTTTCACGAAAATCATGTTACCATGATATTCGCCATTTTAAAGTGAAATTAATCACTATTTCTGGTACCTATATTACAAACACACCGATAGAAACAGTGAAAAAATTGTAGACCTTTGCCTTTATTGTTAGTCGTCTCTTAAGACCAACACGCCAATCAGATATATTTCCTCACAAATTTAAGTGCTCGACTATATGACATGACATGACACCGGCGCCAGCTAGCGTTAAAAACGCGAGTTTTTTTTAATGTTTATAAGGGATTGAGATTTTTTATCTACAATTCTCAAACATTGATATTACGAATATCCTTAGTATAGATTGTAGATGTAATAGCCCAACAAGTAGCTTTTTACCCTACGCTATACTTCGGATTTTAGTGGTAGGTACTAATTTATTTTACTTGCAACGACAATGTTTTGCCAACTGACGTCGAACATCAATGAATATCGCTTAGCTAAGCCAAAACTATCCACAGCGATGCAACAAGTCATATTCAATACGATTCTATACTTATTTCAGAAACTTGACTTATTTGAAATACTTTAAAATCCATAAACTACCCTAAAATGTGTATGTATAGTTCAGTATAATTATTACAATATTAAGTTACCATTGATATAGCTTTTCCATCAATTGATATCATTTCTTGTTGATTTTTACCAGACTTTGCATCATCGGTACGTCCTTGGGCCTGCAGGTAATCATATGGTGTAATTAAATGAAGACTACTCATCTATCAGTGGTATAAGTACAAATTAGGCAATTGCTGGCTGAGTATTAATTTTAAACTTACGACCTTGGAAGTCCATTGAATTTAATACGAAGCCAGCAATTGCCCTTGCTGCTGAGACAAATATAATGATTTTCTTAAAAATGGTTCAAGAAAAAAAAATACAGATAAGTTTTATCAGCCTCTATACTTATGACAACACTGAATTCTTGCATTGCCGCCTCTTTATTTATTTTCTGATTCTGATTGATTTTTATTTTTTCTATAAAAAAATGAAAGTGTATATTTCTTCAGAAAATGCCATAAGCTATTTGGGGCAACTAAAAACTTGCGATAAGTCGTAGCTACTGATCTTTTTGTTTTGGCCGTTTAGGACGTATGCCTTTTTTATATGGCCTTTTTAACTTTTTAAAAAGTTTGTACCTCGACAAATAAAGGAATTTCATACTGTAACATTATTGGCGAGCAAAGCAAGCCGACAAGGGTTTTTTTTTATTTTGTCTGACTATAAATTATGCACTTCGCATTCTGATATTTTATTAATAAAGTCAACATTTCCAACCCAACCATTTTTGAGAAAAATGTCATATTGACAGTGATATCCTATTTTTCGCTTAAACATTAGTGTTTATAATAAAATGTACGCTCAATAGGTTTCCTGTTTCCTAACAGATGACTGACTACATCACTAGTCCCCGGATTTTCGTCGCAGTCACATGACAGTAGGGTAGTTTGGGGGGTAAATGGACCTGTATTACTAAATAATGAAAAAGTAACAGTTTGAACCCAATAAATAACTTTTTTTTTTCAAAAATGATAATCACTATTTTATAGTATTTTTTATTAAGTAATACACTCCAATCGTTATTAAATTATAAACAATAAATTTAAAAATCTATAATATTTTCGATGCCTTTGTATATGTTTAAAAAATTTACGACAAAAATTACATTATTAATTGAATTAATTGATCAATATAATTTTTTGGTATATTTAATGCAAACCAAAATTTGATTTCTTACGGAGAGTCAGTTAACGAAATAACAACGAAGATAAATAAATCAATTGACAATTGACCTCTGTAATATTAACTAAAGAAAATTAATTGATTTATGTCATTTATATGTAGTATTAATTAACACCGGTCAGTTTACTCCCCAAACTACCCAATTGTGACGTCACCGCGACAAATGTCCGGGGTCTATACATCACGTAACGGCCCAGCCACTGCGCGACCAGAAAGATGCCGATACTTCAGAGCGGCGCGTGCGGCGGTTCGCACGGACGGATCGCGCGGTGTACAACCCGGTTACAATATCTGTGGACCTGGCGTCGATGACGTCACGTCGGCGCTCTGGTACGGTGCGCGACGCGACGGGGCGAGCGCGGGTAGGTACAAGGGTAGGGGGAGGGGCTTCACATTCCAGCGAGGTCCACAGATATTGTAACCGTGTTGTACGTGGCATTGTTGCTGCCCCGCGCCCCCCGCTGCACCGCTCGCCGCTAAACAGAGACCCAAACCCAGTTATTTTGTCATTGTAGTGAAACTGGTTATAACCGCATTATTTGCATAGTAAAATAACCGGGTTTGCATTCCCTACCGCTAAGACCGAGGCTGCATCTCAAACATAATATTGAGCCCGTGGTATAAAAAACAATTATATGTCGGAGACTTTATAGGAATTAAGTGTCGGGTCATGAGTATGGAAGCTCAACAAAACCGGCGTGCCATTGGAAGGCGACAGTAGCGCCCCCTTGAACCTGTTTTGGCGCGCTAGACAGAGTCCTGGCGGTTCACTCACCGAACGCCCACCACACACTTCACCTCGGGTCACCATCGAGTGCACTACTGCCTTGGAACTGTCCCGTTTCGTTGTGCTATACCAAGTTGATTAGTCAGTGAACAGTGTTAATTTAATAAAGACTATTGTGATACTTTGATAACCTAGCTTACAGACCTCTGTGCCAGGAACTGTTATTTTGTGCTTCATTGTATAAGGAATAAATCAAGTTAATTGCATCCGTAGTGTTTCATCTTGCTCACAACTACCTCCTCGTCCACAACTATGTCGAATAGCTCAACTAATGTGCCACACACTGCACCGGCCATCCAACCCGTCCCCGACATATAAATAATCATTAGACCTAGATACCTTGCTAGGTATCATGGGAAGTGTTATACAACAATGGGAAAGTATTAAAGAATGAGCAAATCATTTTATATGAGACTTAATTTCATACACTGGCAACATACGGTATTTGATGACAGCTCAAATCACTCTTATGAAATGTTGAAAACGATCTGTTAGTATAAAGTTTCTATGAAGAGCTAGGATTGTGAAGTCATAAAAGTCAATAGTCAAAACACGTCTTATTTTTAGTTCTTGTCCAATAAAAAATAGTGAAATGTCCAAAAGTTAGTGGTAGTTTAGGTATTTGGTTCCGTGTATTTTTGAATGTATGTTTTGTGATTTCAATGACATAATTAATTTTCACTTTAGTCAAATACGGTATTCGGGAAATCGCAACGTTTAGGTCGAACGGGAATTCTGCCATGCTAAGCTAAAAGGCGACCTTTTTGTATGGAGTTCCATAGTAAAAGGTCGCCTTTTACCTTAGCACGGAAGAATTTGAAATAAGAATTTAGATTGCCTCCTACAGTTGTATTATTGACAGAAATATCTAATACAAAGAAACAACTTGGTTTCAGATACAATCGTCCCGCTGTTGACCTAGAAAAGGAATACTTACAATTTTACGCCTTTGGATTGGAGCTTTCCGAGCGGTAGTCTTCTTATAAGTCTTGGCACCTTCAGAGGTGGGTGCTGTTGATGTCTTTATCGTCGGTACTGGAGTGTTGTTGGGGGGTCGAAGAGCCTGTGAAGACTAACAAAATACAGTTTATTTTTAACTTGAACATGGAAAAATTACATACCGCCTGTTATTTACCTCTATTAAATGTTACGTGTTATCTGTTTTTTTTTTTGTGTTTATTTCCTGTTGAGGTGTGCAATAAAGAATATTCTATTCTATTATATTATATTACTTGTATTGTCAGGAGATAGTCTATATAAGAATGGGCTTATAACTGCTTAAATTACAAAGCTTTTGCTAAATATAACCATGGAAAATCGTAGTTTTAAAAAGTGACCCAGGGGACATCACCATGGCAACGAGTGGCAGGAAAAGTTGATTGACCCATATAAGTTTCCTATGCTCAAAAATTAGCGCAAAGGAATAATAAGTTATTTAAAAAAAGTTAAAATTTAGCGATTTGAGCCAATATTTACCGCTACTGCTTGCGCTTTCCCATCACCAAGATTTGCATCCTCAAGCATATCTATACCAACACAAGGCATGGCCAAACCCTCATCCCTCATTCTTTCTAGAATCCTCTGAAGAGTCTCCTTGTTCTCATACAACTTTTCCAAACATACGCCTGTCCAATCGCATATGTTTGGAGTACAACGGGGTGGCACAGGGCGATACATTGCATTCAAAATTCTCCTCAACTCTTCTAAGTCGTAGGCTTTTTTTACAGGGTCAGGAAAAGAAGCTTGGCTGCCTAGAAGGTCTTGTAGTTCTTTCATCTTGGATATCCAAATACGAAGATGTTGGTGGCGCTGTGCCATCTGTACAAGAAATATTATTAATATTTACTCATTTAAGTATAATACAGTTAGAACATGAAATGCGTTGTTAAAAAACCTAGTGTAGTGGTGCTACCGGTATAAGGGCAGGGCTCAAGCAAACCGGGGTGGTTGAGGTTACAGAAAAAGGAACCTCCTGACCAGAGTCCTGACGATGCGCGCCGACGCCTTCTGAATCTGACACTGGATAGCGAGAGTGTCTTAAGATATTTATTATTCAGTTCTTATTTATTTATTTATACTGTTAAGCAGATTTTTACATGTATGCTATAAGACCGTTCGTTCGGATAGTTATTTCGGTCACTAAAGGCCCATACATGCATACCTTTCAATGTAACTAGACATTAGATCGGTGACGTGTATGACGCAACTTAATGTATGTTACAGAGGGTAAAAATACATACAAAATTTTACACGGTCCACTACATTGCAAGGGATATAGAATTACGAGCTCTTTCGATTTAATTATGATAAAAAAACGAGTCCCAAAATGTGTTCGTTCCATTCCGTTACCATTTCCATATAAATGATCTTCATATATTTTTTTCTTCCATTCCGCTACCACTATAGAATTTTATATGTAATGGTAACGGAATGGACCGAAAAAATATAGGGACCCTTTTTTTTTCAAATCAGATCGAAAGATCTAATGAGTCTGTACTGTATAACATACCTTAAATCTCTAAAATAAAAAAAAATGGGGACAATAAAACCCACGAACGGTCTCTAGTAAATAAAATAAACATAATAAATATTAAGGGACAATCTTACACCAGTCGACCTAGTCCCAAACTAAGCAAAGCTTGTAATATGGGTACTAGACGACGATATACATAATATTTAAATACATTATATAGATAACATCCATGACCCAGGAACAAATATTCGAGTTCATCACACAAATATTTGCCCTCGCCGGGATTCGAACCCAGGATCGCCGGCTCAGTAGGCAGCTGCACTACAAACCGAGCCGACCGCGTCGTCAAACTATTTCCTTATGCGGAGTAAGTAGAGTCCTGAGTTTGATAAACTGGTTCAATTCCTAATAAGGCTGCATGTCCACTGAAACGGAGCGGAGATGTATAAAATATAGTGATGTGCAGTTCTAGAGAATTTCCGGAAACTTTCCCATTTTATATGAGTAGACCCCAAATTTTCGTCGTAGTCACGTGACAATAGGTAGTTTGGGGAGTAAATGGACCTGTGTAAATAAATAAGGAAAAACTAAACAGTTTTTAACATGATACATTTTAAGATTTTTTTTTAAGATAATCGCTATTGTACGTGTTTTTATTGACATTCCACTTGTTATTAAATTATAAACAATAAGAAATAAAAATCTATAATATTTTTGAAAAAATTACATAATTCGGTGAATCAACTTTTTTGTGTTGTTTACTCTGTCCCCGTTGTCCAAGTGACATCTTCATACTGTCTCATAGAAAAATGGTTAGGTTGTCCGAGGGGCAAATTTTGCGTAACCATAGCAACATGGTGCATTTAAAAGTAGATTCACCCAATTAATTGAATACATTTTTTATATAATTTTTTGGTATATTAATGCAAACCAAACATTTGATTTGTTACGGAGAGTCAGTTAACGAAATAACAACTACGATAAATAAATCAATTGACAATTATTGGCCTATAGGTAATATTAACTAAAGAATATTAATTTATTTATGACATTTATTGTATTAATTAACACCGGTCAGTTTACTCCCCAAACTACCCTATTCTGACGTCGCCGCGACAAACTTCCGGGGTCTATATATGAGTAACGTTCTCGAGAACGGTCTTTAAATAGACCAATGACATATTTCAAACTAAGAATGCACTTATTTTGAACTTCAGAAAGCATTAGCCTTGCACCTCTAGCAACTGTCACACGCAGCTGGGCCATTTTTTCTAAAGTTGTACACCCCACTTTTTTCGATATTTTGGGTATTTTCTACTCTGAATCACGAGCTCTTTCGATTTAATTGGGAGAAAAAAACTGTCCCAAAATATTTATACATTTTTTTTGTTTTTCCATTCCGTTACCGCTGTAGTAGGTTATATGGAAATGGTAACGGAATGGAACGAAAAAACATCGGGACATTTTTTTTTCTCCTAATTAGATCGAAAGAGCTCGTGATTCTGAGTAGAAAATACCCAAAATATCGAAAATTAAAAAAAAATGTGGGGTGTACAACTTTAGAAAAAATGGCCCAATTACCAAAGGGCGGACAGTGGATGCAATATACGTCAAAATCATGTCAAACGATATACGTAATATGGATATGACTACAAAAACTGCATACATAAATGTTACTCGAAATGTAATAAAAGTCTCATCCATGTTCTGCTTTCGTCACCATGTTGCGTCCACTCGCCGCCCTTTGCTTAACCGGTCTTTTTCGGTGCAGTAATGTGAGAGAGAGACGGGTAGCTCTATGACGCGCGACAGTCGCGTAGCAGGGCACTAGCAATATCTTGCCGCGACTTCGCTTGTCGCGCGAGTCAGCATCTCATGTCTTGCTCGCACGGTATTGAAAGGAAAGTGACAGGTAGTATTATTCGCGCGGCAAAGAGTCGCGGGTCAAAGTTATGCTATAGACGTACAGCCCAGGCCAAAAGTATGGAAACTACTTTTGGCCTGGGGTGTACAGTCCGACCAGAAAGAGTAGAAATTAAAAAGTGGCAATACTGTAGTGTCCTTCCTTTCTAATCAATATAAGAAAACGGGGACGACACTCTACAGTGTTGCCATTTTTTAATTTCTACTCTCTTTGGTCGGACTGCACTGGACGGGTTGATTTCATTTTCTCCGCTTCATTGGACACAGACAGCTTTAAGAGGCCTAATTCCTTTTAAAAAATTTTTTTTTCATATTTTGACAAATATATTGATAATTTTAACCAACTTTTTGAAGTGAATAATACTTTTCCCCGAGTTCTAGGTAGTAACATAGCTATTTCATGCTAATATTGCGTGCAGTCGAAAATAAGTTGAAAAAACTAATTTTCCGCGTGAATTTTGTCAATTTCGAGTAGTTTTTGAAACAAAAGTTTTCAATGAAAAATGCAAATTGGAAGTTTCAAATATATACGAATAAATCCCAATAGCCCTGTTCTAGGTAGTAACATCAATAGTATGTTAGGAAACATGTTTAATCATAGAGAAAAATGTCTAAAGCAATCAGCATTTTTAAAGGAATAAGGCCTTTTAGGTGTAGGTGTTTTTTACAAACCCTATAATATCTGGCCTGACCTGAAGGTTACTCCACTTAAACTTGTTGATGACATACAGGCATCGCTTGCATGTTATCCCCTCTGCCGACTTCTGACAATGTTCACATACGGCGGATACCTCGCTCAAATTAATCTGGCCCAGTTCTGTTAGCAGGACTTGTATCCGTTTCATAACACACTGGCATGTTACACAGTCTGATCTGTATTTATCTGGAACATAATAACACTGATGTTGAATTCTACTGTGTTCTGTAGTTGTATGGATAAAATTAGCTAAATATATCACGAAACAAAGAAAAAAATCAAGAAAAATAAATCTTTTTTGGAAATATGTGACTTCAAAGGTAAAGCCTCACCAGAAATATATGAGGATGCGCCATGTTGGGGAATTTCACTGGAACTAATTTCTTACACTGGCAATGATTTTATGATGGTTTCTCAACAATGTCAATGTCATTCGTGATGGTTTCTTTAAAAGGCAAATATTTAAAAATATTTTTATAGAATCTTTTTATCGATTCTTTATTTTTTATGTGGTAATACCACATTTTTACTTTTATAAATAATAAAGAATCGATAAAAAGATTCTATAAAAATATTTAGAACAGCGCCATCTCTCTCGCAGTCTTCACACTTGCTGTAAAGCAATGGGGATTGGGGATCGTGCGTGTAAAACGCACATCCTAGGGTATGGCTAATGCGCAATAAGCATTTCAAAAAAACATATATGACGCAGAGGGCGCTCCAGTAGCGTAAAGGATTAAGGGATGAAAGATTTGGTGTGACTGACGTAGCGGTCGAATAGCTCAGTTGGGAGAGCAATGCGCCGGTAACGCAGAGGTCGCGGGTTCAAACCCCGCTTCGATTGTAGTAGGATCGCATTCAATTTTTCTTTCTTAATTTACCTTTGTGTCATTATTTATTTAAAAATATCCAAAGAATATGCCGAAAACCATTCACAGTCGTGAACGTAATATTATAAATAAAGCGTACACGTGTCTACTACACCAAAAACAGTCGGGAAAAGAGTGCATTCCATTAAATGATATTACGAGGTTATGGGGAGGAACTGACATGTATTTAAACTAATGTCATTAGAGTGCGGTTGCGATTGGTGGCAGGATTGTTGCCATATAAGTCTTATAAATAGCGCCCTCTTGCAATCCTCATATATTTCTGGTCATACTTTACGCAAATTTTATGATTTTTTTTAAACCAAAATAAATTTTGCAAACGTTTTCAGATTTCTCATAATTTTACAAAACAATAATTATATAATTGTATGACAACCATGAACTTAAACGCACTTTTTCATGGTGAAAATGGCAAATTTGTTAATTTTTCCATACAATTATTGGCACCTATACCGGCCTGTGATAACAAAAAAAATAGTCAACATGTCTATTAATTTATCTGGACTGGGGTATTGTAGAGATGTGCCGTGCTCGAAGACGTTTCCCGAAATAAATAAATAATATATAATAATGTTTATTCATGAAATCATAGTAATAACAATTATCATAAAAAGTCTTGCATCCATACAGAGCTTTCATAATACTGGTGCCTGAACTAGGAGAATCCTGTATCTCAGGCTATGAGAGTTCAAATTATACTTACTCTAAGTACCAAAATAATCATTTACAATTAATACAGTACTACTTATTGAATTAATTAAAGCCTGACCAGAAATATATGAGGGTGCGCCATATTGCGGAATTTCACTGGAACTAATTTCTTACACTGGCAATGATTTTATGATGGTTTGTCAACAACGTCAATGTCATTCGTGGTGCTTTCTTTAAAAGACAAATGTTTAAGATTATCCAAATAAAATGCCGAAACCCATCCACAGTCGTGAAAGTAATATTATACATATAGTGTACGCGTGTTTACTACACGAAAAATAGTCGGAAAAAGAGTGCATTCCATTAAATGATGTTAACATAGTGGAACTGACAGGTATTTAAACTAATGTCACTATAATGGGTTGCGATTGGTTGCAAAATTATTGCCATATATATCTTATAAATAGCGCCCTCTTGACAATCCTCATATATATCTGGCCAGGCTTTATATAAGAATACTAGAAAACTACATATTTTATTTGATATTTCTTAATTAATATATGTTCAACTATGAAATGTATCGAGAGAGATTAGAACGATCTCGAGTACATTTTGCTTAAGTAGAATGCAAATTCACCAGGCACGGATTCAATCTACTTACTTAAGTCGTCGATAACGATCTGCTTGTTGATTTCTGTGTCGCTATTGTGATGCAACACGTATGTGTAATCAGCTCGCTCGCCAGCCTATATTGATGGACATAATCAGACATCTGCATATTGAGAGTAACAGGTAGGGAATTGCAGTATCGATAAACCAGCTTATCGATACTTTAGCCCCACTAGTGGTTGCTACATGGAATACATGTTTTATTTGTAAATAAATTATTTTATTTAAATTATAAATATGAATCAAAATAATCACTTAAATCTGTTTTTATTTTGAAAGAAACGTTGAAATTTCTCACAACATCGTATTTTTCTTCAAAATAAACAATCGCCTTCAAAATAATGGTTACAAAAGAAATACACAGTTACAAACTATGCTGGGACCGATTTTTGAGCGGCAAAGCATCGACTCGATTAATAAGTTTATCGATATAGTAACTACCTATACCTGTCACTGCCAAAAGTTCGATGAAACAACAATATGCCTAATTTACAAAGTTCATTGAGCCTCAAGTGGGAGTTTCACAAGAAACGCTATTTGTTCTACGGCGTAGCCCGTAGCAATATAGTGAGAAAAATTGCTACGGGCTACGCCGTAGCTAACAACCCGACCCTCTAGCAATTTACTGTGCTACGCGACTCCTGACGCGTGACATAGCATCTCTCTCTTACTGTACTGGATAAAAAGAAATAGGTAGCTTTTGACACGCGAGAAGTCGCGTAACGCTGTTCTGCTTCTGTTAAAATGGCGGCGATTCATGATCATCATCATCATATCAGCAGATAGACGTCCACTGTTGGAAAAAGGTCTCCCCCAAAGTTCTCCAAAACGTTCGGTCTTGCGCCGATCCACCTTGTTGGGGGCCTTCCCACGCCACGTCTTCCGGTCCGCAGTCGCCACTGAAACCTTTCAGCCCCAATGACCTTCGGTTCTACGAGCAATGTGCTAGTGAAAAGGATTATAATAGAAGTCAAATTTAATTTTAGAACTTAAGTCTCACAAAATAGTTCTGACCTTTTGTTCCTGGTTAAAATATTACTTAGTTAAATATACCCCATTTCACTAGGGCACAAAACAGATAGGTACAGAAATCAATCTACATACAAGCGCGCTCGAGCAAACGCACACATAGACATTGCTCACGGACACGTCAAGCGGATGTCACTCGCGCTCGCACTGGTCTGAACTGGTCCGAGATATCGTGTCCGTGAGCAATGTCTATGTGTGCGTTTGCTCGAGCGCGCTTGTATGTAGATTGATTTCTATACCTATGTTTTGTGTCTAGGACCACATAATTGATCTAGTCATCTTAGATTACCTGCGGACATCGGCTTGTCTTGCCATATTGGTATATGTCGACGCCAGATGGCAGCCGCGCACACTTCGTGAAGCCCCTGACGCACGGAGCCCTGCACTTGGCGCATTTCGAACTACTGATATGAAACATTATCAAAATAAATATCAAGGAGAAACGGCATTAAGTACATGAAAATATTTTTTCCAAGAATAGCTTCGAGATACGCTGTTATTTCCGACTTTACTTTCTGGGGGTGTAACGAATGTAGATTTGAACATGCCAGACGACTTGGGGGTTAAAGTGATTACTGACTACCATCAGTTAGAGTGCGGCGTCCCGGCAGACTACGAAGATGACGAGAGGACCCGAATGTCTTCCATAAGAACTAGCCCAAGACCGGGGCACGTGAAAACAATAGAGGGAGGCATTTGCCCTACATCAGAATTGGGACACCGTACCCTCTTCTCCGTCTCCCTCAAAATTCAATAATGTCGTCATACTCGGGCCTATTTTAACCCCATACATTAATGTCTTTAATGATTTGTTTATTCATTTAAGAGGCCACAAATTCATGAAATATATTCGCAGATATTCTTGCGAATACGAATGCGAATGCGAATGTTCACGAATGCGAATGCGAATATTCGTTACACCCCTAGTACTTTCTTACATAAACGTTAATTGCTCATAAGCAGGGTAGAATGCGAGCAAATTCATTAAAGTGCAGTCATCACGTACGTCATACGGCATTTCAATCGATTTTGCTCGCATTTTACTAGCCCTGCTCATGAGAACCAATCAAAATGAAGGGATTATCTTGTGCTGTTTAGGTGTGTCGAGAACGTTCCATTTCTATTCTCAGATCAGCTCCAATATTCCAATTTATTGTATTATTTTTACGTGAGCTAAAGATACCTACGTGCAATGTTTCGTTTCGATACGACAATTTAGGAGGTTGTAGTTGGTAAATTGACTTCCTAGATTACATAGTTGGATATGGACGTATCTATGCAAAAGGGAACCAACCCACATGTAATATGAAACCCTCTATCTATCCTGTAACTGGAGAAAAAAAATTGAAACATTTTACTCGACAAACTGAACAACATCTGTTCCGTAACTTTTTTTTTAAATACTGTTTTCATATGATCATTATTTCAAACAAAGTAAATTGCATTTTCAATGTACACCGTCCAACATTGACATCGCCTTAGCATTGACATAGCTGTCACTTTACTAAATATCAAATATTTCGCAATAAGTACATTACTTTTTTGAATAAACATTATTTTACAGGTTTACATTATTTAAATGCGTTATTTCTAAAAGTTGTATAATAAATGTTGTTCAGTTTGATGGGAAGAATCTATGCTTTTGAACCTTCTAACCCTGGTAGACTCCATCTCTGAGCATTTGGATCAAGGAATACAGGTAGACGTGTTGTACTTTGACTTTAAAAAAGCCTTTGATCGCGTGGATAATGACATACTACTGAGCAAGTTATGTAACATCGGCTTCTCGCCAAAACTGCTTCAGTTTTTTGCCAGTTATCTACGCGACAGGCAGCAGTACGTGCAACACGGCTGCTTTGTTTCCAATCCCTACCACACTCGCTCCGGAGTAAGCCAGGGCTCAATCCTGGGTCCTTTTCTGTTCGGCATTATGATTAATGACTTGGCGTCTCTGCCTAGATATGCCCGATGTCTTCTTTACGCTGATGACTTAAAGCTCATCTATGGCGTGCAGCAACTATCAGACAGTGAATCGCTCCAAGAAGATGTCGACCGGATCTACCAATGGAGCTTGTCTAATAAACTACTTTTCCACACTGAGAAGTGTTCCGTAATGTCCTTCAGCCGTGCTCGTAGTTCCCTATCCTTCAATTACATACTTGGAGCGGAATCTCTAAAACGTGTAGACACTGTTAAAGACCTTGGTGTTACATTTGATTCACATCTTGGTTTCCACGTCCATATGAAAACCCTAACTACCGACTGCTACCGGAGATTGGGTTTTGTTATCCGAAATGCCCGCGGATTTGACAACACCTTCGCCATTAGGGTCATGTACATCGCTCTAGTTAGGAGCAAACTGGAGGCAGCGTGTATAGTATGGAACCCCCACGAGGTTACTTACACCCTGTTATTGGAAAAAATCCAAAAAGCGTTTTTGCGCTTTTTATATAAAAAAACCTATGGATGTTATCCTTTTCTTTACCCGACAAAATTCTTGCTTGGCTCCCTGGGTTTTAACTCATTAGAAGCAAGGCGTAATTATGCACTCGTGACTGGGGCATGCCGAATATTGCGTGGGGATTCAGACTGCCCTCAACTGGTCTCGCAACTGGTTCGCATCTTCGCGCCTTCTCTGTCGCAGTCAAAATTTAATTTTAGACCACGTGATCGCGACCTATTGGCAGTTCCCAAAACGCGCACTGTAGCGTACCGGAAATCGCCGTTAGTTCGCGCTTTACAGTATCTGAACGCGCTTCTCAGATCAGCACCTGACTGCGATGTTTTTGCAAGCAGTTGGAAGATGATTTGTGATGAATGTATGAGGTTATGTGAGGCGATGGATGATCGTATGTCTTCTGTTACCTATTAATATTGTTATTGTTGTATTGTATAAAACAATGTAATGTTAGTATTTAAGATTAACATTGTATGCATTTCACAGCGCCTTGGTATCTCACTGTTAAGCTGTGTAATCTGTTTGAAATAAATAAATAAAATAAATAATGCTTTAATTTATTGCTCCTGTTACCCACCTATAACATAAATTAAGAAAGCAAAATAAGTGTTGGTTCCTTTTTGCATAAGCACATCCATATGGCCGCGGAGCGTTACAACCGCCATTTCTCGCAAGTTACCAACCAAATATTCAATCTGTCTATCTATCTGCCACAGACTGCTATATCTCGCCACAAAGTGCTATGCCGTACAGACCGCATTCCTTGATTCCTTGCTACCCTGACGAGGTCATCCGTCGGGGGCCGACCTACGCTGCGCTTTCCTATATGCGGTCGCCACTTTAGGACTTTGCTGCCCCAACGGCTATCCATACTCCGGGCTACATGGCCTGCCCATTGCCACTATAACCGTGAAATCCTGTGATCTATGTCGGTTACCTACCTTGGTTCTTCTGCGGATATCCTCATTTCTGATTCTATCACGTGGAGAAACTCCGAGCATAGACCTTTACACTGCACATTGCGTAACCCTTAGCCGCCTTATGAAATATTCAATACAAGCAGTAAAGTATCTTGCCTATGTCCAAGAGAGAAAGACTCAATCGGGCTGTTCAATAAGTACCTAGTTCAATTACCACGAAATATCTATTGGCCGCATGGCGCATCTAAATAAAAGGGAAAATTTATTTTGACAACCCACTTTAATGAACTTCTTATCGAACTAGACGCGGATTCGTCATATAAATCTACCTTTTCGGTTAAGTGTAAAATTAGTATAGTTCAAGAAAATTAATTAAATCCGGGGAAAAAAATCGTGTAGTTTTTAAAATTGGTACAGTTATATGAATATGACCAAATAAGCAGGGAATTTTATGTAAAAACTTTTGTCAGAAGTAATCATAATAAGATAATTCTACAAGTATTTGAGATATGGGCGAAATTCAGGAAAAGGTACCTTCAACCGCACAGCCCCCACCCTCGAGGACTTTTAGTATGTTCATCTAGACACCATAGGGTATCCTGAGATCCATTACGGGCTTCAAGGGTCCATCATCAGGTTTATTTTATGATACCGGCTCTAACTGCTCATCAAGACGAGTTGAAATGCGAAAACCGCACATGTGTACGTTGAACGTATCCTGAGATCCATTACGGGCTTCCAGGATCCATCATCAGGTTTATTTTATGATACCGGCTCTAATTGCTCATCAAGATAAGTTGAAATTCGAAAACCGCACATGTCTAAGTTGAACGTATCTTGAGATCCGATCCATTACGAGTTTCCAGGGTCCATCATCAGGTAAATTTTATAATACCGGCTCTAATTGCTCATCAAGATAAGTTAAAATTCGAAAACTGCACATGTCTACGTTGAACGTATCTTGAGATCCGATCCATTACGGGCTTCCTGGGTCCATCATCAGGTAAATTTTATGATATTCACTCTAAGTGGTGATTCAGGGTGAGTCGAAAAGCGAAAACGGTTTGCTTTTATTCAATTAATTAGCTTAAAACTAAATAACAAAGGAATGGATCCACCAAGCTCGTATATTCCCGGGAACAATGGGAATTTTCTTGGAATATTCCCAAATGAGAATTAGCCAGTAACGGGAATTCCTCAACTGCACAACACAAGTGTTATGATTATGATGAACAACTACGAAAAAACTACGTTTTCTTGAACAACTACTTTTTAATATTTTTGTTAACTTACACACCCTGTAGCTCCCAAAGTATTAGTCGTAGAGTAAAAATTAATACGACCAAATTTGTAGGAAATTTTATGTTGTCCTAAGTTATAATAATGCTATTTCTACAAATATTCGAGTTATGAGCAAAAATCTGAAAAAAGGTACCTTCAAACCCCCCTACTCCCTTAGCACAGCCCCCACCCTCGAGGACTTTTAGTATGTTCATCTAGACACCATAGGGTATAAATAACTGTACCAATTTTCAAAACCACACGAACTATTTCCCCTGATTGCCCATATTCGGCTTAATTTGCTTGAGCCAGTAAGAGATCTGACATTTCTTACCAAATATTTGAAGCCATTTTCTGATTACTATTACAAAAAACGTTAATTCAACAATGAATTACTTGGATATGACTCTTTTCATTCCAAAAATAGTCTGCACACTCCGAGATTCATTAAAATTATCTTAGACAGCCGGCGCCACCAAAAATATTCATGAATTGGAGCACCATAACCATAACAACTTCATATAAACCGCGCTAAAATTAAAGTAGTTAAAGAATATCTATGGTTTAGTACAGTTGGCCAAAAACCTATAATCTGAAACATGGGTACGTTTCTAAACGAATGAAGAAAAATATAAAAACTTTTTGCAGATAGCGCTGCTATTTCATCATCACGTTTTTTTGTAAAATAGAGAGCTCCATTTAGGCCTGTTATTATCCCATAATTTATGCTTCTTATTAAGGCATTCGTAAATAATTTGAAATGAAAAGGAAAAATATAATAACAACAAAATAAAATTACACTCATTGTGTCAAATAATGTAGCCTAGCAAGCAAGGGTCTGACACGCTTTGATAGATAAAGATAGCCTTATTGCGATTCCTAAAAGAAGAAATAGAAAAGAGTGCCATGTTTTGTCTTTATCAGCGACCGAGCATTTTTTCATGGTCGGGTTATTGGCACACTTCAAATTCGAAGCAAAACAATCAGGCAGTATCAAAAGCGGTATAGAAATAGAAGATTTTGTGTATTAAATAATTGTTATTACTAGATAATTGACATATTAACGGATGTGGAGTGTTTGTGTGTAGCCTCAAAAATGGTGGGGTGATCAGTGTTTGGTTAGAAAAGCAACAGTTAACGAAAATAAGCGGATTTTACATTTCATGCGTAAGTACAAGTTTCTTTGTGTTTTGATCACCTATTTCTTTCTCAAATCTCACAAGAATCAAGTTACAAAGTTAAATCATTAGTTATATCATGAAAAAACTTGATAAAATAGGAATTATCTGTAAATTATTTTCAAAATAACTCGGAGCATTTTGACAACTCAATATTGCAAATCGGTCAAATTGCGTAGCATAAATCTACGATAGAAGCCAGCTAACATAGACGTCTAAATAAATCAGTCGGTTTATAATCCAATTTGGGGATGCCTAGATATAAAAAAAAAATTACCCCCATATTTGGGGAATCTATAGCAAATTGATATTTTCAGGTCTCCGATTCCGACAGAGAAAGAACCGTGTAAAAAAATAATAGCTAGCCTGAGCCTGAGAAAAATTAGATTTTTTAGCTACTAGTATTAGTTATATCCTATCTACTTATGTCGTTTACAATTTTACTATTTAATTTTGCTTTGTTACAGAATGTCCCAATAAGGCGGAATGAATAAGTCCATGAACGTGGACTGTCACGATGGATTAAAAGTATCCTGAGTAGAATAGAAGAAAAAGAAGAAAGAAGAAGTTTCATCCTATTTTTTTAGTACTGGCCAGATTTTTTTTACAGTATTCAAGAGCAAATCAAAAATTTTGTTTACAAACAATTGTTGTAAATACTTTTAATTAATTAAAATTTAAACTAATTTCATTATTTTTAATATCAGAGAACCCAAGTATATTATTTTTATTTGATTATACGGACTAGTTTTGAAAATACTAAATATAAAGGTGACAGCAGCGTCGTCTAAGACTGAAATCAATCAGCACTCAAAATGACGACACCTAGTGGATAATTGACAGTCGTAGCCTATAAAAGAACAGCGCTACAATTTTTATACTAAATCCGCCTTAGTAATAGTCCGACTTATGATTTACTGGGCTGTGACCAATTACCTTTCGCCTACGGTCTTTTAAAATGAGGAACAAATAGATTTTTAATCGTTAATTGGAATATTTTCAAAAATATAAAAAGGGAATATACATATTTTTTTTATCCTTTATTTGATGTTATTGGAAAATGAGTAAAAAAAAATGTGAATTCGAGTACTTGGAACGTTTCTCTCTAACCACTTTTTATGGGTTTTTTTTTTACGACCATGGCAACCCGACATTTTGACGTCATTATATGTCTTTCTCTTACGCCTGGTCGCTCTGTGGCAAATCTATAACTACTATACTATATCTATGCTAGCAAGTGTTTGTCCGGCCCAGGGAGAGTGGCGCTAAAAACAGCTTTCATATGGCAATAATGAGCAAACGTCATCTATTTGCATTATGAAACGTCATAGCAATTTATCAAGGATGTGTCATTAACGAAACTCAAAATCCTATTGAAAAAAACTTGACTTTCATCACTGTGGGTAGTTTTGGCTTTATTATGCAAAAAAATACTTGCAATTTGGGGAATATTTTTTAGTCCCGTTTCCTCTTTGTTTGAACTTCACTGATGTATCAGTGAAGTTCACTGACTTTCAACGTCAGTTACAGATAGTTTTGTCGTTACCAGTAAAATAAATTTTATTAGTACCACTAGAAATCCGCAATATGGCGTAGGTTTAAAACACTGTGGGGCTATAATTGCCCGACCAGTTAGTTTTTAGCTCTAGCCATATTGCCGATTTAAAAGTGGGGCTAATATAATTTTACGTTTGATATCCTTTTTTAAGGTTGTCCATAAATTAATCAAGATATAACCGCTCAGGGCGCCATATTTCCAAAAAGTCGGCAAGTAGAGCCGCCATTTTTAAAAAATCCGCGCAAGTCTTCTACCACTTCACGAGAAGTTAAAATGGAGTTGACATGTTTGCGAAATCAACGATACAATAATGTACAAATTTTCATGAAAGTACACATAAATCTAATGACGTTCAATCCAAAAATGTAGAGCACGTCTAATAAAAAATCCTATGTAACTTACAATTAAATTTTTTGAAAACTTAATTCACAAAATAAAGCTATTAAATAATACCGAATAATACCTACCATTAGTTCACACAAAAAGCGTTATAAAAATTATTCATTTGAGTGTTTTGTTATTTTTTGACTCCATACTATTTTAGTCTTATTGTTACCCTTTTGTTGAAGGGGATAGTTAAGTGCATCACGTTCAATTTTACGTTGCAATAAAGATAATACCAGTCCACCACTCACTGAATGCCCACCACTAGGTCTCTAAAGTTTACCGTGCTATTAGAAGTCCGATGCCTACTGATAACCTTAATATAATCTTAAGGGCCGTAGTAAACATGTAGTAAACAAGCTCGGTATAAATAAATTTCACCCAATTTCGAACAAGCCCTGTTATTCCATAGACACTGAAAGCTAAAAAAGCAATAATCCGCATCCTAAACTGTCAAGCGTCAAAACTGTCAAAGTTAAATTTCGATTTTGACGTTCATCACGAACGGTCTATAAAAAATAAAAAAATATTATTTATTTTAAACCCGTTTCTATTTAGTTGTTATTTAAGAGTAGTGTTACTTTTTCGATGCCTTTACATAGGGTTGTGACGTTAACGCGATTGGTTACCCAATGTAACCGATCTACTTCGATATTATTAAGTAAAACGCAACAATCCATCAGTTGCAGGTTAGTATTTCATTGAAAACAACACATCGAGCCAAGACCGTAATGTTTTCCTTTAAGATAAACAAGTTACGTCTATTACTTAAATAGATTTGGTTTGAGACTGGATAAAAAATGAAATTGTTGTTTTATATTATTGCGCAATTAAATGTGAATAGTAGTTATTATTCTGGTTAGCCGAGTCGAGGTCATAATCATTATCAAGTTTAGCTGATTTAGCCCGAAAGAATACAAGTACTTTATCATGACAGAAAATTACTATGAAATTACATCATTCTTTATACTCTGAACCCAGTAGGGTCATGAAAAAGGATAGCTTGTAGCTTACCTACAAAGTTAACCCCCTGGGAGGATTAAAGTCCTTTGAGTATTGAGGTACAGTTAGTACTGCCAATACTGCCAGTAGTGAATTTGTCAGCTGCTTCTGATGCTGACTGTCCTGGGTTCTTAACTGTACCATTATTAGAGCAGGAACAGTCAATATTAAAAAAAAAAGAAATACAAAATTAGTTTTTACAATGTTCCAAGTACAAATTTAAAATTTCTTAGGAACTAAAATTATTAGTACAGTTTCTAAGAATTAAATGTGATTATTGAAAATATATTTTACCAATTTCCATAGTTAATTGTTTAATTTGTATGTGGTTTATTCCATTAATACAGTATTTTATAGCTTCTGTACATATAAAATTAATGAAATTCAAAATATAAGACCACAGTAGATGGCTAGAGAGAGAGAGAGAGAGAGAGAGAGAGAGAGAAAGTACCGTATGACCACTTCAAGAATCATAGGATGGTCTTTGTTTCAGCTTGCACCTCTAAACCTTTTCCTGAGCAAGAACCACTTTAAGTTGTTTGTTGTTTTTGGGGACCAAATCTAAACAAATTCCTCTCTTCTGACTAACTGGGCAATGTAGCGCCCGGGAATTTGAAATAGTTTAGGGCTATTTTACTCTGCCGACCAGTAGACTTATGTCAACTTCATCTGCGTGTATCAATCTACTGAAACTAACCTGCCCTACATGTTTTTACAGATTATTGACTATAGAAACACCAAAACAAAGAAATCGGCTTAAAAATGAGAAACTCCGAACATACATTGTCGAACGATACATTGATTATGTCAAAGGCTACACAAATGTACTCGAAAAGAGGTTCCCCACAGCCATGCGAATGTACAGGGTGTTCAGTGTTGGAATTAAAGATTTCTTGAGAGATTTGAAGACATACATTGGTTTACGGATAAAAGTGGCCAGGGAACAAGGCTTCAGTAATATGACTCGGCAGGACATAGAGCTGTACCAGAAAATGCCATCAGATATGATGAGGATAGCACCGGTGCTGATTCTATCGGCTGTACCGTTTGGGAATTATGTTATATTTCCCCTGGCGTAAGTATCACTAAAGTAAATAATAATAATATAATAATAATAATAAATATTAAGGGACAATCATACATACACAAATCGACCTAGTCCCAAACTAAGCAAAGCTTGTACTATGGGTACTAGACGACGATATACATAATATATAAATACATATATAGATAACATCCATGACCCAAGAACAAATATTTTGCACAAATATTTGCCCTGGCCGGGATTCGAACCCGGGACCGCCGACTCAGTAGGCAGGTGTCTACCAACCGAGCCAAACGCGTCGTCTAAATAACACATTTTTTTAAGAAAGTAAGCAAGCATTTGACTTTGTGTAAAACTAATGAAATATGCTTAAAATATTTGACATCATCCTCAATTTTATGCATTTGATTATTGCTTAGTTATCTGATTTCGATTCAGACTTTTCATACCACCGTAGGATGTTAGAGAACTATGGAACTGCCATTAAGATTAAAATATAATTCATAATTCATACTCAAAAGTGTGTAAGAGGCCTTATCCCTTTTAAAATGCTTTATAGACATTTTTGTCTATGATCTTGATCAAACATGTTTCTTAACATATTATTGATGTTGTTACCTAGAACAGGATTATTGGGATTTATTGGTATATATTTGAAACCTACAATTTGAATTAAAAACTACTCGAAATTGTCAAAATTCACGCGGAAAATTAGTTTTTGCAATTTATTTTCGCACGCAATGAATGCATGAAATACCTAGAACTCAGGGAAAGTATTATTCACTTCAAAAAGTTGGTAGAAAAGATCAATATATTTGTCATAATATGAAAAATATAATTTTTAAAAGGAATAAAGCCTCTTAAGTGATGGACAGTATATTTGAAGGGGTTCTATATTGATCGAATACCCAACTGTGACTCGAAAAAGCTTTGAATCGTCAATAAAGGAGTTAAATCTACGAGTTTATACTTAGAAGTTCAATTTAATTTACAATTAAAGTTATTTAATACTTGTAAGTAAGTTATTGAATTTTATTGCGTGCGTGTGGCGTGTTGACGTTTGCGTGTTTGCGTACGACGAATAATTTCTTTTTGGCCAAATAAGACAGCGTTTCCACTAGACATGTGTGAGGATGCGTAGTGAGTTTTTGTTAACCAATGGAATAACTTCATTTACTTATCCTCGCTCAGCGCAACTGATTCTATTGGTTAACAAAAACATCCCGTGCTCTGGTTAGCCATCCTCGCATTGGTGGAAACGCAGCCTAAGGCAAATAGGTATCCCGCCAAAAGATAGTTTTCTAATTTTTTTTATTGTTTACTTCCAGCTTCCTAAAACCACGAACTCTCCTCTGCTCCCACTTCTGGTCCATCCAGCAGCGGGTGGAATTCTCCACCCAAGAACTGAAAGAACGACTCAAAAACAACCGAGCAGTATTCAGAGCTATGCAAGCTCAGTTAGATTCGATACCAGGCGGTGAATTGAAAGAGAGATGGACTAAGGTGATCGCTTCGCTTGGTTCGGGGGTGCATCCAACGGTGTTGGATATCCTGGCATGTAAAGAGCTGTTCGCGAAGGCGCCTTATGAGCTGAGTTCCTTGACCTATTCTCATACTGTGAGTACTTGCTATATATATATATATATATACACAAGGCTCTGGATATCCGTATAGACGGAGCATCTAACTAAGGAAAGAACTAAGTCAAAATTTGTCAATTCCATTTGAAACACCAACAAAAAATATAACGAATGTTTTAAAAAAAATATGGGACACAAGCCTAGTTAAAGGGTCAATCTATTGTTGTATAAATCTAACTTTACCCATAGTTCCACTGGGAGTAATAAAAAAATTCCACCATACCGGGCAAAGAAGGGATAAAATATATTCTGTTAAATCAACATAATACGCTAGTTTCCTATAGACAATGCAAATTAAACTATTCAGAATAATCAATTATGAAATGAGGATTATACACTTTATTAGGTAGGTATCTCCTGTTAAAGGCTCTTTTTTTTTTTGAAGTGTGATTGGCCTGAGTCTTACGACTGTACTAGGCTGTCGTGACTGTGCGGGTGGGGTCACCAGAGTGGGACCTCCAGACCCGCAGCGAGTCAAAGGCCCAATGTTATTTAATGAGAATAAACAAAACTAAAAGACACGATACTAACCACTAACTATATTTTTGGAAAATTTACACGTAACTTTCATAATACAATACATTTCGCCAATTTAAATAACGTAAAAATTACCAAAAACCAAATAAAGGCGCTCAACTGAGCGTACAGGGCGATGACGTCATAGTTTACGTTTCTCCTATTAATTTCATACTATACTACTACAGCGGTTTGATGTTTCATAAAAAGTAGCCGATTTGATCAGTCAGGAAACAGGCCTATTGTGTTATCAATCACTTCGTCATTATGATGAATCACGCGCAGTTTATAACCTTGTCGCAAAAATGGAAAACAACCTATTTTTGTATTACATCCATCATCATGAACGGCACGCATGCAGACAATCTGATGAAAATATATTAGGAATATTTTATCATATCTATGTATATTATTCCCACGTCAATTTTTTTTTGTAGTCGGGTAAAAAGTATCCTATAACCATATTTGGATGTCCACAACTATACCAGTCTATCCGATCTCTAAGATCAAATCAAGTCATTATGGGACAAGTTAAAAACGACGGTATAAATGTAAATTTAAGATCGTGAGTTCCGGACAGACTCAAACTTTGGTTGAAATCTGTACATTGGCGTTTTTTCGTGATGAGACGACAAAAAAATTATGATCAAGACTGGCACAGCGCCGCGGGCCCATACAAAACAAAAAGCGATCCTGCAACGATCTTGCAAGGTTTTTCCTGAAAAACTGATTCAGAATACAAATCTAGAATTTTATTATAGTATAGTATTAGTAGGTATACATTAGGCAGGGAAAATAGTATATTTTGGCGGCAAAATAGGTAAATCAATGAAAATTTGTTTTGTAACTTTATCTCGGCACTAGAAATAAGGATCTACCGAGAGTTGTCAAAATTTTGGGGCCCTACCCCGATTGGGGCAAGGGGCATATCTTAAAAGATGAACATTTTACACACCTAGCGAGTGAAGTGTCATTTTGTATGTACCTACTCTCTCGCGCTGAATCGAGTGAGACCATGCACATAATATATAGGATCAATATTTTGCGAGATTTTTTCTTCTTGCAAATGTCAGTGATGAATATCTTCATTTTTCAATATGGCGCACTTAATTTTTGCTATGGCGTCAGGGGCACGGTGTATTCCTTCATCGCCAGGCGTAAAAAGGTTCTAAGATAATTACCTAATAATGTGGTTACAAATCAAATCTCATCTTTCCAGGGTCACCTATTAAAAATGTACGGTCACCGACGCGGCATACTACGAGTCTCAAAACTGAAGCACAAAGCATTCATGTTCCTCCAGTTAGACAAGGCGATTATACGAGAAGGCGGTGTCGATGAAATGTCCACAGACTCTCTAAGGTACGCGTGCCACCTGAGAGGACTCAACAGCAGTTATCTGACCAACAAGGACATGAGGCAATGGCTGAACAAGTGGCTGTCTATATCGGAACACATTGACAAAAGTACCTACTCGCTGTTGTTACACTGTCCGATATTTTTAGCGTATAATCATCCGCAGAATTGGATGTTGATTTATTAAGGCCTTGTGTTGACTATTGCTGTTGTACTGTAGAATACAGCCCGTGAATAATAGGCTTTGGGAAAACTCGGGAAATTAAGTTTGAAAGCGTTTTCCCCATGATAATTATTTGCGCTTTGCCTAAGTATTCTGAAACAAAGGGGAATAGATGAAAATGATTAAAACTTCTATCGCCTAATAACATTTATTACTAGAAAAATATGTTGCAGGCTTTTCCATAGCTTAAATAATGATAAAATGTGGAAATGTATTAAAGAAGGTACCTAACGTATTAAAAAATGAAAATATTTTGATTAGACTGTTAAATTCCCATAAATACGAAAGCAACGGAACTTACGTACGGGGCCCATACAAGGGCGGGAAAACACACTTATTTTTTTATTTTAGCCACGGAAAAGATGGTATTTGCCTTTTTTCTAGCAAAGGGAGGTTGTTCCTACGTACTTACATTTATATGGTGTTGTTTATTCTTTTCTCATTATTCTCCGTTCACCGTTATTGTTATGCGTCAGACACTAGTGGTCGAATGTTTTATTTGTATTGTCCTAAATTTTATAGACTGTCCGTGATCAGTTATTAACGTCAGAATCTATCATACAAATTTTTATTTGTGGAATAAAAACATTGAATATATAGAATAAATGATACTTTGAGTTGCACGTGTCACTGTTTTTATAAAATGCTTATGGCCAGGAGCGAATTACATAAGATTACAATCCAATAAATAAAATTTCGTTAAACAGTTTTCCTTCGTAAACGCTTTTAAATACTGCAAGACAGTAATTTATTGCCACGTAATTATTCGTGCGAATTAATGATGTGTAATAAGGAGTACTAAAAAAAGTAAATTTTTATTTTGTTTTATTTTACACAAAAAATGTAAGCGTTTCGTGGCTTCATTTCAAATTGTTCGTACCGAAGTGTCTTGCTTTGTATACGTCTTGCTAATCAAAATTCTATGTATTAATTACAAATGGAAAAGTGGCGACAAGTTTCCAAAACGGAAAGTTTTACAAAAACTAAAAAAAAAAACGAAAATTCCTGCAGGAAATTTTGAGAAATTACTAATATTTTACCATGTGTATTTTACCAGGTTTCGCAATTTTGGAAACCTTCCATCGGCACATCAGTAGTATCAAAACGACAAAATGAAAAGTGTACCACACGAAATTGCAAGTGTGTTCGCACTAGTATTGTTTAGCTTTAACCTGGAGCTATGTGTGAAGCGAGAGAATGTAACGGTTACTGACTCGATTCTGTTTACAGTATGTTTATTAACTTGATATTATAGTAGTTAAAATTGGACTTCATGACAATGTTCATATAATTCGTTAATAGATAACTGTACCCTTACTAAGAGTTAACGTGACAGCACTCGCTAGCCACAGCGTAGACAATTTTGTATGGAGAATAGTACAGTGCCCCTATCGGTCACTTTGTAGAACTACAATTCTTCATACAAATCGTTTACGCTGTCGCTAGCGAATGAGGTCACTGTAAACTCATGGTAAGGGTGGTGAAGGACCTTTCACTCCTAGAAACTTATTTCCTCGAATGTTCCATTCCGCCGAAAAATCTATTCGCAGAATTTTTATTCCTTATTTAGTCAATATTTTTTTTTATAACAAGTTTGTTGTATAACAATCTCCGATAGTTTATACCGTTGCAAAGAGTTTTACAATGTAACATTCGATGAAAAACAGTTCTATGAGTAAATTAAAATTATAGGCCCGATAATAAGATACAAGTGCCAGTATTTATTTATTTGTATTTATTTTATTTAATGATTTGTAATTTCTAGTTTATTTATTGGTTCAGAACCACTAACCTTTTTAAGAATTTGCTGTTACAAAAATAAAAGTTTTATTTGTTTAGATTGTTTTTCTTTTAATATGTTATTCGGATTATAGCTAACCAAAAAGTAATCTAGCTTAGTTCGATATGGAAAACTATTTTAAAGCTTATGATCAGTAGGGAGAAGTGCGCACACGGGATAAACGCACTTTACTATAAAAATTAACGAAAAGTACAGATACTGTACTGGCTGTATTATGTGTAATTTCCGAATATGTTTATAATACGTGCACCTTTCTCTGGGTTAAGTGCTTACGTATCTGAATTAATACTTAACGGTACTGATTTCGATCTGAACCACAATGATCACAAATTTTAAAATTCTTAGTTATATCGCGACTGCAGTGTATAACAGCGGGCGTAAAGCGGACGAATGTTGTAAGACGGGGTAAGTTCGAATTAGGTCAGTCGGGACAAGTGCGAGAACGGGACAAACGGTACAATATCGAAAACTACAAATGTTATACTACTAATTTTAAAACTACGCAACTATAAGTTAGTTGGCAAAATAAATATGGTATCTGTAGGAGTGTAGGTACTTTTGATATAATGATATGGTACGCTTGTCCAGTCTTACCGCAACCTATTGCACGCCACAGCCGACTGTGGCCGACAGTGGAAAGCTCATCTGACGGAAAATTCGCCAAAAATGCCGGCAGGAATTAAATCACCAAAACCTTTGTATATCAAACTGCTGCAAATACCTAATTGTAATACCTGTTGATTTTGGAACACTTACATACAGATGACATGCTTTACTACTTGGCCTTCATAAGTTTATAGGCTCTAATTCGCGTGTAAAGTGTTAGACCATTTATCGACTTACTGTACAGACTGTACAGTACGACATAAATTGAAAAGTGCCAATACTGTAGTGTCGTCCCCTTTTATTCAATCTAAGAAAACGAAACGAAACGGCAACTTTTGATTTCTACACTTTTTTGTCGGACTTTACTTTATACCTACACACGACACGTTTGACTGATCAAGTCGAATGACTTCATGTATGGCTTTTTAACGTAACACAGTATTTTATAATAATTTGGCACTTTATATGCAAGCGAATAATTATTTAACTAATAAATGCTTTTGCGAAATCTGTAATTTTATTACACTTACTATTTGTGAATGATTTATCCCACTTGATGCCTACAAGAAGGTGAAATTAAAAAAATCCTTACTAATAATATTATCCATACTAATATTATAAATGCGAAAGTGTGTCTGTCTGTCTGTTACCTCTTCACGCTTAAACCGCTGAATCGATTTTGATGAAATTTGGCATGGAGATAGTTTAAGATCCGAGGAAGGACATAGGATAGTTTTCATCCTGGAAATTATCCCTAAAAAGATTGAAAAGTGAGTAAGTAATTCATGATGACATTGATGACCCTGTAGGAAATGTAATGATTAGACCAAAATCACAATTGGTCTTACATTTGCTTAGGCGCTTTTAATAATCCCTTTTATTAATTAAGGTGATTAGGTGGATATCTATCGTGTTATACGAGGTTGCTTCCATACTTCCAAGTTCCACGCGGACGTAGTCGCGGGCAAAAGCTAGTAACAAATAAATGCGAAATTGTGTCTGTCTGTTACCTCTTCACGCTTTAACCGCTGATCCGATTTAGATGAGATTTGGTACGGAGATAGTGTGAGTCCCGGGAAAGGACATAGGATATATGAACCTTAGTGATGAAACGTCTCTACGTATCAAAATCCAAAAATAGGTACAGATACAAAATATGCTTTAGTTTTTCTAAATGGAAAAATAGATTTGTCTTTGGGTTTATTTGTTGTTTTGGCGCATGTTATCATATTATCGCGTTTGCTTCCAGGCGTTCCAGGCACTTTGCCAATGTCAAGTGACTTAAAAACATTTAGAGCAACACTGCTGCAACATGTCTGCAACACTGTCACCCTATGTTACATTTAACTACCTACTATACTATATCTATGGTTACATTGTAGTCTATGCTGTTTAGTTGTCAGTATCTTGTCAGCACGGTATGCTCATGGTATGCTGAATACCATTGTTTAATACACTCATTATGTGATTGATTGTTTTATTGTTAAAAAAAAATTGGAAGACTCGTGATAGGTACGCGTTGATAAGAATGCCCAAAGGCTGTATAATTTCCTTTCTCGTCCTATATTTATACTGTGTAAAAGCGTCAAAACCTCACACCAAGCGTCCTCAAGAAATATGGCATATCGAGTGCCAGTTGGGGATCATAAATGACGTAGACTGTCCGGTAGACGGCGGTTGGTCGTCCTGGTCACCCTGGTCGCCATGCAGAGGACATTGCGACAACTTAGGCTTCAAAATCAGGACCAGACAGTGCGACAACCCGCCACCGTCAAAAGACGGCTTTCCCTGTATAGGCGATGAGGAAGAAACGATAATCTGCCATCTGACGAACTGTACGGTTGAAGACTATAGACACCTCGCCTCTGGCAGCTGGCCGCGAATGGGAGCCATGGCTCAGCTAGAACTCGTTCCAAATTTAATGGAGCAGTGTCTGCAAACAGACTGCTCTTATGAAGCCATCGAAACTGCTCTAACAAAAGAAAATACTTGGAAACTCCACCCTGAATCACTGTGGAATGCTCTACACTGCGTCAAAGATAACATGGGGTGTCGGGTGATTGGAGAGTGGGGCGCTTGGGGCCAGTGGCTAGCATGCAGTGCCCAATGCGGCCAAGGTCAGCGCTGTAGACTCCGCCGCTGCGATTCCCCTCCGCCCTCAGACGAAGAACTGAAATGCACTGGCAGCCCCATAGAAGCTCAGAAGTGCGTGGGCAATCAATGCGCTATAGAAGAACAGGTGCAGTATAATTCCGGCGGCGCGTGGGCAGCGTGGCAGCCGTGGTCGACCTGCTCTGAGAGTTGCGGCCCTGGTGTGAGAAGGCGCCATAGGATTTGTGAAGAGGTAGGCACGCAACTGACCGCCGGGACGTGGGGAACGCACTGCCAGGGCCACCATGATGAGTTACAGGTCTGTGAGAATCGAAAATGTGTACTGAACGGTGGTTGGGCTGGTTGGGGTGTTTGGGGTCCGTGTTCTCGAACCTGTGGGGCCGGCAGGAAGATACGACACCGAACTTGTACGAGGCC
This sequence comes from Apotomis turbidana, assembly GCA_905147355.2. Taxonomy (NCBI): domain Eukaryota; kingdom Metazoa; phylum Arthropoda; class Insecta; order Lepidoptera; family Tortricidae; genus Apotomis; species Apotomis turbidana. The sequence continues at coordinate 6,010,550 of LR990280.1, forward strand.
CGTGCCTGCTGGAGGCGGTTCTAACTGCGTTGGACCAAAAAGTGAAGTCGATTCTTGCCACCACAACCCCTGTGTAGTTCACTCCCACACCGTCGCCGTCCTAAGTGGAGACTCGTTTCTAAATTACAACTTTAAAAACAAACGGTCCACTTTCTTCCATTTATTTCTAAGGTTTATGCCGCTATCGCCTTATGGCACCCTGGTACGACGGGGCCAGATACAGGACCCTTCAGTCCGATTAAGTCTTCAAAAGTGGCGTGTATGTGTCGACGCGAGTACATTGTCGAAGTTTTGCAATTTACCTAGACTATGTTCTGCTTCGGTTGTAGAACCAGCCAAATGGCACACCGCCCTGGTTACTATAACTAACCAAGAGGCAACGTTGAGACTGAATGACGCCCATTTATCATGCAGAAGCACATTTCCATGCGACCCAGATTTAGTCAACGACGATATGAATATATTCATTGGTGAAAAATTCCATGGAGAAATTCAAGAAGTCATATTGAATTTTATACCACTAAACCTGATGCGATCGGAACGACCCAAAAAATCGGATTTCTTTCCCGTTTCAGTTTTTAACGTAGTTTTTGAGGAAGGGGATATAGAAGAAGGATTCCTGAATGTTGATGGTGATCATTATTTCAGATTGCCATGTTTTGACCCGGTGGAGTGGCGTTTGGAATTGACCGTGAAACCTAAACGGGAGTCCGGAACTTTAGTCTTCTTGATAGATGAAAGCCATCATAGTTGGTTCCATTTATCGCTTCACAACATGAGAATAAAGTTGAACGTAGGCTCTGATGACTTTCAAACCGAGAGCTGTGGATCTACGGATTACTTTCCCAATGAATGGCTGGATATAGTTATGTTGAAACAAAGATACAGTCCATCGATTGAAACGTCAATAAATTCAGGTGAACGCATATTCGCCGTTCTAGAAAATGATCTTGGTATAAGCCCAGTAAAGCTCAAAAAGTGTAAAATAATAGATTTCTTAAAGAAAGTAAGCAGAACTTCGATAAAAGGAAATAGTTCTAGCGTTGTTAATGATACAAGAACTGAGCCTGTGAACTTACCGATATGCGGCGATGAATTTTTCATAGGAAGCATACCTCCGGATTATAACAAGCTTCTTGAAGACAGCATATCGTTTTCAGGTGTCATAGGTATGATATCCATAAACGGGGTGATGCAAGATCTTCACAAACTTAGCCTCGAAAGAGGTAAGAGAGACGGGATGCAACTGTCCTCGCGGACTGCAAGCGTGTCAGGATCATACCATGAAGCAGCTTGGGGCTTCTCTAACCAATTAAATCTTACATGTCTCCACGTGAGATCAAATACTTACCCAAGTCCTGCTCGTGCTAACTGGCTGTTCCTAGATACCGTTATAAACAGTATTATCAGTCCCAACACAGCACGGTCTGTAGATAACGGACGAGTGTTGAGACTAGTCGCTGAACCTCATAAGGATCAACTACTTTTGAGAGGTTTCTACACATGCCGCTCTCACACCAAGGGCTTAACACGCAATCTCGTTACTTACGCCGTAATAGGTCAGATCCCAGAGAGATTATCGTCCCCTAATTCTCTCACAGCCTTTGCATTGATCACAACTCTAACCCTCATAATATCTACTCTGTCTTGGATACTTATGGAAGCTTTTCGGGATCTTCGGGACGGGGACGGTTTCTTTCGCGACAGACAGTTAACTCCACAGGAGGAGGCAGATGCGGTATGCGCTTATATAGACCAGCATGTCGACCTGATCGGTTCACAGAGCGCAGCGAACCTAGCCAAAGCTAGAGCCAGACGAAAAGGACTATTGGCTAGCAAGATGAGCGTAGCCGCACAAGAACCCCAAGGCATGATGGAGGAACTGGTCGAATCTTCTTCTAACGAAATAGCAACCAGTTGTACCAGCAATAGAGGAACGTTGCCAGCTATTCAAAGTTGTGAGGAACCGGCGAATTTGTATGCATGTGAGCCTTGCTACGTCAGTTCACCTCGGCACGGCTCCAACATTACTCCAAGGCCGATGCTGACGTCTTCATCTGCTGATTCGCTCGGTCCTAGGGTATTATGCTCGCGATTGCTGATGTCTAAGGGCCTCAGGTCGCGGCAGCGGCAGAAGAAAAAACGAATTTTAAATTCTGGTAAGCTGAACTCTAATCTGCTTACCATAAAGTCTTCTACGTTTGTGAATCGGTCGCTTGCGCACAAGATTTTGCAGAGGTTCAATGAACTCAAGAGTGACGATTCGTGATATTGAAAGCAGCCTGCATATAATAATAGTAAACCATTGTTTTTTGACGATAATTTCGGGTTACCGAGTTAGGTGTATCAATTCAAACTTCGGATTCTGTTTATTATAGGTTAGAAATAAGTATTATTATTATTAGTTAATAAAATGTTCGATGTACCTATACTTACAAAGCACGCATTTTTCATACATTTCAAAGTTTAGTATGCTCGAAAGTGAGATACCTACCTACTTCTACACTTCGACATTAAGTGATCATTTTGACGAGCGAACGCAGTCAGCGAGGACATATAAATCGATACCTCAGAGCACAATCGGAAATAGTAGTTGTAGTAATTAGGACGTCATTGCACAACTCTATGTGGTTTAAATTTCATTGGAAAATAATTGTAATTAATACGAGTGTGAACTAATGTATCAAGCATTATAGCTTTTACTCTCAAAGGCGAGTATAGTTGCCGGCAAAATTTTAGAACAAAAATGGAGGATCTGCGCATGTACATTTGTACGTAAATCGGCTACTGCGCAGTCAAAGTTATGCTCTAAAAGTTTGCCGGCAGCTGTACTAATATCTTCATCTTTAATAGTAGTTAGGTGCCCCCTCGTAGGTATGCCATGTCAAAGGGTGTGTAATGATCGATATAAAAATAAATGGTATAAGTATGTTTGATATAACAACATTTGACATAATTTCATATGGTATAATGACTCATTTGATATAATAAACGTTTAGTATAATTTCAAAATATATATTTTTATTTCGTATACTTATCATTTGGTATAACACTTATTTCCTATAACCATCATATGGTATAATATTCATTTGGTATAACAACATTTGGTATAATTTCATATGCTGCCCTTCTATCGAAAAAATTGCTCAAACTAGGTACCTGGGAGTAGTGCTTGATGAGCACCTGAACTGGTACTCTCACATAGACCAAGTCATAAGCAGAATCAGAAAATTGCTCTGGATATTCAAGACGCTAAGGCATATTGTGCCAAGTACAGTAACCACGGATAAAGCAAAGTCTCGCAACATCCTGAATGAAATATATTATACGTCCCTGGCACAATCTGTCATGGTATACTGCATAGCTGTCTGGGGTGGTGCAGCTAAAAGTCGTTTTATACACCTTGAACGTGCCCAACGTGCACTAGTAAAAGTAATGTACTTAAAAGAAATACATTTTCTACAGATCTATTATATCAAACCAGTGGATTACTATCGGTTAGAAAATTGTATATTTTACAAACTACACTCAAAAGACATAAAAATATACCATTTAATCCTAACTATAATAAAAAAAGAGTTATAATTAATATTGTTAATATATTTAAAACCCGGACCACCTTTGCTAGCTCACAGTACTTATAACACAAAATCTGCTCAACTTTGCAACAAAATTAATAAATTGCTTGACATTCATTCTAAACCTTATTATGAATGCAGGCTTCTCATAAAGTGGCTTCAAAGTAAAACCTATGAAGAGATAGAGAATTTAATAAGATTAATCTAACACATACGGAGAGCATAAACACACACACACACACACACACACACACACACACACACACAAACGCGCGCGCACAATTTGACAGTGAGCGTAAAATTGCATAAGTGTAATTTAAAGAATTTTTATTTTTTAAGAATTAGTCATAAGTATTGAAACCTCATGTCATCTAACGGAAGAGCGGTGTCTCCCACCACAGGCAATTGTTTGCTTACAGGGCGGCCCCATCCCTTAGATCATATAAGACGTGTTTTTACGCAATAAAGAATTTTGAATTTTTGAATATGGTATAATTTCAAATGGTATAATGTTCATTTGGTATAACAACATTTGTGTAGTGCTCGTACCTATTTTTCTGGTAGCAGTCCATTTTTTGTGGGGGATGCAGTTCACTTTTTTTTTTTATCCTAACCTTACCTACGTTTCTAAGCGAACTTTTGGTTTGTTTGTTTTTAAGGCGGCGGGCTTCGCCCCCCGAGCCCCCCTGTGCGGGTTCCGCCCCCCGCCCCCCTATTTCTCTATACCCTATACGTTATGCCATTTGAACGTTAGATAAAATAAACGTTATACCATAAATTCATTAGACGAAATATGCATTATGCTTAAAGAATGTTATATTAAATGTTATTCGATAAAATGATCAGTATATGAAACAATAATTATATCAAATGTTGATATATTAAGTGTTGTTATATCATTCAATAATTATATCAAATGAGCGTTATACCGACTGAAATTATATCAAAAGTTGTTATAGCCATCGTTACGCACCCCATGTCAAAAATTTGCTAAATAAATTGAAACTAACTGATATTTTAACATAACGTTCAAATGTCCCGCACGGGTCCGTGCGTATGCGTAAATAAGGTATAATACATACGAGGGAGTACCTACTTAATTTGGAAGCACCTTATTTGTAATATTGATACCTTAGAGCACAATTGTACTAACTTTTCGGAAAAAGTAGTTGCAATTAGGTTGTTAGTGCACGACTCTATGTGGTTTAAACCTTTAAATTTAATTGGAAAAAATTGTAATATAGTACGAGGGTGGACTAAGGGTCAAAACACAATTATAAGACACGACATCGCATGGTCGTACGACGCGACATCGTGCCACGATGCGACGTCTTGAGATTGTAAAATGAATTTTAGTTTTGCATCATGTCAAAGTTCATTTTGGATTTATGCATTTCCACGACACGACGTCGCATCGTGACACGAAGTCGCGTCGTACATCGATGCGATGTCGTGTCTTGTAAGTGTGTTTTGGCCCTAAGGTCGATATTGCTTATATATTTTTCAAGCCTAGCTACGGTGGAGTTGCCAGATTATATGCAACATGCCTTAAATGGCTCGATCAATGAAACAACGTCTGGTAAATAACATTTATTGATATATTTCCGTAACATATGAGTATGATAATGACTTAAAACTAACCAGTAAAGATACAGTAAAAAGAGTATCTAATTTAAACATTAGGTACAACAATAAATAAATTTGTCGGCGTGATTTATACATAAGCGGCACGACTGAGGGGGATTTGGTCAATACCTGCAACTGTTTTCAACTGCAACCATACCGATTTCTAATACTTACCGGTAATATAGGCACTTCCACGCATTACCGGTTGCGAGAATAAATAAAATACTTACCGTTATTAAAAATTATGCTACTTTTCATACTTTTCTATACCCATAGTGTAATGTTTGGGATTTAATAAACTGAAATTTCGTAAAGTGACTTAGATAATGTGGTCCAAAGATAAGGACGGATCCTTCGAGATTCCCATTGCAGCGAGGCCACGGGTAGAGCAAAAGTAAACGTAAAAAAAAGAAGCCGATAAACGAGAAGTCTACGACAGCTCAAAAGTGGCACGAGAAATCCGTTCTATGCTCATAACTATAAAGTATACCAATATGGCGTTGATTACACACGATATGACTAGTTTCTTAAAAAAGGGACTTCCTATCCTTGAAGAAAGAGAGCAGCAAGTAATTTACATGTAGTCACACATACAACTATTCGCCCTACAGTCTTCTCATAAATTAAGCGCCACTTTTGTATACACCACACCTTAAATGCTGGGGAGACATGTTTAATTGGCACTAATTGACTTGTCTTTTTAGATAACTCTTAATATTAAATTATACAAACAAATACACTTAAGAACAAAATCATATAAACTTTTAACTTAAACAGTCCTAAAGAAACCGTTTGGTTAACAAAAAAATATTGACTTAAATAGGTTATTAAATTTCTATATTATGCCGTAGGAAATGATATAAATAGTTTTTTTGCGGAAATTCCAGAGGTATATAGGAGATAATCAGACAGACAGTTGTGAACAAATCAAGCTGGTCAAAAGTGGTTATGACTTACTGATTCTGTCAAAAGGACCTAGTTCTAAACAGGGATCGTTACCGGTATTAATTAAAATTGAAATATCTTTTTAATTTCGGGTTTTATTTCAAATACTATTCAATAGAATTAAGGTATTGATATAGAACTTTGAAATTTGCTCATTAAAATATAGTAATGTGTAAAAATAAGTGAAATACCGAAATCGAATACCGATATTTTGTATACCTAGAGTCGAATACCGGTATCCGATTCCTGGTTTTAAATCGCTGGAATCCGGCCGTCGCGGGGTTTCTATTTGTGGACACATACTTCGGGCATTTGAACATAACTAACGAACGTAACTAGTTATGTTATAATAGTATTACCATTGCTAATTATCTCTGTCCTCCCTAGAATTTTCCCGGCCTTAGAATTCTCGGTAATTCGTTTTATAAAATCCCTACGACATAATGCAACTGTAACAAACACCAAAGATAATTCAAGATAAGTCTATTCGTTCTTACACGTCCGGTAAGTGTCCGATTGAATGAACAAGATTCTAACCTCAAAATTGACATTAACACCAAAACTGAGCTTGTTTCAAATTTCAACTATCAAATTGGCACCGTGGTATTCAAAGTGGTAACTAGGTTACTTTATTTATTGAAAATTATCGGTTTTTGATATTATACTTATATTGATGTAAGAATCGTGTTTACACAAGTAAGACCGAAGATACTGTAGGTTTGTTGCTGGTAAAAAAAATATTGAGCATTAATCAACAACAAAATTATATATTAACATAATTGGAAACACTATCTTAATAACGACAGCCTCGTTTGATTACAAAAAAAATGGCTTAGTTTATACAAAGGAATCCATTACTGGTATTTTTGGTATAGCCATTACCGGGCTCCCGGTATTGTCTATACAAAAATACCGGTATTTCCCAATACCGGCATTTTTGCCACGGTTTATATTAGCAGCTTAAACAATACCGAATCGCTATTAATTGTATCAGCACTACTGAAAGAGAAGACCTATTAAGATGTCTTTATCAAATACTTAAAACACTCCGAATAAAATTAAAACAGTAAATAGTTTCAATTTAGTCAAAACTAAATTATTAGGTGGTGCCAAAACTCACTTGACCATAATATAGGCAAGGTCAAAAAAATTTATAGGCATTTAGTTTGTGAATTGTGCCTTGATAGGCATTCAAATGTAACTGGTTGAACAATGTTTCGCTATTATATTCGTTATTTTTTGTTCAACAAACTTCAGTGAAACAGATCGAGATAGAAATACAAGTGTGTTCTTACCCACGAAAAAACACGGCAAAACGGTAATAAAAATTACAAATCGTCGGGGATCGTGCAATACCGCGTAAATAACAAATGTCAATAAAGTTATCATTTCCATAAAATACTTTGCATTTGTTTGAATATTGATTCGTATCTACACTTGGTATTTACGCGGTATTACACTATCCTTGCCGAAATGTAATGTGTAAACAATTTTTGTCATATCGGGTTAAAAAACAATGGTAATTTTCGCCTACGTCTACGCCCAAGTCACTAAAATTATTTTAAATAAGGTCGTTTTCTTCGAGTTTAATTCGCAAAACACAGTGGTTTATTTATAACTTTACAGAGGACATTTAAAAAATAAACCTTTTACAGACGCATATAAATATAGCGATTGTAGCTCTTTAGTACAATAATTTTGGTAGATGTTATCTAAGTACGATATTTTATGCAGCCCAGGAGTTACTAATTTATTTTTGAATCAAATAACTTTTTTACCGTCGCTTTTTCGACCAAAGACATAATGGCGATTCAATATTTTGTTTATAATAATCATTAACCGTATTATACTGCCCTATGCCTACTTTTAGGTGGACTATCTCCTGTTGCGATTACAAAATGGTTTTGTTAAGATCTATCTTTGAAAATCATCGCTTTAAAGACCCGGGGATGTCTCGACAGCATTGGGCAACGGTAAACAGTTATTGGACCCATTTACTATAAATCATATTAACCTGAAAGTTTACGATAATTATTACTATTAGGCAAAGTCATGCGAATGCGCGAGTTTCGTTCGGCGCGCGTAAAAAACCGTATACGTACGAACGAACAAAAACATGACACCGACTAACATCGAACACGGAATGTTTGTTGTTTGATGTTTGTTAGTGGTACGCACGTGCGAACCAAGTGTTCAATGTTCGTGTTGTTCGTTCCTGCGTACACGGTTTAAGCAAAATATTGTTATTGTATACGAAACAAAAACACAATAACGATTTCCGCCATTCATGTGAGTAATAGCCGATGGCATTTAAAAGTACAATAAATATATTTTTAATTACGATTGGGGAACCCATAAGCGTTCGAGTAGTTTTACTACTTTTTTAAGTAATATTATAAAAGTCCGTTGACATGACTACACTAGATAATGATGTTATAAAGAAAAACTACCGACTTCAACAAAACCTTAAGGGTAGTAAGGGTGCACCTCACCGTGAGCATGTTTTCGTGGAGTTCCATTTAATTAATTTTAAATCCTAACAATTCTGATATATTAACCTCCGGGAAATTCACATTTACAAAAATATACAATATCGGTTCATAAGTAACAACATAAAAAAAACTTACACATAGAATTGAGCAGGTGTTGCCTTGTAAGTCGGTTGAAAACATAAAGAAGTTAAATACAATTGAAGACTTATTATTTATCAATAGAATGTAACAGTATAGTCTAAGATACGATATAAGAACGACCTCCTATCTTAGACTAATAGTATAGAAATATCAGTTGCAGAGATTCATCTTACAATGTATAAGGAATGAGATATACCAAAATATTCGACACAATACCTTAACATAATATAACAATAAAATGATAGTGTAGTATACAATTAGCGAATTACATAAAAGTATAACGTATGCTGAACACGTACGAAGGTCATCGAATTTTTAACCGAATAATAAATGTATTATGTTTTCTATTCTTCGATTTTTGTATCGTATTTATATGAGTCTGTGTTGCTCGAAATAAATGTTTTTTTTTCCGATAGTATAAAGGATATTTGCAAATAAAACTGTGCGTGGTAACAATAAACTAATCTAAACTAATTATTGTGAATCCATATGACGTAAACTATGGGGGAAAAAATGTGTGACTTTAATGAAAAGGGGTATGAGTCAGATTTAAACTAGGAGCAAAGCAGCATAAGTCTTGCAATAGACCATTTTGTTACTGGTTATTAACTTATACCCCTTCATTAGGGATGTGGCCTAATATGAATATCTCTGAAAAACTTAATGTTTCCAATTCAGAAGAACAGAAGGAGGTGACCGAACCCGGTTCAACTTTATATGCATTCATATCGCAAATAAACATTAAAAAGCAATGTCTTCTACATTAATAATAAAAACGATTAAACGTACAATAACAGTAATTAATAACATTTGTTTAAATAAACCTTACATTATTTTTTACTTATGATTCATAATTATCATATTTGAGTTTCTTACTTTTTATTATTACCGATGTTTATACAAAAATATTTCGAGACGCGCCAATCAGATCTTTTTTTTTTTATATTTAGCATTTAATTTGATATACTTCTTTTACATACTTTTGATTGTAGCAGATAATATAGCGCTTTGAAAAAAAAACTGAAGAAATATTTCGACTAATCTAAGCAATATTATATGGATAAAACATTTTTAATCGGCCTTTAATAATAAAAAGATTTTTCTTGTTTCTTTTTTTGTTAAACATTCCCAATTTTCGACCAGTTTTGTGTTAGATACCAGCTTATAGCAGACTCTTTTTATTTTATTAACTATCCGAGTATTACCTATATACAAATGCAATAACTTTCGACTAGCTTTTACTTATTTATACTTCTTATGTATGTTTTTTTTTTAAATACATTTACGTTAGGAAATTTGGATTCGGGCCGGATTTGTTGAACTACAAATACCATTTTTGCGCTCCAAAAGTAACTTAAGTAGAAAAAGATTAAAGAGAATTAATGGAATTTCAACTGTTTTATAATACAACGTAAACGATCCTATTAGCGGTACCGGACAATTTTATTTGTAAATATAATATATTTACACAAAAACATTGGTTCTGCCGATGATGTACAAAATTATTCAAAATTGAGGAAAATAACAGGTATCTAGTTTAATTCTAATATTCTGTACAAGTGTCGTTTTAAGAGTGAAGTGATTGAATTGTAACTCCAAAAACCAGTAGGCATGGAAGGAATAGATCGATTATCTAAAACTGACAAAAATAGTAAAGCTAGTACCTATTTTTTTTTTTTTAGTTTATATCTATTAAAGCAAATGCATGCACAAGCACAAGGCATATTTTTATACGACGCCACTCTAATTCCCCAATTTTCTCTGCTTAAAACAAAGGCAGTTATATGAGAATAGCACATAAGACTCCACGAGATAGAAGTTATTGCAAATATTCTTTAGTCAAAGCCTTCCCGCTTTATTTATAATTCAAAAATAATGGTACAGTAAGCCGCCAAATGCACTTTATTGTTGACTATCTCACTCATTATTAAGGTTCAAAAGTGGTAAACTAATTTCTTAACTAACTGTACAGGCAAAAACGGACAAAATTGACGTTGCGTATAGAGTAAGAGAATTCTAGTTAAAGGAATTGCTTATTATGTAATTTTTGATTTTTTTCGTCTCATCCCCTAAGTTCTAGTCCTAGAACACGTAAGAACATCTCTGTTTTTTATATATGGTTTTAGGGGGTTTTAGGGGTTGCTACCCGCGTTAATACAAGGTTCACATTTTTTTCGTACATTGTCAGCAGTGATATTATTTTATTAATCTAGTTATATATCAACTGAATTAATCTGTATAATAGAAAAAAACATCTAGTTATTATTTAATCTTTTTTTAGAAAGAAACGTACGCTTTTTTAGTTAAAGGATACACTGAAAAATAAAATTATTTTTCATTTCTTTTCAGATTTTTTATTTGCCCGTGATCCCTAAAAGTTAGTTTAAAAAAACATTATTGTCGTTATTTTCGTGTCCTAGAACAAAATGAAGGGTATGAGAGGAGGGACTTAGAAAATAAGCAACACCCTTATTCTTATATTGCTTGAAATCGCCATATAGGGCATGTAGAGATTTTGAGAAGGGGAGAGACCCCTCTCATCCTTACGTAATAAATGAATGGCACCTCAACTTATGATGCATACAATTTTAATAAAAATAAATAACAACATATTAAAATTGGAAAGCGCAACGACGAAACATTATAACTGTTAAAGATACAGTAGCGGCCAAAATCCATCACATCTGTGTTCATATGATGCCGCACTTTTACCATCGAAAAGGTTTTACAACAAAACACGAAACTGCCATTTCACTATTAGGAAATAAAACTAGTTTTTCATTACAATTTTGTCATTTTTTATTTGTATTCTATCCTTGGATCCTTGAATCCTCAAATGAAAAGGTTTGAATGTTTTTTAGCCGCTACTGTGAGAATACCTTACCATATAATCAGCCCGATTTAATCAGGCAGAAGTCCCGTTCAATCATTGCGGCTGCTCTTGCGGCGGCTTCGGGGCAAGTCGGAAGGGTCAGGATTGGTTGGTGGGTCTGGCTTGTTCCACTGATACGTCATGGCGGTCAGAAGAACACAGGAGCTCAGGAAAGATGAGAGACTGTAGTTTGCTAGCATAGAGAAGTCCATGGTATCCATTGCGACTGTGTAGACGCGGGCTGAAATTGAGAAACGCGTAATCAATCCTATGGGTACATCCTCACCGCAGGCGACAACCCTCACCCCATACAATATACCTACAAGCACACTAATATTATAAATGCGAAAGTCTGTCAGTGTGTTCGTATGTTTGTTTATTCTTCACTGGCTGGATCAATTTTTGATGAAATTTGGTAAAGAGGTAGCTGGCACGCTGGTACTTTTTATCCCGGAATAATGTAGTGTTCCCGTGGAATGAGCGGGTAACGCCGCGGCGCGTAGCTAGTATGTATTTTTTTCTACTCTGCTCTCACTTGAAGTATCTCTGTTTGGTCCTAAGGATAGCAACTGGTAATGTTCGCCATTTGAAGTGACTGATTTGTGCAATAAAGTTGAAATTAAGTAATGAAAAAATACCTATTTCACTTATTTATTGGAAGAGACTAGTAGATAGACTACTTATATAGTTTTATTTATAGGTTATATAGTTTTTTTAATTATCAATTTATTGGAACAAGTTAGCTTTGGCGACGCGTTTGGCTCGGTTTGTAGACACCTGCCTACTGAGCCGGCGGTCCCGGGTTCGAATTCCGGCCAGGGCAAATATTTGTGTGATGAACTCGAATATTTGTGCTTGCGTCATGGTTGTTCTATGTATTTAAGTATATATTTATCTATATAAGTACGTATATCGTCGTTTAGTACCCATAACACAAGCCTTCTTGAGCTTAATTTGGGACTAGATCGATTTGTGTGAGGTTGTCCGATATTTATTATTATTAGAGAGCGGATTTGAAGTAGCGATCTCAATATTATTATGGATATGACTGGTCATAATTTATTATTTTTCTACACACAAAAATAATGTAACTTATCGGAACAAAAAGTAAAAACCTTTTTGGAAGCTTTTGTAAATATTGGGCAAAAATTATGATGATAATAAATTAAAACATCGTTAAACAATGAGTCATTCAAGTGTGCATTCACGTTTTATTATACTAAAGTGACATTGTTGACATGAACTATCATGTAGGTGCGTAATAAATAGGAAATTCTCTAAATAGGAAAATCTTTGAGGTGTATAAAAACTCCTTTATTTAGAATATAATACTTTTCTTTAAATGTAGTTTGTTGCAAAAATAACATTCATTTAATCTAATTAGTTATATAGCTAAGTTTGCGGAGTGCGTAAACAACATGACATGTATTTAACAAATTGCACTAAGTAGTCATATCCATATTAATATTGAGATCGCTACTTCAAATCCGCTCTCTAATTATTATTATAGCTTTTATTTTTCGATTACATTTATTTTATGTCAGTGACCCGTATTATATGACCGCGAGTGTAGGTTTTACTTACCCATGTTGGTAAGAACAGAGATAACCCAAGTGACCAGCGAAATGTTGTCAGCGTTGCGTTCGGCTATGATCCCTCGAATATACTGCACTTTCGCCATGAGGCTGATCGGAGTACTAAAAGGCTGAAATGTTGAAATAGTATATATGAAAAAAACACCGAAAAATATTTCATGGATAGAAAAATATTCCGTTAAATATTTAATGCCACAAAAAACTCCGTTTTTTTTGCCGCGTAATGTAATCTGTCAATTATAATTTTACATTAAAAATAACAAGAATGGACTTTTTAAACCTATATACTCTTTTAAAATGATATACTCTATTCTATGGTAGGTACCCGCTACTGAACTTTAATAATTCATAACTTCTAAAGACAACTCTCTACTCAAATCAAATGAATTTCAAAAAAAGAACATCTGCATATTTGATAAAAAAAAACACGCTATTTATACACGATGATTGTTTTTTTTTGCCAAGTAGTTGAAATTACTTGTCAAAAGAAATAACCAATCACGACCCACCTGCCGTGGCCATCGGGATCACGTTTTTTTAATAGGTCAGTTTAAGTCGAACGATTATTTTTTTTTTAAATGGGTTATTAACGATGTAACACAGCATAAATCATTACAACTAACATAATGCCATATATTTTTAGGCATTTACTCTGAAAATGTTTAAAATTAGTGACTCCATGGATTTTAGAACCATGGTATGCTACCAAGTGTCAATTCTAGTTTAAATTATTACTTATCAGTTTCAAAACAACCTTTTCAGTAATAGTAATATACAGAAACAAAATACTCTGCCACCAAAATGAGCTGGCATCTGTATTGAGTAAATCCCTACCACAGAGACGCCTGAGACGACTACACATATGGCACTTAACAACTAATTTAAATAAGCAATAAGCATCTTAAGGTATCCCGTTATTGGATGGGCCTACATCACACGCCGTAAAAAACAAACAAAATAACTGCTTATGGCCACATACAGACCGATTGCACGTTAGTTAACAAAATACAAAAAAAAAAAAAAGGAATAGTAATAGTCCCAAAATAATATAATCAACCGGTCGCTGGAATTATACTAAATAATTTGTTGAACACTAACCTGTACAAGGTTCAGTATCCGGGTGCTCAAAAATTTACTAGCGAAGCCAAGTGTCAGGAAGGTATACAACATCAGACCGAAATAAACCACAGGACTCCGGTGCTTGTTCTTGTGTCGAAGAACGTAGAATAGCAGGACGTATATTTGGACCAGTACTATTGGATACTCCAGGTAGGTGAGGGCCGCGAAGTTGTTGCAGTACTGATACAACATGTTCACGGTGTAGCTGTGGATAGAAATAGAATGTGGTCATAGATGGTCTAATCACAATACACAACTGAGGCGTGTGAGAAATGTCCTATGAGTTCAGCAAACATGACAGGAATAATATTGTTGGAGTGTTTTAACCAACCAAGATTGTATAGTGTCTAATGAAAATTTGACGTGTATTAGGTATATTTTTGGCCGCGATATAAGATTTTAGGCGGTAGATGGGCACATTTTCAGGGGCTAATCCATCCTAAATGAATTTTACATTTACACTGCAAAAAATTGCGAGTCCTCTGGAAATAGTAAACAAATATTCTTAGCCTTTTCAGAGGGTAATGATAATGAGCCAAAATACCGACTACTTTTATGCATAAAGCATTTTCTTTTTGGGACTTCTAAAGAAGCGTTTTCTAGAAGTAGGGCATCTATCCCGATTTCACGCGACTGATTACCGAGTGAAAGAGTAAAACTAACCTGCATATTTCAAAGAGGATCGCGCGTAGATTCAGTCCTTCCGTGCTTCTGGTCTTCCTGATTTGCTGGATCTGAGGTACCTTGAGGAATAGGCACGACGATATAGTGAGGGCGCTAAGTACCGATGATAGATACTGCGCCGCGTCGTACCACTCCATCTTGAGTGGATACCTGGAATATAATTTATGTATCAACCCAATCCCAACAAACTTAAGTATAAGGGTAGTATAATGGTTAAAGGCACATTCTCACTTACTGTTCTAAACAAACATTTGTTCAGGACACTAACAGTTGGAGTTGTGGTGTTTAACATACTCACTGCCAGGGGGCATATGAAGAAACTTGTATGACGGTGAACACATACGTATATGCAGTGAATGCATTAAGAAGTCATTCAGAACTGTTTAGAGCACTAAGTCAAAACGCAAGTCAAGAATCCATTAAGAAGTCGTTCAGAACTGTTTAGGAAAGTCAAGAATCACCTGACAGCTTGTACAAACAGGCACTCGCTTCTGTGTTTAATCAAATACAGTCTAATAGGAGGGCCACAATTTTCGAATTTAGAACTGCAAAGAAA
Organism: Apotomis turbidana; assembly: GCA_905147355.2. Taxonomy (NCBI): domain Eukaryota; kingdom Metazoa; phylum Arthropoda; class Insecta; order Lepidoptera; family Tortricidae; genus Apotomis; species Apotomis turbidana. Next base: position 6,026,158 of record LR990280.1, read on the forward strand.
TCCCTCATATAAAAAAATATTATTATAATAGGAGCATGGACAATGAATTCATACAACCATTTTGCTTATGGCCAGTTGACTGGTGCTGCCGTGCTAGAAGGAACATTATGATTATGAACAATAAAATTGGCTTAGCAATGGCAATTTATATTATCTAGGACCATGGCAGCACCCCTGCCAAGTCAAAAAAATTATCACCCAGTGGAGTTTAAAGTACGAAATCATATGAGGCGGGAAAAAAACTAGTTTTATTTTATTAAGCTACATAAAATTCTGTAGTTTTTTTCTAGGAATGAGTAAAATAGAATTAAAGATTATTTTTAAAGTTCATCTCATCCCCATTGGGTAATAAACGACAATGACTGAATACTGCACATTACAAAGTACAGTACAATATTGTTATAACTTGAAAGTGGAAACTGCACAGTGGCATGGTATCCATAGAACCCATCTTCCACAATAATATTGTGTAACATTCTCTATTGCTATTGAAGAAAAAGTAAGCATAATTGACCAATATTTCCCTGTGTTTTTTTTTACATGGCATCAAATTATGTGTCAATGCAACACAACACTAAACAGTTTTTGTTGACTTGCATTGTACAGTACTTAAATTATAACTATAAACTCTCTGCATGTACATATCAAATTCAGCTGTAGCTAAGTCCAACTTCTTCAAATAAATTAAATACAAGGGTTTAGAATTCAAATAGCGAGAAGTATGATAGATTACAAAATAAGAGTTATGTAAATTTTACTGCAGTTCCAAATTAGGAAAGCAGGGATATCTACAAAGAGAGAAATTATCCTATAACTCCATGGATGCTTTGCCACCAAAAACAAAAATATTTGAGATATAATGTCAAAGATTTTTGTTTTTGGTGCATAAATATTGGACTGACGAACACTCAAACACACTAGAAATCCAAAAAACAAATTATATCTAAAACTACAAATAGCTGTATTTCTAATATTTTTGGAAAAAGTAAACTGCCTGTACAATATGGAAAGGGCCATTTTCTGTAACACTATTTGAATAGAAAAACGGCACTGTAATATCCAGTGATGCAGATTGATAAGCGGCAATATATTTAATTCATGCACAGTCTGTTCAAAGTGTTTAAATTTAAATTAGTCACAATAGAAATTAGGTTACTCAATTATGGTTATGGAATGAGATGCGAGACTACAACAATGTTATAGTTTAAGCTCATTGTAAGTGAACTTTTGTTCTTAATGAGTAATAAAGATCGTTAAACCTAAACCTGAATACGCTGGCTTATTAGCTAGTACCCACTTTTCAAAAAAATTAACTTACCGGTTGGAACATTCGGAGATTTGAAAAAAGAATAAAAAAAATGGAATCGGCTTCAGAGGCGATCGCGCTCCGCGAGCGCTAATCTATTCTTGAGTAAGAATTGGCAGGGACCTGCATAATAATACCCGACCAATTGATCCCCTCGGCTGCACTATATCTACACCAAGGTCGAGACAATTTTTTCAATAACTAAATTACTACAAGTAGGGTTACGTTACGTACCAGGTCCAGGCTAGTTATCACGAGTATAACATATACTTCACTATATACATTCGCCTAGTTTACCTCACACCGTCCCGTTAGCACCGCTCTACTTTTTAAGCACATTATCGTATAGGAATATTTAAAAAAAAATGTAATGAGAAGGCACACCATTCAAAACCGTTCTGAATTCAATAAAAAAAAGCCCGACTGCCCGGCCCTATTGAATTGACAATTTGAGTAATTTGACAACCAGACAGGACAGGTGTATTTTTGCTCTCGAAATTGTGTCGATTACCACCGCATTCAAGGTACCGTTCCAAAACAAAATATTGTTTTCGCTGACACCAAACGGAACTTTCATATGTAATGTTCAATTATATGCTTTCAAGAGTGTTTTTCCTCATCAAATCCTATCGCTTTTCACAGACATGCAACGAAATGGCAACAAATCAATGTCATAAAAAGAAAAATCTGTTATTGTCGCGCTGTATTTTTTAATTCATAACTAATTAGAAAAATATACTTCACATTTGTCATTTGTATTTTGACAGCGCGGTGGATTCAATTTTGCTCTGTTCTACGTTCTACAAAAGTTAAAGTTTTCTTTTTATCCCAACGTACACAAGCATGGCTTAAACTTTATAAAGTTAAGTACCTATTATTAAAAAATTATACTGGCAAAAGCCATGATCTGCAATTTCCGGATTAATATAAAATGATTAACTTAAATTACTTAATACTTAAATTTTATGATTTGGATAGCGTGAAAACAACCATTTTAATCATTAAATAAGTAAATTAAGTATATGGTAGGTACATCTAAGAATCTATAGGTATACAAAGTAATAAGATACCTGAGGGTGGACCACAAAATATGCAGTTTGGGGCTTTTCTTTTATTTCATCTATTCTCTTTTTGTTGTATCGTACCCTCGCCTTCGGTTCGAGCCGCAAACACCTGCGATCTGGGACATTTACGAATAAATTGACCGCCCTAGGCACCTATGTAATGTACAATTTTTTAAACTTACTGTAAATATGTTATATATTAAGTAGGATATATGACGTGCGAAACCTTTGTGGTTTTATCATATCTATACTATTATAAAATTCTACATTTGTATTGAAAATCAGTTTTCTATGGAGAGGGGTCAAGAATTCAGGAAAAATATGAATAGCGTGATGCAGGATGGTCTTTTGTTTTGTATGGGCGACTGGGCTCGCGGCGTCGTGCCAGCCTCACGCCATCTGCTTTAACCAATTTTAACCAATTTCGGTATATGGATAGTTGGACATCCAAAGATGGTTGTAGGATAGTTTTGAGCCGACTAACTACAGTATAAAAAAATTACGCGTATGAAGTTGCTGGAACCTTCTAGTACCTAAATAAAAACCTGTTTTCACTCCCTTTGTATAGATAGACTAACAAGTGTCGGTCCTGCTCGGGTATAGTGGCGCTACAAACAGCTTTCATATGGCAATAATGAGCATACGTCATATATTTGCATTATTAAACGTCAGTAGCGATGTGTCAAGCATTTGTCATCATTCATCAACCAAATTCAAAACATTGTTTACCGGAAAGCTGCTCAATCCTTCGGTCTTCTTACGAAATAAATACTGAATCCTATTGAAAAAAAAATTTGCTTTCATTTCACTGACTTGCAACGTCAGCTACCAAAAAATTGTCGTTGCCAGTAAAATAAATTAGTACCACTAAAATTCCGCAATGTGGCGTGGACAGAAAAACACCCTGTTAAATAAGTATAAGTAGTTGACTGGACATCATCTCTAAGTCCCCCTCTGGCGCCCGCTCTCTCAGACCGACTCGCACAGTCGAAAGACTCGTGCCTATCAATAACTTAACAAAAAAAAGAACGAAAAAAAAAACACTAAGTATCGTGTTATATATACGCACTTATGCCACCTTTTATTGCAAAGTAGCAGTTTGTGGCCGCAGCACATAATGCACACAATACCCACCCATTGAGTCCCATTGTTAATTAGAACAAAGCGTAGTGAAATCGGTCTCAAAAAGGATTCCTATTATATACAATGTTCCTTGAAAGAGTTTGGTTAAAAATATATTTACTTACAGCGTTGTTTACTTGAGTGTTACAGATGTCGTAATTTATATTTTCGTTATTCGGAAATTATTTCTTAAACAATGAATGAAAAAACACGTAATTGTTGATGAAAAAACACGTATAATTGTTGATATTAGATTGACTTTTATTGATAAAAAGTGCTATTTTGAAACCAAATTAAACTTACTCAAATTGCGCTCGTAAAAAATTGCGTCAGTTTACTCGGGCTAAATTAAAAATACGACTTAAGTAAGGTAACTTGAAGCGAGCGAGATTTTTCTAAAGGAATTCCTCGATCAGATCTGCTATTTCTATTGTCTAGGGATTTTTTAATTAACAATACATTGCAGCGATCGCAAAGATTATTTTACAGAAAAGTAAAATTCACTATTAGGAGCAGGGTGTCACTGAATTTATAAAAGAAAAACAATACAAATATAATAATATGATGTTGGTAAGTATATTCATTACTTCGTGGTTTCGTTATTCCAAAACTCAACGGATTGATTGATTTGGATGTTCAGGTTTAATAGCATTTTTCTTCCACCCATTAAATGAGGGCTTCATGAATATTCATGACTAGCTACTTGTATTGGGGGTTTTCTACAAATTGAATTTAGGTTCCTTATCTGTTAGGTCACCAATTGGGGCTATTTTAGGACTCCTGATCCGTTCAGAAATGCTGATTGTTTTAGACATTTTTCTCTTTGATTAAATATGTTTCTTAACATAATTATGTTACTACTTATAACAGGGCCCTTACGATTTATTGGTATATACTTGAAACGTACAGTTTGAATTTTTAATTGATAATTTTTGTTTCAAAAACTACCCGAAATTTACAAAATTCGCGCCGAAAACTGTATTTTTTTTCAACTTATTCTCAACTGCACACAATGAAAGCATGAAATAGCTATGTTACTATCTGGAACTCGGAGAAATTTACTTCAAAAAGTTGGTTGAAACTATCAATATATCGCATCGTATATCGTTGTCTAGTACCTACCCATAACACAAGCCTTCTTGAACTTAATTTGGGACTGGATCGATTTGTGTGAGGTTGTCCGATATTTATTTATTTATAATATTATATTTGTCATATAAAAATATATATTTTAAAAGGAATAAGGACTCTTAGACTGTAGTTTCGTAGTTTATCCCGAATCCGAACTGAAGCCTCATGTTATGTTACGAGTATAGTAATGCACGTTCATACTAGATGGCGTTAGCTGTAGCAAAGACATGCTAAAGCTTTCAACGAAGTACGAAGCGAAACTTGCAAATTAATCTATGAAACTAGCAAACAAAATAACTAATTATATGAAACAGCTACCCACCAATCATATTATATTAAAATCTCTATCGGCCGGATTTTATTCTAAATCGAACACTAAAAAAGTCCTGGCAAAATTTCAAAAAACAAATTCTGTCTTATTGAGTCTTTGAACTAGTCTAGACAATATCACAAAATAAATAGAAGATATTTCAGTTTTCATTATCTTGTCCAATTCTGTTCATCGCGACAATATGGAAATAACGTCGGAGAGATTTTTGTAGTCGCATTTCACATATTCAGTCAAGTGAAGTACGGTGAACTTCATGTTCTTACACGTCACAATACATTACGCGTTCATATACTTCAAATTAAAACTGGCAACTTCGACCACCTTATCTTTACCGACAGCAAACTGAACTGACGCTCCAGCCACGCGAAAAACGTTTATAAAGGTATTAGCAAAGCTAACATGATGAATCGATAGAGTCAACTAAATTACCGCATTGTTAAAATTGTTTTATATAAAGTAGACCAGGATGTAAGTGCGGGCGTCAACGTCGCTGGCGTCTACGTGTCGGCGGGTGGGATTCAATACAGGATTTTAGTTCTAAATTTCGCCGCTGATCGATATATGTTGGCGCCGTGGCCATCTATGTTCGGTTGGAATGTTGCGCAGTCAGCAATATTTCGTCCTTCGCGCATGCCTAACATCCAACACCAAAGTCAAGGAGACAGATTTCATACAATAATAGCTTTATAATTTTTTTTTTGATACATTTAATTCGGGTGTTATTCGTCTACCGCACACATTTTTATAAAGTTTTAAGGTTATACTGACGGCGTTTATAGTGCTATTTCATAGTGCTTTATTGTGGTGTCCTATTGGACTTTTTTATTAAGTGGTTAACTGATACTGTAAATAAATAAGTGTATTTTTATAAGTGTATTTTTATAAGTGAATGTGAAGGGAAACTTATACAAATGTTCCTCGGACTCGTGCCTCAAAATATTGAAGCTGGTGAGTTACAAAATAAACATTTTAAACATTTTGAGGTTATGTGCAGTATTAGGCACAATCTGATTGTTTATTAAACTTTTTAAAACTTGATTCATAGAGTACTTTTAGGCAGTACAAGTATGACTTATCAATATTTAGTTTAATGTGAGTAAATAACACAGCAAAATGTGAGCCCGGCCCGTACCATATGTTGTTAACTCTGTAGCATAGTTTTCATAGTTGAGCATTTTTTTAAATATGTTACGCGACGATTTGGAATTGCACCCAGTAAAATTTTTTTTTTTTCTATAAAACGCTTTTAATAAATTCTCTTTCTTCTATATTCTTGGAAAATAATACGGGTTTCAATGTTAATTGCTTAATTTGGCAAATAATCTACTTTGAACTTAACTACTACCACTGTGACGTTCCATTACGATACGAACTTTAGGTATCTTTTTAGTACCTAAAGTTTAATATGTTTTTTGTAAATCAGTAAATAATAAATGAAATTAAACGCAATAATATTATATTATAAATGAATAACATTTGCTATACAAAGCATCACAACAAAGTTATTTAACAAAATCTTTCCTTTACGTTATTTTTTGGTTTTCATCATAGCTTAACTATTACCTTACCTTGAGACATAATAAAACAAACTATCAAACGTTATGTTTATCATAATTGGCATATATTATTCTAATTATTCTAACGAATGAGATCTAAATGGTATATATAAATTCTTGAAAAAACAATCACAGCCAAAGTAGGACAAAGTGACGTTATAGAATCATTTGTCACGTTTAGGAACGACGTGAAAGGTTTACATGCGTGGAAAATTGCTTACAACTCTACTAAGTTTTCAGTACAAAATTCATATGAAACCTAAGCAGCAGCAGCTTGCAAGCTGAATAACTCATACTCATATTAGAGCATTATATATTCAGTAGTACAAGTGGTGTACAAGTATTTTCCCTCCATGCAGTCTTACGGTTTTCGAGATATTTAAGAACAATCCTATAATCAGGCCCCTCTGATATCCATCCTATATAATATACACCCCCTCGGGTATACCATAATATTTCATAAATAAATGATTGAATTGAATTGCATCGTTAGGTATACAAATTACGCGAGCTATAGTCAAATCAAACCAACTTTTACTCATACTCATTTCTTTCATTATTAATTCCAAAACTTCAATCATCAAATTTTGTAATAAATCTAAGGTCTAAATTATTTAACTAACTGAAATTTTAAATCGTAACAATATTATAAGTTTAAACGTTTGTTTATTCATAGGTAATTTTAATGTAGAGTTATGCATACCCACTAACTTATTTTTTTACTCCGGCTTTACTATAAATATGACGGCTCGCGTCAAACGCGGCGCCATCCAGTTGATTATAATGCTACCCTCTAGTTTATTTAAGCTGATTCAAATTGTAAGGTTGTTCGATTATAGGACGAGGGTGAGTTAGGCTTGCTCTGGTGGAACGTTTGACGGACAGCGCCGCTAGAGGGCCGACATTGTGGATTCATTCATATCAATCCGGTAATGGCAGCGCATGTCACGCGAACGGATCACCGACGCCTATAATTGAAATCTGAGTTAATCGCAGTGATATTGATTGTTAATTGCATAGAAATGTGTTTGGATTATTATAATTACTAGCTGTAAACCCGGCTTCGCTCGGGTAAAATGTAAGCAATCGCAATATACACTTCACAATTATGATCTTTTAATCTATTATATATTTGACAAAAGATTCCCAAAAAAAATGTGAAGAGTTTTGAGTCCCGCGGTGTTACCCGCGGTTTATCACTTTTATCAGATATACTAAAACCTAATTCTGCATTGTTCAGATACTCATATTCATCATTGTACTATAGTTAGGAAGCCTATACAGGTGTAAGCGTTACATGACCCGGCGATTATTCGGTAATTATAAGAGATAACTATTGGCCCAGTTAATATGGGATAAGTGTTTGTACGGAACCCTGGGTGCGCGAGTCCGACTCGCTCTTGACCGGTTTTTTTTAATATCTCATGTAATAACGAAATAATTATCCTGGTCACACGTACTTAACTGTTATACCCTGTATACCTTCAGGATAGCGGGATTGTATTAAAATAAGGCATGTATTTAAATCGATATCTGTATATTCCCTTTTTTCGATCAAAATATTTGAAAGTTTCACCAAAAATACTGTCTTGTGCACTAATTATGCACACTAAATAATGCGAATTAAATATACTATTTATTTATTGAAAGGTATTTGCAAACCTGTTTTACTGGATATAAAAAAAAAAAACTAACCCAACCTAACCCGGCCGAGTCGGATCTGCTCTGAAAGGTGATTGATTCACCTCAACCTATTCTATAGTATATTTAAGTATATTTAATTCGCATTATTTAGTGTGCATAATTAGTGTGCAAGTCAGTATTTTTGGTGAAACTTTCAAATATATCCGATGTACGAACCATATTTTTGGTGTGAATTCGGTTAAAAAGGTCATCTCGTTTTGTATGATGTTTATGTTTAAGTTTTCTTTTTTGTAGGACATGTTCAGTTAATCTATTGTCTTTTTTGCACAGCATTAGTTTTTCTGGTATGCATTCAGTTAATTAGTGGAGTTACTTAGTTAGTTTAATAATATCCCTTAAAATAATATACGTGCTTACTGTTCAAGATGGTTTCGAGGTTGATCAGCAGAATTTTAACACACAACAACCTATATTTAGATTTTGATTGTGCGTGTTCTGAGTTGCAAAATGCATGACAATGCCGAGAAAAAAATGCATCATTATTGCAATGAATAAAAAGATTAGGCTTCAAAAATAAACTGAAAAGCTTTGTTCAATAAAGAAAAGAAAGATGATTCAAATAATGTAGGTGTAAGTAAAAATAACGAAAAAAATTATCGAGAAAGTAAATAATATTGTTTTGCTTTTTAATGAGTGAAATTAAATGCATAGATAACTAATATAGCGGGAGATCGTGGAGGTCGGGGTGGTCTTATTTGTATGTATGCCGTTAGATTTATCCCTTTTAATTCCTAACCGTTAAGGATTTACCTTCCATCATCAGCTCCAGCATCATAAGACGTTAATTAAACTTAAGAAAATATATGAAAAACATTCATAGTGCCTGTAACATTTGAAGGTAACTTGGTGGCAATGGGACCACCTACAGGGGTACACTAAAAAGAACAGTCTTAACCTAACTGTATACTATTTAATACATTACCTACTAACTCCTACAACCATTAAGGAGTTTTATCAACTCATCATAATGAAATGATGAATATCAGACCCAAATATCTGAATAAATTTTATAAAATACATGAAAAACACTGTTAGTGCTAAATATAATATTTGAGGATTGCCCTTGATTTCACTGGGATCCCATCATCAGATTCCGTCTTGGTAGTAATGGATCCACATCAGGAGTATACTCTCTCAAATAAAAAAAGAATTTTGATGATCGATTCACAATTGAAGGAGAAATTAGTGAACATACATGAAAAAAAAAAACAATAAGAAACATGCTTACATTGGTACAGTGAAACATAGAACCTCCATCTTTTTTTGAAGTCGATAATAAAAGTGGGCTACCAAATTATTATAAATCCACTTTCCTATAAATAAGTAACAAATTTGCAACTCCTTCCTCATCCCACGGGAACACTACTATCATTTAACGGAATGCACTCTCACTGTTTTTCTCGTAGTAAACACGTGTACACTTTATTTATAATTTTACGTTCATAACGTTCACGACTGTGAATGGTTTTCGGCATTTACTCTGGATATTTTTCTTTTAAAGAAACGGCCACGAATGACATTGACATTGTTGACAAACCAGCATAAAGTCAAAATCATTGCCAGTGTAAGAAATTAGTTCCAGTGAAATTCCGCAATATGGCGCATCCTTAAATACTGCTGCTCTTTACTGGTAAACAATTCTACTTTGTCTATGGTCTAAGAATTCTACACGTCAATCGGTGTGAAATTGTTTAACATTTTCTGAACGCAACAAACGCGTTTCTGAAGGCTTGTCAAAGAAAGCAATATGGCTGAAGGTTTAAATGTCATTATTTAATACTTTTTAATCACGAAATACTCGACAATCCGAATTTTGCGGATATGTGTTGTCGATTCGAAACTCTTATTTTTTTACGCTTATTAATTCGAGATAGGTTTCGATCGGGTCTACCGTACCCCGTGACGAAATTATTAATATAGATCCTAATCGTTCGATATCATCTTTTATTTCCGGGAATTAAGTGAATCAACCAATATTCCCACGCCCTCGTAATGAGTGATACGAATTCCGAATTAGATGACCAAAATGATAACGGTGTTACTGCCAGAAGCCAGGTCCCGTTAAATAAATATATTTTAACGGCACTCCGTGCACATAAAACCGGCGGCATGTAAACCCTACCGAACATCTGCCGAACTATTAAAGTATGGAACTCCTTGCCGGCTCATGTGTTTCCTCCTTCTTATAACTTGGGACCCTTCAAACGAAGCGTGAAGAAGCATCTCTCGGGCCAGCATGGCAATGTCAACTGACTTGGCACCGTTGGTTTCTCGTCAGTCGCCATTGCGACTTGGGCTCCCCTTTTTGCTTACCATCAGGCGAAGTGGAGCCACTATGTTGTGCCGTTATAAAAAAAAAAAAAAAAACCCTGTATTTTCGTTCCATACGTCACGTTTTTTGTTTCCCTAATACAATACGTATCGTAGTGGATGTGACGTAGGCATGCCAGCAGTTATTTAAAGTGAAATTTGATTTCTTGCAATCTGCTACTTCTAACGATTTGATAAGTAACTGCATATATCAATATGTCAAAATTCATAAGAATTTAATCACAAAGTAGCTTACTTACCTTCAGTTTGTGCCGTTCGTATTGAAAAAAAAAACTACACAGCGTGATGCACGTTCAACTTTTTACATTTTCAAAGCGAAACTGACTGCCATACCTAAACAATGGGTAAAATTAGGATCATAATGTTGCCATTGATATAAAAACACAACTATTTTGGTAGTTTTTTGTTGTTAAGTGGGTAGAAATGCCGTTACATAGTGGAATTTTCCACCATGCTGGATTTAGAGGACATCAAATAAATTGTAATTTTACAATTTTATTACACTAGGCGTTAAAAGATAAGGTTCAAGATTAGTTTACGATGATATAATCATTTCACACAATAGCCATGGTCAGGCCTAGAACGAGACATATACTCAAACTTCGCTTCAAAGTTAGCAAAGTGTACGTGGGACACCCAAAAATCGGTACCTTTTCTTCGGTTATTTTGACAAAAAAAATACTTTCTGTGGGTTCTAAAGGGAGTTCTTACATTAATTATATAGTAAATAAGTTACTTTACAATTTTTACAAACAAACATTATACTTTAGAACAATATTTAATAGAAAAAAAGTAGTCCAAAGTCATGGGACAGCGATATTTGTATCAAATATTTAATTTGAAAAATGCCCAGTTACAAGTACCTAACTAGGAGTACCTTTTTTATCTACTCAATACTCAATATAAGTATATCTGCTGAGCAAAACAAGTAAAATATCTTTAATCAGTAACTATTCCAAAAAGGATAGGTACTTAAAATCTCATTCACAAAAAACTGTAAATTTACAACAACTGAAAATTTTAATGCTGTTAATCGCAATAGTATTAACTACACAATTATAATACAGTTTACAAAAAAACGCTTTTACAACCGTCAAAGAAAAACATTTTAACGACACTAACAAAAACACTATTCTAATCATAATATAACACGATACAGTTATTGTACAATGAAATTACCTAAGTGAAATTAAACTAATATATTTTAGGGAACTTACACTAAATGCCTAACTACATTAATTATTTGCAAACGAAATACTTACATGTGTTTTCCGTTCGTTGGTCGGCTGGTTAATTATCCTTCACTATATCGTCAAAATATATCTTCCCTAACTTGTGCGTCCTCTAGTAGCCTCTAGAAACCTCTAGAAGCATCGCCAAAGTGGCTTTCCGCTGTTTTTCCATAGTATGTTATTCTAAAGATAATGTGCACCAATACTGTGGTGGATAAAAATACCGATGTACAAAATCTCTACAGCAAAATACTAAATATTGTCCATTTTCGGTTGCATCAGCTTCAAATCTTCAGTGTGTAGTGTGGGATCTCAAATCGATCGATCTGTGTGGTTTCGAACTAGGCTCGATCCCAATAAAAAATGTCACCATATTTTGTTTTTTACCTTAAATTATAGTACATTACAAACTGGATAAACAGTTAAAAAAAAATTAACCACGCCTTTTAGTTTCCAAAATACATATTTAAATTACTAGAAGGCAGTACAACTTAGTCCGCATATTTTTTTCTGTACCATAGTTGGGTCGAACAAAAGGGTATGTATTTAACGCGGCGACAAATTAATCAGATTTAGGGATTTATAAAAAATTAAAGGGGATAGCAAAAATAATAAGTTGGCGAGTAATTGCGGAGACTATTAAAGTAAAAAGTAGCAGCTAAGTAATCAATTTTCGGCTTTGTTTCAATATAAACTAGCATCGAGTTATTGTTTTGGCGACTGAATTAACTAATTAAGCGGAAACATGACAGCGAATAAAAAGTTGAAAATGGCCTACTCTAATTGTTCAATGGAGATTACATATAAAATAAATCAAGGTCATAAAAAATACTTTGTGCGACAATTTAAGAGCTTTAATCAAAGTTGAAAATTGCATGTATAAATAATAATTTTGGTCTATAGTTTTATTTAGTGGCTCTGATTTTGGTCAATTTTTCGTCAGGTGTGATGTAATATTGACACCTATTTTTTATGATTCTATATGGACAACTTTTTTCTAAACTTAATAATTACCGAGATATGGACTCCTAAAACCGACAATATTTTTTTGGATATTGTGTCAGACTCTGCCTTAGCTCCGGCGCTGCGGGAAGTGCAGCCCTTCCGCCCTTGCGTGGCAAAGCACGGTCGCCCGTACTCCGTTCCGCAGCTTCGGCTTGTTGGTCGCCTTCGGCGACCAGCCTCAGCCGCTCCGCTCCGCACGGCTCCCGAGCTTTGTCACGGCGGCGGGCGAGGGCTGCTCTCCCTCCGCGCCTCCGGCTTTTTATATACACTCTAGGGGTAGGGCAGACAAGACCACGTGGAATCGGGGTTGACAGCTTCGGTTCTGAGGCAAGTCTTATGATAATGCAATGCTTATTTTAGCGTAGCGTGTTTTAGCTAGATTCGGACTAAAATAAGCGTGTTTTGTATGGGCAAAACATTTTTACCTAAAAAACGCTTATCGCCGTTTTCATTAAATTATGGTTTCGAAAACTAAAAAAATAACTCCCCATTACTTTTATATAGTACCCATTTTAATATTTAAGCTGCCAGCAAATCAAAGCCCAAAATGCTTTTTTAGATGGAGACCTGTAGTTGCCATGCCACTAATATAAAGTTTGTTATCCTGATTTTGCTATCCTGCTAATATTAGTCGCCAAGTCATTATTTATAGTACCTCACCTATGATTTTAGTAATCTTGTTTATTATTTCTGCTACCTTAAAGTAGCTGCCATTATTTGAATTTTAAAATATCCTTAGTTTAAAGCTCATTTAATATAAATGATTGCCAAAATATTTAATCGCTGACAAGTTATTATTTTAGTTGCAAATAGTTTGCTGCTCTTTAATTTTTCTGTCGCCGCGAAAATAATAAGCCGAACAAAAGTATCTCTTTAGTCTTTGGATGTCCAGCTGTCCCTGTACTAAAATTGATTCTGTCATGTTTCAAAGGCCTTTTTACCGACTGTACAAACAGTGTCCTGTAGGAATACAACACGTTTCATGGCTTACATGGCTATGCAAACCAATACGAGAACGGCACACACGGCCACATGCTTGGCAGATATATGTAAGAAGCGCTTCTTACATATATCTGCGCGTGGTGACGTCACGTTTACAACTAAAATTAATCCAGGAATGGGAAAGGCATTAATGTATACGGTTTGCATAGCGGTCCTGTAGCTCAGTTGGAAGAGCAATGTTCCTGCAGTGGATCGCATAAAATTTAAGCTTGCAGGAATGTCAAATTAATTTTACTAGTTAATTAATTAACGTAAATACTACGTGTGATGTTCGTTTGTTGATCGGAGCTCGCTCTGGTATCTTAGTTCTTCTCGATGTACCATAGTATGGTACGACAAAGATGTATGATGTATTGATGGATGATACAATACATGTAACAATATCTCCGTAGCACAACACTATATTCTCATAGTTGATCAACCAAGAAGAGCGTCTCCGGCTGTTCGGATGTCCAGGTGGCTATCCTCGCCTTTCTCAGCAAAGCTTGGTGAAATTTTGTGAGCAGGTTTCATAATTAAATAAATAATAATATTTTACGTCACATATAGCTACAATTAAATTAGACTTAGTCAAATTAATATAATAGATACCAGGGACCTAACACTATTATTAGGTACAATTAGTCGTTAACTAAATTCCTGTGTAAACTCGTCAACGGTCCTTCAGAAGCACGATAGTTAAAGTAGTTATCGATTTCACGTGAAATGTCACGTATCAGCGGCTTCACTTTAAATGTGACGTGGAATAAATGTCGCGTGTGAGATTCTCGAATTGAAAATGTATGAACGTTTTCAATAGGTACGTTTGGAACTTTTTAGGGTTTCGTACCCCCGCATTAACAAGCGGAACCCTTATTGGACTCCGATGTCTGCCTGTCCCAGCCAATTTGCCCGGAATCTTCTGAACCGATCAAGTTGAAAGGTAGGTACGTATGTAGGTCTGTGACCCAAACAGGGACGTAATGAAATTCAAGTATGAGGATGAAAATAACATTTTGAAATATGTAGCTTGTGATATATAAAAATAAAATGTTTGACCTGTTCCTCCCCGAAAAAACTTGCTGTGTTACAGGTGCGGAACACTTAATGCGCGAGCGCTACCCGCACTTTACCATTATTATAATGAGCAATAATTCTCCCTCATTCTAATCCATGAATATTAAATTGATTCTTACCAGCTAACACTAAATAAACGATTATATTATTATAAACATTCAGTTCAGTACAGTGCGTGAGCGGACAAAATGCGATTCGCGTTTTATACCTGTCTCACTCGAATCCAGAACCTCTCAGTTTTCACCCAAAAAGTTGTGTGTTGTTGGTTATCCGTACTAGGCTCAATCCCAATTTTATTGGTTCGAATAATTGCGGTTTGACTATATTTCATTTAGTTCGCAGGTATTTTCAATTTTCTTTGCGGTGCTTTCCATAATACGTATCACTACATAGTATAAAACAAAGTCGCTTCCTTGCTGTCTGTATGTCCCTATGTATGCTTAGATCTTTAAAACTACGCTACGGATTTTGATGCAGTTTTTTTTTTATAAAGTGATTTAAGAGTAATGTTTATATGTATAATACATGCATAATTTATCAGCATTGCACCCGTGCGAATCTGGGGCGGGTCGCTAGTGTTATTATAAAGATGGCGTTCGCTTTATTGGCGAATACAATAGAAACCCCCAAAATCTTTAAAGCAACATATTTAAACAGCGCGTATATTTGATACAACCGCATATTGTAGCCAGACGGAGATTTGAGTGCTATAATCTGATATTTATAACAATTATTAACTTAGCGTTAACTACCATAGAGTAATTATTTTTTGAAAAATTTCCGAGCAGCAATGTATGGCGTAGTTATTACCTACTAGTGACAGTTGTGACATCACGATGTTATGTGTCAACAAACAACAACAAACAAGTACATTAATTTTATAATTATTATGATTAATTTTATATGAAAAAAAAAATGTTCGATTTTTTTTATAATTTATGGATAAATAAGCCCCCGTAAAGTATGCGGTTAAATCAAATATACACACAATATTGTCATTCCATATTTTGGGTAGCAGCAACTTGAAATCTGATTTCTAGGTAAGAGTTTTAGTTTAGGTTGCTGTATTTATTTACACAGTGTAAACTGTGATTGTAGCGCCATCTACAATTAGCTATACATTTTTTGTTTTTTACATGTTTCAAATAAAAGATAGTAAACTATAAGAATCTTCAGTGTGTAGTGTGGGATCTCAAATTCTCCTGGATGCAGAGTTGTGGTATCTTCAATATTCTTTGCGAAGTTTTCCATAGTATGTTAATCTAAAGACGTCGTTCGCTTTATTGGTGAATACAATATAAACGCACGACATCTCTAGAGCAAAATACTATATATTTCCATATTTTCGGTTGCAGCAGGTAGGTAGCGTTGCTGCTCAAGATATTTAATATAAATACATATTTACAATTCTACTTATATTGAACGGTAAGCATATTCAAAATAAGGAAGGTTAAATATTCTACAAGTCAACCATCCTACCTTGTTTAACATATGGCTGTCAAAGTTGGTCGTTAAGAAAATGTGATGAATTCAAGCTAGCAGTCTGTCAACGTAAAATAGAAAATAAATAAATATTAAGGGACAATCTTACACAAATCGACCTAGTCCCAAACTAAGCAAAGCTTGTACTACTTGACGACGATATACATAATATATAGATAACATCCATGACCCAGGAACTTGAAATGATTCGAGCTCATCACACAAAATTTTGCCTCGGCCGGGATTTGAACCCAGGGCCGCCGGCTCATAAGGCGTCTGCACTAGAAACTGCGCGTCATCGTATGTTAGAAATAAAACTAGAATCAGCGACCAAGCTATTAGGGAAAGGACCGAATTGACTGATATCGACGACATTTGACGACGCGTTTGGCTCGGTTGGTAGACACCTGCCTACTGAGTCGGCGGTCCCAGGTTCGAATCCCGGCCGGGGCAAATATTTGTGCAAAATATTTGTTCTTGGGTCATGGATGTTATCTATATATGTATTTTTATATTATGTATATCGTCGTCTAGTACCCATAGTACAAGCTTTGCTTAGTTTGGGACTAGGTCGATTTGTGTATGATTGTCCCTTAATATTTATTATTTTATTTTTTATTTATCGTCTACAGAGTAAGGTTACTGAACCGGAACTGGGCGGGTCATGTATGTAGAATGGACAACAAAAGATGGTCCAAAACAATTATAAAATGGATCACGCGGGACAATAGATGACCGAGATAACGTCCAAGTAAGATATGGTCAGACATCTTCAAGGAAAGGCTGGGACCACACTCGATAAGAGAAGCTAGAGATAGAGAGCTATGGAAAGAAACGGGGAGGCCTACGCCCGGGAGATGACTATTAATTAGCGTCGAAACTATATTTTTTATTATATTTTGTTTACATTGTATTGCATGTGTAATGCCTTTTATGTTATTTATTTTATAACATTGCGTTAGATTTATGATTTGGGAATCGATGAAATTTTTCAAATCCCTTATATTTTTTCTATAAAAAGGCGTTTTAGAGCGTTTTGGTTGCTATCACTTTCCTATAGCATATATTGAAAAACAGAAAAAAAATGCAGTTTGCGCTTTGACCTGTATGCGCCAGAGAGTTGAACGACTCTTGAATCGTGGTTGTGATAGGCGGTAACGCGGTCTTCTTGGCATCCCTGGTCCCCGATAGTCAGCAGGACTAGGCGATGGTCAGCGGAAAAAATACACCAAAATTGTCCGAAAAAACATTATTACATTATTGCCACATTACTACATAGTATAAAACAAAGTCGCTTCCTGATGTCTGTCTGTCTGTCTGTCTGTCCCTAACCCTATGTATGCTTACAGCTTTAAAACTACGCAACGGATTTTGATGCGGTTTTTACAATAGATAGAATAATTCAAAAGGAACGTTTATATGTATAATACTGCATAATCTAGTAGAGAAACACTGATAATTTTGGAGGTTTCTAATAAGATGTCGTAAGAAAGACTCATTTTTTTTGCACTTATATTACAAACGCTGGCTGAACCCTACGAGATAGATCAAAATAATGTACTACAGTATTGTACACTTTAAAAAGGTCTACAAAAGAGTCCGGTATATGTCCATCTCTTAGGGATAACCCACAATAACCATTTTTTATCCTTTATTTTTTACGAGAAATAATGTCTTATTTAAAGCCTGACCAGAAATGAGGATTGTCAAGAGGGCGCTATTTATAAGATTTATATGGCAACTATTTTGCAACCAATCGCAACCCACTATAATGACATTAGTTTAAGTACCTTTCAGTTCCACTATGTTAATCTCGTAATATAATTTAATGAAATGCACTCCTTTCCTGACTGTTTTTCGTGTAGTAAACACGTGTACACTTTATTTATAATCTTACGTTCATGGCTATGAATGGTTTTCGGCATTTTCTTTGGATAATTTTAAATATTTGTCTTTTAAAGAAACCACGACGAATGACATTGGCATTGTTGACAAACCATCATAAAATCATTGCCAGTGTAAGAAATTAGTTCCAGTGAAATTCCGCAATATGGCGCATCCTCATATATTTCTGGTCAGGCTTTACGAAGCATTTTTAGCATTACAGCATTAATCCTTATCCAATTAAGTACCTATTAAATACATTGTGCATTAAATATAGATCAACATAGCCCTGTACAGCATTCAATTTAAACGGGCCGGCGGCGCGTGCCTATAAATTGCATTGCACGTGCGAAACCGGGGCGGGTTGCTAGTAAAATATAATAGTAATTTACACAAGTTACAAACAATAAGTTACAATACTCATAAAATGTATATCGTTTTTTTTTTCACTTGTGCCAGCTGCACATAATTTGATCTTAGATTCCGGATAGATTATGCATACCTATAGAGTCTATGAGACTATTTCATTATGTTCCTTGAGCGTTTTTATTTTTTGTCTGAAGTTTGGTATAATATGTGGAAATATAGTTGCGCTGTATTAGGGTCCTTATCCCTTAAAAATGCCGATCGTGTTAGGCCTTTTTCTCCATGATCAAACACGTTTCATAACATTTATCAGTGTTACTACCTAGAACAGGGCCATTGCGATGTTTCATTGATATTTTTTGTTTCAAAATTTTTTCGAAATTGTTTAAATTTATCCAGAAAACTGTTTTTTTTTTACTTATTTTCGACTGCACGCAATAAAAGCCATAAAAGCTTTGTTACATTCTAGAACTCAGCGAAAACTATTATTCACTTCAAAAAGTTGGTTCAAAATTATCAATATGTTTGTCATAATATGAAATAAATACATTTTAAAAGGAATAAGGCTTAACTCGGTACTCCGTTGGACGTACCACTTTCATTTAAAATAGAGCAAAAATGTTCTCAACATTATGCGCGCCCTGGGACAGCACAAAGTCGGACTACACGCATTTAAAAAAATTAATTCCTCAAAACGCTTTTTATCGATCTAAGGCTGGATTTAACCAGACTTATATACCTACCAGGAATAACGCTTGACTCTCCGATAGTAATGTCATTGTAAGCGTTATTCTTGAAATAAAAGTTTGGTCGAATGCAGCCTAAAAGTAATTGGTTTTTTTGTACTACGATAGTGGCTAAAAAGCATGCGACCCGCCTGATGTTAAGCAGTTACCGCCTCCTATGATTCGCCTTTTATTAAGGCTTCGTTAAATGCGAACAAAATTCATTGAACTGCTAGGACCGTCGCTGGTTGTCATAAGTCATTTCGATCAATTTTGCTCGCATTTTATCGGTAAAATACATATAAATAAATTTATATAATACTCGGGTATTATATAAATTTAAGTATATGAGCGCTGGCGTAAGCTGATATACTTTCTTAGAACGAAAGAAAAGAACGTAGCCACCCCATGACATTGCAATGATGGACAATGTCCTACGATTAAACGATTTTAGCTTAATTACTTACCCCTTCCTCACACTGTTTCTGTCTCAGACAGTACAGAAAAGATGGCAGGTTGGCACGGCGCCGCGCCCATGCAAAACAAATGACGATCCTGCATCACGCTATAAATAAATAAATATCGGACAACCGGGAACACACAAATCGGGTTTGGTTCCCACATCGCCGTTGATCGTTAGGTATAAACCTACTTAATCCAATGAATGTGTTTTACCTTACAAACAGTCCGGTAATTTTGAATTTTTGATATGTTGTCTAGGATGATTAGTGAGTTCAAAATTCTAAATGCACATTTCTCCCTCCTCCGCGCCCGCTGCCATATTGAAAAATACCGGCAAATTCTGCAGATTTTTGCTTATACCTTCGTTTAGGAGCATTTTAGCTAGAAAAGAGCTTAGACAATAACCCGCTAATGGGATTATCACCACGCCACATAAGTGATTCACCGATGGCACACAAACACGAGTCCGCAGTAGGTGGTAGAGCACGACGAAGATTTTTCTGCTTAAGGTTCTCCAGGTGTCGTCATGTTATAATTTGACACTCCATATTCATGGATGTACATCATTTTAACATAATGTTTCATGGCGTAACTGGATATTATTTAGTGCAGTATTGAGGTAGCCGTCAATAAAATTATTATCAGGGTTTGTACGCACATGATTACAGACATATGCAAATGCACTGTGAAGCGATTTGACTAACCGAGGCGGTGGCTTGTGAATATCTTTCAGTACGCTACATTTCTAAATATTTAACGTAATGTGTTTTGACTATAATTAAAGCCATGTCAGGCAAACAGATAATATGAATAGTGTGAGGAATAATAAGGAATAGCCAGATTAAACGTGCCAGTAAAACATAACTACAAGATGTTCAATTTTCTTTAGTACATTCCAACTATTGCAATATATTGTCGCAAAAATTTCAGATACCATACCCCGGGGCTTTAGGTGCGCGAATGATTTAACACTATTTAGGCCGACAGTAGGCGTCAATCATACGTGCACCTAAAAGTACGGGGCATGAAGATAATTTGGTTCTGTCTTTTGTGAAACCGTCAGCCTGCTTCAAGCCATGGACACCCTCGTCAAATGCGCCCGGAGTCTGAGTCGATTATTGTGTCTAATGATAATAAATAATAATAGGTAAAGATAAATATAAAAAATAATAATAAGTGTCCCGATAATCGTTTCGGTGAACGGTCTTATAACGAAGTGTCTCGACAAACACCTCAAGGGGCGGTACTCCTGGACACGATGCGTATCGTCATCTTTTCTCTGCAGCCCTCACCACACCGGTAGCCTGGGCCCTGCCCCGCTGTCGGCGGCACCCTAGGTTAGGTTTTTTATAATGTGTTTATATTTTGTAAATTCTGTTCATTTGACTTTTGTATCTCAAAAAAAAATGTTCATCATGCCTATATTTTACCTTTATAATAATATAGATGTAGGTACCTAAGTATTATAATACTGGCAATAAATCTGTTTCTATGAACGCTCGGAAATGTTGCACTAAGCCCTGCTTGGGAGTATTAGAGCATTGTTCAACAATGTCAACAAGTTTTCACGGGAAATTACAAATACAATATTATATGATCTAAGTATTTTATTGTTCGATTTCACTTTACTCCCAAGACGTAGCTTTAAAATGTTAAACCAACTCCAATATTTTTCCAATAACGAAATTCACGGCGAACGAAATGAGAAGAAAATAGTTATTTGTGCAACAAGAGAGCAAAGTTGTTTTTTGTTGCGAGTGCTGATATTGAGTCTTGAACAAGCGAAGGATTCTATGTTTCAATCACGAGCGTAGCGATTGATTCTAAGTAAGAATCCCGAGTGTAGCGAGGGTCTCAACAGCACGAGATGCAATAAAACTTTGCTCTCGGTGTAGCACACACAACTATTCACCCCATATTCCGCTTGACGCTTGATGTTTAATAGTCATTGTTGCTGATTTCAATTATATTATTAATTAGAAAATAGATACCTGCTCAATATAATTTTATTGAAATTATAACGTTCCAACTGGTACAGTACCAGTCCCTCACAACCACCACGGTTGTCATTATTTGGTCAAATCGGAAGATTTAGTAGATACATTACATGTTACTTAGTTTATTATTGCGTCTATGATGAATTGGTAAAATTATAAATTATTTGTATAGGTATTTACCATGGAAGAAAGAGACTAAGTATTTAATTACAGTACCTATTAAGTTGAAAAACCTTTTCTTTTTTTGAACATTAATCTATTTGATTTATGTAAAATACTGACATATTTAAACATTCGGTCGTTAAAACAATATGTTGCTATTAAAACTTCTTCGGGTGTTTTTTTTTTTTATTTTATGGTATAATGGGTATCGGAACGTGATCTGTTTTTATCACTCACTTTTTTTATATTCATATTCGAATGATTCTAATTTTATAACGAACCCGTGGCTGAGAAATGACATCGTGGCCAAAAATTCAAATAAAATAAAAAGCTACTTTCTACTAACGCTCGAATCAAAATCGCATTTTAAATTCCTAGAGGGTGCTGTAATATAATTAAAGATAATAATTTGTTATTAATTAATATATTATAAAGTAAATAACATTAAAACAATTTATATAATACTTGGTAACTATATAAGTAAATGACAGAAAAAAGTACGGGAGTAGAAAAATACATTAAATAAGAGACTATTAAACTAACGGATCATTACGTTAAAGATACTATACATCAAAGTTACTAACAATAAAGCAATTTAGTAGCACGCGGTTTACGAAGCCCCTTGGTTAAGACATGCCTCCGTATTTATTTATTTATCGTATGGATTCCATTGTAGTTCTCTACTAAAATTTTTAAATTGTTAGATTTAAGGTAACTGCATCCGTCGACAGTTTACATTTAAGGCCCGACAATATTTCCATTTATTTATATGTATTTACATTAGGCCTGCTGGAGCTGACAAATTGACAATGCTCCTCGTAGGCATCGGATCGGACTTCTGAGAGCACGAGCTTCTGAGTGACTGTTTATTGGTTGACAGTTGAGCAACTTCATGAAGTACTGTCGCCACTCAGCTTTTAGCGCCTCCGTATCTATTATAAGATCCCCCTGGTCATTCTCGAGGAATTGCGCGGCGGGCTGGTATCCCCTCTTAACAGTTGTTAGTTCCTGGTAAGACTTTCTACACTTATCAGCTCTAATAAGCGTCTCTATGTCTCTGAGCTGATGTTCCAGATGTTGCCTCTTAAGATTCCTTATCAGGTTCCTACAGCTATACCGTGCTTCCCTGTAGCTGTAACGTAAACTATTGGGACCTAGACTATATGTACATATATCCCCTACGTCGCTACCATTAGGTATTAAAAAATAATTAATGTCGGCTCCATAGCTCTCTAAAGTTCTACTGTGCTATCAGAAGTTCGATTGATGTCATGATGATCTATGCTCCTAAAGTATAAAAAAAAATCTTAATTAAATAGTCTAATGCATCTTATCATCATACTACATGCTCATTATAAAAATTAGGGTCGTGATAAAAAGTATTTCAAATTGATATAGTTCAGCCAGCTATTAATAGTTTCGGTAACTTTAAGCTTACCTGCAGGTCCAAGACCAAATCCATCATCAAGGTAATCATCGGCTTGAAGACCATCATGAATATTAAGAAACGTAATATTTTCCAACTTCGATACCTGTCGCTGCAAGTTAATATTTACGCCATTCACAAATTTATTATAACGGTAGAAGATTAAACTAAAAGGTATCGAGCACACGATAACTGTACAACGGGTTATAGTTTTCACAGTTTCTGCGATCACACGCGCTGTCTTTGTAGGAGAGCGGGAAACGTTACAATCGAATCCTCCACACATGACCACGACACGATCGCATACCGCAAACAAAGCTGTCTTTATAACTATGTCCTGAAAAACACGTTTTGTATTCGCAAATTGAATTATGTCGGCTGTGAAATTGTAATCCGAGTATCTTATGTGTTCAAGCCAATGTATTAATCCTTCGCCGTGGTAGTCTGATATAAGTAGGAGATTTGCTTTCTGCTCTGGCTTTGGCTTTATAAATTCTTTATTGGATCCCATCATGGCTGCACCAGGATTCTCATTAATTTTTTTGATCGTCCATGCCTGTCGGAGAGAAAAATTTATTGTGCAATCATATCAAACAAAAGTCTAGTTTCATAGGGACAGATAAAATACCGGATGTTTAATTCTACAAGATATCAGTTATGTCATGAAATTAAGAAATAAAAACAGTAAAGGTACTTTGATATGTCGGACTTCAAATGCACGCTTTGATGATATATTTTTCAGTCCAAAAGCAAATTCCAAGTTAATTATACAACGACCATGCACTTAAACGCACTTTTCACAGTTAAAATGGCAAATTAGTTACGATTTTTCCTGAAATAAAACTGATTTTACTACAAATCCAGAATTTTATAATAGTATATAAACAAAGTGCATTCAAACATTTTCTAAAATGAAGCTATTAATTTCTTTCACGATTGTTATTATATAAAATTGTTGTTATAAAATATAACGATAGATATCTAGTTACCTACCTATCACGATCTCATTTATTTCTGATACCAAATTTTTATTAAAGACATTTTATGGTGAACAACAATGAATCCTATCGATTAGTCGAATAAAATTTATATTTTATGTACAATATTTATTGCATGTTTAATTGGTTCGAATTCCGAGTGAAACAAGCGAATACAAGAAAATAAAAGTTTACTTTAAGTAAAATTATGTAACTTAAGGATTTAAGGCGGTTTCCCTCCAGGACCTTAATAATTTCCACACTGTATACCATTTGTTGACATCCAAAACTCAGTAAGTGTGAACTCAGTAACAAATACTCCTCGCTCTGGGTCGCATCTGGTTCAACAGATTTCGTTGGCCATACAACGGGAACGCTGCCAGTGTAATGAGAACGTTTGGGAACAGATCATTATAACACTAGTAGTTTGGGCCAGGTGCGACTCGGGGCGAGCCTTTATAAGTCCTTCTTCACCTTCTTAAAAAAAAAGAAAAAAAAAACTACTTAAGACAAACAAGAAGACAAGTGCAAGTGATAAGCAGAGAAATCAAAACGGTCGAACACAGAACATTTCCTTCCCATTCAGTTGCCAAAATGTCGTTACGTTTTGGAGGAAACAGTCAAGAAAACACCTCGATTTGTATAGAAAAAGCAGTGATATATATCCTCTTAATTAAAGGACAAGGTGTATGAAGTGGTATAACAAATGAGTATCAGTTACGTCAAAATTCAAATATAGAACGCCAATTTTTCTGGATACAGACGCGTAACTGCTACATTAAGAAGCCTTATTCCTTTTAATTTTTTTTTTCATATTATGACAAATATATTGATAATTTTAACCAACTTTTTGAAGTGAAAAGTGTGTTTTGAAGTCAATACTTTTCCCGAGTTCTAGGAAGTAACATAGCTATTTCATGCTTTCATTGCGTGCAGTCGATAAAAAATTAAAAAAAAACTAATTTTAGAATATTTAAATAGAAATCCCAATAGCCCTGTTCCAGGTAGTAAGATCAACAATATGTTAAGAAACATGTTTGATCAAGAGAATCTATCTAAAACAATCAGCATTTTAAAAGGAGTAAGGCCTCTTAAGTTTTCCTATACAAAGTTCTTAAAAAACAGCCATCGAATATTTCAACCAGTTGCTTCATTTATTAAATGCTTTATATCTAAACGAACACCGTTCACTAAAAGTTCAGAAAGCGACTCTATTGTAGACATAGATATGGTTTAACTCTTTGTCTACGTCGATCCACCTGTTGCTGTACTGCCGCTCACTGAAGCGAAAACAATAGACATAGCTAGAAGAAAGCTGGCGCCAAATAAGACATATCGACGCGACGAACTATATTATATATCGACGGTTAAGAATCAATACCGTCTAACATTTTTGACGTGTTTTACCTTTTAATGCAGGTTAAGAAAAAAAAACGAATAGAATGCCATAATCGTCTAAATTTTGTTTTTCTTACTTAGACAATATTGATTAAGCGTCGATATACTAGAAGGCACTCGCAACTATGTCCGCGTATTGTTTTTCCATAGACGGATCCTATAACCATTTTTGGATGTCCAGCTGTCCCTGTACCGAAAGTCGTTAAAATTTGTCCAGCCGTTTCGGCGTGATGAGAGGGCAAAGGAAATTATGAAAACAGATGGCGCCAGGTTGACACGGCGCCGCGCGTCCGTACAAAACAAATGACGATCCTGCATCACGGTATTAAGATTTTTCTTGAAATCATGACCCCTCTCCATAGAAAAATTATATTCAATACAACCCTAGAATTTTATAATAGTATAGATATACAGCTAAAGTATTTATATAGTCCTCATTAGTTTCGATTTCAGCGACCCTTAGCTAAAACTATAGACTTTGTGTTATTTGCTCGAATATGGCTGGGTAAGCCAGAATTTTGTTCGAATATTCTGTTTAGCTATAAAAGTGACCGTGCGAGCGAAGCCTTTCCGTTTCACCTTGGGGCTGATTTCCAGCTGTTACCAAAAAATCTGACCAGGCCGTATTTCAGCCATTTTGAAACAGAATCATCAGTTCTGTGTCTACACTCTACAGCTCACAAAGTTAAGCCACTGTAATACGTATCTGTTTTAGCTGTAGTAACGTAATCGTGTGCTATGTATTTGGATGTACAACAATCCCCGCACCTAAATTGGTTACCCGATCAGATCAGATCAGAAATGGTGGCTTGGTCGGGAGCCTTACGGCTGGATGCGACATCGTGTTGCTAGGCCTTAAGCAGCGCACTGCCCCAGCGCCTAGCGTGTGTGTGCTGGCGTGCATGGGCATTTGAACCAGCGGCCGTGTACGTAGACATGTTAATCGAGTTAAAAGTATTCTATAACCATATTTTGTCGTCCATTGTCCAGTTGGAAGAAACGAAAAAACAACAACACCAAAGAAATCGTTCCCTGTACCTAACGTTTCTGGGCCTTGTAAGGGCTTATGAAACCTGTAAAGTCAGTTGTTACAGTCATTCTTTGCCGTTATTTGTGTAATAAGTAGGTATGGTTTTACATTATATGAAATTAACAACATTTTTTTTTCGATATTGTCAAATTAAGGATAAAATATGAAATATTACCACATTTTTTAATTTTCGAAAATATACCAATTAGTGATTGAAAAGTTAATTTGAATAGTTCCTTATTCTAAGAGAGCGTAAAAGTGAATCAGTATTTGTCAGAGCGCAGAAAATCATACAGTCGGGCGGATTTAGTATGGAGATTAAACCACTATTCTTTTTGTGTGTTGCGACTCAAATTTTCCACAAGGTAACGTCATGTAGAGGGCCGATTAGTCGGTGCAATCAAATAAAAATAATAGCTTTGGGTTCTGCGATAGTAAATTAATGAAATTATTTTAAACCAAACTCTAATTGAAAATTAAAATGTTGTCAATTGTTTAAAGTGCCTCTACGCGTGCTTCAGCTCTGCATCCACCTCTCAAAGGTCCGGGACACCATTATCTCGTGAGCGATAGAGTACCTACAAAAATTAACGCAGCAGACGAATACCTACACGTTATGTATCGCTGTCATCCTCCATCCCCAAACAGATGGTTAGTCATTGGCAGTGGCGGAAAGGGGAGGCCCTGTCAACGGGCAGGGTTAAACACTTTAGGGACTCTGTGGGACGGCGGTAGCTATGCCCCTGACCACCAGTCCAACCAACCAACCCTACAACCAATTCTGAACATGACATATCCTCCCACAAAAATCAAAAGCTTTACCGACTATTCTCCTCGTGTGGGATGTCTAAATGTTGACATTGGCGAAATACCTCTGGCTAACAGCAAGAAGTGAAAGCGATAAAAAAAAGTTCAAGCAAAGTATGGCCTTTCGTCTGTATCTTCAGACCAACTCGATGGTAGGTACCATACAAATACACTTTATTTCACCTCAATCAAATACACAGGAAGAAATAAAAACATGTGAGATACAATAAAAACAAACAGAGGTGTAGACAACAGGCGGCCTTTTCGCTAAATAGCGATCCATAATGTTTAACCTTTTGAACGCGTTTGTCCCATGTCAAAATGTGGCTTACACGCCAATAGTTGAAAAAAGAAAGAGCGAATATATACCTTATATGTCAGCAGGAAAATTGCTTTTACAGCGTCCGCCATTACCCATTTAGTGGTCGTTGGCGTTCAAAGGGTTAATGTTGCATTGTCACGGAACTTATAAGTACTTAAGGTCCGTGACAACATATTAAGCATTCAAAATTTTAGCTTATACCACAAATATTGAAGAGAACAATAGGGCGCCATATTGCAGATTAATTTTTAGGGGTACTCATTTATTTTACTAGCAACGACAATTTTTTGGTAACTGACGTTGAAAGTCAGTGAATGTTATTGATTTAAACAGACGAAACACTGACGAAACAGGACTAAAAACTATCCGCAGTGATGAAATACAAGTCTTTTTCTCAATAGGATTCAGTATTTATTTTGCAAGAAGAACGAAGGATTGAGCAGCATTCCAGTAAACAATGTTTTGAATTTTTGTAATGACAAATCGCTACTGTCGTTTTCTAATGCAATATATGACGCATGCACATTATTGCCATATGAAAGCTGTTTGTAGCGCCACTATTCCTGGACAATATATGACGCATGCACATTATTGCCATATGAAAGCTGTTTGTAGCGCCACTATTCCTGGACAATATATGACGCATGCACATTATTGCCATATGAAAGCTGTTTGTAGCGCCACTATTCCTGGACAATATATGACGCATGCACATTATTGCCATATGAAAGCTGTTTGTAGCGCCACTATTCCTGGACAATATATGACGCATGCACATTATTGCCATATGAAAGCTGTTTGTAGCGCCACTATTCCTGGACAATATATGACGCATGCACATTATTGCCATATGAAAGCTGTTTGTAGCGCCACTATCCCTGGACAATACCGACTATTAGGCTATACATTCGAAAATTGCAAGTCAAATCTTGTGAACAAGAAACAATTAAAAAACTACATTCACCTACGAGTTACTCCATATAGGAAAGGCTAGGTAAGCTAATTTTGTTCCCAGCATAAAGTTTATATCGCGGAGGTAGTAAAACTATAAAATGGTTATCCGTTGGTCCGCGAACTTTGTCCACGTGGAAGGAAAAGCCATAACCCTCTTTTCCTTCTCCGTAGTCGGTCAAAAAGTATCTTATAAACGTCTGGAGACGCGCAGCTACCAAAATATTGTTGAAATCAATTCAGCCGTTTAGGCGTGATGTAAGGATAAAGATTACAATTTTACCTATTTTTTTAAATTGCCTATAAAAATTATAAACAATAAAAAAACACTGGCACAAAAGAAAACGGCGAAGTGAACTTAAATCCATATACACTTATTTCGCTTTTACTCTGAGCAAATCGACCAATTTCTTTTTAAACCTAAGTATAAATATGATTTATTACCAATAAAAAAAAGAAACACTGGCACAAAAGAATATGGCGGGAAAGTGAACCACTGGCCTAGAATCGGGTGCATGCGCGTTGGGTGCCGAGCAGTTTCCTCCCGTCCTTGACACCGCACCGATGCGCGCTGCACTGCGCGCATCCCGGCGACCTTGAACTTTCATTCGTTTTCAAGGTCGCCGGTAAATATTTGGCGCTTGTTTAATGGACCTGTGAAGTCTATACATAAACTTACGTTAAGTGGTGAAGTGCTTGGAACGCGTGGATTGGCTCGCGGCAGGCGCGAAACGACGAATAAGGAAGCGTACGTTAAGGCTACAACTAAGAAAAGAAAGACTTAGTCCGCGAGCACTTGTTAAGAGACTTTAATCGTAATAATAAAATATAAATTTATATAGTTGTTTACCTAAGTTATTTTTATTTATGCGTTGCGATACGACCGCCGGCGACAACTCGTGAATCAGAATGAGCCGTCTGTTTAGGCAACAAACGGAACTTTCCAGGAGGCTAGAAATCACACCCCTTTCGAAACGAGGTGTACACAGACTTTTTTTCAATTCAATTACAAAAAGGCACCTACGTTATAAGTCATCGTGGCGCATAAGACGTTTTACTGCGCGTTAAGTTTTGTTTATCAAGCTTACATCTAGGAATGCATCCCTGTTGCACGTAATATATTGCATCGATGATAGAGTAGGTGAGGTATATGTTTGAGAGTGTTGTAGCGGGTGGTGTTATGTAGGGTGCATGCCCATGGACCTTGGCCATGTCGGGTCCGTCCCATCGTGGGTGGCTGTTGGTGTTATAACCGGCTGCTGAGCTCGAAGCCGACCATTCCCGCTCCGATCGTGGTCGAAGTATCTGCTCCCACAACGTGAACCGAAGTCAGCTTTCCTTGCAGCCAGGACTCAGGTGATTTTAAGTGCATTTCCTTTGTATTTCCGTGATTTTACGTTGACATATTTAAAGTTTTCCTTGTTTTTTTTTATCACAAAATTATTTTATTTCAGTTTGATTGTTCAATTTATTTTGTGTGAATAAGTGATAAAATTTACCGTGTCAGCGAAAGGATATTTTGAATTTCAAAAAAAAATCCCAACTACGTGCGAAGTTCGGAAAAGTAAATTTCACATTAAAATATCCTTTAGCATCTAATTTCAGCCGCCGATAAATTATTTTAACATTAAAAGTGCCTTTGCAGTTACAATATCGTTTCGTGCCGCTTTACTCGCCGCGAACGTGACCCTTTCTCCATTCATTCGTTACATTCACACATTCGTTCAATTTTGACTTCATTTACAAAATTTAACCGCAACTGGCTACTGCGAAATACTTTTAGTTGAGAGTTTCACAACTACTGAACGGGAGATCAGTTTTTTTTTTAATTTGCATAATATAAATATATAACCCGGTTACAATAGTAAAGCCATCGACGCCAGGTCCACAGATATTGTAACGGGGCTATATAACATTTCCAGCCCATTTGCTCACTCTGCGAACATTTTTAATTAAATATATACCTGAAAATAGCAGACTGCATTTTTTGAACCGTCGCAATCGTTTATTAGTGATCAAAAAGTGTGTGAAAATAGCGAATTATTATTTTATTAGCTGTACGGCGACACTTAATGTTTAAAAAAAAACATTTACTGATTTACATTTTTTTTTATAAAAAGTAAAAATATTTATATTTAACGTGTTGGAAAAATAATACGCATCAAGCAGTGTTTTATTAGCCCGGTGTAACTTGCCAGTAACAATTCTCCTATTAAATTTGTCTATAAAATGGACTCAGTCCTTCCGACATCTGGCCGTTAACTATCGTCGTATAAAACGACGATAAACAAAACTAAGACTTGTTTTCAGAACTTCCTATCAAATTTAATACGCCATTGAAAATGCCACTTTGAATTGGCACCGTTAAAACTTTAATTTCAGCGACAATAGTTATCTCTTAATTTTGCGTCTTGCAAAAATTCTAATTACGAAAAAAAATCAACTCGTATTATTTTTTTAAAGTATAGGTTTTCGACGAATTGTAATTCAATTTATGTTAAAAAAAGTCTCAAAGCAATAATTCTTAAAACATCCAAGTATATAAAATTTGTGTTGAATACATAGCTCGTAAAATGACCGTATTATAAGGTGCCAAAAGGAAAAAAAAATTAAATTTATGCAGACTGTCTTGCTCGTTGATACATTTTCTTCGCTACGGCAGAAGACAACTGCGAGATCCCAAAAAAGTTACATGCGAAAGAGGAAGAAAAAAAGGCAGCAGTTATGCGCAGTACCAGGGAACAAAATCGCTGGCACCATTGAAGAAGACAATGAAAGCAGTTTTGCGGCGTCTGAAACTTACAACGGAATTTTACCGTGATATTTATATGTATTATATAATGTAATATATACGTTATTTACTTATTTAATAAAACACAAGATAATCACTACAACATGCAAGTCCTTTTTTTATTAAATATACAATAATAAATACATTGTTTGAAAAAGAAAAGGTTTTTTTTTTCATCAACCGATAGGGACATATAGAACACTAGAAAGAGCTCGCGAATTTTTTCCGTTTTTTGCTATGTTACATATTTATATGTCCAGCTATTCCTGTACCAATATTGGGTAAATTTTGTCCAGACATTACACGTGATGAAAAAACAAAGATTAAACTATTATGGTGAAAGAATGTCCAAATACCTAGTACCAAAAATATTTAATAAAATAGATTTGCTAAGACAAGAACCAAAATTAAGAAAAACACTGTTCACAATCAAAGCTTAGGGATTTCCTTCTCAATGCTGTCAGCAGGTTGAAAGAACTCATACTACCCTATATTACAATCGGACACCTCAACTGTGAAAGTTGTTGTCGAGAAGGAGATATCTCGTCATTGCTTATTCTGTTGATAAGATACGCTAAGTTGTTTTATCAAAATTGAGCGCGTCTCGCCAATAAACGTTACAGTTTGGCGAAAAATTACATAAATTTGTATTTTATGTATGTTTTTTGTTGGTAAATAAATAAAAAAAAAAAAATTTTTTTACAATTTTGTAATATTACTAGGAGGTACCCGCATCTTCGTCCTCGTATTTTTTCGTTACCGTAGATGGATAAAAAGTATCCTAGAACCATCTTTGGGTGTCCAGCTACCCCTGTAATAAAATTTATTTAAATTTGTCCAGCCGCTTTGGCGTGGTGTGAGGACTAAGGAAATTGTGCCAACAGATGGCAGCAGATTGGCTTGACACCGCGCGCTCATACAAATAAATGACGACCCTGCATCACGCTATTAAGATTTTTTCTGAAATCATGACCCCTCTATAGAAAAATTATTTTCAATACAAACCTAGTATTTTATAATAGTATATGTAGATAGATGTAACCCCTCGTTTTTTTCCCTCTCTGTCCACGTCATCCGCAGCTTGCCTTGTTCAAACATGAATATTTGCAAACGTACAAAATAAAATAACTCGATTTTAACCAGCCGAGATTTATTCGGATTTCAGTTTTTTATGAACGTCCACGTTCATAGATGTTAAAAATAATATTTTTGATTAATCCCCAATTTTAAGAGACCTTTGTGTGTGTTGGGGGGGGGGCATCTTAATTTTATTGAAAAACTGACTGAAAAAAAACTCACATTTTTGCCAACAAAGAGATCACCTAACACAAATTAATTATAATTATTGTTATATAATATAAATTAAAATTAATAATTATGACTCGTTACAAAATATCTGGATTTGAACCGAGAGTTTAATTCGTTAATTATCACGGATAGTAAAATGCGAGCAAAATTGATTGAAATGACGTATGACAACCAATTGACAACTAGCACTTTAATATTTTTTTCTCGCATTGTACGAACCCTGTTAAATTATAATAATACGTTAATAAGTTAATAACATTTATAAGTATATTTAAAGTAAAAAAATAAATAGTAAGCATAAAGGGTGTAATCGTTAAATGTGACCAGGTGATAATTCTGTAAGCTTAACTGATATAACTGATATCTTTTCGCAATAAACTTAAAAATATCCAAAATATTACGATGAAAAGCGTCTTTATATTTAGAATGAACTTCGAGAAGCTCTTCTGAGAAGCTTTTATTTACCAATGCAAGTGACTAATAAACTATGGACCTGATAATTTATTATTTCTATATTTGTTTTAACTTGAATTTTATTTTGTATTTTAATATTTGATATAAAAGTCAATTCACTTATTTGCATTGCAGCTTGCATTTTTACATGGTAGACCGAAAAAAAAACAGCTTTATCTGCAAACATTACATTTATTATATATCATCATCATCATCATCATCTCAGCCATAGGACGTCCACTGCTGAACATAGGCCTCCCCTTTGGACTTCCATATATACCGGTTGGAAGCGACCTGCATCCAGCGCCTTCCGGCGACCTTTATAAGGTCATCTGTCCATCTTGTAGGTGGACGTCCTACGCTGCGCTTGCTGGTCCGAGGTCTCCACTCGAGCACTTTTCGGCCCCATCGGCCATCTGCTCTGCGTGCTATGTGGCCTGCCCATTGCCACTTCAACTTGCTAATCCGGTGAGCTATATCGGTCACTTTAGTTCGTCTACGGATTTCCTCATTTCTGATTCGATCACGTAGACACCCCGAGCATAGCCCTCTCCATTGCTCGTTGAGCGACTTTGAGCTTTGAGATGAGGCCGATAGTGAAAGACCACGTTTCGGTGCCGTAAGTCATCACTGGTAACACACATTGGTTGAAGACTTTCGTCTTGAGGCACTGAGGTATGTCGGACGAAAAGACATTGCGTAGTTTCCCGAACGCTGCCCAGCCGAGTTGGATTCGGCGGTTGACCTCTTTCTCGAAGTTGGACCTACCTAATTGGGCTACTTGTCCTAGGTAGATGTATGAGTCAACAACTTCGAGTACCGAGTTTTCAACAGAGACTGGGATGGGCACAACCTTGGCATTTGACATGAGTTTCGTCTTGTCATTGTTCATTTTTAAGCCCACCCGTTGAGAAACTCGATTGAGGTCATCGAGCATCATGCTGAGTTCCTCCATCGACTTTGCCATGACTACGATGTCGTCGGCAAACCGAAGGTGAGTGATGTATTCGCCATTGATGTTGATGCCAAGTCCTTGCCATTCCAGGAGCTTGAAGGCGTCTTCCATAACGGCCGTAAACAGTTTCGGGGACACAACGTCCCCCTGTCTTACGCCTCTTCTCAATGGAATGGCCTTTGTGCTCTGCTCCTGAACTCGGACCGACATGGTGGCGTTACTATACAAACACTTCAACACTTCAATGTACCGATAGTCAATATGGCATCGCTGAAGTGACTCGAGCACCGCCCATGTTTCCACCGAATCGAAGGCTTTCTCATAGTCCACAAACGCTAAGCATAATGGCAAGTTATACTCTTCAGTCTTCTGTATAACTTGCCGCAGCGTATGTATGTGGTCTATGGTACTATAGCTTCTTCGGAAACCATTGTTCGGGAGGCTGGAAGTCATCAAGTCTATGTTCGAGACGGTTCGTGATGACCCTTGAAAACAACTTATAAACATGGCT
Source organism: Apotomis turbidana (assembly GCA_905147355.2). Classification (NCBI taxonomy): domain Eukaryota; kingdom Metazoa; phylum Arthropoda; class Insecta; order Lepidoptera; family Tortricidae; genus Apotomis; species Apotomis turbidana. The sequence continues at coordinate 6,061,005 of LR990280.1, forward strand.
TAGAAGCGTGATGGGCCTGTAGTTCTTCAATAGGCTGTTATCACCTTTCTTGAAGAACAGTACCACCTCGCCTCTATTCCATGCTTCAGGCGTTTTGCCCTCGGACAAGACGGAATTAAAGAGCTTCTGGAGGACCTTAAGTACCGGAGTTCCACCCGCTCTCAGAAGCTCTGAGGTGATTCCGTCTTCGCCCGGCGCCTTGTTGTTCTTAAGCTGCTTCAGGGCCATCCTAATCTCGTACAGACTGATGTCCGGGATGTCTTCGGTATAATGTCGGGACAGCTTGGCTCTTGGATCGCCTACTAAGCTGTCAACGGGCTTTGCGACTGAAGTGTATAACTGACCATAGAACCTCTCGATCTCGCCTAGAACCTCTGCTTTGGTCGACGCTATGCTGCCATCTTCCCGTTTCAGCTTGGTCAGCTGGCTTTGTCCAATAGACTTGTCCTTTGCGAACACTTTGGTGCCTTTGTTCTGCTCAATGGTCTCTTTAATACGGTTCGTATTAAAGAGCCGCAGATCGTGTCGCAAGGACTTCGATATACGTCTATTAAGCTGCCTATATGACCTCGCGTCATCGGGAGACTGCAACCGCAACGAGCGTCGTTCAGCCATGAGGTTTAAGGTTCGATCAGACAATTTCTGAGGTCTATCTTTACGGCGGGGTCTGAAAAACTTAGACCCTACCGTGTGGACAGTTTCCACTAGCCCGTCGTTGATCTCGTCCACTGAGACAAAGTTCTCCAGACAAGCGAAGCGGTTGGAGAGCTCGAGTTGAAAGCTCTCGGGGTTTTGAATATGGGCCCGAGTAGGTCGGAGCGTAGACTTCATCAGACTAGACCTTTCCAGTTTAACATTGATATTCAGTGTGCCTCTTACGATTCGATGATCACTGCCGGTCTTTACCCTATTGATCACAGACACATCACTGAAAATCCGTTTCTTGTCGGTCATGATGAAGTCAATCTCGTTTCTCGTGGAACCATCGGGACTTATCCAGGTCCATTTCCTGTGAGGCGGCTTCTGGAAGAAAGAGTTCATCATGAAGAGTTCCTCTTTCTCCAGAAAGTCGGCCAGCCTCTGTCTCCTAGGGTTCCGTTGCCCGTATCCAAATTGCCCCACTCTCAACTCATCACCGCTGTTCTTGCCCAACTTTGCATTGAAGTCCCCCATAACAACAGTGAAGTAGGTTTTGGAAGTATGTATGGCCCTACTTACGTCCTCATACATAGCCTCTACTTCCTCATCAGAATGTGACGAGGTCGGTGCGTATACCTGAATGACCTTCAACGAATATCTTTCGGATATTCTGAGTATTAGGTATACCACCCTGCTCGACACACTGTCGATGGTTGTTATGTTGTTAACGAGGGACCTGTGAACGAGAAACCCGACACCGCCTTGGGACTGTTGGGCGCCCTCCCGGTAGTAGAGCAGGTTACCAGACTTCAGGGTTACGGTGTCCTCCCCCTCTCTACGGACTTCGCATAATCCTACAATATCCCAGTGTGACCTGCTCAGTTCCTCTTCCAACTCGCAAATCTTTTCGTCAGTCCTCATTGTGCGTATGTTGTGTGTTACCAGGGCCAGTCGTCGTGGGGATGGGTAGCCGGATTTCGTCCGGGGATTCTTAGCACCCCCTGCTCCGCTATTACCTTGGCCGCTACCCGCGCCAGGGATAGCGGAGCTGCCGGAGACTGGGGGCCTGGTATTAATGTGACATATCATAAAGGGGGGTTTTGCCATACGCGCCACGCTTGGCAGGCGGGTTGGCGCGCGCAGTTTTTTTTTTTTATTAAGGTCTGGAAGACGTGCTGCCCATCTTCCGGTATATTATTATTATTCCCTTAGCAGGCTTCTACTGCAACAACGGGACGATATGGTGGGGGACAATTCTAAAGCCGGTCACCCCACGGCACTTATTATATATAAAACATTTAAATTGTCATTCACGCGGAACTGAAAAGATAATTAAAGACACTTAACGGAAACCGAAAAAACAAAACATTATAAACAGTTAACGGCTAGTTTATTTGATCCATAAATATTTTCAATAGTTTAGATTTAGTCGGTAACACGAATTTATGAAAAGGATATATTACTGCTCTTTCCCATACAGATCAAGGTCTTGTGCATGACTTATCCAAAACTTAAATATGTTACGAAATTTCTCCCAACGGAATAAGAAGAAAATGTTCTGTGTTGGACTGGTTAGATTTTTGCACTTATATGCAATTTGTATATTAGGCGTTTGGTTTTACGAAAAATTTTGCTCCAAACAGACACTGAGTACACAAATTCTATAATAAAAACAGAAACTGTCTATTACATTCAGTATCCAAAATTTCGCCACAATAGGTTAAGTTTTGTAGGAGACAGTCGAGAACGAAACCACTTTCCTCACCCGGTCATGTAAAGTTTGAACCTTACGCCATCGCCATAGTTACCTGGTGCAAACTTGTCGGAAACGGATGGTAAGGAAAGATGCGCAGTTTTCCTCTTAATCGTGGCAACAGTCAAAATATTTGAACAATCGGGTCACTGAATTAAACATCCTTAATTTTCCATGCCTCGTCAGCCGTCAACTTCATTACACATTTATCCGGGAGGTTCAATCTTTTGAATAATTAACTGCAACCTGTAAATTTACTTTAAGGACATCCTTGATCAAAATGTTTTACAGATTTAATGTTATTAATAAATAAAATAAAATAAACGTATTAACCCCACACCGTTTGTGCATTTTTGAGTAAAAATGATATCGCCGACAGTTATTTTATTAGCTAAATTGTAATGTAATCAATTGAATCAGGCGTTACTTTGCGGAAATCCATATTAATGAAAATAATAATATTGCTTTGCTATTCCGCGATATAATATCGTGCCAGTTAAATTTGTGCTAACCTGTTATACTTATTTGCGTATTTTTTCATGCATACAATGCATTTAATGGTCCCACCCTCCCACCACGATAAGAAAAATAAATACGCAAATAAATATAACAAACCGGGTTAGCACAAATTTAACTGGCACGATATTATATCGCGGATTAATGAAAAGTTATCCGAATAAAATCTTACCCCATTAGCGCACTTTTTAGAGCTCAAATCAATAAAACCGTTTAGATGTCCTAAAAAATTTACAATAACGCTTTTAGGGATAAACCGTAATAATATTATGAATCAGCTGCTAGGTTGCCATAGTATAGGATAATTAAATAATCCTCAAAATATTTTAAAGTACTATTAAATTAATAAAGATTTTGGGAATATTGTACTATATAATAAATATACCTACATATATAATTCAAAATTGAAAAGTGTTATCTATTTATATGATGTACGGGCCGGAATCACCAGTCAGGTTATTACCCATTCGAAAACAAAGAATAAGTAGAAAAGAGTGAAAATTTTACTTTTAATGCATATAATTAAGGACCAATTATGGTAAAAGTATAACAAAAATCGCGAAACAAAAAATATACAAAAAGCATGAACTAACGCAATTGAAATCGGTTCAAAGGGATGCTTTCACAGATGCACACGAGCATGAGAGTCAACATGAGCCAGAACCACCCCGGGGGTTGTGATCAAGTAGGTACGAACGACGCGAAATGGAACTGCTATGCGCATACTTTTATATCTCCTTGTGCCCTGCGAACTTTGTTGTATTTAATTTCCCCAGTATATGTATCTTTAACAAAGGGAGCCCTCAACTACATCCGCTTAAAACTTTTTCTTTAACGTTGTCATATAAAAAGTTTCCTATTTATAACCATCTTTGGGTGGCGGATATACCCAAATTGTAATGTTTCTTCGGTTTCCGTGACTGTCACACATTTAATTAAAACAAATTGATAACATATCAAAATTCTAACAGATGAAATTTTATATGGATATCAAGAGTTTTGCGTCGTGTACACGTTAAAATATTTTTGTGATTTTTTTTATCTGTAAGTAAACAAATATAAGAAAATACATATAATAATCGAAATCTATGACAACTATGCCTGAATAGAGTTGTCGTCTTCAGCTGACCGCAAAAAAAAAGGTGTCAACTATGGCAACCAAAACATCATTATTCATTATCTTTTTAATGTACACCAGACTAAAGTAACCTTTCCATTGTGTCATAGTTTTGCAATTACCTACTATATTTAATAATTTAATTAATAATCTCAGCTAAAATATAAAAATAGTGATTACATCCTCTTTCTAAGGGGAATACGGAAAAATTATAAAATTGAAAATGTTCTGAATGGCTTCGAGAAAAGGATGGTACGACCACGCACGACGTCCCGGCGCGCGCGTTTGCTCGACTTGGCTGCCCCCAGATTTTAACGGATAATATCGCGTATGTTCATTGTTTGAGCCTCCCCTGATGAATCTTTGGATTACCGGCCTTAACCATTCAACCAGAGACGCACTTTACGTACGCTTTCAATTTCCCCATCCATTTTTGATGTCTATACCTATTTTCTCATAGATGGCGCTGAGGATAAATACCTTTCAAAGATATAAATCCAGAGTCCCGATGTAGACCGCATATGAGCGCAATATAGTTTTTCTTTTCGTGTTGATCTTCGTATTAATTAAAAACAGTGTTGTTCATTTACCCACACCTAAAAAAATATTTCCTTTAATTCCCACTAATATTATAAGATCGAAAAAGTTAATATATGGGATAGTCTTATCTAGTTTTATTTTTGTTGTTTGCATTTTAAATTTTGACGTAGGTACTTACACCAGATCTTCATTCGTTCTGAATTCCAGTAGTGAAGACATCACCGGGTCAAGTCTTTACATGTTAATGAAAAAAAAAACGGAATAATTGTAAAACAGTTGGAATAAGTAAAAATCTAGATGCCCTAGGTCGCTCAAAATGTTGTAGTTCATCAAACTGGTATTATGAAGGCGAAAGTTTGTAAGTTTGTTTGTTACTTACCAAATCGTATCAAAGGCAAGCAAGCTTCCTAAACAAACTTATACAAACCCCGGATAGGCGGGGGCAAATTGTACTGACGTTTAAGAGGCCTTTTTTCAAATATAATTTAAAACAACTTTTTGAAGGGAATAATACTTTTCCCCGAGTTCTAGGTAGTAACAAAGCTATTTCATGATTTCATTGCGTGCAGTCGAAAACAAGTTAAAAAAACTAATTTTCTGCGTGAATTTTGACAATTTCGAGTAGTTTTTGAAAAAGGTATGATCAATGAAAAATTCACACTGTAGGTTTCAAATATATGCCAATTAATCCCAATAGCCCTGTTCTAGGTAGTAACATCAATAATATGTTAAGAACATTGACGTAATAATTACATGGACACACAATCAGACGGAAAAAATGGCACCCTCCCAACTAATGCAAAATCACAAATCGCATTAGTTGGGCGATCAGTCTCGTATGTTACATTGTAGTCTTTGAGTCTCGTTTAGACCATGACACGTGACGGGTCTCAAAAGTGACTTAATTTTCAGAGAAAAATTACAGAAATAACAACTATAAAATAAAGGAACAGGACGGAATATTCTTTTTTACTTAAGTTCTATTGATTAATTAACGAATCCTATGTAAAATCATAGCAAATTTTTTATTAGAATTATTAACTTTGTCCCTACAAAATGCACCTAATCACAGAACAAAAATCGTAGGAGTCGCTATAGTTTTATATTTTATTAATAAATTAAGGAGTGCAATAAATAATTCTCCAATTTTTTTTATTCAAGATTCCCATCCTCAACAACGTAAAAATGGAGATCACATTTAGCAAGAGACAAACGCGAAGAATAATTGAAGCCAAATAATTCGTATCTCGTGTGTTCGGCATAATCATGTTTTTTTTATGTTAATCAACAGAAGCGTAAAATGATAAAATTCATAAATTACAAAAAAATAGCTCTGTTGTTATTGTTTTATTTTGTCACAGAGTCTAGACACTGTCAGTTTAAACATTTGAACGCCAAGAACACATAAAGGCGACGGCAACGTGTGCTGCCGTGCATACCACGCCACCGACAAATAAGATCAAACTTTAAAGGGTTAATAATGTCAATATTTTGCACTTGTCTTACTCTCATTTCACATACTGGAACAAGGAGAAATAATGTCATTATTACTGATCCCTTCTATCGGAAACTTTTTATGCAGTTGTTAAATAAAAACGTAACCAAAGTTATTAACAATTTACAATAAAAACGTAACTAAATTAGTTATTAACAATTTACGAGTTTATTTAGTTCAAACAAAAAAATAATTTTAATACCTAAATAAAATAATAGTGAAAATATTTTTAGTATGTAAACATATTAAAATCTAATCCATTCGTGCCATGTTCCAAGTTTGACAAGAGACTTCAGTCAGAATACGCTAAAAAACTTAATTTACACGTAAAATATTTGTGGTAATAAGTAATTAAGTCAATTTGACACTTAAACGTTTAATCAAAGAGTTCTTTTGTACGAAGTCAATATGTTGCTGCAAATTATAAATAAGCGTTATTGGCATCTACTTGAACATGACAACGGTGCCACTTTATTTGACACTTTTGTTCGGGTCTGTGGCTCTATAATAAATAATACCTCAATGGTTAAGAAACATGTTTAATCATAGAGAAAAATGTCTAAAACAATCAGCATTTTAAAAGGAATAAGGCCTCTTCAGCATCAATCAGTGCGAGGATAAATTAAATTGATTTTATTAGTTGATATCGATAAAAATGACGTACAACTGTTGCGTAGTTCCATTGAGGTATTATATGCGTAGTTCTAAGACTTTTTTTTATAAACACACACAAAATTTTTTTTCTTGAGAAATGATATTATTGAGTATGTTTTTTTTTTGCGAGGCATTTTTATTGATTTAACAAAACAAAAAGGTCCCCAATTCGTTGGGATCCTAAGAATTGTTGTACTGAATGAATTGTTATTACAGTGTCGGTTATAGTTTACGACGGGTTGGTTTTCCGCAACTCGACATCTAATTAATGCGCCTATTTTTGTAATTACAATAGTTGTCAAAAGTTACTCGAGTCCAGAGTCAATCAGATATCAGTTTTTTATAGTTGCGATAAATATAAATATATAATAGGTTTGCTCATAATTAAAAGATATTCAAACTTAGTCATTAGATATGGTAATGTTAATGAAAACTGCATTTAATCGACATCGATAAACTTAGTCAATATTTAATCAATTACTAATAGCACTGGTACATTTTTGCCCCCGCCTATCCTGGGTTTACTTATATTATAATTAACGTTTTGTTTAGAATTGATATATCGAGTTCAGTCAATAATTAAGGCAATAAACAAACATCGTGAAGTAATAAAAAATATATATGTGTTTTTATTTGATACAGAACACAATCATGTTTTTTTTCTGTAATTTACTGTATCGTATTATAATCAACTGTACTGTCATTCTTCTAAAGGAATTTTTGACACAATGAGACGGATATCGAATATACTTGTAACATAATAATATTTTCTGAATGAACTTTAAATCAATATTTCATGTTATTTAAATTAGTTACTGATTTCACTATTTGCGGCTTCATACTACTCGCAAAGTTTAAAGTTGACTGACGTTGAGCGAATATTATAGTGGAGAGGCACTTCTTTGCGGTAACCCGTACTTCGGCCAATCCCCGTCGGCCAAAGAATATATATAATAAAATAACGTAAAAAGATACAACAGCGGCACTTGTGTGCAGTAACAAAACTCGTGGCTATGTGTGCGTGTCGAAGGGCGAGTGCAGGACGCGCGCGGGGGTGAACGGCATTCACGTGAATGCCTCGTCGAAGGATTCGGCATAACAAGGTCACCGATGCCCGACTTACACCGATAGGCTGCTGTCGCGTCTGTGCCTCGGCCAACATCAACTTCGGGAGTAGTGTACTAGGGTATGACCTACGTGCCTACTAAATACTAACGCTACCAGCGAATGAATAATATATAATCAGTGCTCAGCCCGTCTAGCACAACTATGCTTAGCGATACTTGTCGCGCGACATAGCGCTACCCGTCACTCTCTCACATTACTGCACAGAAAGAGACGGGTAATAGGGGATGCGACTGATGTTGAATTATACAACTATATGAATAAAATTAGCTCAATATGTCACGATATAAAGAAAATAAAATATTTTTTGAAATATGTGACATCAAAAAGGTGTACGAAAATATTATAATTTCTTTTTTTAACAAAATAATTTAAATTTGTTTTTAGAATGCTCAAATTTTAACAAAACAATAATTGTATGACAACCACGAACTTAAACGCACTTTTCACGGTGAAAATCGCAAATTACTAATTTTCTCTATATAAATACAGGTACTCAATCCACAGATGACGTCATGTGCAGGTAGGCCTTTTGCATGGAGAGTTTATAAACTACATATATCATATTTCTAGTATATCAACTAGCTATAGCCCTACGTAGGAATGTTGAACTTTGATGGTAATTTCTGGCTTTTAGAGCAGTCTAAGTGTAGGTAGTCCCATATAGACATTTGATCCAAATAAAAATAGAAGCAATTGACATCCTAAAAAAAAAATTGTCCGTACGCCTATTGTCTCGCGCGAGAAATAGTCGCACATGACAGTTATGCTAGAGGTTCAGTAATATATATCGAACAGATCTTATTTTTTCTCAATATCATGGCACTCTACTGTGGTTCAATCAATAAGGATCACACAAGAGGGTCATCAACTCATCATCATCATATCAGCCGTTAGACGTCCACTGCTGGACAAAGGCCTCCCCAAAGTTCTCCACAACGATCTTGCGCCGCCCTCATCCAATTCCTGCCCGCGATCCTAAGCAGGTCCTCGGTCCCCTTTGCTGGGAGCCTTCCCACGCTGCGTCTTCCGGGCCGCGGTCGCGACTCAAGAACCTTTCTGCTCCAACGGCCATCGGTTCTATGGGTACTGTGCCCCCCCCCCCCCACTGCCACTTAAGTTTGGCGACTTTCTGACCTATATCTACAAAATTTATGTATTAAAAAGGCCACAAGCCTATGATAGCTGAGTCTCAATGAATATTTGTTTCAGGTGCTGCTGGAATCTTTGAGGTTCGACTGTGATGGTGAGCAGGTCTCAGCCACCATAATCTTATACCGGGTAAGTACTTATTACCTACGTTTTATTTAAAAACTCATAGAAACGTATACTTAACAACGTGAATCCTGCATATCCTTAGGAAAAAGGCACGAGTCATTCACAGTCACGGATTGCTTAGCCCATGTATTACGCTTCTAAATTACTGTTTCACCAAGCCTACTTCGATTTATATCAGTCGTATCGTCGACTGCCAGCGAATTTAAGATCGGCTTGTCTCCTTGGCGCTGCGTAGAGATGTAGCCTCTCTCTGCATCTTTTATCGCTTGTATTAGACAAGAAAGCTCCGAGGAATTTTTCGGATTGATCCATGCCGCATCTTTTCGCCATCGTTCTAACGTGACTATTCTTTCATCCTCACCACTTAGATCAGGCAGTCCACAACTGTCCATTTTTCTAGAAATTTCCTGCTTCGCACGACTGCATTGTGCAATGAATTGTTGGTTGCGGTATTTCCAGACCGACACGACCTTTAAACTTTCAAGAAAAGAGCGCTCTCCCACCTGAAAGGCCAGCAACGCACTTGTGACTCCTCTGGTTTTGCAGGTGTCTATGGGCGACGGTAATCGCTTTTCGTCAGGCGATCTGTTAGCTCGTTTGCCTCCTATGACATAAAAAAAACCCAATTGTACGTTAATTTTAGGCTAGGCTTAGGCATGTTCCTATAGTGCTTTTCTCAAACATGCATATGCAATGAAATAAAAAATACACCACTCAAATTGGACATTACTGCAGAGGCCGTGAAGTAAGGGATTGCTGGACGAGTTTGGGGTAGATGGCCGAGTCGAAGACGAGGCCAGATAGAACGAGTCCTGCAATCCCTGTTCCGGCCGAAGCTTGTATAGTGCTTTTCTCAAACGATGTGAGGAAATATTAAAATTAAAATAACTACTAGATAATCAAGTAAACAAAACAAAACTATTTTTCGTTTTTAGGGTTCCGTAGTCAACTAGGAACCCTTATAGTTTCGCCATGTCCGTCTGTCCGTCCGTCCGTCCGTCCGTCCGTCTGTCCGTCCGTCCGTCCGCGGCTTAGCTCCGTGATCATTAGTACTAGAAAGCTGAAATTTGGTATGAGTATGTGTATGTATAACGCCAACAGAACGGTAAAATAAAAATTAAAAAAAAAAAATTTTTTCGGGTACGTCTTGAACACCTAAAGTAGGTGTGAATTTTTTTTTCTTCTCAACACCAGTGACATTATGTTTTGATAAAGTCAGCAGTTTTGTAAATATTCGCTCCGAAAACAAAAAAAAATAGTGTCCCCCCCCCTCTAACTTTTCAACCACGAGTCAAAAAAAATCGGAAAAATTTATGTAAATGAGGCCTTATAAATACTTTCAATGAAAACTATATTGAACAAAATCGGTCGAGCCGTTTTTGAGTTATCGCCAAATTTCATATTTTTTCTTTTAAAGGACGTAAGTTGACTTCCAGAAAGTAATAAGTGATTACAGTTTCTAGGGCGTTTACGACCTTTTTATAGAGCTTAAAATCTTTCTTAACTTAAAACTCGGGCTTAAAACAGCAGTTTATTGTGAAGGATGAGCAACTACGGAACCCTACACTGAGCGTGGCCCGACATGCTCTTGGCCGGTTTTTACTTTTTTCCCGTAGCATATTTTGCATGACTCAATTTGCCTCCTCATAAAGTTCCCCGTCATCCTTTGTTCATAAGTTCCCCGTCACTCTCATCACTAGAAGTAATTTTTATGTCTGTCTAAATTATTTTATAATCACTACGAAATACGAATAAGCAGAAAAAAATATTTTCAATTTGCCACCTTTTTTATTTTTTAAATATGTTATTTGATCCAGCTATTTGAGCACCATGTTTAACCGCACATAAATATAGTACCATAGATTTTTTGTGTCGCAATTTTGCTTACAGATTGTGGAGGTGGTTGGCTGTATGTAATTTTTCCTTTGCCAATTTAATTTTAGTATAGAAATTTAAAAAATTAGAGCAGCGGACAAAAATGGATTTTCATACTAACTTTTGTGGCCTAGGCCAAGAAGTAATGTAGGGAGCCATAAACGAGAAACTTCATGTCCTCATATCGGGACATTAACGCATACATTTCCGAGCATGTTTGAGAAAAAATATATAATTCAGTTGTTTAGCCTGTTCATGAACACAGACGCCAAGTATATAAAAAAAAATACATTCCGGGCTAGGCATTTATTTTTGCATGAAATTCCTTTACAGTTCTCTCGAGTTGGTCTACCCGAAACATGATACTTCGAAGCCTGTTATAATATAGAACGACATTTCATTACATTTGAATCTATGGCGATTTCAGTGCATTTTATAGTTACTCGTACAATTGTCTCTCGAATTGACTCGTTAAAGTGGATTCTCCCAGCTCATCATAAATTTAAGAGCCACGCTCTTGTAGGTGGAGCAATTTCCATGCATCTCGTTCTAGCGCCTTATCCTTGACAGCCTGGACACGACGTTCACCTTCTTTTTTACTTGGTCCATGTAAGCTCTCCTTGGTCTTCCAGCTTTCTCCCAGCTACAAGTATTCAATTATGTCTTTGTCACCAGGTGATAATCATCTAATGCGCCACCATGCTCAGCGCGGGCAACGGCACCCGGCTGTATTCTCCGGTCATTCTGAACCACGAATGGCCGAAGATCGGACGTCTGCTGTTCACAGTTATCTGCAGTATCATTGGCACCGTCATGAACGGTTTCTTCGTGGCTTCCTTTTTCGTCGAGACGTCCTTACGTCGGATTGGTGAGTTCACTTACTTTACCACTTAATTTTATCACAGGATATAACGAGGTTGGCGCAGTTTGTAGTTCACCTGTTTACTTACTCAGACAACGGTCCTGGGTTCGAACCCCGGCCAGGGCCAATAATTATTTATTTATTGTTTATTTAAACTTTATTGCACAAAACAAAAGCCAGTACAAATGGCGAACTTAGGTAATGCCTTAACTTAATATTTGTGTGATGAATTGGAGTATATATATATTTTTTATGTGTAGTACCAACAGTACAAGATTTGCTTACTTTGGGAGTAGGTAGTAGTAGTAGGGAGGTAGGTTTTTGGTAAGAGTGTCCTTTAATATTTATTTATATATACTCGTATAAAACACTCGGATCAGGTGCAGCAAGGTGCAAGCAAATGTGGAAGCAACGCATTTTTTTCACATGTACAGGGGGTGATCGTTAAGTGAAGGTGATGTAAGTAAGATTTTTTAGGGTTCCATACCCAAAGGGTAAAAACGGGACCCTATTACTGAGACTTCGCTGTCCGTCCGTCCGTCCGTCCGTCTGTCACCAGGCTGTATTTCAAGAACGGTGATAGCTAGACAGTTGAAATTTTCACAGATGATGTATTTCTATTGCCGCTATAACATTATATACTAAAAATAAAATAAAATAAATATTTAAGGGGGGCTCCCATACAACAAACATGATTGGTTGCGTTAACTTTGCACCTCATTTGTATGGAGCGCTGTACATACCAGGTGCAAACGTAACCACTTAAGGATGGAAAGTGTTTGTACGGAACCCTTGGTGCGCACTTGACCGGTTTTTCAACTATATAACCAATATAAAAAAAAACGAATATGATGAGTAAAACCATATGTAAAACATTTTATTTAATAGGAAACATCCAAATGTTTTAATTCATCTTTTTATTTAGTTTTTCATCTATTTTTTTATTGAAAATTTATTTAAATTTTTATTAACTAGGTACTTATATTTGTTTCTTTTTCAGCCTCGATTATTTCAATTTTTTAAATAATTTTATTTTAATATTCCTTTTTACCGCGCTACATTTTAACAATAAAAGTTTGATAAGAATAATATCGAATAAAAAAATATGTTTTTTTTTTTTATTAGAAATAGAACCAATCAGTGATATAAATTATGAGGAATAATTAATAAACAAAAAATATTCAGTCCAATCAATGGACTATTACTACTTACATACTTTTACATAGGAGCCTCTCAACTCAACGAACGTCATAGTTACTAGATATAGGAAACTATTAATAATTTGGATATTTTTACGTATTTTTCTTCCTATTACAATGCTTTTTTATGGCTTTCCTCATTGAACAACGTACTTCCGATATCCGTTTGAAGTGCTTAGGTATCTGTTACAGTTACAAATTTATCACCTTATCACACATAACGATTATAGTAAGAAATCTTTTTTGAGTCCGAATCTACTGACCTTTGTTACCAGAGAATCAATTGCCTTTTTATGCAGTGTGGCCACAAACTGCCACTTTAAATTTAAAAGTTTGATAATTTCAAATAATTGTTGCATCAAATGCATCTTTATTTCGAAAAACCAAGATAGTTTACATTGAAAAAAAAAATAACAGGACATACAGACATATAAAAATAATTTCTACTATTCACCCTGAATTATATAGAGGTGTAGGACGCAGCCTGATTGATTCATTTTCCCCGCTCCGATTCAGTTAATAGACAGCCTTAACCCGCGTAGCGCCTGCCTTATTCTTCTAGCAATTTATAAAATACACATTTGTTAAAACTTTCACTCTAGGCGCGTGTTATTTAGACACAACTAAACACGTCATAAAAAAGTGCTTATTTCAATAGTAAAAGTTACGACTTATCTTACCAAATGTTAACAGGACTCGGTGTTCTTAAGATGGTAGAACACAATTCGTGAGATAAACCGTTTTTTTTACTGAAGTCAGGTTAAAAGTATATAAATTTTGCATTGCACTGTTAAGATTTTTCCTGAAATAATAAGATGACACTAACCTTGTCTTTAAAAAAAACCGTATAATGCGAATTATTTTAGTTTGAGGGGCAATTATACCCTTCCCGTGTTGGACTACACGTCTCCACAGTTAATTCAATTTCAGAATTTTGTAATAGTACAATATAGAAATGGCATCACATTGACAAACAATTTTGAAAAATTAAACTAAAATATCATACATTTATTAAGAAAAAACATAATAAATTAAGACAAAATAGCAATATGCCTCTACGCTAGCAGAGTTGTGAATTCTTAGGTTATCTGATTAGTATGTTTCATCTGTATTTATTTATATGTGTATGTCGGAGCAGTGCCATCGACGAATTGATTGTTTTGCAACTCGGCTCGATCAACTTTGCAATAGTTGCAATCAACGTAAAAAGAAACGTCAGGTAGTTGCCTGGGTGAAATCAGAGATGGCGTTGCGAACTTGTCAGTTAACTACTTGTCAGTGACAGTGGCAGTTGACGTTATGGAAGGGGGCAAGAATCTTAGTATATAAGATTCTTGGAAGGGGGAAAGGACCGGCCGAGCGGCCATTAAGCGATAGACATTGAAGCGCAACGGTCGTGTCGTAACGCTATCTCTGGGATCGCCACGTTTCTTTGCTAATCGTCTAGACTTTATCTAATCCAATTAAATTAAAGCAATCACTGTGTATTTTTGAAGTGTATGTGATCCAACTGATTAAACCAATTCTCGGCTATCACTACGCGTATTTATTTTATCGCTCGTGTGTGAACCTACCCGCAATTATGAACTTGGGTGAAAATGTTAGTGCACATGCGGAAAACGGTCCCGACGGTTTATCAACGGGTCCCCCGGCCACTCCACTCACTTCGTCATGTATATATTATATGAATATATGTAGTTATCTAAATATTTATTTATTAAAACTTGTTTAAGTTAGTTGCACCGCCCACAATTTCTCTGCTTTGCCCGAAGGTTGACTGGTAGAGAATGCCTCATGGCCTTAAGTCCGGCTTTTGTACGATAAGTTTTCTTTTGTGTTTTGTGTTGTTTTCTCCAAAAGACGCGATATGATTGTTTTCTTTTTACAAATAGTAATGTAAACTAAGGCTACTTTTGCTATTCGTCGGGGTACTCCGCTAACCACTACCCACTTTTTTTTAGTTCTTGGGTTACTACTTATATGCTGATATTTTTGTTATTTGAGCCTTGAGTAACCAAAAAAAAAGACATACTTATATGTTTTAGGTGGCATTAGAATCCACGTCTACAACGACTTTGCGGGCGTTTAGTTGCTAGGCTACAGAGTCCATCCAGGAGTCATTAAAATGTTCAACCAGTAGCACCGAATACTTAATAGTACTACATTGCCACGTAAATTAGCTTAATTTCAAAGTAACCCTTTGTCCGGCAGGCTTGGTCTACATGGCTTGCGTCGGCTTCGCGGACTTGATAGTAACAGGAACGGTGATACCAGTATCCTCTGTAGTACTGTTGTCTGGTGAATGGGACGTCGATCCGGTGTGCTATACTGTGCAAATCCTGGCGGAAGGTTCTACATACTCCTACAGCGTATTCTTTATGGTAAGTATATTATTAACACATGTTTTGTAGAGAGACCTTAAGGTCCCAAGTAGCACACAGTTGCATTATAACTGTGGAAGCCTTTATAAAGCTGTAATAAGGGCTGTATAAACTCCTGTATGTGCTGTTTTAAATGGTTGACAGAATTTGCTGTCTGTTTTCTTTTGTGAAGTTACCTCTATTTTATGAATATGTATACGAATGTTAAATATATATTATACAAATCCAGCATTTTAAATAAACAGGATACCTACACAGAACACTAATTAGATAATGAGGAATAATTCTATGCGATTGACGTAGGGATATAGAGGCGTAGTCGGAAATAGTACGGCGTTGGAATAGCAAGGATGCGGGTTCAAATCCCGCTTAAATTGCAGTGCACCGTGTATATCAATATCCACTGCCATTACTGCTTTTATAAGAAAAACACACTCGTTTGGCATCGTAAAGTATAAACCTAAAACGTTGGTTATTTTCCCGAACAGATGTCAGCGCTCGAGTCATTCTACAGGATCTGCATGGCTACGGTTGACTACGAAGCTTTCCTCTCAAGGTATATAGCGATCCAATCCACTCTAATATTTTTCATCTGCTATGCTACGGCCAGTGCTGGAGTAATGTATGAACTGGATTACGATTACTGCCATCGGAGCCATACTGGGAATTTCATCTTCCGCACGACGACATCGGTGATATTCCACGTGATTCCGTTCATCGTGACAATGTACTGTCTCTTGCGTACTGGCTGCAGAATTCGAGAGAAAGCCAGCACGCATAACCATTACAAACGCTCCGCACAATTCGAACGGGATTCCATCACTAATAACATCAACATCACCGCTTACCTACTGTTCGTTACCGCGTGGATCCCATACTTGGTGATCGTTCACCAATACCCGGCCGCCACTGACTCACAGTACTATCAGACTGCTTGGGTTGGCGTCTGTAGATCAGTATTCACAAGTTTTCTGTACGGCTTCATGGATATAGGCTTCAGGCATGCGTTTGCTCATCTATTTAACTATTGCTGTTGCAAAAGTACACTGTCCTTTGCTAGTCGGCACAGGAGGGCTTTAGGGCCGGAGCCTGAAAGCGCTAATGTAACGGTTCATATAATGGCCCAAGCTGTCAATGCGAACAGTCCTCAGCGCGCCGTGTCAGCTAGCCGCGAGACCCAAGAGTTATGAAGGGTTAAAGTACAATTATTCTATAAAAGGACCAAAGACTGGTAAACTGAAGCTATATTTGCAGCTCCTGCTGTTATAGCTAACATAGTTAAGAGGCCTTATTCCTTTTGAAACATTTTTTTTTTTCATTTTATAACAAATAATATTATATTTATAATTTCAACCAACTTATTGAAGTATATAATAGCTTTTTCATGCTTTCATTGCGTGCAGTCAAAAATAAGTTGAAAAAACTAAACCGCGTGAATATTGTCAATTTCGAGCAGTTTTTAAAACAAAAATTATCAATGAAAAATTCAATCTGTAGGTTTCAAATATATACCAATAAATCACAATAGCCCAGTTCTAGGTTGATGTTATAATATGTTTAGAAACTAGAGAAAAATGTCTAAAACAATCATCGTTTTAAAAGGTATAAGGCCTCTTAAAAAGCTTCAACTTGCCACTCTTAAAGGACTCAATAGATTTGATTTTGTTAAACTTTCGGGAAGTAAAAATGGTACTTAAAAAAATTAAAAAAAAATAGTGAGATGTTGACTGGTGTATTAATGTATGCAAGGGAAGATTATTTTTATCGCTGTGTATATAAAATGTATTAAAAATATATCCAAACTTAAGATCTTGAATTTTTTAGTTTTTTCACTTGTGTAAATATAAAAAAAAATATATATTTTATTTTGTTGTAAATAAAATGAAGTGTTCATCGACTATTATTATAAGTCATTTGTTACTTTTTACGTATAAATATTTGGTCGACGATTTCAGTAGTAGGTACTATTTACTTTAGAAATAAGACTATGTATGTGTACCTTGATTATTCGATACACGGATTCGCATTTTGAACATATTTGTTGTCTTATTTTTTGTTAGCGTAATTTAATACTTCTGACGTCGTCCGTCTAGGCTAAAATAACTGAATTAAATATATATATAAAAAGTATAACTTTACTATAAATCTATCATAAACATAATATATGCTGCGATACCGGTTCAAAGAGCCCATGAATGGCTAACGTCAGCATAGGTTAGGTTAATACAATATTATTACAATTTGTATATTTTTTATTCTTATTTATTATTTATTTAGTAAAGCATAGTCACAAGTCACAAACTTAAGATCTTATACAAATAACAGCAGCGTCCGAGTGCTTCTAAGTTTTATTTTGTATATGTATTCGACATGATCACGTGAAAAAGACAGATAAACTGTAAATAGCTTTTGGGTCGATGTACTATCGCCCAACGCTACGGGTTCACATTTTCATTTTGATTGCGTGCAATTCATATAATTTGAAAAACGTTATTTTTACAGCACCAAAACGGTGCTTGCAGTGGTTTCTGAGTCATTCTAATTTGTACCGTATTGTTAAGAAAGTTTAAATTAAAATTAATTCATAAGAGTTACTGGTCAATAAATCACTTGCCGTTTCTATTGGTGGAAGATGTAAATAGCGACCGCTGTGAATCAAAAATAATCCTAGAGGTGTGTATAGTTCAAATTCTTTTTCTTAAGCGAATCCCATTCGCTTTGTAACCGATGAACAATACTCATTATCTGTATTGTTAACTGCGGCCACATCGTCATCCTAAGCATCGATACGAACTTCACTGCTCTTTCACTTACGAAGTGACCAACATCTGTGTTCTCTTTTTTTAAGAGTAAACCTTATTTCGTTTGACTTAAAGACTAATTTAGTGTAAAAGTAATTTGCACTTATAACGCCTTACATTTCGAAGTGGCAGTTGTGGCCACAGTTAACAATACAGATAATGAAGTATTGTTCATCGGGTACAAAGCTAATGGGATTCGCTTAAGAAAAATAATTTGAACTATACCCGTAGCGTTGGGCGATAATAAGTGCTTATATTTGCTAGTCTATATAACATGTGCGAGTGTACGAAAGAATGGGAAACCACCTAAAATGATTCAGTTTAAATGCGGCTTTTGCTTCAATAATTGTGTTCAGTTAGTTCGTTTTTAAATTAAGATATACTATACCTTACCTAAATCAGTGTATATAACAGTAAAATTAAATGTTAGCTAAATATGTAACTTTAATTTTATATAGACTGATCAGTTGGTTATATTTTGTCTCGTTGGTAATTAGTACTAATACTCCGTTTGTAGATATGGTAGAAAACTACTTATTCCACCGCTCTAAAGCACTTTATATTCTTTGTACGTATTATAAGCATGGTTCATTGAAGTGCTAGGGTCGTCACTCGCTTTTGCTCGAAATTTACGATCCCTGATTAAAGATACCTATATGTAAATTTAACCGATATTACTTCACGTTTTAGTGTAATTATGTTTGGCTAAAAAAGCGATAACTATTAAATATTTATGTATATCTGAGTACTTAATAGAGAGGAGGTTGATTTGACTCATTTCAATTTCAATAAATCTTACTTGATTTTAATATTATCCGATAACGTCGCACGTCAAGAGCATATTGAAATATAAATAATTATATACCTACATTCATTTCAGCTAAACGGATATTTTTTTATTTCGATTTCAAAGTCATGGTTTTTTCTAAAACATATATTCTGTACTTTAATGTTAATTAAAAAACGATGAAGATTACACAAAACAGTTAAGTATTCCAATTGAAATTTAAGTGCGAACTTCTGGCTACTCTTAAATGGGTTACCTACCTTTGTTTTATCAATATATGCAAGTTTGCCAAATTATCACTTTCCACAAAATGTTTCGTTGAATTTTATTTGCCAAATAATCGTTTCCCTTTAACTTTTCGCAAACAATTTGTTACGCAAACAGCGCAAACCTAATGTTTGGCAAAATAATGTTTAGGCAATGCTTGCTTTGGTACTTTGGCCAAATTTCATTTAGACAAATGTTTTAGTTCGCATAATATATTTTACGCAAAACAAAATTAGGCAAATTATTTGTATTGGGGTGAATCAACTTTTTGTGTTGTTTACTCTGTCCCCGTTGTCCAAGTGACATCTTCATACTGTTTCATAGAAAAATGCTTAGGTTGTCCTAGGGACAAATTTTGCGTAACCATATCAACAAGGTGTTCTTAAAAGTCGATTCACCCATTGTCACACTTTTGTACACGTTGGACTTTTTGGGCACGTTTTTTTATGATGTTATCATGTAGAATACGCTAAAATAACCGTATTTGTATGAGTAACATTTTTCTGAACTTGGTAATTACCGAGATAATGGACTCTACTACAATACTAAACCGACCATGACTGACTTCGTCGTAGCTCCGGCGCTGCGGGGAGAGCAGCCCTTCCGCCCTTGCGTGACCAAGCACTGTCGCCCTACTCCGCTCCCGAGCTTTATCACGGTGGGTGAGAGCTGCTCTCCCTCCACGCCTCCGGCTTTACAAAAACACTCTAGGGTGGTCTGTGTTGGCACGCGTCCTAACCAGAGAGACCCGTAGATTCGGACTTTCACAGCCTAATTATATAGTATATTATAAGATTTCAGTACTTAGATACAATCCGCCATCCAATTATAATCCTACATTTATCTTGGTAATTATCAAGCTTAGAAAAGTTGTCCATACAAAACACGCTTATTTTAGCGTAGGTATTCTATAACATCATCAAAAACATGTGGTATAATGACACCGTACCCTTATTTTTTTATTCCCGGACAACCTTTCCCATAACCCTAACCCCCTTTTGTGTTTTGTCATAAAAATACATTTGACTAAATGTTTATTTTCTAATTTCTTTTTTAAAAGACCAAATACTTTAATTTTTCGTAGTAATATTTTGCTGAATGAAAATGTGCCGAAATAAAAAAAATGCGTATTGAAATTATGCCAAATATTGCATTGGCAAAACAAACTGTTGCATTTTTATGGGTAATGAAATTTGACGTAAATAATTTTGGAAAAACGACAGGATCCCGTCTTAAATAATTTCATGAAATATTTCACGTTTCTTAATGTTATAAAATATAACAAGTTTATAACCCAAAACAAACAAATAAAACAAATACAATATAGAATTAAGTAATAAATATTATTGTACATACAAAAAAATGGTAAAATGTTACTTTTGTAATATGCGTGTGAGCTTGAGCTTATAAAATATATATCTATATGAAGGAAATTAATGTTTTTGTAATAAAAAAAGAAAAATTCTAATAAAAACAAACAGATTTTACCAATATTCTAAAGGAAAGAAACATATTTTTGGATGAAATATGGGCGACCATTTAGGCCGCAAAGGGGTGATACTTCTGAGATTCCAGATGAACTAAATTGGAAACATGTACTAAATTGCCAAATAATTCTACAAAATTAATAAAATTACAAATAGTAATAGATATTGATATTAGCGTATATATATATATAAACATATATATATTTCGCAAATATATATATATATATTTACGAAACTTCTACTTGTGTATTATACGCGTAGGCTGAGCTTATAACATATGTGTATTCCGAAATGTATTTTGTAAAAAAAAAGAAAAATACAAATAAAACAAACAAATTTTACTAGAATTTTAAAGGAAAGGAACATATTTTTTTTATAAAATATGTGCTACCTTTTAGGCCGCAAGTTGGTCATACTCTGGAGATTCCAGATGCGGAAATACGTTAGCACAAAATTGCCAAAACATTCTACAAATCAATTAAAATATAGATACACAAAGTACGAGTAGAACGCACTTATTACGCCTCAAACAAATTTGTGCAACTACTTGATTTTTTTCTACTTCACGTATGCATACAATTCGGGTATAATATTTCTTCTTACTAGTATAGTACAGTCGCGGAATGAAAAGGTTGACCACCTTAAGATCTGTTTTTGCTTGCTCAGTATAAGTTAACAGTAAGTGCTTTATCAACCGAGTAGGTATGACACATTCCGTCATAAGTATAATGTCATTTCAATTATCAATACATGGCCCAACTTTGCTTTTTGGAAAGCTGGATTAAATTATTTTTTTTTATTTCTTTCATTCTTCAGTCATTTAAGGAAGGAGAAAAGAGGATCGCAAGTTATAAAATTTTGGTTTAAGGAGCAGAACATTGAAAATCATATTGATAAAAATTAATATTTTAAGCACGCTTTAATAATTTAATGTACTTAGAAATGAAAAACTTGCAGTGCTTATCAAATCACTAGTCATACAGAAATCAAACGAATTAATTTAACGCTAGTAAAATATATTGCAACAAAACAAACAATCACTACTGTGAAAATATGTCGATTGGGATTTAATATTACCACACAAAGTGCAGCACTAAGGAAGGGGCGGCGACCAGAATTATGGCGATGATCAATCAGTTCACCTTCAGCATATTTTTGAATCAAGAATCTCACAGTATACCTGGTTAAATTTAGGTTTCGCGATATTTCACTAATAGTGTAGCCATCTTCATGTTGATCAATAATAGCTGCTCTTTCATAAATATATTATATTTCTCGGCATTGTAAAATATTTACACGAATACTTGAAATAGCAATGATGACATTGACAGGAACTGTTATTTATCATTACAAGCGAAGAGGATGTAATCATTAGATTTATATAACCTGCACACAGCGTAATGGCAAGATCAATCTAATAAAAGGTTTTAGTTCAACTATTAATACTCAAGGAAAGTTGGCCTACGTAAAATTTAACTTCTATGTCAAACAGTTAAACAGTTTGCAATGCAGCACTCTCGTCTGTTACACAGTTGAAAAAGGTAACATGTGCTTGCAACGCGTAAATGAATCTATTTGAAAACTGGTCACTTTTCATTACGCGACTGGAAAAGTTAACTTTCCTACGCAGTTGAAATGGAAATGACTGATTTATTCATCTTATGTATTAAATATTGAGTTTTCGAGTCCTACTGAGATAATTTATAGAAAATGTATCGGCCCCGTAGTAGTTGCACGGTTTGAATCATACGGGGTGGACTTTTTTCAATTTGATCTATGTATACGTAATATTTAAGGACAGTTATTATTATTAGTGGATTGTACCAAAACGTTCATAGTAAATTCCGTGTAGAAATTGTTGAAGTTTATTAATTATAAATATGTGAATTTATTACATAAATCGATACAGTTTAAATAAATCTCGATCTACATTTCTATTTCCGTATTAGCCTCATAATAAAAAAACAACCCATGAAAACTATTTTAACAAAAAGGATTTAAGAATATGAGTATTTGGGAATCTTTTCTTTTTCTACTATACTTATACCTAATATATAGTTTTTATGTCGTCTTACTTTAATTAATAAGATATGTGTAAATTTACAAACACGCCTGAAACGCACAAATAAATTTATGGGGGTGGGACCGCATTGCCCCCGCCTTTTGTAATATACTGTAGATGTCCTTATTACCTTAACCAGCTATAGACATTATTAGTGACTGCCTGGTACAAACACTATAAAAAAAAAATAACCGCCTACACACCGGGCTAGCATATCTTGTTGCAACTTCGCTTATAAAAATAGTACTAAGCTGTCTTTCTCGAACGTGATTGGAAGGAAAGAGACCGTCAGCAGTTATCGCGCGTCACATTGTGCAAGATGCACTGGCTGCAGGGCGAGACACAGCGTCACCTGTCTTGCTCGCACGGTATTGAAAGGATAGCTATCTTCTGTAGCTTGTATTTTATATAGAACATGTTACTCAAAATAAATGTTAGAACGTATTTAATTGGCATTGGCAATTTGTTGTCTACTATACATTTTAGAAATAATAGGTAGGTACATGATAAAGACATAATACGATAGCAATTTATAGAATATTGTAAAATGTCATTAACATTTCGTCTGTTGACAACCAATACCCAAGTAACAAATACGTACTTATAACAAAGGTCGTATCTCTGAATCAATCTACTTACTATACACGAGCTTTTGATGAGCAGTGATAGAAATTATGGCGTGTTTTGGTTGTCACCAGGCGATTTGGCGGACCATTGATACAAAGAAAAATTTAAATGTGTAACCTGGAAAGTCTTTCAAATAAACAATGCAAGATCAACACACAAAACATAAGGGAAAAAAAAAGGTATTCTGGCGTTAGGGTGGTGGAGAGGCTGACACGTCGGACCGGTACCGGAGGTACTTCCCAATCTCTTTGTATCAATGGTCCACTAAATGTGGTGTATCCACATTAAAAATAATGAGACATTACATTACATGTTTCAGAAATTTAATAATCGAATAGTACCTACATGCACACGACAACTTAATATTCTCCATAAATTAAATCTTAACAAATAATTATTAATTATACTAAACATCTAAGGAATCACATTAATAAAGACTGTCTTTTCTTACTATGATTAAAAACAAAACAAAAACATTTAAACTTATGATTATGATCTCTACAGGTTAATTTTAAATTAATATTTGTAATTTTGTCCGTTTTACAGAAAGAGTATACTATTTTTACGCCCATAAAGTAGGAAAAATAATAAAGAAAATCTAGCCTAAGCTCCATAAAAAAATATTGGAAATTAATATTGAACACGTATTACGAGTAATAAAAAAAAACAGTTTTAGTTTAAAAAGTCAATTTTAGTTTTTATTAAATAAAGGATTTTTAAATGTTTATGCATTTAAAAATTCTTTATTTAATAAAAACTAAAATTGACTTTTGAAAATTGAGACATATACTTACCATTCAGTTTAGTTACGACAGAAATTTATTTTCGAATACAATTTTTACGGCTACATAGTAGGAAAATAATAAAGATAAAAACTAGCTTAAGCTCCATAATAAAAAAATGAAAATTATTACTGAACACAACTATGTATGACAATTAAACAAATAAAACAGTTCAATGCATTTGAAAATACTTAATTTAATAAAAACTAAAAATGAGACATACTTACCATTCAATTTAGTGACGTTAAATTTATTTTTGAAGCCCTAGTGATGAAAATGGCGTATTTAAAAAGTTGACGTCCAATGTATAGTACTCGTGCGCGTAGGGATGTGACTCATCGCCCGCTGGTATTACCAAAGACCCCTACTGTTTAACCTCAGGATAAAATTGCTTTTTAATCCCAATAATTCGACGATTCTTCGTCGTTGTCGTGTAATATAGTCAAGGATTCGAGATAAATATTTGACAGTGTCATCGGCGCCCAATATAGATACATTATATATCACCCCATAGCCTAGGATAGATTAATGAAAAAAATAACGATACAAAAAACACGAGAAAAGAACTATAAAAAAAAGTAGTCCTTAAGAGTAAATTAATTAAAACATAAGCATATGTAATTCATAATAGTTCTTGTATCTGGCGGGTCGCGTCTCTCTCTTAGTCAACGCAGGGCAGCTTGTGGCGAGCTGTTGGGGAGCGGCGACCCCACGTACCCGAGTGCTCCTGGGGGACCTGGTGAATAATCAGGTCGTACCCTGCTTTTGACTTGCCTTAATCAGCCGGTCAGAGTGGAGTCGCAAGAGCTATATGCTCCAGGGGTTTTGTCTAGTGTAGCTACATATTCCAGATCTCAAAGCCCCTCAGCCTTCCACATCAATCTCAAGTAGCACACATGCTGTATTAGAGCTTATACAGCCCTTACACAGCTGAAATAAGTCGTATAAGAGCTGTATTAGCTTGCTACGTGGGATATAGCTAGTATTACCAGTACATTACTCAACGCAGGGCAGCTTGAGGCGAGCTGTTGGGGAGCGGCGACCCCACGTACCCGCGAGCTCCTGGGTGAACCGGTGCCCCGCACTTCCCTTAACCGGCTGGTCAAAGAGGAGTCGCAAGAACTATATGCTCTAGAAGCATTTCCAAGTTTGGCTACATATTCAATAGTCCCAATGCCCCTGAGCCTTCCGCGCCCATGTTGCTCTTATTAATTTGTCCATAACTCAGTTTTCCCCAAGTAATCAATAATTTTCAGTTGTGCGAAGACTCCTACTGATGTACCGTCTGGATGAAGTTAGTTTTTAAATACTTATCCTATCCGTCAAATTTTTAGTCACTTTGTCGTCGTGTCATGAAGCCGAGAGAAATATTTAATAGTGTTATAACGGGGCCCAGTAGTTATTTCATCATTACGTTTCACCCCAACATTGTCTGCTCACGGGCTATGCCTGGATGAGGGGCTTTTCGCCTTATTAAGCAAGCATTGCGCAAAAATTACGATTCAGCGAGGAAAGGCAACCTAACGCAGATATGCAAGGAGATCTGGCGGAATCAGCGATTCAGCAAGGCAAAGTGGATGGCCAAGGGCGACGGAAGAGGGCCTATATAGTTATCGTCGGCCGTCCAGCGGCCAGCGTCGGCCTCGGGCAGTATCTGACCCCTCCTACAGTCGTAGTGGTTTCCTTTTCACTATACCGATGAGGGTAGTTCTTGTATCTAGGTAGCTATTCTAGCTGGTCCCTTTTCTGTCATAGTTATAGTACAGCTCGTAGAGATACGGCGATGTCATCGCCAACTAGTTAGTGTTACCACAAGTAGAATAAGTCAACGCAGGGCAGCTTGTGGTGAGCTGTTGGGGAGCGGCGACCCCACGTACCCGAGTGCTCCTGGGGGACCTGATGAATGATCATGATCAGGTCCCCCGCCTCTGGCATGCCTCAACCGGCCGGTCAGAGTGGAGTCGCAAGAAACGCACAATTTCCGATACCCTTATTGATTTCTTTTTATTTATGGGGGGCCATCTAGAGTCGACTGGCACATTTGTAGTATCATTAATAAATCAATAGTTTTTTTCTGGTAGACGTCTTCAAGCAGTAGATCATTTCCAGTTGAACCAAGACTGTGTTCGTCTTTACTCACAATTACAAGTACTTGATGATAAAAGTGTAGCTTAAATAGCTAGTCTATTTTTTTATTTCATTGTTCTAGACCAGTACCTATTCATTAGTATATGTATTGTTATTTAATACGAAAAGTGTATGTTAAGTTTGTCTTTCTGCGTAGTTGAATAATGACTGAGATGACACGCGACGACGCAGTTGGCGCAGTTTGTAGTGCAACTGCTTACTGAGCCGGCGCTCCTGGGTTCGAATCCCGGCCAGGGCAAATATTTGTCTGATGAACTCGAATATTTGTTCCTGCGTCCCATAGTAAAGCTTTGCTTAGTTTGGGACTAGGTCTATTTGTGTAAGTTTGTCCCTTGATATTTATTTATTGATTATTTATGTTTTTTAACCTCTAAATAGTTCTAGTATATGTAGCTATTCTAGATGGTCCATTTTCAGTTCAGTTAGTTATAATACAGCTCGTAGAGATACGGCGATCTCATCGCCAACTAGTTAGTGTTACCACAAGTAGAATAAGTCAACGCAGGGCAGCTTGTGGTGAGCTGTTGGGGAGCGGCGACCCCACGTACCCGAGTGCTCCTGGGGACCCTGGTGAATGATCACGACCAGGTCCCCCGCCTGTGGCTTGCCTTAACCAGCCACTCATTTCTGCATTGCGCAGAAAGTCTGAGTCAGCTAGAAATAGGAATTTACCCAGCCAAGATACACCATTTAATTCTTTTTTACTTTTTTCCGGTATGATGAAATAAAGGATAAAAAGTTAAATATATAACTATATTTTTTACAATTTCGAAAATATCCCAATTTATGATTAAATAATCCATTTGAAAAGTTCCTGTTTTAAAATATCGCTTTTTTTACAAGCCCGCTTGTAAAAAAGCGATATATTAAAATAAAAATAAATTTTGTTACGAATCATTGCAAAGCATTTTTATTTAAGAAAAACAACAAATCATGGTCATTAATTTGAGTCAAAGAGAGGTCGTCGAAAAGATGAATGACTTATTTCCAAAAACACCAATACACGACTTTTTCCAAATTTAAAAAATATAAATAATAAAAGGTAAAATTTCTCCGTGGCGACACTAAATGTAGTGGTTCAAAATGTCTCTTCTTTAATTTTTGTTTAATTAAGCATAGCTTAAAGTACAAACATATTGTGATACTTTCTTTCTTCAAACATCGAATAAAACTAGAATCATTTCACGAATGTTTAATTTAGTGGTTAGTTTTAAATTAATATATTTCTTATTTATTGTTAAATACAGTAAAATTAATCATAAACAGAACTATTTTATTAGATATCTCTAATCTTATTTTGTCGTCATGAAACAGCTTGAATTTCATTAAACAAGCATTAGTAAATTATGTATTTAAAATAAAATCTAACTAAACTCGGTTTTCTAATTCAAGACCAAAAAAACTACGACAGATACGTCACTGTCAAAGTTCTCAAAATTTAAATGACATCTGACCATGTAAATTATTGCACCAAATGTTTTGAATACCTCAAGTGTTACAAGTACCATACCCAGATTTTGTACCAAAAATCTCCGATGTTGTTTTTATTATTTCCTCTCGTATTTATGTAATAATGAATATATCTATTTTTTTTGTTAAAACATAGAATTAAAATTATCAATTATAAACCATCTTAGTGTCTAATAAAGAATAAGGTTTTTACTGGTATTTTATTGTAGTGGTAACATTGTGGTAGTTTTTTTTGTCTTGAATTACAAATCGTAGTATACATTTAAGAACATGAATGTGCATTCCAAAAAAAATAGATATATCTACCTATATGGATGTTAAAATAATTCTATTTTACCTACCGTTTACCTATCTGTCAAAAAAAATACAAAACAAAAAAAATATATTTTATTAATAAATATTTGTGTTTAGTAGAATAGTTACATATGTAATCAATATTACAATTCCATCTCAGTGTCAAATGTGTAGTTAGTAAAAAAGCGAAAAAAAAAACAGCCTGGCCGGCAGTAACTTCAAATATTGTTAAATGTGTTAGCACGATTACAGACTAGAAAACTTGAATTGGGGTTCTCAAACTGCATCGTAGCGCACCAGTTTTCTTTGTATAGAAACTGATCTAGTCTATTTCTACTACTAGATAGGCTGGTCGAAATACGCCGCGAACCTAAAAAGTTTGGGTACCCCTGGACTAGAAATTTTATTTTCTAAGCAACAAGTATTGATGTGATAGTTAAAAGGACATTAATTATACGCTTCAGTTGAAAATAAAGGCTCTCGCGAGCTTCTGTGTAATTGTGTTGTGCAAAATAATTGTGTCTTTTTACTAGAGTCTGGCTAGCCAAATAATGTTAACTGATATTTTCTTGTGGTATATTATCAATTGTCTATGACTAACCAATTTAGTAGGTGGGTCCTCTATAAATAATATTGATACTTTATGTACTAGTTCTAACATTCCGATTTGGCATAGTATTTATGTATTTTTTGGTGATAGATTTATACATGGTAGTATCGAGCTAGGGCTTATTTACACTACATTTAATTTTTCACCTTGATTAGAAAATGTAAACATATGTGTTTGTCGTTGACTGTACTGTACATAGGGTAGAAATTATGTGAGCTGACTATCAGTGCACGTCAACATATTATATTTAACTTATTTCCTTAGATACCTTACGTTTACTAAATAGAAAATAAAAAAATATTTTCTAGTATCAAATTTATATTGGTGTGATCAGCCGCAGATTTTTTAATTTTCCTGCCAAAACTTCGAGTAAAATATTTCATTAGCCAGACTATAAGAAATCTTAAGTGAGCGTTGACTGTTTTGTGATATATTTTAATAAATGTTTGTTCGTCAAAATGTTGTAAACAGTAAAATAAATGTTTGTGAATAAATATTGTTTTTTATATTTCTACAGGACTCCTATATAATCATACACCCGCAAACATATTCAATTCACACTGCCTACAAATAATAGATGAACGGGCATAAATAAATAGATGAACTTTTACCCCTCACCTTACTTCACCCGTTTTCATCAAAATTTTTTTTTTTAAGAATAGGAGGAAAGTGCTATGAAAGGGACAATAGACAATAGACCCATAGACAATATTGACATTGATATTGTCTATGGGTCAGTGTTGCCAAAATGCAGAAAACAAAAATCTACTACTTGGTTTCTACCGCGGTAAATTGAATTTGTCCCATTCATAACCTGTCCCTTTCATAGCACTTTCCCCCTACTTTCCCATAGCGTCACATTATGATTTCAGTTTACCACTTGTTCGCACGAAGCGATTTGCTTCATTTCTAATGCAAACCGCTAAGGAATAGAACTCGCTACCATCGTGCGCATTTCCAGAAAATTAATATTTGGGTCTGTTCAAGGTAAGAGTGAATTGGCTATTACTGAACCAGCGAGCTACATCCTCAACCCGTTGTCACTTACCATCAGGTGATATTGAGGTCAATCGCCGGTCAGTTTGTGAATTAAAAAATAGTAGCTTTATTATATTTCGGCAAATATTAGGGCAAGTGAAATTAGGTCCACGTATAGTGAGGAAACCACATCGTTGAAATACTTAAAGTGGGCCGTATTCCATTTACATGCTCTATTGAGTGAGATGTTATTTTCGTAACAATTCCCTATGCAGTGGACGGATCGTCCGTAATAGCGGTTCTCAAACTTCTCTACCGATTGATCTTTTTGTATTACATTTATAGATTTTATAGCTAACCAAGAGCAATAAAATAAAAGGGCCATCTCTTGATCTTGATTCACCCTTAATTACTCACGATGAACGGAACGTGACGATGCGCTTGGTGCAGTGGTAGTAGTGCAGCTGCCTACTGACGCAACGGCCCCGGGTTCTAATCCCGGCAAAGGCAAATATTTGTGAGGTGAACTCGAATATATGTTCCTGGGTAAAAGTAAGTATATTATGTAAATCGTCGTCTAGTGCCAGTAGTGCCCATAACCCAGCCTACTAGCCAGAGCTCACTGTAGAACTAGATCGATTTATATTCAGAGCATGTGAGCGTCTCAGAAACTATTTAGCCATTTTTGATGCGGTTTAAACCTGGTCTTCGATAACGTTCTAGATTATATGCGGCGTGAGTATTAAAAAATCATATTCAACAAACTAGCAGGGCTATCAAAACTTTATCGCACGAATTATGCCTTGATCACACGTACCGAGACAGTGGGCGAGACAGTGCTCTCGTCCCTGTCACACACAAGACAAACGGGCGAGACAGAGTACTGTCTCGCCCGTTTACTCGGTACGTGTGATCAAGGCATTAGCATCTATCGTATGGCTCGCACGTTATTGAAAGGAAAGTCGCATATATTTTGTCGCGCGATAAAGAATCGCGTGTCACAGTTATTATAGATGTACGTCTAGCATAACTGTGTAGCAATATAGTGATATACAAAATTTTAAACTGTATGTGCACCGCGAACTGTAACCCTAGCTTTACAATACTCGCGAAGTCGACCGAAGTTGACCGAAGCGAAGTGCCCCTCCACACTATTGAAACCTTTGTCCTCGAATAACCGATATGGTGGTGGTGGATATGGTTAATATCGATTTAGTAAAACACTGCCTTTAATTGTATTATGTGTGTATGTAAACACTTTATTGTACACAAAAACAATTTACATAACTTCAAAAAATAATAAACATGTACAAAGGCGAACTTATCCCTATAAGGGATCTCTTCCAGTTAACCTTTGAGCAAATGAGATAATAATGGGATATCCAAGAAGATTGACAAACGAACAAGTAAGTATGCACGGCTACACTAAGGACTTCACTTGTATTCACTTTATTCGATATTTTAAATCTTATAGTAAACTGACATACTTTCAATCTTATAAACTAGAAGACCGTCTCGAGGCCGATGGCGAGTCTTATATAGACTTTTCCCCTCCATCAGACTACCAGTAGTGCTGGTTGTACCTGAACGGTCTAAATTCAAAGTGATGGTGTTGCCAACAAGGAAAGCTGCTACACTATCATATTCACCCAACCTCGGCCAACTGCGCGATTAGTGTGGAGCTAGGGCAACAGTTTGGGAACCCCTGGTGAAAGTGTTAACCAGGTTAACTGTTACTGAGCCGAAACCTATAAAGCACAGGCGGTGCTCGTCGGGAGTGTACTGAAATAGCACAATATAGCTGATTAATGAAAACCTGTCGGAGAATATACAGCTTTAAAAAACACTGTTTTTAAATGTTTCTTAAAGCTGCCTGTCCACTCGAAGCGGAGAAAATGAACTAATCTGGTTGCATCTCTGTGAATGCCAAAAGGAGTGCATTTAAGAGGCATTCCTTTTAAAATGCTGATTGTTTTAGACATTTTTCTCTACGATCAAACAAGTTTCTTAACATATCTTTTTACTACCTAGAACAGGGCTATTAGGATTTATTGGTATATATTTGAAACCTACCTACAGTTTAAATTTTTCATTGATAATTTTTGTTTCAAAAACTACTCGAAATTGACAAAATCCACGCGGAAAATTAGTTCTTTTTTCCAACCGATTTTCGTCTGCACTCAATGAAATAGCTGTGTTACTACCTAGAACTCGGAGAAAAGTATTATTCACTTCTAAAAGTTGGTTGAAACTATCAATATAGTAGTTTATGTGACTGTACATAATGAAGGGTATTAAACACGAGTGTGGGTTTATGAAACGCGCCGAAGGCAAGTTTCATAATAACATCACACGAGTGTTTTAATGCCTAATTATGTACAGTTACATACACTAAATCCTCCATGATGCATTCAGGAGTCGCACATTACGACAAATATTACCCGGTAATGGCGGTAATGAAGTTTTCTGGCAGCTGTCATAGTTTTTTTTTAATTCAGAGACAAACTAGAGTTGGCCCCAACTATCATATCGTTCGATATCTTACTTACATGCGACATTTGTCAAATTTGATGCAAATTGACAATTCATTTCGAACTAAACGTCATCTCGACTGATATTAGAATAGAGGTCAAATCAAATTTCTTTGTTTTTCAAAGATGTTCGAAATTTGAATAAATAATATTATCGAAATCGATGTTATTATTTAGCAATAATAACATTTTCACAGATAAGAAATTTGTTCTAATAAAACAGTATATTTTTATGGTAGTCATATAATGTGCGGTTCTTGAACGCATCATGGAGGGTTTATGATATTTGGATAGATAAAAATATTTTCTACTCCAGTACTTTTTTCTGTCATTTATATAGTTACTAACTCTAATATAAAGACATAAATTATGAAAGTCTGTAAAAGTCTATACTCTACTGCCCAAAAAAAAACTGCTAAACGATGTTATAATGTCGCCAAAAAGCATTACTTAGTACCACAGATTACAAAATAAACAGATGCATTCACACAATTTGCAATTTAAAAAAAAACTTATTGCACTAATGCATTGCTGCCAACTTAAAAAAAATGTTTTATCCTCTGTGCATGGATGTATAGTATAGTGAATGTATATAAGTTCTTATTTTTTGACAGATGGACGTCCATAAAAAAAAGTTTATAAGAGACTTTTTTTTTATTTTGTTGGTTCCGAGCGGGAACATGTAATTATTTAAGTACTTGGTTGTTTATTTGCATTTTAATTATTAAAATGACGAGTCGTAGAAAAAGTATTGTATGCAACGTTGTATAAGTAGGTCAAAAAACGCTCGTGGCATCTTTCTTACGATGTTCGCTACGCTCAAATCGTAACCCAGGCCACTCACGTTTTTTGCCCCCTCTTATACAACTGTTGCATAAAATACTATTGTCATAATATGAATGAAAAATATATTTTAAAGGATTAAGGCTTCTTAAATCTGAGCCATATGATTTTAGGTTTAATAAGCGTTATAAGTCTAAATAACACATGCACTTTCTAAATCACAGAAACAGACATTCTACATTTTGAATGTATGTACTTGGATTCAAATATGCGTGTTTGTCCCATTAAAGTACATATAAATATTTACCTTTACCGACAACAATAGAAAAAACGCTCATTCAAAGGTAATAATAAAAGTACACAATAATTAAAAATGTAATATAATAGTGGGAAGTTATGAGCTCATACAATGAAGCTTGAATGAAATCATATGACAGCATTGTATGGAATTATGTTACTTTCCGCATCATTGCGACGGTTCTAAATATATCGTAAGCCCCGTGTATATTTATATTTCGTGTATATATTTAAAGGGCTCAAATTTGACGTGACAATGCTATGTGCTCAATTTACAAAATATAAAATATTTTGGCATTGTCACGTTAATTAATTCATTAATTTAATAAAAAAATAGTAATAGTAGTTGAACATACCTACAAAATATGGAATTCTTAGCTTCAAAATTGGCTGAGATCTTATCACTTGCTGCAATTAAAGCTAAATGTCTTGGAAACTACTGGACCTATTTCCACCAAACATAGCTTACCTACTTACCGACGGGTCTTTCAATAAAAATAAAAAAAACCTTTAAGAGGCCTTATTCCTTTTATATTTTTTATACTATGACAAATACATTGTTAATTTCAACCAACTTTTTGAAGTGAATAAAACTTTTTGCCGAGTTCCAGTTTACATGCTTTCATTGCGTGCAGTTGTCAAAAACTAATTTTCCGCGTGAATTATGATAATATCAAGTAGTTTTTGAAACAAAAATTGTCAATGAAAAATTCAAACTGTAGCTTCTAATATATACCAATAAATCCCAGACCCTATCTGTTCTAGGTAGTAACATCAATAATATATTAAGAAATATGTTTGATCATGGAGAAAAATGTCTACAACAATCAGCATTTTAAAAGGAACAAGGCCTCTTAATACTCGTATGTATTCGATGCTTCGCTAGTGCAATCTGAAAGTGATTGATGGGTATAATATTTCGACGACCTTTAAATCCTTTGTTTTTCTATAAATCTTGCTGTAAGGGTCCATTAGCTGCTGGTCATTAATTTCTTAGCCAACGTATTCCGATTTTTTTATTGACAATTTGGCAGACTCAATAATAGAGGCTAAAAGGAACAAAACATAGTTAAAAAAACTAGTCGATGGTTGATTCTTGTCAATGACAATATTTTAACGGTTTTACCAATGTCAACAGTGTCAACACACAACAATATTTTTTTATTTTATTAATTTTGAAGGGAAATTATCCCTTCAGCCACTACGACCGTGGGAAATGACAAATTAACAATTAAAAAAAAATCGGAAAAACCATAGTAAAAAAAAAAATTATAGCTTTTAGATCCTTACAGCAAGGAATAAAAAAAAAAGTTAAAGGTCTTCGAAAAATTGTACAAGCCTATTTCTTTTTTATCGAGTCATTAGTCAATACTGGATATATATGCATATAATATCTCAGGTATATAGCCTTTAACTGACATTTTAAAAAATGATGTTTGCAATTCGAACTACATTAAATTGTATTTCACATTAGGTGTTTTACATTTTATATGCTGAAGTGGTAAACATTTGTAAAATAATATTATCACAACTAAGTACTTAAAAGTAAAGTCTCTCACAATTCATTCATCTAACCTTGGTCTCATAATATAGGATGCGTTTTACAAATACTTATACAGGGTAAAACGTGTTAGGAGTGAAAAAAATATTAATCTTTATAAAGACTACTTTCCTCTAAAAATATCATAGAAGGAAAAATCGAAGGAAAGCGAGGTAGAGGAAGGCCACGATAAAATTTATTTGAGCAAATAAAATAAAAGGTTAAAGTGATGTCTTACCAAGAAGGGAATGAGAAAGCCCAAGAAAGAAACGGCTGGTGATTGGTACACCGACAAGGAGCGCAGCTCTAAAATTGAAGATCAATATAGCATTTTACATAGAAGGGTCCCGTGACTCTAAGGCATATTAAAACACAATATGGAACAGTTATACTCACGTCGTATCAGTCGAATATCGCTCGACATGTAACGAATTGGTTCGTGATACATCATCAGCAGCGACCAGCTATGGCGCGCAGTTCTCGATAAATTTGGCCGCTACCGCGTCTGTTTGGCGTTCTTGTCATGAGTCGCGAACCGATTCGAAACATGTCGAACGACATTAGACATTTACGACATGAGCAAACCCGGTAGGTAGGTTAATCGAGAATGTAAAAAATATTGTTTTATTCTTTGCGAATTTCCTTTATGAGGCTCTAAAGAGTTAAAATCTTTTACAAATAAATAAATATAAAGGACAATCTGACACAACTCGACCTATAGTCTGTACTTTTAGGTAAAAAAAAAAAATAAACAAACCGGAGCAAATTGACGGCAAGCAATGGCGGATGTCAAACCGACAAAGTTAAAAATCACGTAAGGTACCTAGATGTTGCTACTTTAAACCTGTGACTTTCTATTTTAGTCGTGTTACTTGCAGTATAATGCAGCCTTTTGTGTTAAACCTCTGCAAATTTGGGTAGTTTTTATTGAGGATTTACTGAGATAAAGATACATATTTATTTAATGTGATAAAAATATGTTTGTATTCGCGAATTTGTATATATTCAGTAAAATCAAGCGATACACATGTTATTTAAATGGAACGGACTGCAAAAGTGAGGTCAATTATTTTATAATATAAAAAAATTAACAGGAACCAAATGTTATCTTATAAACAACTCTTTAATGTTTGTTTACATTTTTTTAAATACCTTTTAGGTACAGACTATGGTTCCAAACTATATATTATACTCGGGCCAGGATAGATATACCGAGAATACGAAGGCAGCGGATGCAATACCAATGCAGCGTCCAATATTTTAAAACTTTATTTTCATAAATAACATAACCGTTCCACACAATGTTGACAAACTAAAAAACCAACAGACATTATTTTGTGTTTATAACTAGCTGATCTGCTCTGCACGTCTAGCATAACTTTGACACGCGACTCATGTCCCGCGAGATAGCATCATCCGTCACTATCTCATAGTACTGTACAGATAGAGACAGGTAGTATATCTCGCGCGAGAAAGAGTCGCGTGTCAAAGTTATGCTAGCCGTGCTGTAATTGGATTGCCTGTAAAGTAGAGTTTTACGGGTTACCAAACAATTCACCAAATCCTTCTTCAAAATATTGTTCCTGATTCGATAGGTCGAAGATAATTGTCACCCTGTATATATTCAGAGATCCTCACCGACCGATATAAGCCAGTGCGTCGATCGTGTGAACTTGAAACAAATAATTAGTCTGACACAAAGGAGACTCCTCACTCGCAGTCCACCGTTAGAAAACAAAGTGATCCTTTAAATCAACAAAAATGAACATAATTATTATATTAGCAACAATAATACTATCCTTATGTGTAGAATTAGAGGGAAAAGACAACAAAGAGACAACGGTTAAAATTGGAAAAAGAAGCAACCCGAAACATATCGCGTCGCTACTAACAATAACGGGGAAATCTTTCACGAGACGTAATAATAAACCACATCGAGTAAACTCAAAACCACGAGGTCCATACTCATTTGTGTTTTCCCCGGCGAGAACATTCCGTCGCAAATTTAAAACGCAAAGACAAAGAAAACCATTCCCTCGAGTATCTGATTCTGAGTATTATTCTGATGATGACGAAACCACACCACCGCCAAAACCAACTAAAAGCCCTGCAAAGCCTCCAGAAGGTAGCAGTCATTCGCAACAACAACAACAACAACAACAACAACAACAACAACAACAACAGCATACAGACAAGGAATCAGAAGAGAAGGAAGCCACTACGCCTGCCGACGACTATTATTATAGCGACGACGATGAACATGACGAGGGGGGCAAGGGGGAGCACGAGGGGGCTGGCCATACGACACTCCGTCCGAGCACCCTCCAAGGAAAATTTTGCCAACTGATATACAGGTTATTGCTGATACCTGGAAGACTAATTGAGCGTGGTAGAATATTTTTAGGCGATGTTATAGATTGGATAGATTAACAGGTGATACTGACTGATTAAAACCAAACTTAATTGATCACTTTGTATAACAAAAGTTACTCATATCATATATTACATTACTAACTTTCGTAACACAAAGGACGTAGTCGTGATTTAGTTTTCATTAAGCCTTTAACACTGTACTTTTTTAGATTACCCAGCCAGTAATGTGTTAAAACAATATAATATTATTATGTTTTAGTGCTGTTATATTTCAGATTTTTCGTAGTTTGAATAGCTACTGTATTCACTTTGTGAAATAAACGAGTAGGTACCTTATTTTTAATCTGTTATTTAGATTTGCCTTTTCGAGTTTCTGTGTGACTGTAACAATACAAACATGCAAGATATAAGTCGAATTTACGTTTAATGCTTCTGAGTGATGTGCTGTTCTCTTTTCTCATTTCCCATACAAAATGAGGAAAGTTTGAAGTATCCGAAAATATACACACGACATATTTAATTTTTTTTAAGATGTTAATCGATCCTATTTTTAATGGGATCAAATCTCTATGTGGGACTAAATAAATTTCGAGTTCAGTATGAGTCAGAAATTACTGTTAACGTTTGACATTTTTATAATCGCTGAAAACAGGCTGAAAACGCTTCACACAAATGTCGGGCGAGCATTTCCTCATATTGGGCGACATCAACCTCAAAAAGTAATGAAACTGAATAGAATAGAATATACCTAATAGAATAGAATGCTCTTTATTGCACACCTCAACAGGAGATAAATACAAACAAATTCAGATTGCACGTAGATTACAGTAGCAGTTTTTTTATTTTTATAGTTTTCGCTTTATTTATGAATTTATGGGAAGTACTAGTTCTATTCTGATGATCATGACTGATTGAGTGTCATAAATGCGAAACTTTGCTTTCGCTTAACTTCGGAACTAAATGACCTACAGACTTGAAATTTTTGATTTTAAGTATGTGATTATAGCTTACTGGATGAAGAAAATTTCTGTGTTCTGATCTTATCCAGAGGTTCTCAAATAGGGGCCTGAAAATGCGGCGAAATGGTTCCAGTAAAGGATGGTACGGCAGTGTTTGCTTCGCGCTTGACTTGGTAATTATTTAATAGTATATTGTGTCATAAGGTTGGTAAGAAGGGGATTACTAAGGAAGGTTTATAAGTATTAGAAAACTTTTTAAGGCCTGAAATTGTAATCACCTTACTACCCGCCATAGACACAATATTTTTCATCACATTTGGGAGGAAATTAAAAATTAATAAGACAAAAATAAACATTAAACTATAAGCCAACATTTTTCTGTTTTTTTTATCATAAGCAATGGCAGCACATCCAGCAGCTTAAAACATAAAACCCTTACTCTAAGCAAGGAGAAAACAAATATATAGGTACAGAATCTTACAATATATCATTAAACAAACACAAATTAACAATATTATGCAGTAAAAATTTACAGCATTGGGTATATTATGAAACTTAAATACGAACAGTGATTTTGTTACAAAAATATTGCAGTACCTAACTATAACTTTTTGTTCTTTGTAGTCTACCACAGATAATGCTAAGCTAAACTGCGTTTAGTTTAAAAACTTGACAGGTTATAATGCCAGAATGTAACGATAACTCAGAATGAAAATTAATAAAATAATTGCAAAATACACTTAAATAATAAATATAACGTATTAGTTCAATATATGTACAATACAATTTGCTTGTAGTTAAGTTTTGGTGATACCGCAAAAACTTTAGCTGGATTGAAACCTTATTATTCTGAAGTTAATGTACGAGTGTGTGTCTACGAACCAATCATAGAGACTTTTTGCTTGTCATATTGACGCTGTGACAGATGCGCACACGGACGAAAGTTACCCCGTGGATAACCAAAATGGCTTCAGTTTTGCGCTAACTAGGACTAGGCGTATTTATTCTAAGCTATAGGTAAGTATATAGTAAGACAAAGGAATTCGGTTTCGGTTTCGACAAATAGAAAGCAATATTTGTTGAACCTACATCGAAACGACATACTACGGATACACTATGATTATTGTAACACCTGTACAGTCAACCAATTTGATTTCTAGGCCACTATAGAACCTTGTCACAATGACAATGATATGAGGTTTCAAGCGGCTTTCATATTGACGTTCACTGTGACAAGGTACGAAATGGCCTAGGAATCCAATTGGTTGACTGCACCCTTACCACGAGTCAACGTGACCGTACTCGCTAGCGACAGCGTAAACGATTTGTATGGAGAATAGTGCAGCGCCCCCTAGCGGTTACTATGTGGAACTACAATTCGCCATACAAATCGTTTTCGCAGTCGCTACTGTACTGTACGACTACTGTCACTGTAAACTCATGGTAAAGGTACTGCATGTCTAGCATAACTTCGACAAGGAGTCGCTTGTCAAAATACTATCCGTCACTTTCCTTTCAATACCGTGTGAGCAGGACAGATGACGCTGA
This sequence comes from Apotomis turbidana, assembly GCA_905147355.2. Classification (NCBI taxonomy): domain Eukaryota; kingdom Metazoa; phylum Arthropoda; class Insecta; order Lepidoptera; family Tortricidae; genus Apotomis; species Apotomis turbidana. The sequence continues at coordinate 6,100,783 of LR990280.1, forward strand.
GCCACGTGACAAGCGAAGGGGCGCCAAGATAGCCCTCCGTATCAATTCGCAGCAAATGTAGCATGCGGCAAAATATGCTAGACTGTTCTGTGTACTGACACAATAAACTAAATTGATTTTTCGTTCCGTACCCAAAGGGTAAAAAACGGGACCCAATTACTAATACTTCGCTGTCCGTCTGTCCGTCTGTCACCAGGCTGTATCTCATGAAACGTGATAGCTAGTAGAGAATTAAAATTTTCACAGATGATGTATTTCTGTTGCCACTATGAAAACAAATACTAAAAAACAGAGTAAAATAAATATTTAAGGGGCTCGCATACAACAAACGTGATCGGTTGCGATACATACCAGGTGCAAACTCAACTTAACTCGGCCAGTTAAAATGGAAAAGTATTTGAACGGAACCCTCGATGCGCGATTCCGACTCGCACTTGGCCGGTTTTTCTGCAAAGTAACGTCATTTGAGTGCTGTTTCTTTGACGACGCCGCTTTCAGCGTTTTTATATATTTCCAAAACTAGTCCGTATAACCAAAGAATAATAATAGTTTTGGTTCATGTGTAATAAATTAATATAGGTAATAATAAAATAATGCAATTGTATTTTATTGTAATTATTTAAAATGTTGTATTAGTATCTAAATAAAGTGCCCATACAAAACTCCATGAACTGGCAAAGAGATTAGTCGATGCTTCGGGTGACCAGAGGGCTGGCTCATACTGCCAAAGAATAGCCTGGACTATTCAGCGTGGTAATGCGGCCAGCCTCCTGGGCACTCTCTTGCTCGCACCGACCTGGAGCCTGTTTTGTATTTATAATTAGGTTTATATATATACATATTATGTTAAATGTTTACAAATGAAGCGAAAATTGAAAAATTTAATGATTCGGACAGGATTCGAACCTGCGTTTCCAACGGCTTTCCGGGCCAACACGGGCGTCCTCCCAATTGTCCATATTATGTTCTTGAATCGCAATGTTCTTTATTCAATAATAATACAAACTGTCAATAGGTAATCAGTCACTTAACCTAACATAACCCAAATAAGTAGGTATTAATCAAATAACCCGCCCCGAGTCATTCCGGGAGCAAAGGTGCCCATCACGCTCGCTGCTTTACCGCGTTGAATCGCAATCGACAGCCTTTGCAACAGGACCCGGCACGGGGTTCATGACCTCTCTCTCGCAAACGGAGCCTGACTTCCGCCAAGAACGTTCTGGCTTCTGAGCACCAACAGCCAGTCGTCTCCACCGCGAGAGGGACAAATAAGTAATTTGTCAGGGCAGAGTACTTGTCCCGCTTTCTAAGGGCAGCCGTCTCGACCGCCGCTCCGGCCGCGCAGATAGTACGACCCAGGTGCGAGGCAGCGAAAGTGCTGACGCATGTTGCGTCCCACAGCAGGCACTTGCCCTTCTGCCACGGGACCAAGGTCAAACCATCCGGCCTTTTCCCATCCGACCTACTCAACACTGAAGGCGCCAGAACACACGGTATGTTGGCTGACACTAGCGCCCTCCGCACGATGTCGTTCAGAGCGTGATGGCGCGAGAATCTCCCCGCGCAACGACAGCAACTCAACGCATGGTGCCCGTTGCTCTCCACCCTGGTACCGCAGATGCATAAATGTGGTTCACAAACATCGCAGCCCAGGCGGAGAGCCACAGCCACCCGCATCGAGTCGTCGTCGAGCAGAGTGCCTAGATGGGGGGAGGGAAGCGCATGTAACCACGCCCCAGACTCCGGCTTCGACACGGCTCTCAACTCAACCTTGCCCTATCCACCACCTCCGCGCCATCTACAAGAGAGCACAGTATCCGCGCCACCCCTGCATCGTCCCACAAGCGCTGGCGGTCCGGCCTTTCAGGCGTGCTACTATTCGGGTTGAGAGCCATCCAAGCATCCCGGGCATCAGACGCATACGGTATGGTTGCCTTGTCACCTTCCACGGCCAATATATCAATTACATGGTCCACAACACCACACGCCTATGACAAGAAAGCCGGAAGGCTGATGTCCCGCGTACGCCGGATCCCCAAGCCACCACTCCGAATAGGGAGAGACGCAAGGTCCCATTGATCTGATCATGTTCTTAGTTTTAATTGTTACAATGTATTATCTTTAGTGGGTATACACGATGATTTATAATCGGTGATACAGATCAGGTACCAACTTTCTAACTCAGTAATTTTTGATGGCGGTCACGTTGAAGTCGTATAATTTACATGAAAACTGTCGCGACGGACGCGAAAACCTGACACTCAAATATCCTTTCCCTACAGCAACACTGAACAGCGCCACCTGGAGGGGGCCGTAGGGAGTAAATCAAATCAGTTTCCGTTAAGTAGACTAGTCAGTTCCAATGTGGCGCGAAAGCGTGCAAGTTCTTAAAGTAGTGATACCTAGTGTGATTGAAGGTGAAGAGTCTGAAGCTATCCGGAGTTATCTAAAGCTAAGTGATTTTAATTCTCTTGGTGAAAGCTCACAGTGGTTTATGGATTCTCTGTACAGTTGACTTTGTATTGATTTTAGCTTGCCATGACTTCCTAGCCATGGAGGCCAGTTCTTAGAGTAAGAGACCATCTTATATGGGCGGAAAGGTACTCCATCAGAGGTGCGTTATCCCTGTATAGCGCGTATCTCGTAGTAGCGCACAGAATACCTGTGCCGAGATGAGGTGGCCACCTATGTCAGATACATCGACCTTGGCCCGCATTCTCATCAGCGCACAGAATACCTGTGCCGAGATGTGGTGGCCACCTATGTCCGGTACCTCGACCTCGGCCCGCATTCTCATTAGCGCACAGAATACCTGTGCCGAGATGTGGTGGCCACCTATGTCAGGTACCTCGACCTTGACCCTCATTCTCATCAGCGCCCAGAATACCTGTGCCGAGATGGGGCGAGGTAAGCTGTTTTCGGACGGCGAATATCTCTAATTATATAAGTGATTGAGTTGGACTCCTCCTCCGACCCGCTAGATGCGTCACCCTTAGTAAACGAGTACAGTAATTATATCAAGTTGAGTGTGAGAGGTTGATTGTGTAGAGAAGCCATGTTCATAGAGCTAATTTTCCCACAGATCCTTACATGCCGGTTACAGCCGCCAAACTAACGCCCGCGAAGCAGAGTGACGGTTCCTCTGACCCGTAGGAAAAGAATAGGCAGAACACAGAGAACCTCTAACTGGATATGAAAGGTATGCGATGCATTCTGAATATACATACATATATACGTATGTCAACGTTTCCCCCCTTTATCGGTCTTGTGTATGTACCGAAGGCGGCGAGGGGAGAGGCGGCGACAAAGACTTTTATTTTTCTATGATCATTTTTATTTTGATACCAACTTTGTCTTAGATTCCTTGTCACCCTACTAATCTATATCTGTGACTGTGACTGTGAGCTTACAACCTCTTTAATAATTAAATGGTAATTACAATTTATGAGTAATAACTTGTCATTGTCATTACATAAACAAAGTCGTAGACAATTTCCCACCAAAGCGATGGCACTTGACGTAGGTATCGTACTTCAATAATGTATGTAAAGCCTGACCAGAAATATATGAGGATTATCAAGAGGGCGCTATTTATAAGATTTATATGGCAACAATTTTGCAATCAATCGCAATCCACTATAATGACAATACCTGTCAGTTAAGTGTCAGTTCCACTATGTTAACCTCATATTATCATTTAGTGGAATGCACTCTTTTCCTGACAATTTTTCGTATAGTACACGTGTAAACTTTATTTTACGAATGTGAATCGTTTTCGGCATTGTCTTTGGATATTTTTATATATTTGTTTTTTTAAAGAAATCACCACGAATAACATAGACATTGTTGACAAACCATCATAAAATCATTGCGAGTGTAAGAAATTAGTTCCAGTGAAATTCCGCAATATGGCGCATCCTCATATATTTCTGGTCAGGCTTTAGGATGGACCATGTATGGTTATATGTAGTGGTTATAAGTTTTATTTATGTTTTAACTTTTAATTAATGAAACAGTCAGGTAATTGCGTGATACCTCGCCTATTAAGTTTAATATTAGCTGGATATATTAATATTTTTCTAATCATGATCACCGATTAAAGATCATCATGTAATACACTATTAGTATCTTAAATTGGCCTATATTTTCCGAGTTTCCTAAAAAATTGGGGTCTTTATGTCGACCCATTTGATCTATAGAGGCTGGAAGGATAACCTACTGACACGATTGAGTCTACCATTACCATTACCATACTACCATTGTTATGGCTATTGATCAACATTATCCTTATTTATATTATGGAGTATCTACTTATGCATTTATCTATGAAGTAGCTATCTCACAAGTCACCGGCTGTGTCAAGGATCTCATAACAAAGCATAGACTTAATTAACAAAATACTCACTTATACAGGTTGATGTTTTAACTGGTTCATGATTTAGACTAATATTTAGTGTTATGTTATGTTTATTGCCACCAACATTATAATCGCACTTAATGTGCTCGGCGGATGAGAAATCAGTCCTGACAATGGTCATCTTAATACCTACAATTGATTTTTATTACGTATTTCATGGAGATTATTACTTCTTATTCGCCGAATTCTATAATAATCGTTATAACATCCATCAATTTAGAAAAAGATGAAATCGACGAGATTTTTTTTTAACGACGACGATTTTGACGCGCTGATGGACGTGTCTACTGAGCCGACGGCCCTGGGTTTGAATCCCGGTAAGGGCATATACATGTGTAATAAACTCGTAGATTTTTGTTTCTGGGTCATGATTTTTCTATGTATCTCAGTATACAATCTAAATTATTGTATAATGTGCTTATGATTATTAATAAATTAGCCCTTTTTATACCCGAAACACAGGGAATTCTAGTTTAGACGCGAGTTATATTTTGTCAAAATATATATTGTCTAAGATAGTTTTTATTAATGTAAAATCGTTCTATTTTTGTTTTAATTTGATATTATTGTGAAATAGTAAATTTAGAAAAAAAGTCGTAGAAATTGAAATCATTTATTCAGTAAGTAGCCACAAGGGCACTTTTAGAAGTTGGATTGTAAATTTACCGGCACTTAATTTAATGGACCACCAGAAATTAAACACATATACGTACGTACCACTTAAGTATTTTTTTCGTAAATCAGACATCAATCACCTTATATATCCATGTTATAACTATTATAGTCAGTGGTGCAAATAAAAGAGACGTGTACCTAAAGATTGTCCAAATTAATGTAAGCTACATTAACATAAAATTTAAACTTTCAATATTTTCAAATAATGTAGGTATAAACTCTATGAAACAAAAATAATATAATTTATAACGCCTTCAAACTTTAATCACCTGTATCAGTTAACACACCTTCATATAAACAACTAGGGACATGATATAAACGCAGTTAGACATCTGTAGTTTGACCATTGAGCAGTGAGTAGCTCTTTGTGGATTACGAAGACAATAAAATAAAATGAACAAAATATTCATAACAATTCAAATTTTTTTAGTACTTTGGACGTTATGTGTCGAACTAAAAGAATCAGATAAAGCCCGAAGTCTTATCATGAAAAAACTAAAAGAACTTAATCGGAAAACAGCCGTGTTGGAGAAACAACTGCATGCATTAACAGGGCCAAGAAGCAAGAATATGAGCAAAGCAAGGCATGTGGCAGATTTAACACACGGCGGGTTACTGAACAGAAAGCCGACGAAATATCAAAGGGCACCATCATGTCCTAGAAAACCAAAAAAACAAAGAAAACACCGTAAACAAGTTGAGAAGTTGTCACGAAAACACTTTTCGGAAAATAATTCAAATGTCAGCAGAAAAGGGATGCATCCAAAAGAATGTTTATGCATTCAGAGCTCAAGTGATAACCAACATCTAAAAGATAAAGAAACTTCAATCAACAACAAGGTAAACCAATCTACAGAGCACGTACTAGATAGTCGTTACTCCAATGTACGTACTAATAATAATGAAACCGATTACAATGAAAGCAATCATAGCGAAACCAATTATAGTCAAACCAATATTCCTGAAACAATTGTATTAACAACACAATCTTCGGGTTCACAAGAGAGAAACACCAAGCACAGTGAATCCGATTATAACGAAACTTATATTATTGAAAAACTTGTGTTTATCACAAAACCTTCGGGAACACAAGAAATAGACAGTGACGAGTATCAACAAACGACTGAGAGAGTCGATATAAATAATGTTGTATCACACATTATTAAAAACCAAGGTACCACAGGAAATGCCGCAACCAAGCCAACAGAGCTGAATAAAAATAAATTACAGGCTCGAAAAAGGGAGTATATAAAGTTTCGACGAGGTGAACAAGGTGCAGCGCAAAACTACAGAAGACATATCATGCCCGGAAAACCACCCTCAGACGAAGGATTTCCTGGAAATGTAAATGGATCTGGACCTGGAAGTGGACCGGGAAAGGGACGTCGACAGCAAGGACCGGGAGGACCTGGTGAACCGGGAGATTATGGACCGGGAGGACCTGGTGGACCGGGAGATTATGGACCGGGGGGGCCTCATGGACCGGGAGGGCCTGGTGGACCGGGAGGACCTGGTGGACCGGGAGGACCTGGTGGACCGGGAGGACCTGGTGGACCGGGAGGACCTGATGGACCGGGAGGACCTGGTGGACCGTCAGGACCCGGTGAACAGGGCAAAACTACGAGGCGGCCAATCCAGCCCGGCGATCAAATCAAAAACCGTACAGGGTTAAGTGCAATGATTTGTCCATACATAGACCGCTTCATAAAATACAACATAGTTGATCTTCCGGTGCTTAAAGAAATACTGTAAATAACAGAACATAGGACCCGATTCCGAGTGAGTCGATCATTTAAACCTTTGGAAATTTGGGTGCCTTATTCTATCTCCACGCCTTCTTACAATTCTAATCTAACACAATAGATGCGACTTATATTGAATAACGTAGTGTAGTTATATATGAATAAAATTAGCGCAGCGCAATATGTCAAGAAAAAAAAACAACAAAATTATTTTGAGAAATATATGACTTCATTGGTACGAAAATTTTATTTCTATTTTAACCCAAAATAAATTTTGAAATTGTTAGAATCTTCATAATTTAACAAAACAATAATTTTGTATGACAGCCATGAACTTAAACGAACTTTCCACGGAGAAAATGGCAAATTACTTATTTCTCTATACAAATACTGGTACCCAATCCACAGATGACGTCATATGTAGATTGCAGGTATATCTTTCGTATGGAGCGTTTTTAGTCCTCTTTAGGAATGTTGAACTTTGTCGGTCATTTCTGACTTTCAGAGTAGTCTTAGTGTAGGTACTCGCATACAGACATTTCATCCCAATAAAGAATAGAATCGATTGACATCCCCAAAAAAATGTCCGCGCGCCTTTTGTGATGCCTACGCGAATATACAACTTCAAAGGCCGAATTTTCACGACACTGAAAGAATACAGAAGCGATTTAGCCATCCTTTCTGCACCTTGAGCGTGAAAAATATTACCTATCTCTATCTTCGCTGTACTGTGAGAGAGTGACGGATGATGTTATGGCGTGCGACAAGAGTCGCGAAGCGTAGTTGTGGTAGACAGGTTGGTGTACTTGTATCTTAAAATGTTTAATACCTAATGTGTATACTAACTGAAATTTCAATGTACAAATTCAGTTAAAGCCCGACGAGAAATAAAAAAGAGGATTGTCAAGAGGGCGCTATTTATAAGATTTATTTGGCAACAGTTTTGCAACCAATGCAACCCATTATAATGATATTAGTTTAAATACCTGTCAGTTCCACTGTGTTAACCTCGTCATACCATTCATTTCTCTAGATAATTTTAAATATTTGTATTTTACAGAAACCGCCACGAATGACATTGACATCGTTGACAAACCATCATAAAGTCATTGCCAGTGTAAGAAATTAGTTCCCGTGAATTCCGGAATATGGCGCCTCTTCATATATTTCTGGTGAGGCTTTACAGAATTTTTCACCTATGAAGAGTTCTGTGACACCTGTCATCTCAATACATTTTATAACCTATAATCGGAAAAATGTACTGAGATGACAGGTGTCACAGAACTCTTCATAGGTGAAAAATTCGATAGTAGTAGTATTTTTGATTTGTGTTAATTATTAGTTATTACTCTTAAATGTATAACTCGCAATATCTTTGTATATATAGAATTAATATAGCTATTGTTTTCTGGTGTACTTGTATCTAATCTATCCAAAAGGGTTTAGCTAAAGGATATTTCCAAGGAATTTGAAAAGGTGAACGTGAAGGGTTATGGGGAAAACTGGCTAAGCTACATTCGCAAAACCTTACAGTACAGAAAATTTAAGTTGTGAAGTCAGCTTACGACTTATATGAACCTTGACCACGAATTTAAATGAGGATTGTGAAGAGGGCGCTATTTATAATATTTGTATGGTAAATATTTCGAAACTGTCAGTATCCGTCCGAAAACATAGTATTTTATAAGACCTGTTAGTGCGGGAAGTAGTGTCACAACGTGTAAATTTTGGTATCGGATGAATTCACTTGGCACAATCTTCTATATATATAAATGCAAGTGTCCTGACTGACTGACTGACTGACTGACTCATCAACGCAGAGCCGAAATATATATATATAAATGCAAGTGTCCTGACTGACTGACTCATCAACGCAGAGCCGAAACTACAAATGCTAGAGAGTTGAAATTTGCACAGTAGGTTGCATTTATAAAGTGTACAAGAGATAAGAAGCGATTTTGAAAAATTCAACCCCTAAGGGGGTTAAAAAGGGGATGAAAAGTTGTATGGGGTACAAGTTTTTTTTTATGTTAGGAACTTGAAATTTCGTAAAAATGTATTAAAATAAAATAGAATGAAACCAATTTCAGCGTTTTTGAAAATTCATCCCCTAAGGTGGTAAAATAGGGGTTGAAAGTTTGTATAGAGATCAAATATTTTTTTAAGTGCGGGACTTGAATCTTTGTATAAAAGCATACTATTAGAATGCGAGAAACGTTATTTCAGCGTTTTCAAAAATTCACCCCCTAAAAGGGTTGAAAAGGGGTTGAAAGTATAAATCCATTACAAATTCTTTGAAACTTCTTATAAAGGCATATATAAGAATAAAAAAAAACATTAATTGATCGTTATTAAAAATTCAACCTCTAAGGGGGATGAAAGTTTGTCTTGGGGTTCAAATTTAATTTTAAGCTAGGAACTTTAAACTTCGTAAACGGGTATTAAAACAAAATAAAATAAAACTAATTTCAGTTTTTTTTTTAAATCATCCCCAAAAAGGGTTAAAAAGGGGTTGAAAGTATGTATGACGATCAAAAAAATTGTTGAATGTGGGACTTGAAACTTTATATAAAATCATATTATAAAAATACAAGAAAAAAAAATTCAGCTTTTTGAAAATTGGGTGAAAAGTGGTGAAAAATGGGTTGAAAATTTGTATGAAAATCTATTTTTTTTTATTGCGGGATTTTTAACTGTGTATAAAGGCATTTAATTTGAATAAAAGAAAAGAAACTTCAGCGTTTTTGAAAATTCTACGCCTAAGGGGGTTAAAAAATGGTTGAGAGTTTGTATGAAGATTAAAAAAAAAATTTAGTGCGGGACTTGAAACTTTATATAAAAGCATATTATTAAAATACAAGGAAAGTCATTTCAGCGTTTTTGAAAATTCAGCCCTGAAGGTGGTGAAAAAGGGGTTGAAGATTTGTATGTAGATCAAACATTTTTTTGTGTGCGGTACTTGAAACTTTGTGTACATTATTATTCGAATCAAAGAATTTATAAACGTCGTTCTTAAACTCATCGAATTTAGAATTTAGTAAAGCTATTCTTTCGTAGATGTACCAGTTTTTATAATGATACCGCGTAATTAGAGCAAATTAGCCGAAAAAAAAGTAAAAACAGGCCAAGAGCGAGTCAGACTCGCGTACGAAGGGTTCGTTACTATATCGTAAAAAATTGCAAAAAGCACGTTTAGCAATTTCAACATTACTTAGATCTGAAAATAATAAAGATGTAAAATTTTCAATATAAAGGTTCCACGCGGACGAAGTCGCGGGCAACAGCTAGTCAGCCTATATGGCGCTGCGGACGATATGGCGCTGCTGGGCGCCTCAGTCGACTCGGTGCGGCAACTTATCGCTATATGTGAGAGGTATGCAGAGCGGCGTGGTCTTAGGTACAACGCTGCCAAAAGTGAGGTCGTCATATTCAAAGCACGCAAATATAACCCAACATCGGAGCCTAGGATTGTGTTGTGCGGCGTACCTTTGAAGCGAGCGGATAGTTTTAAGTACCTTGGGCATATACTCACGGACGATCTAAGCTATGACCACGATCTCGAGCGAGGAGAACTATGTCAGTACGTGCTATGCTTGCCCACAGCTTTGCACAGTATAACAAAAAAGTAAAATTGGCGCTATTTAAAGCATACTGTCAGACCTTTTACACGTGCAGTCTGTGGGTAAGATTAACGCACAGGGCATATATGACACGCTATATATAAAAATAAAATTAAACATTTAAAAAAAACCCGACATGACAACCAATAAAAAGAAAGAAATAAAATCTACGAAATGTGCCTATACAATGAACAGTAGAAAAAGAATCCAAGCTTCGTTGCGTTCGGGGGACCGCTAAGCTAAGTAGGTACCTAAATGAAATGAAATATATTTTTCAACGCAAAATTGCATGTATGCATTTGGGCTTCCCACTTTACGATTTTCAGTACATTGCATTTCATTTGCTTAGCGGTCCCCCGACGCAACGAAGCTTGGATTCTTTTTCTACCGTTCATTGTATAGGCACATTTCGTAGATTTTATTTCTTTCTTTTTATTGGTTGTCATGTCGGGGGTTTTTAAAATTTTTAATTTTATTTTTATTTCATATTTTGTAAACAAACAGAAGTTTCGTCCCGGTTTTTTTTCTTTTGACAATTTTTGTTTTATACCTTTTAAGGTCCAGGGTTTCCAATCTTTCGTCGAGCTTGACCCTTGACTATATGTAGGTACAACAGGATCCCAAGCCAGTGGTAATGAATGCCGTCTTCTCTAAGATTGAAGTTAGGATATATTTTGATTTCAATAGCCTTAAGGAACATTCTGGGAAAAAATCGTTAAAGTCGGACTAATTAATGCTTTTAATGGCAAAATGGCGAAGTTATTAGCAAAGACAATCAAAATATATACTTTAAATGCACTGCATGAGTCGCAAGAACCTGCTACTTATGGCCTAAAATAGAACCAGGTTTCTATTGGCGGTTGGGTGGCTTACTTAGCTCCATAAAAATTGCAGTTCGTGCTAGGTAGCTTGACTTAGTTTTGAGAAACCTAATCTTCGATACCCCACACCATGGGATAAAGATCCCCACTTTTGTTACGTGTAGGGAAGGTATACAAAAAAATGTTTTTAAAAATGTATTCAACCACTATGATGTCTCTGAGCTAAGCTGTGGACAGACTGACACAAACTACAAAATCCTAAAAAGGTGTTATTCACTTAGGCAAGAGTACTTTTGCTAAATCTTATGTGTCATTTAGTCGCGTTAAAATCTTGCAGGGTGTTGCTATTTGTGACCTCAATCAAAGGAACCTGTTCAATAGTCCTAAGAACAATCAGACGAGCCCAAACACCATGGGTTTATCTTGTGCTGTTTAGGAGTTCCTACGGCCATCTTCAGCTCCAAGGTACCAAATTATTGTACTGTCAAAAATTTATTAATCTGTTGATTACGCTAATAAAACTTAACATTTAACCAACATTAGAAATTCTTGGCTTAGCTCCTTTCACAACTAGCTGGTCATCATGAGACCTTCATTTATTGAGTGATATAGAAAATGCTAATAATACTTAACATTTAATTAAAACTTTGGAATCCTTGGCTTCAATATTGGCTGAAATCCATTAACAACTAGCTGGTCATCATAAGACCTTCATTTATTGAGTGATAAAGAAAATGCTAATAATACTTAACTTTTAACCAAAATTTGGAATCCTTAGTTTCAATATGGGCTGAGATCCATTAACAACTACCTGGTCATCATGAGACGTTCATTTAGTAAGTCATATAGAAAATGCAAATAATACTTAACATTTAACCAAAATTTGGAATCCTTGGCTTCTGTACTGTTCTGTCTTGGTGGCTGAAGTATTTTTTTTTTTACTTAAAATCCAGGATTTTCAAAGATACTGATAGTAGAGTAAAAAAAATTGCAAACCAGACGTTTGTCAATATTTTCCTTTTTTTCTATTAAACTGTACATTAAATGTGTCTATAATGAATTCCTCATGCCCTATTTATCAGAAAATGACACCACATTTGTGGTATTGGATAAATAGAAGCTGATAAGCTGCCGTGTAACTTTGACTGCCCCCCCTTCCTACCCGCCAGGGGGTGGTGGATGGCTACCGGGCTAAATTAGCTTAGTTTTACGTATACTACATCTGTGCCAAGTGAATTCATCCGATACCAAAATTTTCTCGTTCCATACATTGGGTGACACTACTTCCCTCACTATGTTTAGTTAATTGTCATTTATAATTTTCTAATATTAATTGATAACAAAAGAAAGCGGTGGTAGCCTAGTGGCTAGGGCGTGCGACTTTCAATCCGGAGGTCGCGGGTTCGAACCCGGCCCGTACCAATGAGTTTTTCGGAACTTATGTACTACGGAATGCTATTTGATATTTACCACTCGCTTTTCGGTGAAGGAAAACATCGTGAGGAAACCACCTAAGCCCAAAAAGGCCTAGTTTCCCCTCTGGGTTGGAAGGTCTGATGGCAGTCGCTTGCGTAAAAACTAGTGCCTACGCCACATCTTGGGATTTAGGTAGCCGACCCCGATTGAGAATTCACTCTCTACAAAGATATGGGACAAAGGCTAGGAGGATGAATTGATAACAAAAGATGAAACAAAAACAGCTAAATATAAACGAAAATCGTATGACGATCCTATGATGTACAATCCTGTAACTGACTGTTCTTCGTGTAATAAACACGAGCACCCGTTATTCATAATAGACCGGACTCTCAGTGGAGTTCCGTTTGCAAAAATAGCGGACCTCAATCTGACTTCTGATATATATTGTATAGATCCCAGACATTCTACAAACAAATGTTGCCAACCAGTTTTGTGGTCCCCCTCCCCCCACCCCGGCAATTAAATTTAAAAATAAAAGTCATCAAGCCATGCCGTGTGGGGTATCAAATGGAAGGGCTTATTAAGTAGATTACGAATATATAGCACACTATAACATTTCTTACACTTTCTCTAAGATGTTTTTGAAATTTTACTAAAATGCTCCATTTTCGAGTTAACTTGAAACCACCATAGATTGAAAACGAATGAATATATTTTTATAATTATTATTTTAATAACTAACAATAGTCCATTGTTTACGCTCCAATAGTTCGTACAGTGAAAAAGATGCACGGGGGAGCGGGGGGAGCAATCAAAGCTGGCGAGTTTCGATAGCCTGCACTATAATATTACGCTCATGACTGTGAATAGTTTAGCAATTTGTTTGGATATTTTTAAATATTTGTCTTTTAAAGAAAAAAACAACCACAAATGACATGGTACATCGTCTTAGATTTAAAGTCACCTTTTGAAGTCGGTGTCAAACCACTCAATGATTACTATGAAAACAGATGCCGCGCAAGTTACGTGCGGTTTGCCATCGACTTCAAAAGGTGGTTCATATGCAATCTGTAGGGTCTTTCCGCGTAACTCGGACATGATAACGAAAAAAATAACTATCGATTTTAGAATGTGTTTGAATGTAGAATAAACAAATGAGGGTAGCAGAACAAATTTAGAACCTAATTTGCCAAAAAAAAAGCAAATAGCATTACAACAACTGTTAGACGAGTGTGATACTGGACTGTGGTACTGGTTTCCCAGACGTCTGAATCAACCCGTATGTCTAAAACACGTGGTGGTGGTGGGACACGATTGGATCCCGAAGTACTCGTAGTTTTGAAAATAGAGAAGTTTTATCAGATTACATCAGCCGCCAGTCTCCTGGTCTAACAGACCTAGCTGAATAAAACAATACCTATAATTTATAACCTTTATACAATTTATTATATCTAATTCTAATAATAATAAGTAAAAAAAGTGCTATGTGTTTGCTACAAATGATAAAAAAATATAGAAATATTTTAGGCAGTCGCAAGTAACGTGAATCACGAAATCGCCGTAATTTGTGTACGTAAGGTTGAAATAAGTGTGTATCTTTCATTTCATTTGGTTAACTATTTTGATAATTTATGCCATTGTTTTGTTATTTTGCTAAAACTAATTCACTCAATAATCAAAGTGAAATCAATAAACGCAAAAGGCGTAAAACTCCGTGTCAATTTCTTGTCACGGAGCTATTTTCCACTTTTTTTCAATTTTTATAATTTGTTGGTGAAAAAGTAGTTCGATAAATGATTCGCAGTAGGTGCACCATGAAATATAATTATCAAGTTTTCGATGTAGAAAGCACTAGATCTCAAATATGCGACAAGATTATTAGGAATAGTGACTACAAAGTAACGTGAGTCACTCTGGATTTACTCTGTACATGATTGGGTTATTTTTAAGCTTTTCAGTTTTGGTTGTAGTCGGTTCTTTTTTAATATTTTTAGCGATTCAAATATAATCACTTATTCGCAAAAAATAACCGACATCAATGAGCGAAATGGAACATACCATATAACATAACAAATATACAGTCGAATAGAGAACCCTCCTTTTTTAGAAGTAGAAGTCGGTTAATAAATCACGACCCAGCGAGTGTTACCCCTGTTTTCGTAAACTAAAAATGAACACTTCAAATAAATGCCATGTTCAGTTTTCCCCTTACCTATTCCAATATATTCGTATGCTTATACGAGAAGAAGCGCATGTATACATCTTCGAAGAATATTGATAAAATATTAGTGGATCTATTTTCATTTCATTTTTTTTTTTTATTCTTTTATTATTTATAGAGGGTTTTACATATGCCACCCTCATCGTGGCTCTCATACTCTAAACATTCCTTATTTTGATTACATGCTTTTCTTAACAAATTATCAATGTTACCTGCAGGGCCATTACTATTTGTTGGTACCTATTATATTTAAAACATACAGTTGCAACTACAATAAAAAAGTTAATTTTAAGATGAGAAATAGTTATTTGTTATGCAAGGCTGCAAAGTTGTTATTTTGCGCAAGTGTTGAAATTGAAATCTGAGCGACCGAAGGTATCTAAGATTATATTCTAAGATTCCCGAGCGTAGCGAAGCTTTCAAGACACGAGAAGCTAAATAATTTTGCAGCCATGCGGAACACACAACTTTTCACCTCACTACAGCGAGGAAAATGCAAGAATCAAGAAAAACATAAAAATAATAATATTTCATTTTGCCTTCTATTTAATACATCAAATTTAAAACATAACACACCCAAATCCAAACCAAATAAATACGAGAGAAGCACACATATTAAAAATTAAAAGTAATATGGCCGTAATTTGTATTATCGTCGTGTATATTTTATCGTTGAGTTTTTCTTAAGCACTGTGTTATTCTATTTGTATTATTTGAAACTACTTGACACATTCGTTGTGAATGTGGGAGAAAGGCATCCAGTAATCGTATACATTTTCTTGTAAACCAGAATTGGTCTAAAACTGCTTTGAAACTAAGTACATTGATCGTATATGTTCTGAGCTTTTTCTTTATAATATACTCACTCAACATAATATATTGTTTATGCTTGTACACTAAAAAAAAAAATTGTTAACAGTAGCCCAAATGTTAGCTGCTAGTTAATACATCGGAGAACTGACAAACTGAGGGCTACTCGAATAAACAAGGTACTTTAAATCCTACTATTGGTAGAATTTACGTTAAAACGGGTTCATAAGACGTTGACGTCGTCACTTCATCATTAAATAATCTTAACGAAGCTACAAAATGGTAGAAAATTATTGTACTCCAGTAATTGTAGCAGACATTTGTATTGAAGTCATTAGTGCAGACAATTAACCCAGTCGTTTGATTAGTTTGAGATTTCGCAAGAATCGGGTTTATTAATTACTAGCGACCCGCCCCGGCTTCGCACGGGTGCAATCTATATAATGCATGTATTATACATACAAACCTTCCTCTTAAATCACTCTATGTATTAAAAAGCCCGCATCAAAATCCGTTGTTTTTAAAGATCTAAGCATACATAGGGACAGACAGACAGACAGCAGGAAGCGACTTTGTTTTATTTTATACTATCTAGTTATATTCCACTAGGTTTAAGAATAAGTACGGGTCATAGTTAGTTCAAAAACAAAAGTCGTTACTCCGTGAAAAGTTAAGAGCTTGTATGAATCCAGGTTATATTGCTACTACATCGGATTATAGAAGAGGGAACATTCTTTATTCTCATACTAGTATCAGAAAATTAGGTCCTGGAATCCTTAATTGCGCATGTCTACAGGAAAGACTCGGTGTAGCTTAAATACTATTTACACTAAAGTACTAAATTAAACAAATATTTATTTAATGACAGCCAGTAAGTTCTCTGAATCTTCGTACGTCATAGTTTGTAGTGACTCACGAAGCGTTTTCTTAGATTGAGCGAAGCTAAGTGGATATAGGTCCAATTTCGCATTTAATCTATTGTAAAGAAATGGTCCCAGAAATATGAAAAATCTTGTAGAAAATGCGTGTTTTGCTTGCATGTTATTATAGGAGCAAACAATATATTTACGCCTCTTGTTCTATATATTCAATGTACAGACATTTTATTTATACTATTTTATAATAATATAAATAGTTAATTAATGTCATCCCGACACTAGTAGCTGGTCATCATGAGACCCTTATAATATGAGTGATTAGAAGATGCTAATAAAATTGAACATAACTACAAAATATGGAATTCTTAGCTTCAATATTGGCTGAGATCTTATCACTTGCTGCAATTAAAGCTTAATATCTTGGAAACTACTGGTCCTATTCAGCAAACATAGCTAAGAACCATCTCGACGGACTCTTACCGACGAGTCTTTCAATAAAAAAAACTAGAGGCCCGTTGCGGCGTCGAACCGCCGCTAGAATATGGAAATCCGGTAGTGTTACAGAAAATAACTACTTTATCGATCAGAAGTTTTTGGCGAACGAAGAATAAATACTGTAAAAAAACACGTTAAAATGATGTTTTAAAAACGTTAAAACATGCCAGGCTAGAGCCAGGCCTGATAGCCAACTGCCAGCTTTATCGTGACAACTTTTTCAACTATTTTGTAAAAATAACTTGTGCATTAATGACATGTGATCTGTTTCACAAATAAAATGCATATTATTCGATTTATGAAATAAATTTATTCTAAAAATAATCCTATATCTTAAAAAAATAATTGACATATTTTCATAGGACCGAACATAAGATTGGTAGAATTTTAATTTGTTGTTCTTTCTTCAGGGCATAAATTTATCGATTTGATCGATTTCTATCAATTTCCAGAAATAGCACATGAATCGAAACGACAGATTTGGGCACTCACTACGCAGGTTTTAAAAAGGAAATCATGTAGTGCGCAACTGTTTATGTATTCATTTATAATCGTAAATACTTAAAAATTGTGATAATAAAAATTGTTACATAAACTCAATTGTATGAAATAGAGAGTATAAATCGTTTATAGATACGCGAAAAACCACTATTATCAATGCTTGTTTTTTTTAATGAAATTCAATAGATCGTGCAAAGTTTCTTAATACGGGTGCTGCCATGTCATCATCATATAAAAATAAAAAAAAGGAATGTGTCAAATATGTGTAATAAATAAAATCCAATACATAAAACAGCTAAAAATGTTTGAAAAAAGAATATTAAGACACATTTTTTTCAATCAATTTAGAGCTTAAGGCCTAATACCCGAATTCAAAATTTAAACTTTCGTCTTTCCTCTCATTGAAATAGTGTCTGACAGAAGAGTGAGGGAGATGATATCTATACTCTCAAGTCTATGATATAAACCTAATTTTAGAGTTCCTTACCATAGTCGGTAAAAACGGAAGCCTTATAAAATCTATTTGTTTTGTTGACAGCAGAATTTGTCAAATTTTATTTTGAATGAGAATAAGAATGATCAGCCAGACGTCATTAATTCAAATATGATTTATTCTTGAGAGCGTCGATTTTTTGAAATTTGCATCATATGTAGGTTATTTCTACCATTAAGTTTCGCATGTTAGGGTTACATGTTAATTATTCTACATTGCCAACTCGTCCACAATGTCAGCTCGTCTATATTCCCATCTGGGTCACAATGCCAACTTGTCCACACACCCAACACGTCCACATTGCTAACTCGTTCATACGCCCATATCATCTGCATCGCCAACTCCTCTATATTACCAATTCGTCTCCATTGGCAACTCGTCCATAATCCCAATTTGTCCACAATGCCAACTCGACCATATTGCTAACTCGTCCATATACCCAACTCGTCCACAATTCCAACGCGTCCATATTGCTTACTCGTCCACAATGCCAAGTCGTCCACATTACCAACTCGTCCATACACCCAACTCATCTACATTGCCAACTCGTCTTCATTTCCAACTCATTAACAATGCCAACTCGTCCACAAATACAACTCGTCCACATTTCCAACTTTTCCATAGGCCCAACTCATCCACAATTCCAAGTCGTCCACATTTCCAAGTCGTCCATATTCCCAACTCGACGATACACCCAACTCGTCTATACAAACTCGTCCTTATTGTCAGCCCGTCTTTATTTTCAACTCATCAATATTCCCAACTCGACGATACACCCAACTCGTCTACGATACCAACTTGTCCTTATTATCAGCTCGTCTTTATTGCCAAATCTTCCATATCACCAACTCGTCCTTATTACCAAGTCGTCTTCATTGCCAACTCGTTTATATTCCCAACTCATCCACAATGCCGACGCGTCCATATTGCTTGGTCGTCCACAATGCCAACTCGTCCACATTGCCCACTTGTCCATGTTCCCAACTTGTCAATTTTACCAACTCATCCACATTGCCAACTCATCCACATTTCCAACTCGTCCATATTCCCAACTCGACAATACACCCAACTCGTCTACAATACCAACTTGTCCTTATTATCAGCTCGTCTTTATTGCCAAATCTTCCATATCACCAACTCGTCCGTATTACCAAGTCGTCTTCATTGCCAACTCGTCCACATTCTCAACTCGTCCACATTTCCAACTCGTCCATTTTAACAACTCATCCATATTACCAATGTAGATACATTCCCAACTTAGCTACATTGTCAAGTACCTAGTCCATATTCTCAACTCGACCACATTTCCCATCCCGTCGACATACAAGCGGAAGGACTAACTTTTTTCTTGTAAAATACCATTTAATTTACTATAACTCATGCCATTTTCCTTGGAATTATTTTTTTGATGGAATTAGGTATATAATCATATTTATAATAATCTATCATTTTACTTATTTGTAGGACGTTTAAATTTGTTATACTACATTTTTTCTGCTTTGATTTACTATTGTAAAACTCGCCTATAAAAATAATCTATTCTTGAATGACGGTCAGTTTTTTTAGTCTTGCAAGCACCAGTCCCATCCCAGTTGAGATGAACTTGACGCCTTTCACCGAGACTGGTGGGAGATTGCTCGGGACAGGGACGCATGGAAGAATGAGAGGGAGGCCTTTGCCCAGCAGTGGGACAATATAGGCTCTTAATATATATATATATAAGCACCAGTCCAACTCGCACTTTTTACTCGCGGCTTTTTCCTCCACATTTTTAACAGGTATGCGAAAAAAGTTTCCATATCAACATTTTAAAAAGAAAAACAACCTGGCAAATTAGGTCATTGGGTCATTGACATAATAGCCCCCAATAAAAAATACATTTAAAGTTGACAGAATATGGTTACTGTCATTCATTGTCAACAAACTGTAAAATTATTTTTGCATATTCGTAATTTCGTACATGTTTTAAGTGTTGCGGATATTATGTTGCCGACTCAAAAATAATATTTCATCATGCTGAACAACTTACTACAGGTTTGTGAGCAAATCATGCTGATTATTATTTGGTCATCTTATGTCAAAATAGGGATCACAGGTCACGTGGTTAGCGCACAGTAGTTTTTTCAAATCCATTTTTCAGTACTTTTTCAGGAAAAAATTAAAAATCCAAGAGTTTTATGCACCTCTCCAGCATTAGACGAATCTAATGACATATCATTTATCAAAATCGGACCATAACTGTAGATCTGATGGGATGTACAAAAATCGGCCTCGCGTAATATATATATAGATAAAAAAAACTTATTTTAACCCTTTATTTGGCAAAGACATAAAAAGTGTAAATTGTGTATATATTTTATTTTTTTGGTATTTTAGGTATAAAATGTGATTTAAAAAATCTAGCATTTCCAGTTTTCTTGAAAACTAATGTATACCACAGTATACAATGCCAAGATAATGAAGTATAACTAATGTATATTGTGATATACAATGTCAAATATGCAACATAAAGGTAATCCATACTAATATTATAAATGCGAAAGTGTGTCTGTCTGTCTGTCTGTCCGTTACCTCTTCACGCTTAAACCGCTGAACCGACTTAGATAAAATTTGGTATGGAGATAGTTCGAGACCCGGGAAAGGACATAGGATACTTTTCATCCCGAATAAATTTAGTGTTCCCGTGGGATGAGCGGGTAACACCGCGGGGCACAGCTAGTTTTAAATAAAAAAATCAATTTATTAAGAAACTATTATTTTATTTCGTGTGAAACATTGAGGTATTATGTGTGAAAGCTCAGGAAACTATTTCGGGGGTCTTTCCCTGTCACATAGCATTGCCTTACATTGTATTTTAGGCAATATACCGTTGTCAACTTCTGTATGGCAATAAAATCCACGAGTTTATGGTCGGTTAATTGAATCGATTTCCCAGTTCTTTCGACTGAGTACATGTTAGTCTGTTCCATTATGAAGGATTATTATATCAGGAAAAAATAATCTGTTAAAATAATCAAGGGATGAACTGTCTGGGTATGTCTTCGTAATCGTTGTGATTTGGTGTTCTACTATAGCTGTGTGTTGAAATACTGCTTTTTGCCATTTGAATTCTAGGCCAAACTTTTTAATTTTCTTCGCCCGATTTGCCACAGTAGCATTCTTTTTTAGTCCGAGTTTTTCTTGTGGTTGATGGTGTGGCTCGAGGGGTAGCATTGGTTACAGATCGAAGGGACGGTTATGAAGAAATTGATGGAAAAGTGTAGGGCAATTTTTTTTATTCATTGGGGTAAGGAACCTTTTCTTCGGCGCCACAAGGTCCTTTTTCTATTTGTGTATTATTAACTCTTTCTGTGACGTCTTCATCAGAGCTACATAGTCGATTTCAGCGTTCAAGCTAAGAATCCAAGGATACGAAGAATCCGGTATGCATACAAACTATGTCCGTCCTTGGCAAAGTATATCACGGTATACATACAAGTTTAGTGGCCATAGTGCCCGTTTTTGGCAATGTATACTGTGAGATACAAACAACATTAGGCGATTGCAGTTAGTGGCAATTAGTGCAAATGGAAATTAAAACGAGACACAATCCACAGGACAACATTTACAATTATACCTAAACCGCATTCCGACCCAAAACATTGCTATAAATATTTTATAAAGCAATAAATACCTTGCGAAGCGTGTGCGCACTCCGCCGGTCCGAATTTTGACTTTCGACTGACGGCTAAAAATGCTATCAATACTCAGAACAATTTTTGCCTAAATTAGGACAAATTGTGTGACCAGGTTAAATATATAATTTTCACTTAGAACTTTCGGAAGACTGTGTAGATTTATTTTTTGTGAATGTATCTCACAGTAGGTATACGACGTCAAATAAAGGGTTAAGAGGCCTTTAATTTTATTTTTTTATACTTACTGTGACAAATATATTGTTAATTTCAACCAACTTTTTGAAGTGAATAATACTTTTCGCCAAGTTCCAGTTTACATGCTTTCATTGCGTGCAGTTGAAAATAAGTTTCAAAAACTAATTTTCCGCGTGAATTATGACAATATCAAGTAGTTTTTGAAACAAAAATTGTCAATGAAAAATTCACACTGTAGCGTCTAATATATACCAATAAATCCCAATCGCCCTGTTCTAGGTAGTAACATCAATAATATATTTGATCATGGAGAAAAACGTCTAAAACAATCAGCATTTTAAAAGGAACAAGGCCTCTTAATACTCGTATGTATTCGATGCTTCGCTAATATGAAAGTGATTGATGGGTATAATTTTCCGACGACCTTTAAATTTTTTTTTTCGGTAGTCCTTGCTGTAAGAATCCATAAATTGTAGGTTAATTTCTTTACCATGGTATTCTGAAATGTCTTTAACTAGTCGAAAAAAGAACTTGTCAATGTCAAATTTTTAACGGTTTTACCATTCCTTACTCTAAGGTTTTACCAATGTCAACACAGGTGCCAACCATCAACAATATTTTTTTTATTTTATAAATTTTCAAGGCAAATATCCCTTTAGCCCAAGAATCTTATATCTTTAGCCACTACGACCGTGGGAACTGTTGACGACGCGGTTGGCTCAGTTTGCAAGAACCTGCCTACTGATGGCGGTCCCGGGTTCGAATCCCGGCCAGGGCAAATATTTGTGTGATGAACTCGAATATTTGTGCTTGTTCCTATGTATTTAAGTATAATATTTACCTATATAAGTATGTATTGTATATCGTCGTCTAGTACCCATAACACAAGCCTTCTTGAGCTTAATTTGGGACTAGATCGATTTGTGTGGTTATTTATTTATTTATTATTTATTTAACTGTCAAATTATCAGAGTTTTTGTTATTTAAAAAAACATTTCGGAAAACCATAGTAAAAAAAGGGAATTTAGATCCTTACAGCAAGAAATATCGAAAAAAGAAAAAAATAATAATTTAAAGGTCTTCGATAAATTGTCCCAGCTATTTTTTTTTATCGGGTCATAGTCAATAATAGATATATAAATCTCAGGTAGGTATATAACCTTTAACTGTCATTAAAATGTGATGTTTACAATTCGAACTACATTAAATGGTATTTCACGTTAGGTGTTTTACATTTATATGCTGAAGTCGTAAACATTAATAATAGTACATTACTGCAGACGCCGGGAAAGAAGGGCTTGCCGGCTGAGTAGGTATAGACGGCCGACCGTCAGGGAGGCCGTCTAGTGATACGAAGCCGGCAAGCCCTTTTCACGGCTAAGGTATGTATAGTGCTTTTCTCAAACATATGCAATGAAATAAAAAAATAAACCACTCAAAAAAACATAATTCAGCTGTTCAGCCAGGTCATGAACACAGACGCCATGTTTCAAAAAAGTATTTTTAATGTTCCCCCCAATCCCTCTATATTTTTTTTTCTTTAATAAGTCGTCCACGTGTGTAGTGCTCGAATATTAGGGCCATTATACACAAACACAACCTGATAATAAGAATCTTAATTCCTATAATAAATAAAATAACGGCAGAGGATTTTTAATATTGACTATGGTCTCTGGTGACTTACGTATAGACAGTATTTTAAATTTATTCATCAACACATTGGAATCATACAGATTTGTATTCTTAATATCAGTCAGTCCGTGTGTACTAGGCATTAACGTGGATATTGTTGGTCTGATGGCTGAATGGGTAGCCACTAGAAAAAATATATATATCAGCTGTTCATATGTTTATGAACAGCTGATATAATTTTTTTGACACCATGTTTACATTAAATAAATAATAAATATCGGACAACCTCACACAAATCGATCTAGTCCCAAATTAAGCTCAAGAAGGCTTGTGTTATGGGTACTAGACGACGATATACATACTTATATAGATAAATATATACTTAAATACATAGAAACAACCATGACCCAAGCACAAATATTCGAGTTCATCACACAAATATTTGCCCTGGCCGGGATTCGAACCCGGGACCGCCGCCCAGTAAGCAGGTATACATTAAAATTAAAAACAAATTACTTCCCGGCCTAGGCCTTAAATTTTGTATGAAATTCCTTTACAGTTCTCTCGAATTGTTCCACCCGAAACTTGACACTATGATGCCTTGCTGCGATTGCGTTGAACCCATATTGAGCAGAACCACGAATAGGTTGAATCCCGATTGCGTTAAAATAGCGGCTGTGTGGAATCACGAATGTAGTAAACTGCAGTTGTGTTGAACCCATATTGTGTAGAATCACGCATAGGTAGAATCGCGTTTGTGTCATCGATCGCATAATCCCTTAAAAGATAAGGGAGATAGTAAAAGGTCAAGTACATACTCAGGTAGGTAGATGGACTCATTCGCTCCTGAACCCTGGTCAGTTATGTTAGTGTGTGTGTGGTTTACTGGATTTATCGTAACGATTTGTTTTTGACTTTGGCTTGTTTTATGGTATACTGGATATTCTTTAAATTATGACCATGGTCTGGAATTAAGGATTACGATTTGCTGCGTTTCATATATTCGTTCACCTGGATCCCATACGGTAAGTCAACCCTAATTTTAATATGCCACGTGGGAATTTTATTGCACTAGATTCTTATTTATCTCAATATTTACTTCTAATTTGATTTCCTGTTATTCATTTTTTGCAAATGCATAAGTACGACATGCACTCATGGTAAAATTTTATGCTTACAACTTTGTTAGATCGATTTTAATTTGACGCTAATACGCCACTCTGACAAGCATTGACAATGAATAGGTAAACACGGATTACTAATTTACAATAGATTTCACATTTTCATTATAATTTTAACTTTATGGCTAGAATGTAACCATTTTCATCATTACGGCTATGGCTAGAATGTAACCATTTTCATCATTACGGCTAGTACTCGCAGTGCCCGGATGAATATCGAATACCCGGAATCCAAATAAAACATTATTTTTATCCGGTTGTAACCACTCTATATTATGTCTCACCGCGAACTGTAGGTATTTTAGCTCACCTAATTCCGACCACTGGTCCGAACCATTCGCTTGACATCTGTTGATAATGGAAAAGAGTGGCGCCATCTGTTGTACGGACTGCGTACCACACGTTTGGGTGGCCGGAGTAACCTTGTAAGGGCGACTTTTCTCAATATTAATGAAGTGGCTGACAGTGGTTGATGCAGACTGATGTTTACATAGAGATAGTGGTACCTATGTAATAAATAAGTAATTATAATTACCTAAAGGTTGTCTGGAAGAGATCGCTATTTAACGATAAGACCGCCTGTTGTTTACCTCTGCCTGTTATTTTAATGTATCTCATGTTGTGTTGTATATTCCTTGATGTTTGAGGTGTGCAATAAAGAGTATTTGTATTTGTATAAATGTGAAAGTGAGTTTCAATATTTATTTACTTTTACGGCTCAGCTACCGAACGGTTCCTCGCGAAATTTTGTCAGGGATGGGGTAGAGGATTTTTGCGTAACGAATGTAAGATTATAATACACAACACTTTACAATGTAGCAAATGATAGAATAAGCGCCAAATAACATGACATTATGTGTCTCTTTACTCTACCTCCATCTGTCATCTGTTCGACGACGCGGTTGGCGCAGTTTGCAGACACCTTCCTACTAAGCCGGCGGTCCCGGGTTCGAATCCCGGCCGGGGAAAATATTTGTGTGATGAACTCGAATATTTTTTCTTGGGTCATGGATGTTATCTATATATGTATTTATATATTATGTATATCGTCATCTAGTACTCATAGTACAAGCTTTGCTTTGTTTGGGACTAGGTCGATTTGTGTATGATTGTCCCATAATATTTATTTATTTATCTTCTAGCTCCATCGTTAACAGCAGGGTATCGTCGTCAGGGTATCGTAATAATCCGAAGTCACCAAACATACATATACATACTTAAGTATTTAACAATTGATATCGGTTAACTGGAGATAACTAGTTCAAAATTTAATTGCATGATTGGACCCACACAAGTTAGTAAAAAAACATAGCTATTCCAAACCAAAGTACTTTTCTAAAGGTAATTATTATTATAATAAAATATAAGAAACATAAATAATCAAATGTATAGTTATATATTTACAAACAATGTCCATAGTCATTGGTTCATAATACACCAGTATAAAAATGACGCCCTTACAAGGTTACTTCTGATTGACTAGCGGCTGCGAACTGACAAAACGCAATGGCGCTAGGTAACAAAATAAATATTTCGAAAATGTGTTATTAAGCGATAAAAAAAACGGACGATACTTTCCGATGATACGATATCCCATGTTTTTATATATATATAATTTTAGCAGCCTTTTACTGCGCAACTGGGCATTTTGAGACAGTCGGCTCTGGCACACTGACAACTGAACGGTACGGCGTCCTGTCACAGACTAAGGGCACGGTGGTGCTAAATTGCCATTTTAGGACCACCGCATTGGACGAATTACTCTCGAGCGTTGGGCCTATCTTTACGAAGTAATATATATATCTATGCTCGACATGTAACAAATCATCAGCAGCGACCAGCTATGGCGCGCAGTGTTCAATAAGATTGGCCGCCACCGCATCCGTTCGGCGTTCTTGTGATGAGTCGCGAACCGATTCAAAACATGTCGAACGACATTAGACATTTACGACATGAGCAAACCCGGTAGGTAGGTTAATCGAGAATGTAAAAAATATTGTTTTATTCTTTGCGAATTTTCTTTAAGAGGCTCTAAAGAGTTAAAAGCTTTTGCAAATAAATAAATATAAAGGACAATCTGACACAACTCGACCTAATGTCTGTACTTTTAGGTATTTAAAAAATGTAAACAAACCGGAGCTGTCAAATTGACGGCAAGCAATGGCGAATGTCAAACCGACAAAGTTAAAAATCACGTAAGGCAGGTGTTGCTACTTTAAACCTGTGACTTTCTATTTTAGGCGTGTTACTTGCAGTATAATGCAGCCTTTTATGTTAAACCTCTGCAAATTTGGGTACTCTTTATTGATGATTTACTGAGAGAAAGATATATATTTATTTAATGTGATAAATATATGTTTGTATTCGCGAATTTTTATATATTCGATAAAATTAAGCGATAACACATGTTATTTCAATGAAACGGACTGCAGTAGTGAGGTCAATTAATTTATAATATAAAAAAATTAACAGGAACCAAACGTTATCTTATAAATAACTCTTTTAATGTTTGTTTACATTTTTGAAGTGAAAACTTCTTTAGCGGCGCTTGGCACTTTTTTAGATGGGTAAAAAATGTTAAACTCGCGTCAGACGGCTAGTACAACTTGGCGCGACTTCGCTTGTCGCGCGACTTAGCGTCGCCTGTCTTTTTTACACAGTATTGACAGGTAAGTGACAGGTAGTATATGTCGCGCGAGAAAGAGTCGCGTGTCAAAGTTATTACGTGGTGATTGAAAAGCGTAGGACGGATGGAGAGGGGGGTAAACTTAGCGCTTGCGCGTGTGTGCTGATGTGTCAATCGTTTGTATACTTGTGAAATTCGTGTATATAGAGTGCTTAAAATATGGAAATGGAGAAGTGCATTTATTAACGAAAAAAGGGATGAAGAATTCAAAGATGGAAATGGAAGAAAGTGCATTTATTAACGAAAAAAGGGACGAAGAAATAGGTAGCGAAAGAAAATAAGTGAGTAATTTATAAATATATACATATGTACCTACACATAATAGATGTAATCCTATATATATTATAAACGTGAATGTTTGTATGTAAAGTCGCTACATTTTACTTGTTTGCAATTTCAATTGACGGAGACTTTACGTTCCACTATTGCGCAAAAACTACACAACAGATTTGCGTAAAATTCTGCAGTAATGTAGCTTAGATATCAGAATAGGACATAGGCTACAAATTTTGAGGGCATTCATTCATAAAAGGCTTTTTTAACAATAAATGGAAAACCATACAAAACACTACTTTTTGTTCATTGTGACATTTTAATTTCTAAATAATGTATAAATAATTGGTAACCTAGCAACCGTGTCTGTTTCAAAGAAAGGGGGCCTTCGTACAACAAAATGTTGTAAGTGGCAGATAGTGAAGCGTAATCATAAACTTACAGTAGTAAGAAATACACATTAAAATATAAATTAGTGTCAGTGAGATAGAATAAAATCAGATAGTTCAAACGCACACAAATGCCATTGGGCATGAATACCAGTCAACCTTTGAGCAAAGCAGATAAGTTGTAGGCGGTGAAAAAAACAGGTTTTAATTATCTCACTAATATTATAAAGACGAAAGTTTGTGAGTGTGTGTGGGTGTGTGTGAGTGTATGTTACTTCTTCACTCTCAAACGGCTGGACCAATTTTCATGAAATTCGGTATGGAGGTAGCTGACACCCTGGATTAACACATGGGCTACTTTTTAACAGCGGGGCACAACTAGTATTTGTCATATGTTTATACTTTACTAGCTTCTGCCCGCGACTACGTCCGCGTGGAACTTGGAAGTATGGAAGCAACCTCGTACAACACGATAGATATCCACCTAACCACCTTAATTAATAAAAGGGATTATTAAAAGCGCCTAAGCAAATGTAAGAATAATGGTGCTTTTGGTCTTATCATTACATTTCCCACAGGGTCATCAATGTCATCATGAATTACTTACTCATATTTCAATCTTTTTAGGGATAATTTCCAGAATGAAAACTATCCTATGTCCTTCCTCGGATTTTAAACTATTGTTGAGGCCTAGGTTCCTTTATAGTGTATTCGGGAATAGCCTAGGTGGATATTCAATAAGAATATTTTATTTAACTTTAAATTAAATTAATATATTGTCAAAATCAGAAATACAGAGTGTTGGTCGTTCCAAGGATGGTTTAAAATTGACCGTTGAAGGCGGCCGGTGTCGGTTGTACCCGAAGGGCCCGATGATCGGCGATCTTCGTGCTTCGGCTGAAGACGTCGGTGGTGACGTCAGTTTGGATGCGTTCTGAACATGCTCCCCGCGTTGAAGTACTTCAAGGGACCTATAATTCAGAAGATGGTGTGAGGCACGCATGTTACATGGAGGCTGGAAGGGGGCAAATGTTGTTGAAGGCCCGCCTGATTGTTCCCTGTTTAGTCTTTATGTCGGCTACTCGAGGTATTCCATCCTTGCCAGAATAAAGCTTTACAATGCGACCAAGTAGCCACATGAGAGGGGGGACTCCTTTCTCTTTCACGATGACTAGTGCTCCCTCTATGAGCTCGTCACGTGATGAAAACCATTTGGTTTTTTGTTGAAGTTGGGAAACATATTCAAGTTTGAATCTGTTCCAAAAATTAAGTTTTAATTGCTCGATGCGATGAAACCTCTGCAGCGTGTTGATTTTATCTTCAGCAACGGGATCCTGCGAATTAGGCACAAACATGAGTGGTCGTCCAATGAGGAAATGGGCAGGGGTAAGAGCGGTCAAGTCAGAAGGGTCGCTTGATAGCGGAGTTAATGGACGAGAATTTAATACTGCTTCAATTCCTGATAGGCAGGTGCTCATTTCTTCGAAAGTTCAATGCGTCAAATTCAAAATGCATCGTAAATGATGCTTAACTGAGCGGACGCACCGCTCCCAAAGTGAACCGAAATGTAGCGAATAGGGAGGGGAAAATACGAAATTTATTTCCGCCTCGGCGAGATCCGAAGCTATGTTTGATGATTGCAGTACTCTGTACAATTCATTACATGTACCGGTGTAATAAGTCGCGTTATCGAAGTAAATATTTTTTGGTTTACCTCTACGAGCAGTAAATCGATCTTAACAGGCCATAAAAGCGTCTTTGGTGAGGTCTGAGACGAGTTCTAGGTGCACGGTTTTAACTGCGAAACATACAAAAATGCAAATCCAGGCTTTGATTAATTTACAACCCCTACCTTTACGGTCAGCTATCAATATTGGGCCAGCGTAAACAGTACCAGTGTTAGCAAATGTGTAGTCTAATTCAGCGCGTGTCGCGGGCAGATTACACATAATTGGCTGAACTGTCTGTCCTTCAAACCTGCAACATGTGACGCATTGCTCGACAGGGCCATAAGGCTGACTCCTGTTTAAGAAAGTCTGGTCCATTCCACCAAAGACTACAATCTGCTAGAAGTTGCGCGTTCATGCCACGAGACGCCAAGTCAGAAGGATTTTCTTTGGAGGGCACATAGCGCCACGTATAACCAGCACTAACATTTCTGTACCTCGCTCACTCGGTTGCGGACAAAGGGCTTGAGGTTGGCGGGCGATGAAGCCAACCATGGAATCGCACCAAAATTTGCATTTATTAAATTTAATTGTGAGTGAGCTCAGTATCTTAGTAAACAGTCTTGCACCCAATAACGCTCCAGAAAGCTCTAGGCGCGGAATTGTACATGATTTAATAGGCGCAACTTTATTTTTTGAGGCTAAAAGACGAACCGTAGCTACCCCGCTGTTATCCATTGAACTTACATAGGCGCAAGCTCCATAAGATGCTTCAGAAGCGTCCGTAAATATATGCTGCTCAAGGTTGCTATTGGCATCGCTTAAAATCCAACGCGGTATTCTAATTGCATTTAAAAATGGCAAGGTTGCTTCAAATTTACGCCATAATAGTTTTCAAGCATGGGGCAATTCTTCATCCCATGAGCACTTTTGTTGCCATAACCGTTGCATAATAATTTTGGCTTCTAAAATACAGGCCCCGACTAACCCCAATGGGTCATATACTTGTGCGATTGACGAGAGTACATGACGTTTCGTCAGTCTACTGCATGTTTTTAAATTAATGTTAAAAAATAATGTATCTGTTTCACATTGCCAGTTTAGTCCTAATGTTTTTGCTGCAGCTGAAGTGCTTAAGTTTTGAATATTTAAATTACTATATGTCGTATCAATTTGTGACGAATGGCTTGGCTGTGAATGATTCTGCAATGCGTCCAGGACTGACGTGCTATTTGAGCGCAGCTTAACTTAGACGCAAGTTTAACTTAGCAGAACTTAGTGTGTCTGTTACGCCCTTTCCTAACTGAATGGCTTCGTCAACGCTGCTACTGCCGCTTAAATAGTCATCCACATAAAAATCATGTACGATCGACTGCTGAATAACTGGATGTGGGGACTCTAGTCCTAACTGTTTGAGGCACCGCGTGGCAAGATATGCTGCGCTGGCCATGCCATACGTTAAGGTATTAAGAGAATAGCATTCAAGACGATCAGTTGGATTGAAACGCCACAGAATTTGCTGAAGACATCGTTGTTCAGGTGCAATTAGCATCTGACGGTACATTTTTTCAATGTCACCTGAAATTACATATTTATGTTGTCTAAACCTGAGCAAAATTGAAATTAAATCATCTTGTACAGTTGGCCCGACTGTCTGAATCTCGTTTAATGAGATGCCCGACCTAGTGGGTGCAGACGCATCAAAAACGACCCGTAATTTGGTTGTGAGACTGGATTCTCGTACCACGCCATGATGTGGCAGAAAACATTCGACTTCAGTTAGAACCGACTTCCGCGTAGATGGTGACATATGACCCAAATCCAGATATTCAGACAAGAACGCGTCGTAATTCTGTTTTAATTGAGGATCATTTTTGAACTTTTTTTCTAAAGATAAGAAACGACACTTAGCCATTTCATAGGAGTCACCAAGAACGCTAGGTGATTGTTTAAGCGGCATGGTCATGACGAAACGACCATCATCAGTGCGCTTTGTATTGTTTATGAAGTGCTCTTCACACTGTCGCTCTTCAGCCGTAAAGTGGTGAATAGGCAAGACACTATCTAGCTCCCAAAAACGGGTGAGTTGCTTCTCAACATCGTTATCAAGTAATTTTGAAGCATGACAAACGGTGTGATATTTTTGATTGGTTAGAATAGACCCCGAAATTAGCCAACCTAATTTAGAGGCACATAAAACTGGTTGACGTTTCCCTAAATCGATCCTATTGGTACCTATGACGTCCCAAAAGGTTTCCGCGCCGACAAGAATGTCTATGACTGACGGAATGTTAAATGTGGGATCCCCTAACTGTATATGTGACGGTATTTGCAAGCTCCTAACATTTATAAAGGAAGATGGTAACATTTTTGTAATCTCAGGCAGCACGAGGCACCTAAGGTTCGTCTTATAATCCCCAACCATCGAATGAATCGTTAAGTTGCAAGACTGAGTACTTTTAGATAAGGAATTGTTAATACCTGTTACCGTGGAGCTTGTGGAAGAGAGTGGAAGCTGCAACTAAGCTCGCAGTTCCTCGGTGACAAAATTGGTGGTGCTGCCGTTGTCCAGAAGGATCCTGGCGACGTGCTGAGCAACCTTGGCATCGCTGACTCGCACCACAGCTGTGGAAAGCAGTACAGAGGATTGTTGAGTCCGAGCACTTTTATCAGCTGACACAGCAGCGACTTCTACTGCGTCATTATTGGTTTCTGTATGCAGCAACGTATTGTGACGCTCACTACAATATTTACATGTAGATAATCTACACTTAGACAACTGATGCCCTGGCCTGAGACATCATAATTGACATATGTCCCATTCATTGACTTTCTTTTGACGAATGTCAACGGATAATTTCCGAAAAGAATCGCATGAAAACAAGAAATGATTTTGTTTACACATCGGACAGCTGTATTTATATTTTTGTGATTTAAATGTTTCATTTGCAACAAGAAAGTATTTCTGTTTATTTGGCTGATACGTCGTTTTGTTTTGACCCGTTTTGGACTCCTCTAGAGTTTCCAATAAATCAGCCCTATTAAGAAATAAATGTACTAAACTGATTTAATGTTGGAGGCTCATCTAAGGTATTTCTATACTCCTCCCACTCGCGGCTGGTAACCGAATCTAATTTAGACGACATCATATAAATAACAAGTGTATCCCACTCCGACGTAGGCTGCTTTAAGGTCGTAAGTGCCCTAAGGTTCTTGTTAGTAACGTCTAAAAGATGACGTAACGCCCTGTGAGATTCTTTGTGTATTTGTTCGACACTAAACAACGCTTTACGTAACATGATTGTTTACTAATAGCCTCTTGTTATTTATCATACCTAGACATTAATAATTCCCAGGCAGCCTTGTAATTGTCTGCATTAAAGTCTAAACTTTTGATAACTAAGGCGGCACTCCCTTGAAGCGACGAGCGCAAATAATGAAACTTGTTTATGTCGTCGATAGATTCATTATTATGGATTAAAGATAAGAATGTATCCCTAAACTCGAGAAAATATTGATAGTTGCCGTTAAAGTCAGGTAAATCAATCTTAGGTAGCCTTACCAGATTGTTCTTCTGTTGATAAGAACCGGAACTCGCCTCAGACATAACCTTAGTTTCCGTTTTGCTACGCCTGTTGTAGCAACTCCCGCGCGGTGGCTAAAATGGCGAAGTATTGATTTTCAAACTCCGTACGCTCGATAATGCTCGTCCGGCTTCTCAGACGAATTTTCGATCTGCTCCTGCAATTCATAAAACCCAGTATACATTTCCTCGATCTTACTAATGCGGCACTCGACTTCTATAGCCTGCACTTCACTTAACTCGGGAATAGATAGCTATGGCGTTAGAAACGTTTTGAAATTAGTTAATTTACATTTAAGCGTTCCACGCTGCTTGATTAACTGCGCTAATGACATATTTAATACGAAATGCACTCGAATCAAAGACTAAACACGATTAATACACAATATTTCGTTATTACCGTAAACACTGCCAAATAAAATGCAAATACTTAACGATCGATAATCACTGCCACACTAATATATGTAGAATATAAGTTAACTGCAATTAGCAAAAAACAGATGCATGCGCTGCGGTCGGTAACACGGGAGCGACTAATGTCCCGTTATCTCGGCTCAAGCGATGCAATTCTACGTGCATAAAGAAGACAATACACTATATTTAAGTAAAACTGATTTGCGTCCGACTTACGTGCGCTCGTTTTAATTATGAACTTAAGGTTTATTACTGTATGATTTTCTACTAGCGAATGAATTATTAAATTAACGAATTGTGGGATATTGGTCGACGAAGTAAAATCACTTTTTACAACAATTAAAATTAGATTAGAAAAATCAAAGCAGACACGTCTTTTCACCATTACACCGATACCGATTCTCTTGATTGCGACTAAATCACCTTCTTGATATTTAGTACTCTCTTTTCTTTTCTGATTACGTCTGAGGTACGTCTATTTTTTTCCTGCACTTTCAGTATTTGTTCTTTCGCTCTCTTTCTATTGTCTTCCCTCATTAGCATAAAGCTGTCTCTATTCTTCTGTTCTAGCAGTTCGAAAACTTCCACATCTTCCTTTAATTTCATTTTTGTTCCTATTAATAGCTCAAAAGGAGAGGTATTTACACTGCGCTGGTAGGTACTGTTTATACATCGTTGTACT
Organism: Apotomis turbidana; assembly: GCA_905147355.2. Classification (NCBI taxonomy): domain Eukaryota; kingdom Metazoa; phylum Arthropoda; class Insecta; order Lepidoptera; family Tortricidae; genus Apotomis; species Apotomis turbidana. Next base: position 6,135,254 of record LR990280.1, read on the forward strand.
TGACTGACGTGCCTATACCACTGGGTCGGGTTTTCTATACACAACTTAGTCAGTATAGAGATCACAATTCTGTGTATTCTTTCGACTTGCCCGTTGGCTCTGGGCACTCCAGTTGTAATCTTAATATTGTCTATGCCCTCTTCATGACAATATTAATAATAATAATAATAATAATAATATTTATTTAAGAAAACACAATTTACAGAAAGGTCCTTAGAAAACTAGAACACTACTCCCCGAATAGGTAAAACCTGAGCTTCAGGATAAGCAGCGCACTTATTAGTAGATGTTCGAAATGTAATGTGTTACAATTTTACACTTAATCTAGCTAATTATAACTACTTATACTATACGGTGTGTGTGTGTGTATGTGTGTGTGCGTGTGTGTGTATTAGTGTGTATGTGTGTGTACGTGTTTGTGTGAAATTAATTCTGCGTGCACTTACTAAGATTTCTTATTGTTTGTTATATTGTCAGGCAAGAATAGTTAAAATCTCTTCTGTCTCCTCGTAGCTTTTGTTTTTTAGCCAGCTTGTGACTGCTATTTTGCAGTCACGTTTGGTCATAGGGTATATGTTCAGACTCTTATTTAAGCTATTGTAAAGAAAAGGCCCGTTAAAACTATAGTATTTCTTAATAAAGTTAGTTTGAAACTTTGTATCTCTTCTTCCAATATATTTGGGTCTACGGGAATCACCTAGATTTGATTTGTCAAATAGATTTGCGGAATGATACCTAAGGACAACAGAAAGAATAAACAGTTGTCTCGCATTTAAAACTTTGCAAACTTTGTATAGCATTTGAGTAGAGTAGGTAAACGGCAAGAAATTCATAACTTTCAGCACAGCACGTTGAGCGACTTCTAGACAAAGCATGCTAGTTTTCGGGGCTCCACCCCAAACCGATATGCAATATGTTATGACCGATTGACACAGTGCCAGGTATACCCGTTTTAGAAGTCCCTCGTCAGCTACATGTCTCAGATTTTTGAACACATAAATGAGCTTCCGAACTCGTTTGCTAATAGATTCAATATGGGATCGGAAACTCATATATGGATCAAGGTAAACCCCTAGATATTTTATTGATTCCGTTCTAACTAACGGATTACAATTACAATTTTTAGTTAGCTGATATTGACAGAGGTGCACAGACAGCGCTAAGTCATTTGTTGGTTGGCCAGAACTTCTAATTGAGTGCGTTATATATTTAGTTTTTGTAATGTTTAGTGTCAGTAAGTTCTGTGTCAACCACGACACTACACTGTCCAAGCCCCTCTGAGCATATTCAAATACTTTATCCCAGGTATCATCAGCAAACATAAGGACAGTGTCATCGGCATATGACATAATCCTGCCACCGGGGATATTTAATTGGCAAAGATCATTCACATACACAAGAAAGAGAGTGGGCCCCAAAACACTTCCCTGGGGCACACCATAATTGATTGGAAGATCATAACTCCTCAGTTCACCCACTTTAAGACATTGTGATCTATTATTTAGGTAGTCACGGAATATTGCTAAGCAATCACCTCTGACACCAAGATTCTCTAGCTTGCCAATAAGTATTGATGCCGAGACGGTATCAAACGCCTTAGCTAAATCTAAATAAATCGAGATGCACTTCTTCCCTTTATCTAAATTATTTGCTACATATTGGGTAAGTTCTTGTACAGCATCTTCAGTAGATTTACCAGACCGGAAACCATACTGATTGGGAGATAGAATATGAAATTTTTCCAAATACGATATAAGTCTTTTATTTAAAATCCGTTCTAATATTTTTGACAGTGGGGGCAATATAGAGATAGGACGATAGTTACTTATTATGTTTTTGTTACCATTCTTATAAATAGGAATAGCTATTGACCTTTTTAGGGCTCCTGGGAATACTCCGTTTTCTAGGCATAAATTAAATATATGCGTAAGTATTGGCACAAATATGTTTTTGTGATTTTTTAAGATATGATTCGATATTCCATCCCAACCGGTTGAGCAATTATTTTTCAATCCCTGAATTAAGTCTTCAACCTCTCTTTCGTCCGTAGGCAACATCGACATGGAATTCGAGCAGAGTGCATGGTTAGATATCATAGTATTTGAGTTGATCGAATTTGAATGTGTGAACATGATATTTTCAGCTAACTTTTTTCCTACATCTACAAAGTATTTGTTTATTTGGTTGACTGATTCCTGTGGAGAGGACTGCAACTGTAATAACTCGTTATTGGAGTTGTTGGTTTTATTTGAGCCAATGATATTCTTAATGGTCGTCCATAAGAGTTTATTGTTGTTACCAGCTTTTTCTATTTCCTTCTTTTCAAATTCTATTTTTACTTTACGAATCACATTACAACAGAAATTTCTATATCGGCAGTAAGTAAGTTTAAGTGTTTTATTATCCGGGTCCCTTTTTAACTTGCTATGAAGGTTTTCGCGATTCCTTATACACCTTAAGAGACCTGGGGTAATCCAAGGCTTAATAACGGTTTTCCTCCTTGGTATTTTGACCGAGATAGTGTTTTTCTGAATAAGGTTTTGTAAAATGCTTATTAATGAATTGATGGCTTCATTTGGATCAGCAATCATCATCAGTTCATTGAAATTTGTATTTACTAGCTCTACTGTTAATGATTCCTGATTCAATTTGGTGCGATTGATCGACTGATTGCAATCTGATTTGCTATATTGCCAACATAGTAGGACCGATTTGTGGTCAGTCAGTGTTGAGTTTACGACTATAACTCTCGCTGCACATTTGTTTCTCAGCATGACATGATCCAAGCACGCATCACTTTCTTCCCGCGTGATAAAGTTTTGCCCCGAAAGAATACCATGTGAGGCTAAAAAGTTAAGGTACATATTGGAGCGAGAATCCAGTTGGTTGCCAGAAATATTAATGTTGATGTCTCCCATTAATGCAACGTTCTGAAAATTAGAAAGACCGGCCAAAACTGAGTTTAGGGAAACAAGAAATTCCTGAATGTTTGTTTCTGAAGGAGATCTATATATTGCTACAATAGCATGACTCTTATTAATTTTCAATATTAAACAGTTTGCGTCCATAAAATGGGGCTCTTCTATTTCAACATTAAGGCATTTTTTTGTGAAAATAATTAAACCATCATTTTGGTTTCGGTAAATTGTATTTGCGAAGACATTATAACCATCAAGTTCTGGTAGAGAGTTAACGCACGATAACCAGCATTCTGAGAGTAGAATGACATCAACATCTAACTGCAATCGCGTTAGCAAAATGCAGAACTCAGCGAAGTTTTTGTTTACGCTACGTATATTTTGTGTCAATATATTTAAGCTATCAATAGATACATTTAGATAACAATCAACAACTTCAGATTCTAAACACTCCGCAACTTTAATACTATCAATATCTTCAAAAATAGTATTATTTATGGTATCGAATTTATAAACAGTGGAATAATGTCTGAGGTAAACAATACAATTGTAGGGGCACTAGAGAGCAAATTATATTCTTGAAACTGTGTACTAGTAAATGCAGTACCTCGATCTGTAATAATTCTGGATGGATTTCCAAAGCATTGTTGATGTATTCTCAACTTATCAAGAGTTTCTTTGCTTGTGGTACTTTTCATAGGGCATAGCCATACAAATTTGGTGAAAGCGTCCACCATCGTCAGTATGTGGTTGTATAGCTTCTTCGTCTCGGTCATGGGACCCAAGTGATCCACATGCATGGTAAACATCGGTATTTCATCTTTCTCAATAGTATGCAGAAAACCTTCTTGGTTACCCTGTTTTCTCTCCGCCATCAAGCAAGGGATACATGTTACAATGTGTTCTTCAATCTTTTTATCTAAGTTTTTTATGTAATAATCTTTACTAATTGATTCTCTCCTTTTCTTCTTTGAAAAGTGTCCCATGTCATGAGCTCTCTTTATAATCTCGTTTTCAAGTGCCATGGGGACAACTAGATGCTTCTGCTCACCTTTGTAGAGCAGTCCATGCTCTAAATAAAAATCTTTGTATTGTATTTTTTTCTTTAGCAACTCAATAATTGCTTGTAATCTTTCGTCATTTCCTTGAGCAATCCTCAGTCTTTCATGGATAGGTGCAATCTTCAAATATGCTACATATGGGTTCCGACTAAGAGCATCTACGTGTTGCATCTTGCTTCCATTTCTGTGTTCGATCTCAAAGTCATATTCTTGCAGGAGTAATATCCATCGAGCCACCCTTGTAGACATGGCTAACTCCTTCTTGTTGAGTGTCATTTGAAACGCTTTACAGTCAGTGACAATCTTGAAGCGTTTTCCATACAGGTAACACCTGAACTTCTTGACACCTTCAATTATTGCCAATGCTTCGAGTTCATAACTGCTGTAACGGCTTTGAGCAGGACTGGTCTTCTGACTCATGTAATACACCGGATGAAGTTGTCCGTCGTCAGCGCTTCTCTGCAACAAAATTGCGGACAGAGCCACAGCAGATGCATCTGTATGCATCTCTGTGGGTAGCATAGGATTGAAAATCTTTAGTACGGGCTGACAATTAACGAATTAAAATGGCCGTTAAGACAATTTCTTTTGAAAAATGAGCAATATCAATTCGATATGCAATTAATATGAGGTAATCCAAATTAGGGATAAAGGGAATATTGGAACGAACTCACTCAGTTTAACCGTTATTCGACGTATTCTTGAATTTCTGGATGTAATCGCAGCTGCTTCTGCCGTGAAGTCCTGAAGCTAACAGGCCGCTGTGGTTTTCGCTGATACTTTCTTCTTCGACGAACAAAGACAGTCCTCTGGCAAAAAAAAAACCGTTACGTAGGCCGGCCGTCGTAGTTCCCCGCGGCTGCTTTGTTCGGTAAATCTCCTTCAAGGTGGGATGCTGCGCCGGCGGGCTCGCGAAGAACTCGTCCGTGCAACAAAGCGCGATTCAGGCTGCGTCTCTCGTAGGTGCTGATGATGAAGATGAACTCTTGCGGCTCTTCTTCGACGGGTGAAGGACCAATGTTGAGGCCTAGGTTCCTTTATAGTGTATTCGGGAATAGCCTAGGTGGATATTCAATAAGAATATTTTATTTAACTTTAAATTAAATTAATATACCTATTGTCAAAATCAGAAATACAGAGTGTTGGTCGTTCCAAGGATGGTTTTAAATTGACCGTTGAAGACGGCCGGTGTCGGTTGTACCCGAAGGGCCCGATGATCGGCGATCTTCGTGCTTCGGCTGAAGACGTCGGTGGTGACGTCAGTTTGGATGCGTTCTGAACACTATCTCCATGCCAAATTTCATCAAAATCGATTCAGCGGTTTAAGCGTGAAGAGGTAACAGACAGACACACTTTCGCATTTATAATATTAGTATGGATAGCGTTAACCTATACACCGTGACCATTAATAACCCGAAAGACCTTACCTAACCTTAACCTTAACTTACTGACACGATTGATTCTTTAAACTACCATTGTTATGGCTATTGATCAACATATTATTTATATTATGGATGGAGTATCTACTTATGCATTTATTTATGAAGTATCTCACAAGTCACCGGATCTCATAACAAAGCATATACCTACTTAATTCACAAAATACTCATTTATACAGGTTGATGTTGTAACTGGTCCGAGTTCATGATTTAGACTAATATTTAGTGTTATGTTAAATTTATTGCCACCAACATTATAATTACAATAATTATTATGATGTGATGTGAAAAAATATTTAGTGAAATTCCAATCGGTATTAATTATGTAATGAAACCAATTGAATTTCAAACCTCTTCTGCTGTACCTAATTAAGCACCTGCTAACACCCACTACTAACTGCATTGCTGTTCCCTAACAGGGTTCATGTTATGGACTTAACCTTTTAATGTCACATCTTATGTACTACATAATAATGCAATAAAGAATTATGAATTTATATGAATTATTCTAATCGCACATAATGTGCTCGGCGGATGAGAAATCAGTCCTGACAATGGTCATCTCAATACTTACAATCGATTTTTATTACGTAATTCATGGAGATTATTACTTCTTATTCGCCGAATTTTATAATAATCGTTATAACATCCATCAATTTCGAAAAAGATGAAATCGACGAGATTTTTTCTTAACGACGACGATTTTGACGCGCTGATGGACGTGTCTACTGAGCCGACGGCCCTAGGTTCGAATCCCGGTAAGGGCATATACATGTGTAATAAACTCGTAGATTTGTTTCTGGGTCATGATTTTTCTATGTATCTCAGTATACAATCTAAATTATTGTATAATGTGCTTATGATTATCAATAAATTAGCCCTTTTTATACCCGAAACACAGGGAATTCTAGTTTAGACGCGAGTCATATTTTGTCAAAATATATATTGTCTATAGTTATTATTAAGTAATGTAAAATCATTCTATTTTTGTTTTACTTTGATATTATTGTGAAATAGTAAATTTAGAAAAAAAGTCGTAGAAATTGAAATCATTTATTCAGTAAGTAGCCACAAGGGCACTTTTAGAAGTTGGATTGTAAATTTACCGGCATTTCCCATTAGGAGACCGTTGTGGAGAGACCACCAGAAATTAAACACATATACCTACGTACCTACTTAAGTATATTTTTCGTAAATCAGACATCAATCACCTTATATATCCATGTTATAACTATTATAGTCAGTGGTGCAAATAAAAGAGACGTGTACCTAAAGATTGTCCAAATTAATGTAAGCTAAATTAACATAAAATTTAAACTTTCAATATTTACAAATAATAATGTACCTATCTGTGATACAAAAAGAATATAATTTATAACGCCTTGAAACTTTAATCACCTGTATCAGTTCACACACCTTCATATAAACAACTAGGGACATTATATAAACGCAGTTAAACATCTGAGATTTGACCATTGAGCAGTGAGTAGCTCTTTGTGGATTACGAAGACAATAAAATAAAATGAACAAAATATTCATAACAATTCAAATTTTTCTAGTACTCTGGACGTTGTGTGTCGAACTAAAAGAATCAGATAAAGCCCGAAGTCTTATCATGAAAAAACTAAAAGAACTTAATCGGAAAACAGCCGTGTTGGAGAAACAACTGCATGCATTAACAGGGCCAAGAAGCAAGAATATGAGCAAAGTAAGCCATGTGGCAGATTTAACACACGGCGGGTTACTGAACAGAAAGCCGACGAAACATCAAAGGGCACCATCATGTCCAAGAAAACCAAAAAAACAAATAAAACACCCTAAACAAGTTCAGAAGTTGTCACGAAAACACTTTTCGGAAAATAATTCAAATGTCAGCAGAAAAGGGATGCATCCAAAAGAATGTTTATGCATTCAGAGCTCAGGTGGTAACCAACATCTAAAAGATAAAGAAACTTCAATCAACAACAAGGTAAACCAATCTACAGAGCACGTACTAGATAGTTGTTACTCCAATGTAAGTACTAATAATAATGAAACCGATTACAATGAAAGCAATCATAGTCAAACCAATATTCCTGAAACAATTGTATTAACAACACAATCTTCGGGTTCACAAGAGAGAAACACCAAGCATAGTGAATCTGATTATAACGAAACTAATATTGAAAAACTTGTGTTTACAACACAACCTTCGGGAACACAAGAGATAAACACCAAGCATAGTGAATCCGATTATAACGAAACTAATATTATTAAAAAACTTGTGTTTACAACACAACCTTCGGGAACACAAGAAATAGACAGTGACGAGTGTCAACAAACGACTGAGAGAGTCGATATAAATAATGTTGTATCACACATCGTTAAAAACCAAGGTAATACCACAGGAAATGCCGCAACCAAGCCAACAGAGCTGAATCAAAATAAATTACAGGCTCGAAAAAGGGAGTATATGAAGTTTCGACAAGGTGAACAAGGTGCAGCGCAAAACTACAGAAGACATATCATGCCCGGAAAACCACCCTCAGACGAAGGATTTCCTGGAAATGTAAATGGATCTGGACCTGGAAGTGGACCGGGAAAGGGACCTCGACAGCGTGGACCGGGAGGAAATTATGGACCGGGAGGACCTGGTGGACCGGGGGGACCTGGTGGACCGGGATCGGGACCTGGTGGACCGGGAGGACCTGGTGGACCGTCAGGACCTGGTGGACCGTCAGGACCTGGAGGACCGTCAGGACCTGGTGGACCGTCAGGACCTGGTGGACCGTCAGGACCTGGTGGACCGTCAGGACCTGGTGGACCGTCAGGACCTGGAGGACCGTCAGGACCTGGTGGACCGTCAGGACCTGGTGGACCGTCAGGACCTGGTGGACCGTCAGGACCTGGTGGACCGTCAGGACCTGGTGGACAGGGAGGCCCTGGTGCGCCTGGATCTGGAACAACCCAAAAAAATAAGAGCCCTGTAACTAAACCTGAATCGGATTCTGATTATTATTATCAAGATCTACCAACACGCCCCCCGCCTGTATTCACTACAACAAATCGCTTCATTGATCCGAGGAATGATCAGCAGGACCAGTCGTATTACCCCCAACACCCAGGCCAAGGCCAGTACCCCCAAGGCCCAGACCAAGGCCAAGGACAAGGACAACGACCAGGACAAGGACAAGGACGTTGGCCTCCGAGGAGGCCATTTCAGCCCGGCGATCAAATCAAAAACCGTACAGGGTTAAGTGCAGTGCTTTGTCCATACATAGACCGCTTCATAAATTACAACATAGTTGATCTTCCGGGGCTTAAAGAAATACTGTAAATAACAGTGGCGGGGTGTGCATAGGACCCGATTCCGAGTGAGTGGATCATTTAAACCTTTGGAACTTTGGGTGCCTTCTTCTATCTCCACGCCTTTTTACAATTCTAATCTAACACAATAGATGCGACTTATATTGAATAACGTAGTGTAGTTATATATGAATAAAATTAGCGCAGCGCAATATGTCAAGAAAAAAAACAACAAAATAATTTTGAGAAATATATGACTTCATTGGTACGAAAATTTTATGATTTCTTTTTTAACCCAAAATAAATTTTGAAATTGTTAGAATCGTCATAATTTAACAAAACAATAATTTTTGTATGACAGCCATGAACTTAAACGCATTTCCACGGAGAAAATGGCAAATTACTTATTTCTCTATACAAATACTGGTACCCAATCCACAGATGACGTCATATGCAGATTGCAGGTATATCTTTTGTATGGAGCGTTTTTAGACCTCTTTAGGAATGTTGAACTTTGTCGGTCATTTCTGACTTTCAGAGTAGTCTTAGTGTAGGTAGTCGCATACAGACATTTCATCCCAATAAAGAATAGAATCTATTGACATCCCCAAAAAAATGTCCGCGCGCCTTTTGTGATGCCTACGCGAATATACAACTTCAAAGGCCGAATTTTCACGACACTGAAAGAATACAGAAGCGATTTAGCCATCCTCTCTGCACCTTGAGCGTGAAAAATATTACCTATCTGTTTCTTCGCTGTACTGTGAGAGAGTGACGGATGATGTTATGGCGTGCGACAAGAGTCGCGAAGCGTAGTTGTGGTAGACAGGTTGGTGTACTTGTATCTTAAAATGTTTAAAACCTAATTTATTTATTTATTTATTTACACGTATATTCACAGTAGGTATAGGTACACCAAAACATTTACATGAAAAACTACAAACAATCATTTCACAACTAGCAGTACACGTTTAAAACATATCATACATAGATGTACATGAAGTTAGGAAGGCCAGAACCTTCCGATAAAAAATCCCTGGGCTATCGGTGAATACGTCAATATCCCCAGCGTCCACTGTGATGCGGTTTAAAACCGCGATCGCTCGGGATGTGGGAGCGTTCGCGCCACGCCGGGTGCGCGGGCGGGACACAGGCGCCGCGAACAGACGCCGGCGCCGCCGTGCCGCCACTGCGCCGCCGTCGACGTCCTCCGCCGGGAGCCGAGCCGGCACCAGCAGCCCCATACGCTCCAGCACCGATGGGTTGTCAACCTTATTATTTAAAAGGTCGTAGTAGTGCACTATCTATGCAGTAATTCACGCCTAGCTTCGAGAGTGTACAACCCTACCATGCCCGACACGAAAAGTGATGGGTAGAAAAACGGATAATATCCATACAATCGTTTGTACATATATCTGGCGAACTTTTTCTGCACTCTCTCTAGCATAATGATATACTTATTCTCGTGGGGGTCCCTTACGGCGGCACCGAATTCGAGCCTACTACGGATATACGCAACGTACAGCATAACTGCCACCCGTACAGTAGAGAACTGTGATGCGATCCTCATGATGAACCCCAGAGTTTTGGACACCTGCTTACATGTCGTTGTTACGTGTTGGCGAAAGTCCAGTTGTTTGTCTAGAGTCAGTCCTAGGTCACGTAGCGCAGCCTGGAGAAGGTAACAGAAACGCATTTGGATACGTTAAAGTACAGTCGGTTATCCTCACTCACACTCTGTAGTTTTAGTCTGTCGTTGTCGTCACCTATTCTATGGTATAGTTTAATGTCATTTGCGAACATTAAACACCCAGCCGTGTTGACGACATCTGGCAAGTCATTTATCAGTATCAAAAATTTAGTAGGCCCTAAGGTACTCCCTTGACTGACGCCGGAACGAGTATAGAAAGGGCGCGACTCAAATCCTGCAAATTTAACATATTGCATTCGATTTTGCAGATAACTAGCAAAGAAATGCAAGAGCTTGGGTGTAAAACCCAAGTCCGCGAATTTACGCAGTAGTGTATCATTATCCACAAGATAGAATGCTTTTTTAAAATCAAAATATGCCGCGTCCACTTGCATACGGGCATCCATGCTTGTTGTAGTCGACCGGCGTGCACGAAAACTATGCTGAGCGTCGCTAAATTGTACCGTGACCTGTCGAGTAATGGAGTAGTCTATAACCGACTCAAACAACTTACCAAATACCGACAACACGGCAATAGGCCTAAATTCTGATACGTCAGACTCTTTGCCGCTCTTAGGCACCGGCGTTGCCCGGGACAATTTCCAGCACGAAGGGTATAGGTACGGCACATTGCAAGGAAAGGTTGTATATGTGTAACAGTGGTAACTTTAGTGCAGATATACAACCCTTTACCAGAAACGAAGGTATCCCGTCAGGCTCAGGCGAAGAGCGGGCTTTGAGGCGCTTGGCGGTCCGGCGCAGGTCACTGGTGCCGACGGCGTTGACGGCGACCCGTGTCGCGTCGCGCGCGCCCCGCGCTCCTGCCGCACTCTCTCGCACCGCCTCCTCGGGATCTAGCCTAGGTAACTCGTTGTGGAAAACAGAGCCAAAATACTCCGCAAACGCTTCTACAGCATCCTGGCCAGTCACATTCCTGTCTTTATAGGTAAAGGTGTCATGTCGTTTCCTGTCTTTACGTTTGCTTTTAGCATACTGCCAAAATTTCGCGGGATCGTCAGTTATGTCGCGTTCGAAATGTTTTTTTGTACGCGTTGGCGATGAGAGACTTGACATGCCCTTTGTGGTATTTAAATAGTTCCCTATTGAATTCCGCACCCGTTTCTTTATGTTTTTTAAAGTGAAAATACTTAAATTGTATGTTTCGAATTATTTCAGGAGTGTACCAGGTGGGGTTTACGTAAATACTTGCCTATGGTAGGTGCTTTTTTTACAGGCACATGCTCTGAAATACATTCCGTCAACTTATGATAAAACGCCTTGGCCGCATCATCCACAGAGGCAGACTTTAATACAAGGCTCCAATCAGTTCCTGCTATGGATGCATTTAGTGCACTAAAATCCGCCTTGCGAAAATTCCATCCCGGTACTGGAGATTCTGTGGCATGCAACGGCGCAGGGACATACACGCAGTCGGCGTGAGACCGCGGCCACAGTATATATATGGGCTAAAGCAGTATGGAAACTAAGGCCTTTTTTAAAGATAAATACCTACGCGCTAAGGTTGTCACCCGCTGCCGGCGGCGGCACCCTAGGTTAGATTTTTTATAATGTATTTAGATTCTGTAATTACTTCATTGTATTTTACTTTTTATATACATTTATTGTAAAAAACCTAGCCTAAGATGAAAGATAAATAAAGGAGATAATAATCGAATGAATTTACTAGTTTAAAACAGGCAGTTAAAATGGGAAGTTTTTGTAAGGAACCCTTAGTGCGTGAGTCTCACTTGCACTTGACTTTTTTTATGTGGATACACACCTCAATGTTTATATTATTATATTGTTATCAATTTTTGTATTGGTATCAATGGTTTAAATGTCATCCTTTACGATATTAATACTTATTATACATAGCACACGCAGTATTCGACGTGTTTAAGCACGTAATCCACGGACAGCAGAGGGGTTAGGAGAAGAGCGGGCGGCACATGCGGCGGCGCCGGCACGCATCACCCTCGCGTCGGTCGGTCCCGACTCCCGAACATTCGATTATACAACGTTCGCGCGCACTATTCGTACGAATCGCTCGCGTGTCTAGCTTTTCTCATAGTCTGCCTGTATCTTGTGTTATTCTTATTTGCCCATAAAACTGTGCTGTGACTTTTATAAGAATTATAGTGTTTTGCCATCTAACCATCACCAACAGTTGTTTTCCTTCCCCACTAGTAGAGTTGCTAAGCCGCGAAATTGTGCGCATCGGATTACAAGCATGAAATTTCTACCACACATAGAGCGTTCCACGGTGATTATTTTCCGATGTGGAGGGAAGTCAGATTCGTCCCCTGTGTGGCGGGAAAGCGGGGTGAATAGGACAAAGGAGTCCTCTTTTTCTTTTTATATTACTGATCAGTTAACGCTACTAGGACTTGTTTAGTATCGTTTTCGTGTAAAACAGCTATCAGCAATTCAATTTTCATGTTATTTATTCATAGTACCATATAAAAATATGGGTGTATTTCTGAAATGGTAAAAATCACAACAAGTTTTTTTTATTCAGGGAGATAAATTAGTTATATTCCTGAATATTTACAACTAACAAAAAAGTGTGTGTGTCAGCTCCGACGCACGACTGGAGTTTACTCTTCAGGCCAGGCGCGCACCACGATTTTTTTTAGTCGCGCGATAATTTTGTCGCAGAAATAAGCGTACTTATGGGTTTATGAAAATCGTGCGCAAGAAATATGTCAGCTTAGGCACGGCAAAGCAAACTCGCAACATAACGAGAGCTACGTGAGCCGAAATTTCATTCAACCTCTGCGCAGCCATCAGCAGAAGCAGCTTTCTCTCCTCGAAGGCTTCAGGAATGGCTTCTGGGAATATTGGGCACCCCAAGAGGTTGAAAGATCTCGCCGACAACACTTTCAGTCCGGGGAGCAGAGCACTGAATAAGGGGAAAGAATCGTGTGAGTTGGTACTGCAGGGGAAAAATTCGCATTTGCTGAAATTAATATCTAAACCCAGAGCTTTTAAACGAGGCAGGAGCATGAGCAAGTCTTGTTCCATTTCTTCAGGTTTACCACCTAGGGTACCGTCATCTAGGTACCAGATATTCAATGGGGATTTAACTCAGAGGTTACCTTTTGTATGGCCAGACAGAAAACTAAAGGGCCTAGCGGATCCCCCTGCTGTGCACCAACTTGGGAAAGAACAAAAGAACCATTGTAGAAAAGATTAGAAGCGGAAGAATACACTTGGAAAAGGAAGGGGTAGAGTGATGGCACTTTATCCTTCACTACGGACAGTAAAACATCACGCACCACTGAGTTAAATGAGTTTTTTAAATCAATTTTAATTAAAACGGATTCTGAGTGTTTGGTATCTACCGAAAAAGCCCGCGTAGCGTGAATTGCAGCCTCGCAGCCTAATCTTGTGCCAAACCCTAATTGGCAAGGTTGCAGATAAGCTGCCATTTCTTCTCTCACTGCACGGCATCCTAGCTTTGCCGTTAAGCGGCGGAAAGCGCTGCCTATGGCAATGGGTCTTATACCACCGTCTTTTTTTGACAGCGCACATAAGGAAGCACCATAAATATAGGGGCAAACTTCAGGGTTTAATTGACCACTGAGCAAAAAATTACAAAGCTTGGCCAGATGTTCCAGGAGCCGAAAACCGGCGTCTCCCGCAGATGCAGACGTAAGCTCCTTAAGATGAACAGGGCGGATACCATCCAAACCGGCGGCCGAACTATTGTTGAAAGAGCTGAGTGCCTGCACCACTTCCTCCGGCTTAACAGTTAAGGCAGAAGTAGATATGTCAGGTTCCGGTGGAAGTACCAGCGGCCGGGACGGGGCTGGATGCTTCGACTGCAGCGTAGCAAAAGTCTCAGGGCTCGACGGCGCCACGCCCTCATCCGAGATAAGCACTCGCACTGCACCTGAGAGATCCCCTTCATGTACTTTACGCTCAATTGTCTTCAGTATGGAGTGTGATCTCAAAGGGGTGGTCTCTGCACCGATGTTCCCACTGATATCAAAAGAAGCAGAGTTAATATTTCTCTTAACTTTCGTGGTTAAATTGCCCGTGGCCGACGCTTCAGGCGATTTGAGTGCGGAATAGGCAAAAGACAGTAAACTAAACCATCCGAGAGTGCCATTGGATTGGAGTCGATACACTTATCAATGAGGTCGCTCAATTTGCCCGCTGCCAAGTTTCGCGCCCCTTTGGGGATATGCCGTAACACACGTACTGACTGCTTTAACATAGCTAGATCACCAAAATCTAGATGAATGGGGTTGTTACCATGAGCTTGCTGAGAAAACGACAGTCTAGGGTTGGAGGGGATGACTTGGGGAAAATGTTTATGCATGCGCCCTATATGCACTTTAAGTCCATGAGGAGTAAAAGTTCGAGTTGAGTTGGGACAATGGGGACAGCGCAAGGATGAAGAAGGATCACTCATATTTATAACTAACACTTACAAATAAAAGTAAAAAAATACAAGCAATTATAATAAAAAAGATACAATTTAAAAGCCAACATCAAAAACATAACAATTTCGATTTAAACTTCATAGCTTCATGTCGGTCGGCAAGACTCCCGTCTAGAAAATGAACGGCTCGGTTGTGTTGGATCCTTGATTTATGTATGTATTTATCCTGGAAAGTTTCACGAAATCAAAACCATTCTGCGGCTGAATGCAGGAAAATGAGAGCAGTGGTGATGGAAAAGTATTCACGCCTTCTCTATTTCTAAGCTTAAAGCTGAGCTGAGTCACAATTAAAGCGGTCTCTCTCTACAGCAAGACGTCTTCTTCGATCTTAGCACCATACATAGCACGGCTTAAACACCAAGAAAACACGGTCTTTGCATTGCACGTTATAAAAGTTGTAATCTTGGATATCACAAAAATTCGTTAGGTTTGTTTGGGAGCTGAAACGAACACGTATCTTTTAGCCGATTGTGACGGGCGCTATTGTTTCAAAAGCAGCACATTTTACCCGTTAAGCGTAGATTTTATTAAATTTTATTTTATTTATAAAATTTTGTTGACACTCGACATGAAGTTGACATTGACAATTTTATAGTTTGTTTATGTGAACATAATGGTAGTTTAAAAAGTCGTATCTCAGTATACGATCGGGGTAAAAATACGACTTCTTAATTTAGCAGGTTATGCGTTAAGCGTTATAGACTAAGATCCCGATATAAAACGACCTTTACCGAGATGTTTATTTGATGAAATGTATTTTATATTTAGTTTAATATGTCAATAAATATATTGCATATGGGTTGCCTAACAATTTTTAGTCCAGGGTATGTTTAGTAAAAAATAAAAAATATTTTTTTTTTACATTTCACCGATTTGATTATTAGATAAATTCATAATTAAATAATCTTTAATTTTATTCAGTTTCAATTCAATAATCAGACCGTTGCAAAATGCTAGTAGGTAGAGATTTACCTGTTTATACCTGGCTACCCGATAGTTGTGACGGGAAAAGAATAGGCAACCTAACGTTTGCATATTCTATGGGCTTCATACTTTCGATTGGTATAGAATTTATCTAATAATAATCAAACCGGTGAAATGTTTAAAACATTTTTTTGTTATTATTAACTAAACACACCCTGGACTCAAATTTGTTAGGCAACCCATATGCAATATATTTATTGACATATTAAATTGAATATAAAATACATTTCATCAAATAAACATATCGGTGAAGGTCATTTTATATCGGGATCTTAGTCTATAACGCTTAACACATAACCTGCTAAATTAAGAAGTCGTATTTTTACCCCGATCGTATACTGAGATACGACTTTTTAAATTTGCACGGCAGATACGTTCGATTTTATACCCCATATTTTTCATACCCCGGGCTTATATATGAAAATCGATTCTTAAGGAGTAAACTCCAAAAATATTGCAAAATAGCAAATTTAATCTAGTTTCTAAAAATATATACATATTGGGCTTTCTTCATACAAACAGTAACTTAAATAAATTCTTGATATTGAGATTAGCCCGTGTGCTCGTGATATACAGTAGCAAAAAATATTTTGTTTTAATTACATTAATGTGTTTTTCTAGGACGTATATAGTAAATATTATATATAAAAGCATGTTAATAATCATTATTTAAAGTATCTAATGAAGCGAAATAGGTTGCGTTCGGAGATTTACGTTGGTTACGCCGACGTAAAGATATATTTTAAGCTACTGTTTGTATGAGAAGTGCTCAACATGCATATATTTTTAGAAACCAGATTAAATGAGCTTTTTGAAATAATAATAATAATTTGAAAATAATCACGAAATTGAACTAATTTACCTCACTGACTAAAAAAACTTGTTGTGATTTTTACCTTTTCGGCCATTACACCCATATTTTTATATAGATTAATATAGAACTATACAAAAATAACATAAAAAAATAATTTCTGATATTTTTTTACACGGAAACGATACCAAACACGTCCTGGTAGACTTAACTGACCAGCAATAAAGAAAGAAAAGAGGGATACTTGGCCGTATTTATGAGAACTGGAATAAAACTATAATATATTCCTTCTATAATACTTTATTCTGGAAAACCTAAGCTTACAGAGTTGTTGCGCAAGCGCCATATTTGCCAAGGAAGCGGAAGTAGCTACCACAGATAGTCATAGATAGTATACAGACGCTCAAATATCTTCACACTCCCTCTCAAATTAAAGTTACAATTTAATTTTAATTTTTATAACAAAATTAATTTACCTTAAATTGCTACCAAAATAGAAGTTTTTATTTTTAATATTATGGCAACACCAAAGTGACATTAATGTGACAGTTCTGACATTGTAATTTGACATCTCTAGCTTGACATTTAAAGTAACCTCAAAATAGTTAACAAGTCTTAAACAAGCCTTTGTGAAATCCACAAGGTAAAAAAAATAAAATAAAAAAAAGCCTTTATAAAACGTTATCACAATTTAACAGTTAATCAAGTTATCACGAAAATAATTATGTTTAACACTACACAGTGGTTTTGTCATGATATCTGCAATGTTTTCGCTAGTATTCACATATTCTAATGAAATAATATTTTTAGCAACCACATCCTTCACAAAATTAAATTTAATCTCTATGTGTTTTGAATATTTAGTATTTTCACTGTTCATAATCATTTTTATAGCACTTTGATTGTCAACTTTTAATTGTACACTGCACTGATCACCAAAGTCCTTCGCAAGTCCTTGAATAAAGAGCAGCTCGCTGGCACACATTGCCGCGGCTACATACTCGGCTTCAGCTGTAGACAGTGCCACAGACTGTTGTTTCCTTGAAGACCATGATACCAGATTGCCTTGGTGGTAGACAATCATACCACTGACACTCTTCCTGTCAGCTTTGTCTCCAGCCCAGTCAGCATCTGAGAAAGCTGAAATTAAAGAAAAATTAGTGTCTTCTTTCTTCTTGTGGTAAGTAAGTTCCATGTCTTTTGTTCCTTGTAAATATCGTAGTATTCTCTTTGCAGCAGTCCACAAGCTTTTCGTTGGCTTGTCTAAGTATCTGCTCAGATAATAAGTAGCAAAAGTTATATCTGGTCTACTGATTGTTGCAAGATAGTTCAAGCATCCCATTAGTTCTCGGTAAGGTACATTATTAATAATTTCTTCTGTTTCAGGTACTTGAAAGCTGTTCTCCATGGGTGTCTTCGCTTCGCTGCAGTTTGCCATATTAAACTTTTTTAACATATTTTCAATAAATGGTTTCTGTGATACTTTTATTGTGTTATTATTTCTGTGTATCTCAATTCCTAAAAAGTTATTTATGTTTCCCAAGTTTTTAGCTTTAAATTCTTCTTGTAATAGTTTTATCACATAATTGACTTCCTTTTCATTTCCCATTAGCAATATGTCATCAACAAATAGTATTAACCATATATCTTTTCCATAGTATAGGCAAATGTCATTTTTGGATCTTGTCATGTTTATTCTCCTGCAGAATGCATCAAATGTCTTATTCCAACACTTGGGTGACTCTTTAAGACAAGACCATATAATGCTTTGTTAAGTTTCAGTACAGTTCCTTCTGTCTTATTTTTCATATTTACTCCCTCTGGAACTTTAATGAAGACTTCAGTTTCCAGTTTTCCATTGAGGACTGCAGTTGGTATATCAAGTTGGCTAATTTTCCAATCATTATTTATCGCTTCTGATAGTCCCATCCTAATTGTTGTCATCTTGGCTACTGGCGCATACACATAGTCCTTAGTTGTTTCTTGCTGGAATCCCCGTGCAACCAATCTTGCCTTTTTAGTACCATCTGATTTTGATTTGAATACCCATTTAGTGTCTATTGTTTTATTTCCTTTAGGTAATTTTGTGTCTATCCATGTTTCTTGTTCTTCGAGGGATTTGATTTCTCGTTCAATAGCAGTTTTCCACTCGGTACTTTGTATAGCTTGTTTATATGTAATTTCGTCATCTTCACAAGATAGTAAACAGTATGCTTCATAGATTTCATAGTCCTGTAAATTTTGTGGCTTTTTAATTTCCCTTCCTGTTCTTGAGAATAATCCATCATTTCCGTCTTGTTCCAAGTTTTCTATATTACATTCATTTTGTTCTTCTGTTGCATCATCAAACCCTTCCTCTTTATCAGGTTCTGTTTCTTTTAAGCTTACTTCTTGCTGATTTATATTTTGTTCTTCTTCTATGTCAACATAATTTCTTGGAGTAAAATGATCAGGTTGTTCTTCTATATATTTAATATCCAACCATTCTTGCTGGGGTTGCTCTGCTTGACAGCTTATCTTGTTTAGGCATTATGTGTACCCAAGCTTTGCTTCCAAATATCTTTATCTTCTGAAAATCAATTTCTTTGTTCATTAAGATAGCTGGTACTTTGTCTTGTATCGATGAGCAGGGTGATCTATTGATCAAAAAGGTTGCAGTTAATACTGCTTGACCCCATAAATGTCTCGGTAAATTGGACTCGTCCAACATAGTTCTTGCTTTGTCATATATTAATGAAAATAATAATATGGCTTTGCTATTCCGCGATATAATATCGTGCCAGTTAAATTTGTGCTAACCCGTTATACTTATTTCGGTTAAACATTTCGGTTGTCGGACTCCAGACTAGAGTAAGTTCTGTTATTTTGGTGGTGGTTTGTTATATTTATTTGCGTATTTATTTTTCCTATCGTGGTGGGAGGGTGGGACAATTAAATGCATATACTCGTATGCATGAAAAAATGCGCAAATAAGTATAACGGGTTAGCACAAATTTAACTGGCACGATATTATATCGCGGAATAGCAAAGCAATATTATTATTTTCATTAATATGGATTTCCGCAAAGTAACGCCTGATTCAATTAATTGTCATATATTGTTCGGTTCATTCTTTCAGCCTTGCCATTTTGCTGTGGACTATATTTCTGTGTATATTCTATTATAATTCCTTTCCATTTACAGAATTCTTGTAGTATTTTTACAGTATATTCGCCACCATTGTCGCATCTTATCCTTTTTATTTTCACTTCCATCTGTTGTTCCATTTCTTTTATGTATGATATTAAGTTTTGTGTGGCTTCAAATTTACTTCTCAATAGATATGTCTGTGTGAAGTGGCTATAATCGTCTATAATGGTTTGAAAGTACCTGTATCCTTCTTCGGTCGGTATCCTAGCCTGCTATATCAGTATGAATTAATTCTCCGACTTTATTTGACCTCGGTGTTTGAATTCGCTTGAATGGTAGTCTCGTGGCTTTATTTTTCATACATGGATCACAAGCTCCAGTGCTGAATGGTAATCCCAGTATAGCCAGTTTCTTTCTGCACATGTGTCCAAATCGTTGATGCCATAGATCTATATTTTCTCCCTTTGACAGTTGACATGAATTTCCACCAATGGCTACATTTATTTTTACTTGTATTGTGTACAGACGGCCCCTTTTCTCTCCATAGTAGTTATGATTTCGGTCTCTTATAAGTAGTGAGTTCCTTTTGAAAATGATGTCCATACCTCTTTCCACCAACTTACTTAACTGACATTAGATTTGTACTTAAGCCAGGTAATATGACTGCCTCAATCCTTATGTTTTTATTGTTGAGTGTGGCTTCTAAAATTCCTTTCTTAGTGGCGGTTAATATCTGACCATTTGCTATTTTCACACTCAAGTCTTGACCCAGGTCTTCCACATTAGTCATATATTTCTCATAACACTCTTGTATGAAATTCTGCGTAGCCCCAGAGTCTACGACGAAGTATATGGAGTCACTCATGTTTTCAGTAGCTAGCGCTTGCTCCGAAGCAATGAACAGCGAAGAGGGCAAATTTCCTTCATGTGCGGGGTGAGCGGCTCCTGCTCTACCTCTACCTCGTGGACCCCTGAACCCTCTACCTCTGCCTCTACTTGACATACGGCACTCATAAAACTTATGGCCTTTTTTCTTGCATCTGTAGCATATTGTTGTGCTCATAAATGTGTTTTCCTCTTGGTTTGGAGTAGTACTTGCTTCCATGTTTCTCATCTCATTGTCCAGTAATTTTATTCTCACAAATTCCAGCGTTAAGTTAGAGTTGACGGTCTCTATGGCCGTTATGACATGGTTGTATTGTTCACCTAAACCTGTTAGGAGATAGCACACTTTGTCGCTCTCAGGGATTTTCTCCTCTGACTCTTCTAATTCTCTTATTATGTTGTCAAACTTGGCAAAATATTCTTCCAAACTGCCTCCGTCGTGTTTCAGCGTTAAAAGTTTTCTTCTTAAACTTATTTTTGATATGACACTTTTTCTCTGACAGGTTGTTTTCAAAATATTCAGCATATCTTTTGCTGTTTTACAGTCTTTCACAAGATTAAGATGGCGGTCGGACAAACACTGCACAATCAAGCTTCTTGCCTTTATGTCTAAGGTTTCTGTTTTCTCATCAATATTCTCGGCCTCAGTAATATTCTTTAAGCCCTTTTCTTCTAATAGGCACTGTAATCGGAAGTACCAATTTCCGAAAGATTCGGCCTTAAGCTGCGGAAAATTTACCGGCGTGGACGCCATGACTCTTTTTATTTCCACTTACTCTGTAAAACTCTTACTGCCCTAATCTAATAGCCTAAAAGGCGTTTAAAGCCCATAACCTATGAGAACTGGAATAAAACTATAATATATTCCTTCTATAATACTTTATTCTGGAAAACCTAAGCTTACAGAGTTGTTGCGCAAGCGCCATATTTGCCAAGGAAGCGGAAGTAGCTACCACAGATAGTCATAGATAGTATACAGACGCTCAAATATCTTCACAGTATTCACTCCGCTCTCCCGCCTCACAGGGGACGAATCTGACTTCCCTCCACATCTGAAAATAATCACAGTGGAACACTCTATCTGTGGTAGAAATTTCATGCTTGTAACCCGATGCGCACAATTATGTTAGAAAACAGCGGACTAACAACTCTACTACACGAACTAACCTAAACACAACATATTGATACAAGTTTCATAACGATGAAAGCTTCATAGCTATCAATTCATATTATTTAATTATTTTTCACCATTAAAAACACGCGTGCTCAAAAATCGGTCAAGTACGTATCGGACTCGCGCACCGAGGGTTCGGTACTTAGGTCCCCATCTTACAATACAGCATCATTGACGGAACTTAAGATAAATGTTTCAGTGAGTGCATAAATATCACATTCCGCTACTAGTACATTAGTGTAAAACAAATTTATTTTGGATCTAAGTCCTCGGACATTCTGATAGTAAACAGTAGTATTTAAGTGACATTTACTTTTACTTTTGTTCACTTTGACGACGAAAATTATCTCGCCAAGGCTTTACACATATATCCTGAGTCCAATTTTTACAATCCAGTACACGATCTACTAAATTACATGGAACTCCTAATTTAAACGAGGCATAGTTGCCCAGCGCCTTAAGACCTAAAACAGTACATGAACCTTCACAATCGGTTATTTGATTTAAATGTAGTCGTACTTGGTCTTCAGTCGTACCCGGCTTGACATAAATAGTAAAGGTGTAGGTAATTGGTCTTCTCCGAAGCCTGCAGGCTAGTAGTGCCCGGTGCCGCGGAACCTCTCACAACGTCGGCAGTTGATCGACGCGGGTGCTTAGGTTCGGCATTATCAGCGCTAATTGCCAGTGATTTGTCGCCGCCGATTTCAACAGATATGTACTTGCGTCTGCGTGGTATTGGCTACATATACCGTGCTATTCGTGGCACTTTGGTTATCTATGGTAGGAGATATAGGTGGGGTTTGGGGGGCCCGTTTGACTTATGAGTCTTTTTCACTCCCTTTTTTACTGCCTTTGACCTGTTATTTGTTTTGGCACGTACATTTGCAGCAAAAATTGGCTATGTCAGTCACATGAGAGCACACGAACGACGCTCTGACTAGCTAGTATGTCCAGTCGCCGTGGCCGAAATCGGCTAGGATTGGATGATGATGATGATGATTTGTTTTGGCAGTTAGTGGCTTTACTGAGCCAATACTACCACCAGTGATCTTAGGAGTTACTGGGATGGTGATTTCCGAGTCAGACTCTCCATTTAATCCTGCCGGCTTATTAAACGAGCCAGTCAAGTCCGTTGTGACCGACGGCACCTCACTTAAAATACATTGCTGCGGAGAATCCTGATTTCCAGCAGTCGACACACCCCTTAACATATTTTCGAGGGAATCGATTTTATCTGCTAGTCCAGCTACCATGTCTCGCATCAGCTTGTTAAGAGTTGCGTTTTGTTCTACCAATATATTATTTAACTCTTCACGGTGTATGTGTATATGTATATGTAATGTGTATACTAACTGAAATTTCAATGTACAAATTCATTTAAAGCCTGACGAGTAATATGAATGAGGATTGTCAAGAGGGCGCTATTTATAAGATTTATTTGGCAACAGTTTTGTAACCAATGCAATGCAACCCATTATAATGGCATTAGTTTAAATACGTCAGTTCCACTATGTTAACCTCGTCATACCATTTAATGGAATGCTCTCTTTTCCTGGCTGATTTTCGTGTAGTGTACACTTTATTTATAATCTTACGTTCACGACTATGAATGGTTTTCGGCATTTCTCTAGATAATTTTAAATATTGGTCTTTTAAAGAAACCGCCACGAATGACATTGAAATCATTGACAAACCACCATAAAATCATTGGCAGTGTAAGAAATTAGTTCCCGTGAATTCCGGAAAATGGCGCCTCTTCATATATTTCTGGTCAGGCTAGGCTTTACAGAATTTTTCACCTATGAAGAGTTCTGTGGCACCTGTCATCTCATTACATTTTATAACCTATAATCGGAAAAATGTACTGATATGACAGGTGTCACAGAACTCTTCATAGGTGAAAAATTCTATAGTAGATAGTGATTTTTGATTTGTGTTAATTTATTAGTTATTACTCTTAAATGTATAAGGAACTCGCAAATTCTTTGTACATATAGAATTAATAAAGCTATTTTTTTCTGGTGTACTTGTATCTAATCTATCCTAAAGGATATTTCCAAGGAATTTGAAAAGGTGAACGTGAAGGGTTATGGGAAAACTGGCTAAGCCACATTCAAAAACCTTACAGTACAGAAAATTTAAGTTGTGAAGTCAGCTTACGACTTATGAACCTTGACCACGAATTTAAATGAGGATTGTGAAGAGGGCGCTATTTAAAATATTTATATGGCAAAAATTTCGCAACTGTCAGTATGCGTCCGAAACATGTCCGAACACATAATATTTTACTTATAAGACCTGTTTAGTTAATTGACATTTATAATTTTCTAAATATATTACCTACTTGATAACAAAAGATGAAACAATAACAGCTTAGAAATATAAAAGAAAATCGTATGACGATCGTATGATGTATAATCGTGTAACTGACTGTTCTTCGTGTAGTGAACACGAGTACCCGTTATTAGAGATGTGCCTTTTCCGAAAATTTCCGGAAACTTTCAAAATTTTGTATGGGAGATGAGGAAAGTTTCCGGAAATTTTCGGAAACGGCACATCTGTACCCGTTATTCATAATATTACGCTCATGACTGTGAATAGTTTAGCATTTTGTTTGGATATTTTTAAATATTTGTCTTTTAAAGAAAAAAACAACCTCAAATGACATGGTGCATCGTCTTAGATTTGAGGTCACCTTTTGAAGTCCGTGTCAAACCACTCAATTTTAGAACCTAATTTGTCAAAGGATGAATTAAAAAAGCAAGTAGCATTACAACAACTGTTAGACGAGTGTGATACTGGACTGTGGTACTGGTTTCCCAGATGTCTGAATCAACCGTTATGTTATGTCTAAAACACGTGGTGGTGGTGGGACATGATTGGATCCCGAAGTACTCGTAGTTTTGAAAATAGAGAAGTTTTATCAGATTACATCAGTCGCCAGTCTCCTGGTCTAACAGACCTAGCTGAATAAAACAATAGGTACCTATAATTTATAACCTTTATACAATTTATTATATCTAATTCTAATAATAATAAGTAAAAAAAGTGCTATGTGTTTGCTAGAAATGATAAAAAAATAACAAAATATTTGGCTTGTGTTTAAACGCCTACCAAATAATATAGGTATGTTGATAAATTACTACCAATAAATTCTTAATGTTTGCCAAAACGGATGAATGCTCACCAAATAGTGTGTCCCAAACTATTCTATAACGCCCCCTGCCTGCTATACGGCCACATCTCAAAAAAACATTTTTTCGAGAAATCGCTTGTTAAAGTTTTGGCAGCGTAGTGCGTGGTAGTAAAACGGGGATTACTCCCTGAGTTTTGGGTCAATTCATTTTTGATTTAGCTCTTTTTACTCAAGATGATATAATGCTTCTAATGAATACATTTTTTTGTATAAAACATTCATGTTTTTTTAAGATACAAGGCCTTTAAGTCAGGTACTTAGAGTTGTGGCCGTATTCAAGACACATTTTGTTGAAATTTTGAGATGCGTCCAAAACCGCACAAGAAAATTATGGGAAAATGGTTAAATGAAAATATAAATACACCCACCAAAATAGTTAAAATACCTTTTTATCAACTTTTATTACAGTAAGAAAATCACTGTAAGCAATAATCAGTGCATCCAGCTTTTCTACTTTAAGGTTCAGGAATACTGGACGAAGACTGGATCGATTCAGAGTAGCAATTTATATGAGTCGGTATTTACTCACAGTTCTATTCTGGCATGGTCTCGAATAATAGAATCCACCTAAGTTCAACAGCTCCAAAATAATAGCCATACTGAAACCAGGTAAGCCAGGCGACGACCCAAAGAGTTACCGACCAATTTCTCTACTTAGTTACGTCTACAAACGTTTGGAGAGGCTAATCTACATCGCATCGAATCTATTGCCGACAAAATAATTCCTGTGGAACAGGCTGGATTCCTTAGTGTGCCACTAAGGAATCCAGCCACCACCAAATCCACCTAAGAGTGGCCGGAACTGCGTAGATTAGTTAATGCAGCTCACAACACACATAAAGGCTGGGTTTAAGAGGAAAGAGAAAACCGTGGCAGTCCTTATCGACCTCTCAGCTGCATTCGATACCGTATGGAGATAGTGACTTTTCTATAAGCTCACGACCGTGGTGCCCTGTAGAAAGATTGTGAGACTAATTAACTCTTTCCTCAGCAATAAGGGAATTTATCATCTACCTTGATGCTCTTCCAAGCAAAGTCAGGAAGCTGAACAATAGACTACCGCAGGGATCGGTCCTGGCTCTGCTCCTGTTCAACCTACAACTCGTGATCTGGAATATCTAGGGAAATACTTTAAAAAATGGCGACTGCAGTCCGTTGCTAGTAAAATAGAAGTTGCGACATTCCATCTTTACAACTAAGAAGCAAATCAAGGGCCAAATATCGGCTTCGGAGAGACGGCGATGAAATTAAATCCTACACCAAAGTACTTGGGTGTAACTCTAGACCGCAGTCTCACCTATGCGCGTCATATTAGTTAGGGAAAAAGCTACGCGGAATAACATACTCCACAGACTAGCGGGAACTACTTGGGGAGCAACAGCTGATGTGCTACGCACTACCGGTTTAGCCAAGTTTACTCCACGGCAGAGTATTGCGCGCCAGTTTGGCTTAACAGCGCACATGTGCATCGGATAGACGTATAGCTAAACCAAACCATGCAATGTATATCGGGAACCATCAAAATGTAATCCTCTGGTTTGGCTGTGTTGAGTCATATAACTCGCGCCAAACTAATAAGACATCAGGCACTGGTCCACGAAGCACAAAAAGTCGTGGATCATTTCGATTTGCCCATTCATGCAGAGTTCGTAAACCCGCCTCATCGGGTTGAAGTCGAGGCACCCACCGTACCATACTGCTCGAGACCTGCTGCAATCAAATTCTAACCTACTTGCAACTCAAATCACCCGACTTACTCAGAGATGCAAGTACAAATCCAACGGCAAAACCTCCTGGCTTCATTCTGCCTCGAAAACAATGGTGCCAGATCAACAGGCTTAGAACTGGGAGTGGGCGATCCCGAGACTTCCTCTACAGATGTGGTTGGAGAGACACAGTATAACGGCGACCCTGCAGACTTGTTTGTCCTCAGTGACGACGCAATTCATTAGATAAAAGATCTTGAATTTAACTTATAATTGTATATAAATGAGTACATAATGGGAAAAAAAATATTACAAGAAAACATATAAAAAAACAGTTAAACTATTTAAATTAAAATAAATAATAAGTACTATAGGTACTTAATGTTGTGACACAATCAAAATGTCCTTTAATTCGCTTATATTTAAAAGGATTCATCGAAATAACACTCGAATAATCTTTATGCTTTAGGACGCAACTCAAAAAAATTATTATAAATTAATGTCATACAGCCATAACTCCAAAGTGGCTGTCTTACAGGGAGTCAACTGACAATTTTTGGTCAGATCCATAAGGCCACTTGTGGAAAAAGGCTTTTAAGGACACTTTTTCTTATATCTCTCGAAATAAGGTCGTAAATTAGGCAACTCTGAATACGAATCAGCAATAATCCAAAAAAAAATTTTTTTGAGATGTGGCCGTATAGCAGGCAAGGGGCGATAAATAAAGCAAATAATTCTTTTTCTTACATGCTATAATGATAATATATGAACACCGTTAAAGTTAATTTCAGACCAAATAATCTATATTATTGTCAAATGGATGTCACCAATATTTTATATTATTACTTCCATTTTAGTCATTTTTGCTGAGGCAAAAAACAAAATGCTCACCAAAATGGCTTATTTCACCAAAATTTCAAATTGGTGCTAGGCGGCTAAAACTCGGTATCGGGGGGCTCTCGGGGCTCAAAAATATGAATCTGAAATCTTGTCCGAAAATTCGGTCAAATTCGTAAAATATCGAAAAAAAAAACGATTCAAAATTTCAAATTGGTGCTAGGCGGCTAAAACTCGGAATCGGGGGGCACTCGGGGCTCGAAAATATGAATCTGAAATCTTGTCCGTAAATTCAGTCAATTTCGGAAAATATCGAAAAAAGAACGATTATTATGGAGAAAATTTCAAATTGATATAGCATAGCTAATTAATGACTACCGCACATTATGGAGCGTTTTTTAGGGATATAAAAAAAAAAATAACCTAACCTAACCCGGCCGAGTCGGATCTGCTCTGAAAGGTGATCAGGATTAGATGGTTACCTAGCTGAAACACTAATTTATGAAAACAATATTTGGTGAGCAAAAAATCCATTTTGGGTAGCAAAAAGATATACTGACTAAACATAAAATTATTCTGGTGTAATGTATATCGATTTGGGAATACAAAATGATTTAATTTGGGAAGCACTGTGGCACTGTATAGAGTGGGTTTAATTTAAATGGAGGCAATTCATTTTATTTGGAATTTATTTTTGGGGTATAAAAGCCATTTTGGTGAGCGTTTAAATTGTTCCCAAAATATTTTAGGTAGTCGCATATATCGTGCATCACGAAATCGCCGTAACTTGAGTTCGTAAGGTTTATGTTTTATTGAAATAAGTTTGTAATTTTCATTTCATTTGGTTAACTATTGAAGAAGCTTGATTATTTGTGTCATTGTTTTGTTATTTTGCTAAAACGAATTCACTCAATAATCAAAGTGAAATCAATAAACGCAAAAGGCGTAAAACTCCGTGTCCATTTCTTGTAACGTGAGTCACGGAGCTATTTTCCACTTTTCTCCAATTTTTAGGGTTCCGTAGTCAACTATAGTTTCGCCATGTCCTTCTGTCCGGCCGCGGCTTAGCTCCGTGATCATTAGTACTAGAAAGCTGAAATTCCGTATGAGTATGTGTATGTATTACGCCGACAAACCGGTAAAATAAAAACTAAACAGAAACTTTTTTCGGGTACCTCTCGAACGCCTAAAGTGTGGGTGATTTTTTTTTTCGTTTCAACACAAGTGTGTGGAGCGTCGTTGAATAAGTCTTTTAAAAATAATAGTGGTTTCCAAACATTATTTTTTGATAAAGCCAGCAGTTTTGTAAATATTCGCTCTGAAAATAAAAAAATAGCTTTCCCCCCCTCTAACTTTTCAACCACGGGTGAAAAAATTATGGAAAAATTCAGGAAAGTGAGGCCTTATAAGTGCTTTCAAAACTATATTGAACAAAATCGGACGAGCCGTTTTTGAGTTATCGCAAAATTTCATAATTTTCTTAAAAGGACAGTTGACTTCCAGAAGGTAATAAGTAACTACAGTCACTTTGGCGTTTACAACCTTTTTATAGAGCTTGAAATCTTTCTAGTAACTTAAGTCTATTGTGAAGGATGAGCAACTACGGAACCCTACACTGAGCGTGGCCCGACATGCTCTTGGCCGGTTTTTATAATTTGTTGGAGAAAAAGTAGTTCGATAAATGATTCGCAGTAGGTAATACACCCTGAGATATTATTATCAAGTTTTCGATGTAGAAAGCACTAGATCTCAAATATATACGACAAGATTGTTAGGAATAGTGACTACAAAGTAACGCGAGTCACCGTGGATTTAATGATTGGGTTATTTTTAAGCTTTTCAGTTTTTTTTGTAGTCGTTTTTTTTAAAATATATTTTGCGAATTCAAATATAATCACTTTTTCGCAAAAAATAACCGACATCAATGAGCGAAATGGAACATACCATAACACATATGATTTTCTCATGGATGTCTTTGTCAGAACTGGACCACACGAAAAGCACCAGCTTTCAAATAAAAAAGAATAATCAAAATTGGTTCAGCCAGTCGAAAGTTATGAGATAACTAACATATTTAACAAAATGTACAGTCGAATTGAGAACCCTCCTTTTTTATGAAGTCGGTTAATAAATCAGGACCCAGCGAGTGTTACCCCTGTTTTCGTAAATTAAAAATGACCACTTCAAATAAAGGCGATGGTCAGTTTTCCCCTTACCTATTCCAATATATTCGTATACTATACGAGAACAAGCGCATACATCTTCGAAGAATATTGATAAAATATTCGTGGATCTATTTTCCTTATTGGTTTAAAACTTGATTGTTTCTTAACATATTATCAATGTTACCTGCAGGGCCATTACTATTTTGTTGGTATATATTTAAAACATACCTACAGTTTGAACTTTGCATTGAAAACTTTTGTTTTTAAACTAATCGAAATTGACAAAATTCTTTTCAACTTATTTTCGACTGCACGCAATTAAAGCATGAAATAGCTATGTTACTATCAAGAACTCTGGGAACAGTATTATTCACTTCAAAAAGCAGTTTGAAGTTATCAATATATTTGTTAAAATATGAAAAAACGTATAAGGCCTCTTAAGATAAATTTTCTACAATATAAACATCTTAACCGCTTGTTTCAATGTACGCAATGAAAACATGAAATAGTTATGTTACTATGACTCAGGGAAAAGTAAATTATTGAATTTAAAAAGTTGATAATATTTTCTTCGGTTTCCGCGACTGTCACACATTTAAATAAAACAATTTAAACGGTAATTATATTAATTATTTGAGCCTCCCTGACGTTTCGGTAGCTTTACAGATACCGTTGTCAAAGTTTGATTAAAGAAAGTTACATTTGTGCAAACTATCCACTTTATAAATATGAATTTAAAATAAAGGTGTACATACATGCCAGATCCAGGGCCAGGCCAGGCCAGGGCCTAGTATGTAAAGACAGTTACACATGTACCAGAAGGGCGTTATTTATTTTATTTAAACAATATCTACCAGCGGTTCACTATGTGGCTTACTGAGGAGAAAGAACCGCCTTATTACTATGATATACTTAAAACAATTACTCTACATACATACTACTTTTACTCTACATAATAATAATTAATTTACGCGATATAATCCGTTGAAATAGTTTTATTTAAATGTTTAAAAAGTTGGTTGAAATTATCTATATATAATATTTGTAATAATACGGAAAAATACATTTTAAAATGTAAGTATAAGGCCTTTTATCGAATATGTGAATATTTTGGTAGCATAAGAAAGGGAAACGGCACTTGTAACGCTCCGCGACCATACCCTAATCTGTACAGTTCCTATTTAAGCAATATTTTATTCAGTGTGACATTTTGAGGGATATATACATTGTTTTGATGAAAAATTGTTATTGTTTAATTTTTTTACTCATTTATTCATATAATTTCTCATCACTCCCTCAACCATATCCTGCGTCCCTATTAAAATGATATTACTTGTCATATAACGCTGCTATAACACTTATTTCCGCGTATACGCTGAATGTCAGCTCAGCCTTGCTCAACCCGCGAATGGTAACGGTGAAAGGCCTGCCGCGGTGGGGGCACAGCGTTCGGCCAGTACGCTGACGACGCACGCGCGCGACGATCCTGTCAAAATCCCCCGGTATTTTTAAATTTCGAACAGTTTTTGTGTGTGTGTGAAATGCTGTGATTGTTTTTTGTTACAATGTTGGTGCGATTTTGCGTTGTTTGGTGCGCTCTGGTGCCAGCTTTTGCCCAAGGTGAGTTTTTGTCGTGGAAATACGCGGTCAAAATTGGTCGCAAAATTAAGTAACTGTCGTGAATCACTTTTAAAAGTTGGCTTTACGATAAAATTTTACAGTTCTAGGTTTCATTTTATCATTACATTGGAATTATTTTCAACACACTTCATCATAATATAAAACGTACTGTACGATGGTTAATATATATACATCGGCTCAACTTTTATAGTGACTTTATTTATTATTTATATCGAAATATGGTAACAACATTAATTTTGAACCTGTCGAAGTGTTAAAATAAAAGTTGAGCCAATAACACTAAACCTTCATCTATCACTAAGTGTAGGTAACTATTTAAGTATGTATTCATAAACATGTTGCGAAAGTATTGCAATTGCGAATGTTAATCTGATATTATGTGGATCTTAATTTAAATAATTACTAATCAAGGAAGTTTTATTGCGACTCTATTTTCTACCTTCGTAATGCATTTTAAGTAAACTAAATATATATTTAAATAATCCAGATGAAATTTGAGCATAAAGTTGGCTAAAACAGACGTAGGCGTCTGTTTTAGCCAACTTTGGCAATTATTATACATATAATTTGTAAACTAGGGTTCACAAAATTTCGTAAAGATTGGTCAAGTTTTAGAGGAGCAAAACAGACGAGAACGAACCTCGATTTCTATAGAAAAATGAGCGTGATATTTCCTCTTAAGGAGCTCCGCCAATTCCATCACATCTCAATTCACAAAAAACTCCAGATTTCTGAACTTCCAGTGTTACAGATAACATTAATTTGCGAAATCGTTTCACAATTAAAGGAGTTATCAAAACTAAACTAAAAAATACATCTTCTGGGTGTGTTGTTAGATTGAAAAATCTTTAGCACTCCTGGCACGGTAAGTACTTGTCAAACAAAAGTTAATTTTAGGATGAGAAAAATCTATATATATGCAATTCATTGCCATGTAATCTTTGTATAATCGAGATAATAAACTTTTGCCAGTATCGTATACATTTCCTTATAAACCATAATTAGTCTAAAACCGCTTTGCAACTAAAATACATAATCGTATATGTTCTGATCTCTGAATTTCTGAGCTTCCTCGATAATATACTCACTCAAGTTTATACACAAGTATATATTGTTTATGCTTGTACACTGAAAAAAAAATGATTTGGTTACAGTAGCCCAAAAGTAAGCTGCGGAGAACTGACAAACTGAGGACTACTAGTAACCTAAATAAGTTATGTAAAATTGAATATTCTCGAATAAACAAGGTACTTTAAATCCTACTATTGGTAGTATTTACGTTAAAACGGGTTCATAAGACGGTGACATCGTCGCTTCATCATTAAATAATGTTAACGAAGCTACAAAATGATAGAATAATAATTTTACTCCAGTAATCGTAGCAGACCTATTATTGAAGTCATTAGTGCAGACAATTAACTCTGTCGTTTGATTCGTTTGAGATTTCGCATGAATCGGGTTTATTAATTACTAGCAACCCGCCCCGGCTTCGCACAGTTGCAATGCTATATAATGCATGAATTATAATTATACATACTGAATTGAATTGAATCACTCTATCTATTAAAAAGCCCGCATCAAAATCCGTTGTTTTTACAGATCTAAGCATACATAGGCACAGCCGGACAGATAGACAGCAGGAAGCGACTTTGTTTTATACTATCTAGTTATATTCCACTAGGTTTAAGAATAAGTACGGGTCATAGTCAGTTCAAAAACAAAAGTCGTTACTCCGTGAAAAGTTAAGAGCTTGTATGAATCCAGGTTACGGTTAGGTACGGTTGCTACGTACTACATTGGATTATATAAGAGGGAACATTCTTTATTCTCATACTAGTTTTATCAGAAAATTAGATCCTGGAATCCTTAATTTCGCATATGTCTACAGGAAAGACTCGAACTTAAATCTGACTATGACTTACCTAGGGAAGTAAACCGGACACCAAAAAGGGCTTTAAATACTTATTTAAATCATTTCATTAGCATGTGTGCCATTTTTGAAATTGGATTTTCGGGCTAAAACCTATTTTTACTTGGCTTATTATTTTTATTACTTATGTGCCTTACTTACGGGTGCCATTGGTTTTCCATCCCCGAGGTCTTTCCGGATAGTTCGATAGGAAGCGTGCAGGGCTTGTGCACAAATCACGCGAGGTTTTTGTTACCCCCTGACAACCTCACGTGTATATTTTTTGCCAGTATTTCGTAAAGTAGACTCGCTATTTTGAAGTATTTAGCCAGTGAAGATTTATTTTCAACGAAACCGAGATTTAAAGGGTTGTTCTTAGTTCGTTCACTGTAGAAAAATACACGTGAGGTCTCAACGGTCCCAACGTGATCAGTCGTGATTTTTTTGTGCCCCCCTCCCTCCTATAGAATCTCGCGTGATTTGTGCACAAGCCCGCAAATAGTGTAAGTAACTGAAAAATCTGTACCATTGCCGTGAGTTTACAGTGACAGTACTCGCTTGCGACTGCCCAACGATTTGCATGGCGAATTGTAGTTC
The DNA here is from genome assembly GCA_905147355.2 of Apotomis turbidana. NCBI lineage: Eukaryota > Metazoa > Arthropoda > Insecta > Lepidoptera > Tortricidae > Apotomis > Apotomis turbidana. The sequence goes on from LR990280.1 coordinate 6,169,131, forward strand.
CACATAGTAACCGCTAGAGGCACTGTACCTACTATTCTCCATACAAATCATTTACGCTGTCGCTAGCGAGTACGGTCACGTTAACTCATGGTATGGAGCTAACAGACGATCGAACGGTCCGGCGGACCGAAAGGGACGCTGCTATGAAATTATATACATAAAGTTACATCCATCTCTCATTCTAACAGATAGCAGCGTCCCTCTCGGTCCGCCGGACCGTTCGATCGTCTGTTAGCTCCCGTAAGGGTATTGGTGTGAGCGAAAACCCTTTTTTCGTGACCGGTACGATACTGATCTTTCGTATCGTTTCGGTATCGATCTACCGCCGCGATAAAATATAAAAGAGGGCAATAGGGGTGTACACTGATGTTGAATTATACAACATACTGTATTAATATGAATAAAATTACCTCAATATGACGTGAAGTAAAAAAAAATCTTTTTTTTTTAATATGCAACGTAAGGTGCGAAGTTTATGTCTTTTTTTTTCTTTAACCCATAAGAAATTTTGACGTTGTTTTCAGAATCCTCATACTTTAGCAAAACAATAATTGTACGACAACCATGAGCTTAAACGCACTTTTTCATGGTGGAAATGGCAAATTACTTATTGCCTCCATCCAAATATTGGGACCCATAACATATTAACATATTAAGAAATAAACGAAATACCGGAAGTAGGCATGTAAAACATTTTTCTTTATGGTGTCAATCGATTCTATTTTTAATTTTAACTACACTTAAACTACGATTTCTAATTCAAGACCAAAAAAACTACGACAGATACGTCACTGTCAAAGTTGTCAAAATTTAAATGACATCTGAGCTTGTAAATTATTGCACCAAATGTATTGAATACCTCAAGTGTTACAAGTACAATACCCAGATAATGTACCAAAAATCTCCGATGTTTAAGTTTTTATTATCTTCCTCTCGTATTTATGTAATAATTAATATATCTAATTATTTTGTTAAAACATACAGTTAATTTTATCAATTAATAAATTATCTTAGTGTCTAATAAAGAATAAGGATTTTTCTAATATTTTATTGTAGTGTTAACATTGTGGTAGTTTTTTTGGTCTTGAATTAGAAATCGTAGTTTAAGTGTAGTTAAAATTAAAAATTGAATCGATTGACACCATAAAGAAAAATGTTTTACATGCCTATTCATCCTTTCACTATCCTTCATTGACGAAACTAATGAAACCACAATGCAAAGTGTATTTTATTAACAGTTAAAAAACTATTAAGGAGAACTAATTAGCAGTACATGTGAGGAAAAACCTATTGCCAAATGGTAAAAAATGCATATCTTTTTATATGTACTTGATATAAAATTCGAAGATTTTATTGAAAACCATTTTCAATAGGGCGGGCCCAGAATTGTGGACAAAATCTTAACAGCCAAACGACTTAAGGGATTTCATATATGTATTTTCAATGACTTCTAAAAAAAGAGGTTCTATTTTCGTTTTTGTTTTTATGTTATTTGAGACATGGTAAAATTGAACTCATTGCTTGCTCGTGCCATTCATGATTTGTACCAGACTTACCATATTGACTTTACAGGTATCAAAATAAAGTATGTAGGTATCATCTTAATTAAAAAGAAAATAATTAGGTACGGTAGGGCAAATAACAAAAAAACAACGGATCTCGGTTTCTTCCAGAACTTAAAGAAATATTTTACAGGATAAGTATTTTTTTACCGCCCAGTCGTCGGTCTTATAGCACACATCGCTAGAGAAGAAATATTCAATTCAATTCAATTCAATTTATTTATTTGCTTGAACATACATTACATAAAATGAATAAATTACATAAATGCATGGTCCGCCACAGTATGGCATGCACACTTAGTTACACCAATCTATAATTAGCCTAAGGTTCGATCGTTCTAATATAGAGGCAAGATCTCGGATAAACGGCATATATAGTTAAAAGTAGACTTAAGGCTCAGCTCACCGAATATTAATGTCACGAGAAAAGAGACAGTAGGTACTCGCGTCGCACAAATACCCATTATAACGCAGACATAACCATAATTAAAATCGACTTAACTGATTATCCCAAGTTTCATAACAATAACAATGTAATTCACTTTCGATCAAAAATATCGAACGATCTCCGTTGGATCGCGACGTCGCGTGAGCACCGACTTGTCACAACCAAAAGAGCGTATGCGCACGTAAACGTAACTAGTTGACAACGCTTTTGAACTGGTTCGGTTGAGTGGCTTTCACTTGTGTTCGCATGTGTGCGTTTTTGCGAGTGTGTGTGTGTGTACGGCACACTGCCCGACTTCGTACCGGTCTTTGCGGGATCGAGTTAGAAAGAAAGCCTCCGACATATAGGTTTGTATCTAGCTGTATGTTGAGAAGGGAATGTTCCCATTTGAACACGCACAACGATAACAACAAAGTACAATTTTACTAACATGTAAAGAACTAAGGAGATTGCATATTTACGATAAGTATAAGTAATACAGTTTTATAGAAGCGATTCAATATGTTGGTTTCAATATAGTAGGTTGGTACCCGTACTTATACTTTTTATAAACAGTGGCACTTGTGGGGTCTAAATTAAATAAATAAGTAATAATTATAAATAATTATCGGACAACATTGATGTTGACATAATTAAATAGCCACTTGAGCGAACTATCAGTGACTTCACGTCATTAAAGAAGTAGGTAATGATAATGATAATAATTTAATGTTATGTACATAATACAAACAGCTGACTGACAAGTTGAACTCTAAAAGTAAATAGAGAAAATAAATAAATATTAAGGGACAAATCGACCTAGTCCCGGAATAAGCAAAGCTTGTACTATGGACTATGGGTATTAGTCGACGATACATATAATATATACCTAAATACATTTATAGATAACACCCATGGCCCAAGAACAAATACGTAAGTATTTGAATTCATCACACAAATATTTGCCGTGGCCGGGATTCAAATCCAGGACCGCCGGCTCAGTAGGCAGGTGCACAACATACGTCATTGGAATCACTGAACTAAGCCCCAATACAGCTTAAATAAACACCAAAGCTGAATTACAAGCCTATTTGTACAGCGCATTGCATTATAAAAGATCCATTAGTGTACCAATTTTGGAATAGATCGTTTACTCGCGTCGGTCAATCTTGGCCGCCATTTTGTAATGTTGCAAATGTCAAAACAGTTTCGTAAGGCGCCATTTTGACTGCGGGTCGATGCACTTACCGGGCTTTAGTGTTTATGGTTAAAATTGTATTGGAGATCATTTGTTACCTTGACATTTTAATTTGTATTATAGAATTAAGTAGACTTGTATGATATGAGAAATCTAATTCGACGAAGCATTGCTATATTCCCAATGTAGCAATAGTTTGATCGATATAGCCCATGGCTAACTAAAACTGGCTTCAGTTTCAAACGCTGACTAAGGTTACTAGGCATATTAATTCTATGCTTCTAATAACTAATAACATACCGCTCTTAGATTAAAGCAGAAAGCCTTTGATGTACATTTCTACAAGAAGAAATAATTCTATGCCAATCTGAAAATTGCGAATGACGAAAATCTTTCAATACAGGCATTAGTACCCACAATAAAATAAATTTACATATATCTAACAATATCTCTTTATACAAAGGATAAATAAAAAAAAGCCAATATTCACTGAAGTACAAGCTGTGGTACAAGTGAAGATCGAACCTACGACCTTTGCTAGACCGGAGCAGTGCTATAGGACCGCTACGCGGAGAATTTGATAAAATGCCTTCTCATTCCGCTTAAAGCGCCCCTTTGTATAAATAAGACATGTTTTTTTAAGTCATGACTTGAACTGTATCAGGCCTGGTTAGTCCTAACTGCCAGTAGTCGGACTTTGTTTGGGAGTATAACCCTCACTCGGGAGTCATTTGGGGAGGTAGACGCGGGCGCACCGGGCGCATGGACTGCGTCGTGAATAGACTGAACCGAATCAGTCTGACTTAGGGCGAGGAGAGGGGAAAGAGAGTCGGGCTATGATAGAGAAAAACGCCAACTAAGTATGGGTAGAACCCCGCCAGCGGGGATTACACTGGATGCGTCGTTCGGAGAGTTCGCGGCGACCATCGCTTAAAAGTGAGACATGTGGTATCACCACAAAAATAAGAACATTAACAGCCTTATCACACTTGCGATTTGCGAGCGAGTTTTCTATACAACTAAGCGACGCGGCGAGCTCGCTGCGTGATCGCCTTCATACAAAAGTCGCTCGCAAATCGCAAGTGTGATAAGGCCCTGATTCTGTTCAATATTCAAAATCTATTTGTTTGTGTGAGTGTGTCCGCGTTTGTGTTTATGCATTAATACAACCGTATTCCAATAAAATGTTATGTGCATAGTAAGCATGTGTCAGTTCTTTATCGGCCGAACAGGTTGTGTGGTAATGACATCTAAACGATAGCCTAATGGTGGATATTTTAACCCTAATTAAAGCCCGGCCATTAATAGTCATAATGTAGCTAGCCATATTTGGACAACCGAATCTCAACATCTAAACTAGTATAAACTTTATTTGTATTGAGTATCAGTTTTCTACGGAAAGGAATAATTTCAACGACGCGATGCAGGATCACCTTTTGTTGTGTTTGTATATTATAATAGGTAAATGGAGAATAAAAGCTTAATACACGCTAAATTACGATCACGACTTTGTGTTACGAAAGTTACTCATACAAAACATATGGGTAACAATCGTTACACAAAGGAATCAATTAAGTTTTGTTTTGATTAAAGCCCTTAACTACGTACATGTTTTTTGAAAATGACTCATTTCTCAAGTAGTTAGACTTAGTTGAGCTATTTTTTTTGTGATTGCGTATTCAAATTTCGAAATCCGTCAAATTGGCACACACATGGCATACATCGTTAATGCAATCAGGCAATACTGGGCACTGATTTACCTTTGGAATATCGATATTGGATTATTAACATACGGCCCCTAGTAATTCCGTCGCGAAATTGCTTACACAGCCTATATAAACAAAGATTAGCCACACGGCGGATCTCGAATATCAGGTGGTTGTTGTGGTGGTGGTGGTGATCATCACTTCACCAACTACCAGTATCATCACCAAATCACCATCACTACCAGCATCATCATCATAAAGTCAGTGAATGTCACTGATGTAAACAAAGAGGAAATAGGACTAAATATGTCACAAATGTCAAGTCACTTTTGCATAATAAATCCACAGAGATGAAAAGTCAAGTTTCTTTCAATAGGATACAGTATTTATTTCACAAGACGAACGAAGGATTGAGCAGCATTCCGGTAAACTATGTTTTGAATTTGGTCGATGACAAATCGAACAAATCGCTACTGACGTTTAATAATGCAAATTATATGACGTATGCACATTATTGTCATATGAAAGCTGTTTGTAGCGCCACTATCCCTGGGCAGAACCGACTCTTGTTAACCTATAATTACAGACAAGTAATTTAGCATAGGACGCTGTGGAATCCATAGGGTTATCCAATTATAATACCGATGGCGATGTGCACCCTTCCTTAGCATTAAAAAAAAGTCTTTATGTTAGTAAAGGACTAGACATCAAGTAATTCACTTTACGCTGATGGTTACCGAAGTTACCTGAGCGTGGCACGTTTTTATGTTTTTAAAGTACCTATGGCACGTATAATTATATCTTTCATAATATAGCTACTATGTCTTGTACGATATCACAGACAACAAAATATGGCCGAGGCGTTAAGAAATAAGTTTTTCTGAAGAATTAACAAACGCGTATATATGTATATGGAAAGATAAAATGACACATTCTCTCGATCAAATCGATCTCTGGGAGAAATGGAACATTTTATGTACTGAATATTTTTTATTAACACAAATTATAAGGGTCTATCGCGATGAAATTTATTTACCTTCATAATCTAAATATTCAGATGTATATCTGACACCACGGCGTCTATAACCCCGCCGAAACATTAGATTATGAAGGTAAATAAGTAATATCGCAATGGATCCGTTATACTTTGAGTTAATTATTTATGTATACAAACCGCGAAAGTATAAAGTGAATGATTTTTAGTTGGATCAAGCTACCTAAAAACACCTGGAAAATGTTTCCAACTTCTTCTAGAATAGCTAGCTCTCTGTACAACCGTCCATAACTATTGTATCTCCCAAGAGCTGGATTGATTCATACAGGAACTTTTAGGCAATGTAAGTCTCAAAAGCACCTAGATTTAGACAGGCCGCGGGGCCACTTGAGGGACCTATCAGACAGAGAGCGGTCACGCGGTGCGCAAAACTGACCTGACTTGAACGCTTGACCGCGTGACCACTCTCTGTCTGATAGGTACCTAAAGGTGTTCATCCCGACGGGTGGTGGACTGTCTTATTTCATACTGCAGGGTTTTTAGAGGTAGAATGATTTGACGCTAAGCCAACTGTAGCAGTCAAATCGTTTTTTTTTTATAAAAATAAATATCGGACAACCTCATACAAACATCGAGCCCCAAATTAAGCTCAAGAAGGCTTGCGTTAGTTGTGTTATACCCATTACTCTGTCCGCAATTATTGTATTGTAATAAGCCGTAACTTCTACAAGCCAACCGAAAATAGCCATATTCACTGAGATCGTCATAGGACACAGAGGTCGAAACGCTCAAATAAACACCCAATCTGTTGCCTACTTAACCTTATGAATAATACGGTCCTGTAATCTCTCTATTTTTCTATTATCATAAACTCATTAATACTATTTTAGACGAGACGAGATAACGTTACCAACCATGACGTCCACACGTCACTAAGCTCTATTGTGTTATAATAATATTATGACAAAAACGCCTACAGAGATTCCAGACTGAAACATCCAAGTTCAAGTTTGGTGAACCTTTCAATGGGATTTGTACTCTGTTGGGTTGAAATAACGACCGTACTAATCTTCATTTGACATTGATTTTGTGGCGTGGGTTTCACCCGAAGATGCGTTAATATCAGGTTATTTATCAGAAGCTTGTTTTGATATTAGCGGCGGTTTAGTTCACTGAAGGCGTTTCTATTAGTTCTTTTGAGGACTTCATCTACTACTATAGAATTTTAATTCTATAATTGACAACATTGAATTGAAATGAATATTTATAGAGATCGAGAGAGCTTTGCGTCGTGTACCCCCTTAAAAAAATATCTGTATGTAAAGAGATATGAGAAGATACATAAAAGAACCGAAATCTACGACAACTAAGTATGCCTGCATAGTTATATCAATAGTTACTGTCAATAATGTCGAGTTCAACGTCATTTGTTTTATTAATTAGACACCAGACTAAAGTAACCTAATATGTTGCGTCATAGTTTTAGTCACAGCGTTTTAGAATTAGTAAAATTTAATAAATAATTAATAACATCAGGAAAAATATAAAAACAGTAATTAAGTCCTCTTTTTAAGTGGAATACAGAAAAGTAATAAAATTGTAGTATTAAAAATATGAAATGGTGTCAATTACATTGAAAATCTGTTTAAGTACTGTCTAATGCAAAAGTTGTAGCCTTACAGCCATATCTGAGTCATTTTCAAAAAACATGTACATAGTTAAAGACTTTAATTAAAACAAAAGGGAAGTAAATTGTTTTTGAACATGGCGTCTGTGTTCATGAACAGGCTAAATAGCTGAACTATATTTATTTTGAGTGGTATATTTTTTTATTTCATTGCATATGTACCTACTCACCCGGCAAGCCCTTATTTCCAGGCGTCTGCAGAAATGTTCTATTTTATCGTCTTTTTGGAATGTGGGGTGCATTAGGTAGTGGGACAAGTAAACCGTATCCCAAAGTTAAAGACCCCGGGTTTCCGGGGTGACAGTAGACCAAGAGTTAAATGAGTAAGGCTCTAGAGTGATCGTAACCGGTATTAATCAAAAATTTAAATATCTTTCTAATTTCGCGTTTTTATTCGAATGATATGAAATAGAATTTAGGTATTGATACAGAACTTTGAAATAAGCCGGGTAAAATATGAAAATGTATAATAATAAGCGAAATACCGAAATTGAATACCGGTAATGGAACTCAATATCGGTAACCGATCCCTGTTTTTAACGCTCCTTGACTTATGTTATGTTTTCACGAATAAATAACATTATGGTTGCAAAAAGTCATTAATTGGTGAACTCGCAACAGAGCGCTTGTTACGAATTATGGTGGAATCCAAAAATAAGTTTATATTCGTCTAAATTACTAAACAAGGGAACGAGCAGTTGAAACGCTCTGAGCCTTACCCAGATCATTTGAGGAGTGTCTTTTCAAAAGGACTTATTTCTCTATGAAACTCATACAAAAATAAGTCCTTTTGAAAAGACACTCCTCATTTGTGCACCGAAAACGCCACGGTTCGATAATTATCAATATCAGACGCCGAATCACTTAAGTCATATACACGTAGTAGTAGTAACCACAACCCGACCACATAGTTGGTTATCGTATAGGTTTACAACTCGATATCTCGTAGTACCTACCAGATGCAGGGCTGAATGGATGTGACTAGCGGTACATCGGCCTACATTCTCTCTATCACACTTTTACTACCTACGTTTGTCTCGCTCATTCTTAAACACACTATTACAAGTGTTGAAAATTAGTTTTCTATTGGGTCGTTATTTTAGGAAAAATCTCAAGAGGATATGCTGCTTTTCCCAAACTATCAGTTAGGTACGTTAAGTTTGCACCTGGTAACTATAGAGTCGAATACAAATGAGGTGCAAACTTATACCAATCGACATGCTACGACACAGAGCATTCCTTTTCTATTCAGTCCCTAAAGTTTCGTAAAGGTTGTGTTCTACTGTTTAAGACTGCGCCGAGCGTCAGCGGCTGAACCATAGAGCGCGGGGAATGCGTATTTAGATCGGCGCGCGGCCGCCATAGTAAAAATGTATGGAGAATTAAAAGCACTTCTTGATAAATCTGGACCTTTAATACCAAACAATAATTGAAACATTTGGTGCGGACAAATTTTAATGCACACATTCATCTTTGGCCACAACGGGGGCGCTGTGGATGACTGAGCTAGACTGCGACGAGTACGCCACGAGGACGTGGGAGACCACAGGAGAGACCACCGCGGGGGAGTACACCTGCACTGAAAAAAATATCAAGTGGAGCCTACTGACATTACAGTAAGACTTACTGCAATAACAGTTAGGCCTACTGACATTTCAGTAAACCTAACTGTAATAACGGTTACGCTTACTGTAATTTCAGTAGGCTCCACTGGGTATTTTTTTCAGTGTGCGGGGAGTACACCTGTGGGTACAGAAGACCCCCGGGTCTGGGCGCAGCAAAGCAGGCGACCGCCATGGCGAAGAGAACAATCTGGAAAAAACAAACAAAATACTTAAAAGAATTAAATATATATATAAAAATTATACAAAATATGACTAATGTTTGGCTTTAAAATGGTTTTGCCGCGGTTGGCTCGTTTTGTAGTGCTGCTGCCTACTGAACCGGCGGTCTTGGGTTCGAATCCCGGCCAAGGCAAATATTTGTGTGATGAACTCGAATATTTGTTCCTGGGTCATGTATGTTATGTCGTCTAGTACCTACCCATAGTACCTCCATAAAAACTATGCTTAGTTTGGGACTAGGTCGATTTGTGTAAGATAGTCCCTTAATATATATTTTTTTTTTTTAATGTCTTAGGGGGCAAACGAGCAAACGTATCGCCTGATGGAAAGCGATTACCGTCGCCCATAAACACCTGCAACACCAGAGGAGTCACAAGTGTTTGCCTACCCGGAGGACGAAGATAGAATGCCTCTACGCTAGTAATTTCACCGGCTATCTTACCCCCATTTATTTATTTATTTAAAGATTCAGTGGTAACGTGGCCTCGTTGGCCTAGTGATAGATGCAGACTCATTAGACTTTTTTTAAAGACGACTTGAACTGTATCAGTGCTGGTTAGCCCTCACTACCAGTAGTCGGACTGTGTGGGAGTATAACCCGCTAATGGGATTATCTCCGCGCCACAGGGGTAATTTAGGTTGGAGTGACGCGGGCGCACTGGGCGCATGGACTGCTTCGTGAATAGACTGAACCGAATCAGTCTGACTTACGGCGTAGAGGGGTAGTCTGACTTATTAGGGTTCCGTAGTCAACTAGGAACCCTTATAGTTTCGCCATGTCCGTCTGTCCGTCTGTCCGTCCGCGGCTTAGCTCCGTGATCATTAGTACTAGAAAGCTGAAATTTAGTATAAGAATGTGTATGTATAACGCCGACAGAACGGTAAAATAAAAATTCAAAAATTTTATGTTTTTCGGGTACCTCTCCAACACCTAAAGTGGGGGTGAATTTTATTTTTCTTTTCAACACTGGTGTGTGGGGTGTCGTTGAATAGGTCTTGTAAAAATAATGGGGGTCTTCTAACATTATTTTTTGATAAAGTCAGCAGTTTTGTAATAATTCGCTCCGAAAACAAAAAAATAGTGTCCCCCCCCCCCTCTAACTTTTCAACCACGGGTCAACGGGCGGTTGTGGCCGCCTGCTTACGATTTTTAAATAAAATATTAATAATCTTATACTTTTTCTACGGAGAAGTTGTTAACACATTCTTCAGTGCTAAATGTATAGTTGGAGCGGAGCGAGCGGGGCGAGCGAAGCTCCCATGGATCGACTCGAATGGACTTTGTGACAATGCGCAGATCTCAGTGAGTTCTCATTGTTCTCAACCGATTTTAGAAATTTTTGTTTTAAAATGCACAAATTAAATTTCGCTAGGTCGTGAGGAAGAGAAAATTTCGAAAAAAAAAAAACCGTTCCAATCTATGGTGCAAGCTTAGCCGGTGGCTGACTCTGCATCGACCTAGTTTAGAAATAGATTAAACAACTAGTGTTGACGTTGTCTTACTTAACGGCAACTGCCTATTTTTCACATTTCGCTCGGCGCAGCCTTTGGAGGAGGAAATAGACGAGAAAGAAACATAAATAAGGAATGGCACTCGGGATAATGAGACTTTCTTTGTCACGGATTGATTAGTTGCCGCTTTATAGTACCAAATAAGGAGAAAAATTTCCTGCCGCCAGTTTTTTTTTTTTTTTTTTATGTCATTGGGGGCAAACAAGCAAACGTATCGCCTGATGGAAAGCGATTACCGTCGCCCATACACACCTGCAACACCAGAGGAGTCACAAGTGTTTGCCTACCCGGAGGACGAAGATAGAATGCCTCTATGCTAGTAATTTCACCGGCTATCTCACCCCCACACCGGAACACAACAATGCGAACATTGCTGTTTGGCGGTGGGTTAGTAGGCAAGACGGTAGTAACAATCCGGACGGACCGTGCACGAGGCCCTACTACTCCAGGTTTAGGTTAGGTCCAGTTGTATGCATTAGGATTGTCATGGGCTTTGACTAAGTTTTATTTTGTCGTCATTGTTGATTTCAAACACTCACGATCTTATGAGATTCATACAGATAGCTAGAGAATCGGGGAGTATTGATACACCGCTGACAACACAGAAACGGATTGACAGAACCACCATGATAACATCAAAAGTCTCGCCTATCATTTAGTTAGAAAGAGACAGATTGATTCGGTGTGAAGTTTGAACAAACGTCACATACACTCACACTACCGCAATTTACGTGTGTAGGAGTAACTCTATTCGAATTGCGTTTGCTCGCCAGCGAGCGTAGTGAGCGTTTCGAGAGTTTTCGAAAGCAACTCATGGTAGAGGTACAGGAGTGACACACCTTATTTTCTTATACAGCCTGTTACCGGCATGCGGGCATTTATTAAAACTGATAATAATATGATCCATTAGTAATTGTTTGCATGTATTAGCTAATCATAATTATGTGAATGAACTGCACAATTAAATTTCTTAAATCCGCACATTCAATGTAGTGGGTGTACAGGGTAATTGTCGCTAACACTGTCATTTAACACTCATTTGTCAATGTACTTACTGTACATTACTGGCAATTAAAATTTTGTTAGAAAGTTAATAAACGTTAAAGATCTATGTTACTTTACGCTACTTTAAGAAAAGCCTACTTGGCGGTAACACATTGTATACCATGAACTTACACATGTCTTTTGTATGACTAAATTTCGTTACACAAGGGGCACGATTGTAGTTTTCTTTTAATTAAGCCATTAACTATTTACAATCTTATTGAAAACTACTCTAACGATGTAAACATTTGCACTCCAATATAAACATTTGGTTTACGCTTGCAGACGTTACTGCATTATAATACGCCACTTTAAATGTCACGGTAATCAAAGTAGAGCCTTTGACGTCGCGGGCGGAAAGTAGTATCTAATACAGATAATAAACACAAATAATCCAGGTTATGCGCGAGATGGTGAGCGTGCACCGGCCCGCCTTGAGACTGGACGAAGGTCACCCACCGAGCCATATACGGAGCGTGACGCTTTCATTCCACTATACATTCATAATTTAATTTAGCTCTGTTCGAACTTGCTATTCTTTGAATTACTTACCTTAAGATACGAAAATTCACCCGCGTATTTTTTATTAGTTAGGTTCGGTTCGGCGTAGTAGTATAAAAGGTGTCCTGTAACCATCGTAGATGTCCAGCTATCCCTGTATCAAAATTGGTTATATATTGCCGTTTTGGAGTGATAAGAGGACCAAGCCTGCTTGGCCCTGAACCAATGGCCGTTGGGGCAGAAAGGTTCTTGAGTGGCGACCGCGTACCGGAAGGCACAGCGTGGTAACCAACGACCTGGTTAGGATCGCCGGCAACAATTGGATGTGGTGCACGACCGATCGTTGTGGATGCCTTAGTCCAGTAGTGGAAGTCTATCGGTTGATATGATGATTATGAAGCTTGCACTAAAGCCTCAAGCCCAAAAGCCTTTGCCTTATGCATATCTTTTAGGGTACGTCTCCATTGAAGCGAAGCGGAGCGGACAGGCGGAATAGACCGATCACCTGAGTTTAAATCTATATCTCAGCTCCGCTTAGAGTTGCCAGGTCGCCGAACCTAATAGCCGGACAGACCAGCCAGTTTGACCGGACGTTTAGATAAAAAGGCCGGACACCCAACATTATTGAGGATTTTGTGTCTCAGTATTAGCTTACGGGACTCTTCGATAGCAAAGATAAAAACCAAGCAGCTTTGACACAGTTTTTTTACCGATAACACTGGTAAAAACAATAGTATTTCAAAAACTAAACATAGACAATATAAAACCAATTAGGTAGGTACGAAAAAAAATGTGTGTAAAATCACACCACGCTCGGGGTCGCTCGTTTGAGAAATATAAAAAGCCTAAAAGCCAGTCCAGCTGGTCACCGTTTTTCGCCGGACACGCAATCAAAAAGCCTAACTATGTCCGGAATTACCCGGACGCCTGGCAACGCTAGCTCCGCTTCACTGTGATTGGTTGATTCCGCACGTCCCGCTCCGCTTAAGTGGAGGCACACTTAACGTTGACATGTGGACCGAACCGCTGGGTGACGTCACTAGACCGGTCCGCGCGGATATACACCATGTCACCCAAAAGGTTACATTACAGCTTTAGTAAAGTAACGTTTGTCATGCGATTTACAAGCTTGTAAGATGCGCATTGAGTTGTTTATTCGTTCCAAATTGACGATTTTGTTGAGGTACCGACTATACCTAATAATTCAAGATGACCTTGACGTATCAAATAAAGTTCACTTGTAATATATTGCATGTTAATTATATGACTGTATTAATAGATTAAACGTTAATTATACATTTTTTTTATAAAATCCGTGGTGGATGAAGTACTGGTACGATGTTGGCAAGTATAATTTCAATTCAAATCACAATCAGCAGTATTTTTTTCTACTTCATAATATCATTGAAATCAGCAACTAAGACTATAATAGTATTTTATGCAACAGTTGTATTAAGAGGGGGCAAAAAACGCGAGTGGCATGGGTTACGATGTGAGCGTAGCGAACATCGTAAGAAAGATGCCTCGAGCGTTTTTTGACCTACTTATACAACGTTGCATACAAAACTTTTTCTACGACTCGACATTTTAATAAATAAAATGCAAATAAACAACAAAGAAAATAATTACACGTTCCCGCTCGGTACCAACAAAATTAAAAAAATATACAGTCTCTGATATTTTTTTTATTGACGTCCATCAGTCAAAAAAAAATTAACTTACACCTAAAGGTATACATTCACTATACTATACATCCATGCACAGTGGATAAAACTATTTTTGTTAAGTTGGCAGCAATGCATTAGTACAATAAGTTTTTTTTTTTATTGCAATTTGTGTGAATCCAGCTGTTTATTTTGTAATCTGTGGTACTAAGTAATGCTTTTTGGCGACATTATAACATCGTTTAGCAGTGTTTTTTTGGGCAGTAGAGTATAGACTTTTAAAGGCTTTCATAATTTATGTCTTTATATTAGAGTTAGTAACTATATAAATGACAGAAAAAAGTACTGGAGGAGAAAAACATACTTACACTTGAATGGTTGGAAGAACAAGTAAAAAAAAATTAATATGTTCTCGCTGTTGAGGTGAAAAGTTGTGTAGCACACACGGGAGCAAAGTCTTGCACCTCATTCGGTTGTCCGTCGCTATACTCTGAATTCTAATTTAGAATCCTTCCTTTATCGGGACTCAAAATCTGCACTCGCAACAAAAGGCAACGTTGTTCTCACGTCACGTTGCACAATAAACTATCGATCAGCGCACAATAATCAAAAAATTACCACTCCCGTCCTCAAAATCAGCACACGCAACAAAAACAACTGCTCTCTTGTTGCATAATAATCAAATAATTACCACTCCACTTTAAATAATTGACCAGCTATAAGCCGATCATCACTGAATATTGTTACAATGACGACGCGGTTGGCGCAGTGGTTAAGCAACTGCCTACTGAGCCGACGGTCCCGGGTTCGAATCCCGGCAAGGTCAAATATTTGTGTGATGAACACGAATATTTGTGCCTGGGTCATGGATGTTCTATGTATTTAAGTATTTATTTATCTATATAAGTAAATATATCGTCGCCTAGTACCCATAACACAAGCCTTATTGAGCTTACTGTGGGACTAGATCGTTGTGTGTGAGGTTGTCTGATATTTATTGATTTATTTATAATTAGATGCCAACTATCCGAACATCGCATGGAATATCGCTCGGTACTCATATATCAATATTATGTTTAACCAATCTGAGTGCAATTAAATTCGTAATACCATAGGTAATACGATCGCGGCATTATTGATTGACACTAGGCATCAAATGCTGTATCACCTTTTAACAAAAACCGGTCAAGTGTGAGTCGGACTCCGAGGGTTTCATACAAACACTTTCCATCCTTAAGTGGTTAAGTTAAGTTTGAACCTTGTATGTATAGCGCTCCATACAAATGAGGTGCAAAGTTAACGCAACCAATCCCGTTTGTAGTATGGGAGCCCCCCTTAAATATTTATTTTATTTATAGTATTCGTTGTTATAGCGGCAATGGAAATACATTATCTGTTAAAATTTCAACTGTCTATCTATCACTGTTCTTGAGATACAGCCTGGTGACAGACGGACGGACGGACAGCGAAGTCTCTGTAATAGGGTCCCGTTTTTACCCTTTGGGTACGGAATCCTAAAAAGTAATCATTATTTGTAGCAATTATGCCGTAGTTTTTGTGTATATTTACAGTAGTGGTTTAATTGTGTAAATTAGTTGGAGCTACAAAAACGCTTTAAAAAAAGTCTTTGTAGTATGTGGGAGGGTAAAGTTTTTATTGGTTAAAAATATTATGGCGATGGTAATGAGAAGGAAAGTTTGATTTCATGCATATTTTGGTTTAATTTTTTACTTTTCGTGTCAATTTTTGGTTTGAACTGAAAAAAAAACGGCCAAGTACGAGTCGGACTCGCACACCGAGAGTTCCGGACAAATACTTACCCCATCTTAAGTAGCCGGGTTAAGTTAAGTGTGCACCTGATATGTTTAGCGCCGAATACAAATGAGGTTCAAATTTAACGCAACCTATCACGTTTGTTGTATGGGAGCCCCCCTTAAATATTTATTTTATTTTATTTTTAGTATTTGTTGTTATATCGGCAATATAAATAAATAAATATTAAGGGACAATCATACACAAATCGACCTAGTCCCAAACTAAGCAAAGCTTGTACTATGGGTACTAGACGACGATATACATAATATATAAATACATATATAGATAACATCCATGACCCAAGAACAAATATTTGCACACATATTTGCCCCGGCCGGGATTCGAGCCCGGGACCGCCGACTCAGTAGGCAGGTGTCTACCAACCGAGCCAATCGTGTCGTCGTAATAGAAATACATCATCTGTAAAAAAATCAACCATCTGACTATCACGGGTCATGCTGATATAGCTGGTGACAGGCGGACGGACAGACTGACGGACAGTGGAGTCTTACATATAGGGTTCAAACTCTTTCAAATAGTCCAAAGTATCACCTATTAAAGTTCCTACATCGTTATTCCAAACATCCTGTATATAAACATGCATTGCGGTAGGTATATGTTGTCTAAATTATCAATCAAATTAGGTATGAAATGATTAATTTGAAAAAATCTTTTTTTATTTGTCACTTTCAAATGTCATCATTACTACATCTACACGATAAACAACGATTATAAAATTGACAATGGTCGATTTTTATTTATCTCCAATTTGATTGGGCTACTTTCAAAACCAGACGAATTCAGACAAAAAACGTTACCAATTCGAATTCTGTTCTCACCGATACAAAGCCAGACAAGCTTTGAAAGCTAACCAAGGATATCAGCTACCAAACCAATCAACATTCAAACAGTGATGGGCCTGTGCCGAACGACCAGAGCTTTCCTGTGTCTAAATCCAAGTACGCTCAAATACAGTAGGTACATTTGGATTAGAAATTCCTTAGGTACTAAATAACCATTTCCATTTGTATTAAAGCTGTTAACGTCTACTAGCACAAACCAAATGTATTAATTAAAGACATTGGAGGTAAATTTCAACCCTTAGGCATATAAGAAATAAAGCAAATTGAAAAATGCTATGGCTCGTGTATGGCTTCGGTGGTATAATAGGTAGGACGCCCGCGATGGCCCGGAAAGACGTTGGGAACGCGGCTTAAATCCACTCCATATCCCACAGTTTTCATTACTCGTAATATGTATACAGTATAATTATACTAAGAAATACCAGGACATACAAGTTATATGACAAAATGTTGATCGACAAACAGCGAGACACACGTTCGTAAGAGGCACTAAACACATTTGAAACAAGAAACTCGTTCACAGCTTAAATTAAATCTGGCTTTCACTGCATCGCCGGAGGAATTATTTCACTTCATTTTCGTTATATCGTGACAAATGTCGGTCCTGCCAAGGGATAGTGGCACTACAAACATTTTTCATATGGCAATAATGTGCATACGTCATTTATTTGCATTTTAAAACGTCAGCAGCGATTTGACATCAAACACATTCAAAACATTGTTTACCGGAATGCTGCTCAATCCTTCGTTCTTCTTGCAAAATCAATACTGAATCCTACTGAAACAAACACGACTTTCATCACAGTGGATAGTTTTGGCTTTCTAATTCTAATTTTAAAATATGGCTTCCATCAGGTTAATGATGATTTCACCAATTTCAAGTTTGCTCGTAGAGCATGCCGTTGTTCGGTGAGGTTTTGCTTTTTGTAAAGTGATAGCGATTTACAAAAAACCACGCGGACTATCGGGCCTTGACCCAGGAAGGGCTATGAACGCTTCAAGTTGAATTCTTCATTAGCTATTCACTCATACGTTAGATCACTGCACAATACGCTATCAATACTACACATTGAACAACAAAAATGAATAAATAATGAACAACGCAACTTAAACGCATGCGGCCATCTTAAGTCACAAACCGGAAGTCTAGTTTTGGCTTTATTATTCAAAAATTATTTGACATTTGCGGAACATTTAGTCCTGTCTCATCTTTGTTTACATCAGATATTCACTGACGTCAGTTACCAAAAATTTGACGTTGCCAGTAAAATAAATTAGTACCACTGTAATCCGCTATTCTAGTGATAAGTGTTATCTGTATTTGTATTTATTTCTTCTTGAGGTGTGCAATAAAGAGTTTTCTATTCTATTGTATTCTATCCGCAATACGGCATTGGCTGAAATACACCCTGTTTTGTTGGGCTAAACCTCTTGCAGCCTACAGATTTGACTTTGGCAATTTGAAGCAATGCGGAAATAAACTAAACTGACGTTTGTCGACCAACAAAAGAAACACGAGCGGTGTAGGCTTAGCGGACCTGTTGTTGAATGTCTGGTTGCAAGTTTTGGAAGAATATTCATTATTTTTTCGATTGTCGGGGCTGGAAGGATCAAGTTAAATTGGCTTAAGGGCTTGCCGTCAAAACCAAATTCAAAAAGTCTTTCCGGATTTTTTAATGTGGTATCGGTATTAATTTGAAAATTATTAATAAAAAAATCATCCGAAATTATTTTAAGAATTTTCATTATTCAACAAAACTGTAATTTTACAACAATCATATAAACTTGAACGCATTTTTCTCTACCAAAATAGCCAATTACTTATTTTCTCCATACGAATATAGGGATCCAACACAGATACATGTCGACATTACGTCTCTGTAGCCATTTGTTTCGACCGTGTTCAGCGCTCCGTAGGAATGACGAACTTTAACTGTTAAATTTGACATTTAGAGCAGTCTAAGTGTAGTTTTACCCCATATAGACATTTGATGCCAACAAAAAAAAATCGTTTGATACTCCTTTTTTAATTTTAATGAATATCCATTCTCATCAGGCATATTTAACATTAAAGTCACAAATGGAGATTGAAAATTGGTCGAATTAGGCCCTAGTTTGTCGCAGAACAACTGCCGATAGGAACTTGTCAAATCCGCGTAAATGTCAATGAACACGCATATGTATTTTAAGGCCAAAAGGGGCATAGCCGGGTGCTACTTCAATGGCGCAAACGTCGTTTTTAATGACAGGGAAAGGCCCACGCGCATACCGCAGACAAACGAGGACAGGTAAAATGACGCTGGCCTTCGATTAAAGATATTATAGGTGACAGCCAAAACTCACTAAGTGACAAAGCTCGTATCTTGGTATCAATCTACAAACTAAATACGAGGTTATGAAGAGTAGTGACAGAAATTTTAGTGAGTTTTGGCTGTCACTAGGCGTTATAGTGTAGATATTTGACAACTGTTTTGACATGCGAAACGTGGCATATAACTTGTCCTCTCTATCTCTCTATCTTGTCTAATCTACAAAATACAAAAATGTATTTTTACTAAATAAGTATGCCGTTATTTTTACTAAATAAGTATGCCGTCATCATCATAATATAATTCAATGGGTTACCCAATTTTTATAGTGAGTTCCCTCAGATTATGATAGTCTTCTCTCAGATATTTTCATGTAACATTCCTGTATAATTTTGTGATATTTTGCGTTATTGAGATGTTCTATCAAGGGATTGGCTTACGTGTTTTGTCCCCTTGCTATGACCCAACCCTGCAAGAGGGGGATTATAGGATAATAGATAAATAGATTTAAGTTAGATTATCGCCTGACTATGTAAAGTTAAAGAGGGATGGCTCTTCGGCAACGATGTATTTCCAAGAACCTTTCAGAGGTAGTTCACTTGTCGAATACTGGTTCGAGAGTTCACAATTCGCCTGATGACGACCAAAACTCACTTAAAGGGTATAGCCGTGTTTGTATGGGGCATCGGCCCCAGAAGCCAAATCGATTGCCGTTTTGCTAATATATTAGCCCAGATGTATGATGCTATTTTACAAAAAAAGGGCCCTGAAATACTTCAGGTTTTTGAGAAAATAAAAAAAAACGAAAATTGTTTTTTTTTCTTTTATCTAAACTACTCAATGGATTTTTTTGTAACTTATACACGTTATGTAGAATATAAAGATGTATTATTAAAAAAAAATGGATTTCCAAATATCCTTATAGGTAGTGAAATTTTCACTTTAAATTTTTCAATATATTTTTTTTTTATATTTTCAACGGTGTTGAAGTAGTTAATGATAATAAATCATTACATACACAGTTACGTACTACGTGTTTTTATTTAAAGCTGTGTTCTGACCAAATCTTGCATTTCGATTCATGTACTATTTCTGTAAATTGGTAGAAATTGATTAAAGCCTGACCAGAAATATATGAGGATGCGCCATATTGCGGAATTTCGCTGGAACTAATTTCTTACACTGGCAATGATTTTATGATCATACGAACTGACAGATATTTAAACTAATGTCATTAGAGTGCGGATTGCGATTGGTTGCAAAATTGTTGCCATATAAATCTTATAAATAACGCCCTCTTGACAATCCTCATATATTTCTGGTCAGGCTTTAAATTGATAACCTGAAGAAAGAACAATAAAACTAATTACTATTTTATTTTACATAGAAAGCTGCAGTGAGACCGACGGCTCGTAGCTCAAAAAATATTGATTTACACAAAATAAAGAAAAATATATGCAGGTTCGGAAAAAACTTCGGCGATAAAATCGATTCGAATAACCTTTCATAATCGTTAGATATGGCAAACGATCTGACTTTGCTACATCACTACAAACATCAACGGAGAACTGTCAAATGTTTGTTAAAATAATAACCATACTGTAGACAGTTTTGGTTGTCAACAGATTTATTCTCCAGACTTGCAACATTTTAGCGGCCAACTCAAACGCTAAACAACGTAGGCGAATGGTACGTGCATTGCACCTAGGCGCCTTGACTTTACATTAGATCTTGTTTTTAGTTTCAGAATGTTACTGTTCTACTATATCAAGCAAATAACTAGGCCAATTTCATTGTTTCTAATGACAGTTATATGAAATATATATACCGGGGTGATTAATCTAAATGGTTCAGTAGGGAGAAGTCATAAACTATAAGAGATAAGGAAATCTGTTCTTAGGAACCATGGCGTCGATTTTAGATTGAATACAAACTGCATTATATTTTTTTATCTGACTTCAATGATACGCAAATTTGATGTTTTTTTTTTAACCCTGATATAGTTTTAAGAATCCTTACAATTTAACATAACAATAATTGTATGACAACCATGACTTTCTCAGGTTGAAAATGGCAAATTACTTATTGTCTCCATACAAATATTGGTACCCAAACCACAAATGACGTCACATGTAGGTGGCCATTTGTATGGAGCAATTTTAACGTTTCGTAGGAATGTTGAACTTTAAAGGAAATTTCTGACTTCAAGAGCCGTCTAAGTGTGGTTAGTCCGATAGAGACATCATCGCACATCCTCTACGCGCCTATGGTAGCTGATTACCACAAGTGGTTGGGCTTTCAGCTATCAGAAATATAATAATGACTGTATCAGGGCTGGTTAGCCGTCACTACCATTGAACGGATTTTGAGTGGGAGTATAACCCGCTAATGTCATTATCTCCGGCGCCACAGTGATTTGGGGAGGATGACGTGGGCGCTCTGTAAATACATATAAATATATGCCTACTTTAGTATAATGCCCTATCTGCCTTTCAATGACAAATAGCAATAATTAATTTGCCGATATATTTTAGCTTTGCCCAAATGGCTGTGGTTGAGTTCGTTGAATTTGATATATTTGAGTGTTTAAACATTTCAGTCACATTACACGTATCTATCCGGTCTTAAACACTAATTTGATAAATTTTGTTGTTACCAGTTATAGTTTCATATACTTTTATTGTAAAAAAAATTAAATAGTATTTATTGTCTCCTCCACAAAGTTTAGAAGAAGTCTGAACTTTTTGCTACACATTATTATTTTTATTACTATTTCTTTGTTATAAGTTAAGTTTTTCTTGCAATAAAACTTCCAATATAAATTAGAAGAAGTCTGTAATCTATACTATTATAAAATTCGAGATTTGTAGTAATATACTACTATATAACGGGTCATGATTTTAGGAAAAATCCTAATAGCTTGATGCAGGATCGTCATTTGTTTTGTATGGGCGCGCGGCGCTATGCCAGTCTGGCGCCATCTGTTGGCCATACTTTCCTTTGTCCTCGCATAACGCCGAAACGGCTGGACTATTTTTAACCAATTTAAATACAGGGATAGCTGGATATCCAAAGATGGTTATGATACTTTTTGTCGTACATTTTTTTCTCGACTACAGTATAATAAAAATTACGCGTGCGTAGTTGCGGGCGTACATACATCTAAAATAAGTTTCTGTCAAAAATGAGATTTTAGTGGCAAGCTTTTATAGCCGACTGTACTTTTCTTTGGATATCCATCAAATGCTCACTGAGACGATTCTAAAGAGCCCAAGCTCGGTAGGATTGCTTTTTCTATTATAGAGTTCCTATGGCCACCTTCCGGCTCCATCATCAGATCAGCCCCATGGTAACATATTATTGTATTGTCATCAAAGTTAAGTAAGTATGCAAAGTTTCAGCTCAATCGGTTGACGAGATCTGCTTCAAAATTGAGTTGTAAGATTTCACCCGAACAAACATACTTAGATACATACATACATACAACGCAAGTTAAATAAAAGCTTTTAATAAAACCATACAATACAGTCGGAACCTCAAAACCGATCGTAGTTGTACATAACGTCATCTCACCACGCGTCACCCTAAGGACCATAAAATAACATGGTCATTAACAGTTGGGTTTAAGAACGCGTCCATTGAGACCACCCTAAGCCGTAAAAATAGGCGACTGACCATAGACCGTACTCGATTGTAAATCTTTCGGCTTTGAGTCTTTGACGACATCTGGCATACAGAGGGTTGGCACTCATTTGTGTTGGTTCCGTGTCTTGAATAGGCGTGCAGACTTTTTTTTTGGAGATGTCATTCGAAACA
This sequence comes from Apotomis turbidana, assembly GCA_905147355.2. Classification (NCBI taxonomy): domain Eukaryota; kingdom Metazoa; phylum Arthropoda; class Insecta; order Lepidoptera; family Tortricidae; genus Apotomis; species Apotomis turbidana. Next base: position 6,192,073 of record LR990280.1, read on the forward strand.
TTTTTTTTATTACAGTCAGCTCGGCGAACCTTGATCCCTATGACACTGACAGTTATTCCCACGACACAATCTTGTAGTAGCGTCACCGTTATATTATAATCGAATTGGCGGTGTCTAAAAATGATATTTATTAATTTTAGGCAGATATATGCAATTACAATAATATCCCGTTGGAATTATAATAATTATTAACACTTACAAGAAATTATCTCAATCAGACTTTACGTTGACGTCCTGCAAAAGTTACTCCGTTTGGAAGATATCGACTAGTGCGGAAAAGTATCGATAAACAAATATCGAAAATGGAAACGAGTGTACAAAATACATCAATAGAGTACCTACGCTCTTAGTGTCAGATTTATAATCATTTAAGTTGTTTGCGATAATAAAATAAAGGAGATTTAACAAATTTATTGTATATACCTACTCAAATAAAACAAAAGCGGTTTATTAATGATTTTTTAATATACATTAATTAATCTGAATCTGACAATGATGTCACTGATTGCGTCTCAGACTCGGAATCCGAACTGCAGCTGCTTTCTCCTATGTTTATTAAAAACGGCTGGTCTACTATATTGTCGTATCGCACGTCTCGATTCCAATCATCTAAGCATAGTTTTTTCGTCTTTTCAACCACTTTCCTCCAATTGTCCGGAGTCACTTGACTACATGCCTCTTGTAGCAACGTAAGCATTTTATTAGCTGTGAATGGCGGAGTGGTGTTAAGCCTGGCTGCACAACCTGAAACAATAATGGTTTAGATTAAAAATGATGCAAAGTCAAAGAGCGAGATCGGGGTAAGTACATTATAAGTACATAATTTTGTACGTTAAAAGTGTGTAATTGATATAAGCACATGGATAAAAATAAAAATGCAATTTGCTAGTGAAATAAAATAGCTTTAAATAGTACTAGCCGACTAGACAGTCACCAGTGACCTAAATAAAAACATGTTAAAATAAATACAAATCAACCCACCTTTGATCTGCGCCCATATCATTTCGATTGCATTATATTGGCAGTGGTAGGGCGGTAGCCGAATCACGGTGTGCCCTTTTGATTTTGCCATCTCATCCAAGAAATATTTCTTCTTTGTTTGCTGTTTATGAAGGTTCAACAATCTAACTAATTCCTTTTTCAGCATTTGAGTATTAGCTGCCACACCATTGTTTTGCAGCCACTCTATTATTTCGCCTTTATTGTTGTTCGCGGTAGGCGCTTTATTAATTTGCACAGAGTGGTATGGGGCGTTGTCCATTAAAATGTAGTGGGGCTCGTTTAAATTGTCTAATAGTTTTGTGAACCATTTCTTGAAATTCTCAAAATTCATCTCTTCGTGATAATCAGTTGTTTTCACGGATTTGAAGGCCCACAAGCAGTTAGGTACAAAACCTTTGGCTGTGCCAGCGTGGCAGATAATCAAACGCTGGCCCTTGCCTTCTGGTGCTTTGGTACAGGATTTCTCTGTGTCGTCTGTCCATGTTTTGGAGACTGAGTGATTGGCGTTGAGCCACGTTTCGTCCAGATAAACCACCTTGTCCCAGTTCTCGATGTTTTTTATTTGTCGTAGAAAATCACACCTCATCAATCCAATGTCTTTCCGCTCCATTATCACTTTTCTTTTGTCACACTTCCCATAACGAAATCCACATTTTTTTATAACCTGTGTGAGAGAAGTGAATCCACCTTTAAATAAATCAGCCGATTTCAGCGACGCTAATAATTTTGTGCAAGTCGGCAGTTCACCTCGAAAATAATAGCCGTAAATATGGTTTCGTATCGCTGCCATGTCGAAATCATCGGGGTTAGTTACGGGTCGTGCCCTATTATGTTTTTTCTTCTTTGGAGTTGATAGTTTGTTCTCCTCCATCGACGATTCGCCGAACTTCTCCTTTGTAATTCGGGAAACGGTAGCTTTGCCAATTCCCAAAGCATCAGCAACACGGTCGCGTACGTTGTCAAGTGGCAACAAAGGTCCGCCATTTTGTTGTTCGCGAGCAAAATAGTCACGCAAGCGTACAACAAACTCCCGCGTTTCACTGTTGAGTACAGTTTTTCTCAGTCTTTTCGGCATTTTGAAACACCAACAAAAACAAAACAGCAACAATAACAAAAACAGAAAACAACAATAGTAACAAACAAAGGATTCCGATGACACAACAAAACACGTGGCGCATACAAGGCGTTAGCACTCGTACTGGCGTAGCGAACTGACAGTACTAGCGTAGTGACAGATCAGATAGTGTTGCTATAACTAAAATTTTAATTCACATTAAAATTATACAGTCCGACCATGTTACCTCTGCATCGGAATATTGGCAACCCCATATACAAATACACGGATACTTGTAAATATAACAAGCATTATAATTATAGTAATGTAGATTATATTTTAAAAACATGTTTATCGATGTGGCTGAATGCAAGTCACGCCATTGCCTATAAAAAGTTGCGATATATCGACACGACCCGTCACTAGTATGAACTGTCATAGGGATCAAGGTTCGCCGAGCTGATTATAGGAGGAAATGTCTATGACTGAACACATTTAGAGTGCTCTAAGAGTCAAGAATTACTCTTTAAAGTTGACATTTCTATCGAGCGCAGAACATGTAAATTGCACCATACAAATGACGAGGGAGCGTGACGTCATCACCCCGGAAAGGTATATATGGTAATATATATGACGTATGACAAAATAAAAAAGTTGCCTCTTAGTCCATGAAAAAGTGCGTTTAAGTGTATGGTTGTCCTACAAATATTGTTTTCTTTAATTCAAAATTAAATAGCGTTACGACCTACATACCTACTTGATCATTTTCACTTGAAGCATCTCTGTTTGGCCCTGTGGTTGACTGGTAGAGAATGCCGTTAGGCATTAAGTTCGCCATTTGTACTGTTTTGTTTTGTGCAATAAAGTTGAAATAAATCATTTTAGAGATTCCTTTACAAACCCTTTATGAAGAATAGAACCAACTCGTACTAAATACATTACAAATCTGATTTAATGAAATGCAACACAATACCCAGGTATTTCTTCAAACGAAACATTTTATTTGATAAAATATGTTGCAAAATTCCTGTTACCTCGTTTTAATGAGATTTCCATTAAAACTAGCGACTTTCCACCACGATACCGAGTGAAATACTTCAAGCTTGCCTTGTTAGTGAGTGCGGAATTATGTGTGCAGTTATATCTTGTAAACAAAGAGACCCTGTAGTTAGAGCATTGCAGTGAGAAAGGTGTTTTATTTGAATTTTAAGTAGGTAATTATGTGATAAATAATCAAACATCAATTCCAATTGATTGGAGCCAGGGGGTACGCTGCCTGGTCAAAATGTATCAGCAAGCGCTTGCGGCAGCCATTGCTATCTAGCAGCCTGTTAAGCACAACTATGCTTCGTGACTCTTGTCGCACGCGATAGCGCTACCCGTCACCTTCTCACATTACTGCACCGAAAGAGACGGGTAATTATCTCGCGCGAGAAATAGTCGCGTATGACAGTTATGCTAGAGGTGCAGGACTAGCATAAATTTCGCTTGTCGCGCGACTCAGCCTTCTCTGTCTTGCTCGCACGGTACTGATAGGAAAGTGACAGGTGGTGTTTGTCGCGTGCCACAGTTGACCGGTAGATAATGCCTTATGACATTAAGTCTACCATTTGTACCTACCTAGTTACTATTTTGTACCTACTGTGCAATGAAATTTAAATAATTAAATATTAAGACAATCTTACACAAATCTTCCTAGTCCCAAACTAAGCCAGTAACGAATAATATTTGCCCTGGCCGGGATCCGAACCCAGGACCGCCGGCTCACAAGACAGGTGCACAACAAACTGCGCCAACTGCGTCGTCAAATTCTATCTATCTATACATATGTATGGCACGATTTATGACGTTATATATTACGAGACCAAACTCGTCCCAATGCACGTTATTAAATAATGCGACAATTATGGTTAGAAACGTGACAACCCTATTGAAATGGCCGTTTAGTTTTGATGCCCCTGTCCGTTTGTGAAACACATTAGCCCACTTCAGTAGATCGCGACATGCAATACTATATTCTGTTTACGAGAAAACGTTTATAGTGTACTGAGATTGAAACACCCTTTGATCATGGGAGTAGAACAAATATTCGATTTGAACTATTAGGTATATTTGAACTAATGCCGTCACTTTCCCAATAGAAGGCGCTTTAATCCATAGCAATAAATCAATAAATACAATCTTACACAAATCGACCTAGTCTAAAACTTAGCAAAGCTTGTACTATCTATTCAGGAATAGAGATGATATACAGAGAACTTATTAAACTTTATTGCACAAAATACAAAAAACTTACAAATTGCGGCCTTAATGCCATAAGGCATTCTCTACCAGTCAACCATAGGGCCAAACAGAAACTAGCAGTTGGTGCAGGATCAATAAAAGCCGTGGCTAAAAACATAAAACGAGACAAAAGCCAAGAAGTTTGAGATATATATATGTCGGCGCGGGGCGTTTTAAGTACGTTGCTATCGAGACCCGCGAAGGGCGACGCGCATTCAGTTCAATGTTTATGTAAGCGGCATTGAGCTTTAGGTGATATTTGACGCATAGCAACGGAACTCTTTGTTCATAGAAGCGGGGCAGTTTTATGATGTTAATGTAAACACTGCCGAACGTAGCCGTGGGTCTGAGAAATGTAATTTGACTAAGTTGTTTTGTTCTAAGTTCTGGCTTGGGTGCCAGACGAGGATTCGGGTTCGATCTATGGTTGAGACGGGACGTGTACCACACCGACCGTGCCGTGTGAAGTGCCTCTTCAGTTGACCCACGGATTCGTTTCCGTTTCATTTAGTTTGTTCTCCGAGTTAATTTACAATTATTTAGTGTAGCGATTTAGCGATTACAGACTTATTCTGTTACGTTAGTGATTTAGTGACTTTGTTTGTACTACTGACACTATTTGTGATATTACTGTCATTTGTTTGTGCATGTAGTACTATTGTGACTTTACTGTGCTTGTGACACTAATTGTCACTGTTGTGTTTGTGGTGTGTAACTGGCCTTGTGTGCGTGATTGTACCCATTGTACCGCCCACTGAAGATATCTGCTATCTGCTGTTCAGAAGGCCTCTGCCGCTTCTGCCCCGACATCAGAAGTGGGATACGCGCTGCGAGAGCTAGACCGAGAGGATGTAGGCGGAAATGAGAATTCCGAAAATGTTGAGTTGCGAGAACAAACTGAAGACAGATACACTATGGAGGTTTACTATTAGAAGATGCTAAAACAGCTTGGTGTGGTGACACTATGGCTTTGTGTATGGAGGAAAATTCATTGACAGGGAATACTCCCTTTATAATTCATCAATTATTTGAGCAGTACATTAAGAGTGTCAGTTTGATCATGGTTTTCTTAAATAATTTATTCCGGAATGAACTGGAATTATTTTTGAGAAACATTTATGGAAGGATCGATGCAGCTGATATTTTGACTGCTGCATTAGTGTGTACTAGTGTGTGCCATACTTAACTCACCGATGGTGAATTGATGTCAGGGTTTCTCTGTGGAGGAGATTTCTTTATCTGCTGCCTCGTTGTGTTTAATTAAGAGGATGAAGATTGTTACGTGATACAACTGCGGACAGTACGATCAGTAAATCCAACGAATGTGGATAACGCAGTTCTAAGATGAAAACAACCAATCCGTTTTTTTTATCACTTAAGAACCAAACGAAGAAGGCCAGAAGAGGTCTGTGATTTGTTTTAAATGCTGGCAAGTGGGACACGTAGCTCCTCAGTGCCTTGGTCGTCGTGTACCTACTTTCATCGCATCATGGCACTTCTGGAGCTGCTGAATATCAGCGTGTAGACATCTGTAGCGTCAAGTCTGTTCCGTCTCAGCTTTATTACACGCTTTGGTCAGTCGCTCCATTATTATTTAATTTTTGGGTTGGGTTAAAGTTATTTTACAAAAGACACTAGTAAATAGGAGGTCTTTAATTACGTTGTTAGGCATTGGTGATGCCGATTGATACAATAATTACCAATATTGTCCGAAATTAAATTGACAATAATAAGACTGCTTTCTTCATATAGTCCCTGACGATGTCATTATGATATTATGATCGTTAAAGTATTGACGTGTTGTTGTGGATGTTTTACTGTTGAGATTTATAATAATTTAGTTGTGTAAAGAAATTAAAAATAGCCAACATATTATGTGAGATTGATAAGTCAGCATGTGACACGGAAGTCAGCGGTAAGCATCGTGTGATTTTGACGCACGTTTAAAGAAAGTCGGTTAGGTGGGAGTTTGGCTCGCGCGCCGGGGGTTTCGTGTGAGCTGTGGGGGCGCTGCATATGGGTCTAACAAGGGAATTAACTGTGCTAAGCGACAGACAAGTCTGCTGTCTGCTTTGCTGATGGAGAACTGTTTTGCGTGCTTTGGATGAGGACTATATTTTTTATGATTTAATTACGAACGTGTGTTTTTCGGATTTTTCCCTATACTTGTAGTGTAGAACGGTATTGCTTGCCTGATTTCATGGTTCTGGATCGGGGGGAGGTCCCTTATAGGTTTTGATTCCCTTGAGAGTGCCGAGGTTTGATTTTATTTGCGGCTTTAGGGGACTGTGAACCTGGGTGTGTGGTTTTGATTTCGACTCTTTGCTTTCACGCGTTCCCGGGATAGGTAGTCTTGGGAAACGATCGGACGGACGGCGGAATGGTCCTATGGGGGTTCCGTTTTTATTTCCTTTTGGAATACAGCACACTAAAAAATTATACGTCATTTGTTGAAGGTACACTTAAAATACGCGGTAATACAGCTGAAATTGAGATAAAACTTATTGATACCAATCGCACATTACAACGACGACCTTTTAGATTGAGTCCTGACCTGATGAGAGACATGTCACTTTTATTTTCGTGAGAAAATTAAAGAGCTGTTGAAAGCTTATTTGGCCAAGTTGCTGTTTGTTTGCGAGCCCATTACTTTTTATAAAAAAAAGCCATGGCGCAAATAGACTATGTTGATTACAGAGAGCTGAACCGTAAAGCTATGCCGTTTTTTAAAGAGCATTGTACGAGGATCTTGGTGATCTTGTAAATTCGTACGTTGTTTGTTATTTCGAAAATATTAAGATTGTACCAGAGACTATGGACGAAGGATGAGAGAGGCTTGACGTAATATTAGAAACGTTCGAACTGTCCGGGATATCTTTGAACCCTTAAGAAAAAAAGGATAGGATTTTTATATTCTCGCAATACTTGGGTTGCAATTCTCGAGTTATGAGGTAACTAGTGGAGAAATCAGGCTTATCTCGTAAATTGTTGCGCCTCTTACTAATTTGCCTCCTGCAGGCTGCAGAAACGGTTAAGGAGATACGATAATTTGATGGCTTATGTAGCTTTCTATTTTCGCCAAGTAATCTCCAGATTTTCATAGTTATTTCATAGTTTTCGAAAAGGTAAAGTGATGTGAAAGAAAAAGTGCGAAGAGGTACGCTAGAAAATGATTATTTACCGAAATAATTAATCGGTTATCATGATTTATGATCCGAGTTCTGCGATAGAGTTAAATACCGATCGTTGTGTAGAAGGTTATGTTGAAATGCTTTTACAGAAGAAATACCCAAGTCATAATGTAGTAGTACATTTCAGCAAAAATACATTTGACTCAAAATCCTGCTATGGTTCTTACAAACTAGAACCTTGGTAGAATTCATCGTATAATACGCTCATAATTTTTTGACAGGTGAGTAAGTTTGAGGGTAGTTTGAAGAAAAGGTGAAAGAATTCACAATATTTAATAACAGACTGTAACTCACTAAAATTGAATTGTTTTGCACTAAAATTGATGTAACACCAAGAATGCAGATTTGGGAGATTTATCACTTGTCATTTGACTTTAAAATTGTTTATAGAGACGGTAAACGAATGGGTCATGTTAGTTATCATTCCTGAAACTCTGCTACTGTGTGCAGTACAAGAGAAACGTGTAAATTTAGGTTATATGTTGAACACAATAGCGATCCCGAGATTCTAAATAAATGTCATTAAAATGGTTGATAATAATGACGATAATTGGCGTGATTCGCAAGATTTCTTAAATTCATATCAAATGATTTCCCTTCTTCACCGAAAAATACAACGTAATGTGGTAGAGCACGTAGCTTAGCAATTGTGTCGCGGGCTTTTCGCTAGTCTGTGATTAGTCATATCCATAAGTCAATCATGTACCTTGGATGGGAAAAGACTTTGGAAAACATACAATTTTTACTGGTTTCTGAATATTTAAAAGTAAATCTAAGTCCTACTGCATACATTAGTTCCATTGAATACCATCTACATCGACGCTACAGGCAAACTAAGTGGACTACTGAATTCCGGTGTATACTTCTGTACATGCATTTACTAAGTACGTTGTTCTGCGTCATTCTTTATATATTGACGCGTTTTGTGCAATTAATGCTTTAAAATGTGGATTAAGCCTATTTGGAGCACAAGCAAGGGTAATAGCGAATCGAGGCCGTCGCTTGGGAAATAAGACTTTCCGTGAATTGTGTGATAAAATTAATTATTTGAATTCAGCTGGAGCTTGTCAATTTGAACGTGTTATAAGTACACTACAGTATTACGTTTACAATTTACTTGTTGAAGTTAATATAAGATAATTATTAATTGGTAAAGTAGTGCAACCTTTGTCACTGGATTATGACGTAATAGATATTGTTGGAATCGGATAACAGTCAGTGAATTCTATAATGAAAAGGCTCGTAGAGATAAAGAGCGTTTTCACAGTAAGAAGTGTAAAGTTTTCAAGTTTACTGTTTGGTGATTTTGGTCTGATTGAAAACTATTAATGGAAATAAACAAAATTGGACCCAAAGTTTTGGGGTCCATTCAAGATTGTTGAACTGTTTGGAGGAGAATGATATCTTTTGAAGGATAACCATAAAACTTACAAGTATGCACACGACAGTTGCGTGCGATGCCAGATTGTTATGTTCCCCAGAATTTGAAGCTAGTTCTAATGTCGATGAAAGTGAGGAACAGTCAGGATCAGCCCTTGTCGGCGAGTAGTTGATACTCACGGGGGTAGTTGATGCTCTTGGAAGTAGTTGATACTCATGGAAATAGTTACGACCCATGGGAGTAGCTGATACTCATAGGAGAAGTTAATGTTTATTCTGCAAGTTGTATTTGGTTTCTGTTGTGTAATTGATACGCATTTTTGTTTATGATACACATGATTGATGAGATGTTATTGATACACATTGGCGTTTATGTAGCACACGATTTATGAGGTGTTATTGATACACAATGGTTTTAGTAGTCGCTAATGCAGCGATTTTGAGCACTTGCAACTTGATCTACTGCCTTGATCATTAGCCGTAGGTCATATTCCAAACCCAGTCTAGCTGGTACGGAGACTGCGCGGTGCAGTGGCAAGCAGGAGGTTACAGTTGCATTGGTTATGTAATGGTCAATGAGGCATGGCCATTTTGAGCATTGTTGTACGAGTGACCGTGCATATGTTTCACGAGTGATATTTAGTTGGGTCAATGTTTTTGGGCTGAGTCTGATCTGTGTCCTGTGAAAGTGATAAGCTACTGTTGATAGCTGATAGATGTCATGAATTTGGGAACCTACCTGTTTGTCATGGGTGTACTCTAATGTCAGGGTAGCCGAGCGAGTTTTACTGTTTGCAACTATGTTTGTATGAGTAGTTCTGTGAAGTAGTTGGGCACACGAGGACGTGTGATAGTCAGGATCGCCGTGTCGGCGCGGGGCGTTTTAAGTACGTTGCTATCGAGACCCGCGAAGGGCGACGCGCATTCAGTTCAATGTTTATGTAAGCGGCATTGAGCTTTAGGTGATATTTGACGCATAGCAACGGAACTCTTTGTTCATAGAAGCGGGGCAGTTTTATGATGTTAATGTAAACACTGCCGAACGTAGCCGTGGGTCTGAGAAATGTAATTTGACTAAGTTGTTTTGTTCTAAGTTCTGGCTTGGGTGCCAGACGAGGATTCGGGTTCGATCTATGGTTGAGACGGGACGTGTACCACACCGACCGTGCCGTGTGAAGTGCCTCTTCAGTTGACCCACGGATTCGTTTCCGTTTCATTTAGTTTGTTCTCCGAGTTAATTTACAATTATTTAGTGTAGCGATTTAGCGATTACAGACTTATTCTGTTACGTTAGTGATTTAGTGACTTTGTTTGTACTACTGACACTATTTGTGATATTACTGTCATTTGTTTGTGCATGTAGTACTATTGTGACTTTACTGTGCTTGTGACACTAATTGTCACTGTTGTGTTTGTGGTGTGTAACTGGCCTTGTGTGCGTGATTGTACCCATTGTACCGCCCACTGAAGATATCTGCTATCTGCTGTTCAGAAGGCCTCTGCCGCTTCTGCCCCGACATATATATATTATTTTTAACAATATACATACACACATGTATGTTACAATACACATACATATATACAAAAAATAATATATTATGTAGTCCTGTAAAACATCATATAGATAGACAATCAATCCTGAAATTCTTTGGAGAGATGTTTGCGCACCATGCGCTTGAAGGTAAATTTATAATATTTGAGGGTTGCCCTCAATTTCCCCCAGGATCCCATCCTCTGATCCCGACATGGCGACAATGGGGTCATCTTAGAAGTAAGTATATCAACCCAAATGGGTGATGACCAAAAAGATTACCACCTCACTCACTCAATTAATATTTGTATCAAAGTTTCCGTTGTGCGTCAACAGTTAACCTTCGAATAACGTACCTTAAGGTTCTATTTTAAGGTTCCTTATTGTATCGTAATTTTTGTCGCACAACGGAACTTATTCCAATCGCTTTTATTTCCACGCTAACTACGCCTTAAATTCAACTTTTTGGTCCTAACCTTAAATATTATTTCTAAGATCGGTCCAAAATGAATGGGATCATCGCGTAGCAAACATACAGAAAAAAAAACAAAAAAACATCATTATACGAACATTAATTAAGAACCTCCTCCTTTTTTAAGTCTGTTGAAAATAAAACTATTTAAACAGATTATACTTATCACGTGTATTTATTATTATTTATAAGAGCCTTCCTAATATTGAATTAGTTTATCATTGCTTATGTTAGCGATATGAATCGACATCTTGGACTTTACGTTTACCAACTAAGTGTATAAAAAAACATACGACGAGCTTAAAGTAGATGTTTACAATTAATTATAGTTTGTATTACTTTGTCATATTAACTTGCTGAGCTACTATTACTGTGGCAAAAGTTCAAAAAGCGTGCGAGTACTCTTTGTTAGATACTTGAGTTACGAGTTGCGATGTATCACTTTACACGTATAATATCGTACATTGGAACATGTACATTTATGAAACATGTAATGTCTTTTTTTATGTGAGCACACATCACAAGTTTTATATTAAACTATGGACAAGTTTTATATTAAACTATGGACAAGTTTTATATTGAACAAAACGTGACGGATGCTTTGTCACTTATTTATCGCGTGATAAAAGCTACCGTCATAGGCCGCAGAGAAACTAATTTATGATAAATCTCTGAAAAGCTTGTGAACTGCCAGAATAGTCTAATGAATTCAAACGGACTGAATTTAAATATCTAAAACAAAGGGCCGGTACAGGGAAATAACATGTCCAGCAGCTTTATTAAAGTGAATTTAATAACGAAACAGAACTCACGACAACAATTTAAGCTTCACATTTCGTGCTCAAACACTGACGAGACAATATATCTGCCGGATTATATTAAAAAGCCGTATCTGACTCTATTTACACATACGACCTTATATTATAGCAGGGCAGTCATGTTCTTCCTTTGTACCGTTCAAATAGATGAAATAGAGTATACTTCTAGTATCTATGCTATGAAACATTTTCATCCTCAAACAATCTAATTTACAGGTAACTCGGTATTCCGGAATCCCAACTCATCACAGGTTTGATTTACAAAACGAAGCAAGCCATGCGTTTGTAATGGAAATGCTTTCATACGCCATCGCCAGTTGCTCTACCCCTCAGGAACAAAAGGGCTTTCAAGATAGTTTACGGCAACTGCCGATAAGCCCTTTCGGATATAGACGGTGAGATCAGTTAGTTGCACGATGCAATTTTGATTTTAGTCGTAACTGATCTTTGAAAGCCTGCCAATCGTTTCGATTGCTCACTTTTCGGAGTTGTCATACATTGTACACGTTGTTATACATTTTTTTTATGAACAAATATATGACATATCGCTGGGTGCGAAGTAGGTGGTGGGGGAACCACGAATCGATCGCAGCGCGCGCCGTGGCCAAAAAACTAGCGAAATTAAGGCATCTAAAAATTAATAAATATGCGGCACGAAACCTGCAGCGTAGTTAAAGGCAAAAACAGTGATCACAAATTCAAAAACAGTAATCATAAATAAATAAATTTCCACAGGCAAGTTGGAAACGCGAACAACGAATTAAATGGATAATCGCTATCAAGCGGAAAAAGTTAGTATAACCTATATAACAAAATTTTTAATATTATATCTTGTATGTTGTAGGGAGTAGCATGTTTATGCGTTTATTTTCTTTTACATTTTGGACATGTTGAGCAAAAACGAATTGTTTCCCATTTTATTGTAGTTTGGGATTTGAAAGCGTTGTTGTGTTTGATTGAGCAGAATCCAGTTACTTATAATAATTAATTTGGACATGTTTAACTGAAAAAACAAAATAATCTGTATTATTACGAAAATACAGTCATAAATGATCGGTTGCATTATGCATGAAATGCGTTTTTCGGTTAAATTTGTTTATTTTGTAACTTACTTCTCGTGAAGACAACCATGAAAAGGTCCGTGTGAATTACATTTGAAAGTCATTGGTTTTGCTATTTTAGAAGGGAAATAAAGAAGGTCAACGTTTTATCGACACTATAGATTAACATAATCTTATAAAATGCAAGAAAATTACGATATTGCATTGAAATTATTTGTTTGTTTACTTACTATTCGTAAAGACAGTCAGCCATTTGACATTAAAAAGCCCGCCGTAATTGTAACCGCTAGTTGACGCTGTCATCGCGCACCCAGCGATAAGTGTCTGGCTGGTTCAGGCAAGTGTGCTCAACTGAAGAACTATTAACGTTGACCAAGGTGTTTTGTTATTGTGACTGTTGGGCTTAAATAGAGGTTGGTTTACATGTATGAAACCATAAACACGAAGTAGAAAAATATGACAACATGGATAACTAACCGCCTCCGTTCCATTCCAATTGGTTGTCATTCTACCTTCCATAGTTGTCATAGGTAAAATAATTTATGGTAAATATTTAAAAAGTTAACGTCAACGTTTTTTATTATTTTTATTTTTTTTATTTTTTTATTTTAGACTTTAGGGCCTATAGTGTGCAGGCACTTTTTGAAAGAAATTAACAAGAAAACAGAAAATAATCGAATGCTTTTGAAAACTTAATGTTTCCTGCTGCGAACCGCAGGTGCTTCAAATTATGCAGCATATAACTCTGGATTGTCACTAAAATAATTATGAAAACCAAGATTTTAAGGTGTTACGCAAACCAATAACGTATTTTGCTTCGTGTGATATACAGTATGTAACAGAACGAAAGGCAAAGGAAGAGACCCATCAATGTTTAGACCATAAATATGACTATGGTATGGCTTATGGAAAATTAGCATCTTTTTACAGCAGTAGTACTGCAGGAGTGAAAAATAAACCATTATTTTATAACATCCTGTATTAATTATTTACAATCTTATCAATCACAACTAATAAAATGACATAAGTGCCATAAATACCAGCTGATAATACCAACAACCAATATCCAATACCTGCTCTTCCTCTCTCACGTGAAGTCGTTGACGCCCTCCTCAATTAATTGGTACCGGCGCGTTGTTATTTCGTAAACAGATAATTGCATTGACATCACACGGGCGTTGTTGGGTTAATTGCCTTCGTGCGGGAAACCTCTCCGCGCACAGACGAAGAGCGGCATTCCCGTTACTCCTACTTTCTTCGTAACCAAGGATCATCCACAAATTCCTCCACAGAAAAGTTTAAAGGCATTATCAGTATTTTTCAGTTAAATTTCTATCTAGATTTTATCTGACACACGAACGTCAAACCTCGACATGAAGTTTAAATTTAAAGAAAAAAGTCCAAAAAAGTGATTTAACCTAACCTCTTTCAAAATAATAATTACAAGGTGACAAATCTAAAATGTCAAAGTGAACTGAAGTGAACTACAATGTTATGCGATGGCGGAATCATCGATGGTATCGATGGAGCCATAAACAACAAAAATTGAATTGAATGTTTTGCGAATTCCCTGTAATACCTAAATAATTTATGTTCTAAATGATTATTACAGTAAGTGGTTAGTGTTTCGTACAAGGCATATGTGGTAGTGCGGTCATAGTTGAAATTGCAGTAATCTGATATGTTGATTAGTTTGTTTACGTTAATAAACTGACGTCTTAGTTTCTACAGGATGTTATGAGAATCTTTAACCGACTGCAAATAAGACGACCTAAAGTCATGTTGAGATTGAGCAAATTCACAAAAACTACTGAAATTTAATACTATGAGCATGCTATTACAACATACTCCACTTAACCATCAACCAGCTTTCAGCTTTGCTTTTCGTTCTGATACAGACTGTATAACTAGTGTAAAATAAAGCCGTGTTTGTGTGGGCACTAATTTTATTAAAACTTTCGTGAACATGAGACATCTCTAATATTAATAACACTCATCCAAAAATAGCTATTAGCGCCCGAGACTTTCTTACCCGTATGGAGCTCCTTCAAAGGGACAGTCATTACACTGGTCTGTCCACCGCGGATCGACACGGATAAGACCCTGATGAAGAACTCTAGATGAGCTCAAAATACGTGCGATCGTTCCCGAAAATCTTACCCTGAGCGCAAGCTTTAAATATTTCGTTTCAGGACGAAGCTGTCACACCCATGAAAGCTGATCCACACGTATTATCATCTATCTGTATATGAAAGGTCGAATAATAATAGGTGGTTTATTCAAATTGTCATGTGGACTAGCTCCCCTTGCTTTGAATAAATAATCTTGATTTCAGCATGATTTAGTTTTATTTCACCGACAAGCCAACGATTACAATGTACATTAATGCCCAAGCTGTAAGGAAAGAAAGTGACATGACAGTTCGAAATGCGCGGGTATTCGCACTTCCAGATACTTAACTGATGGTAATGATGAAATGGCTACTATTAGAAATGCCATAACAACAGTTAAGTATTTGGAAGTGCGAATTCCCACACATTTTGCACTGTCAATTTCTGAATAATGGCACTATTTACATTTCCGGTTCCGGTTTTGTGTTTTCATTGGGCTGCCGTTGAGGCGCTGTAGGAGGTATATACATGTAGGGGTGTGCGTGTGCGTGTGTGGGTTGTCGCATTTGCTGGTATGCCAGTTAGCGTTCTTCTCTTGAGTACTTATATTCTTTAGGTTCAGGGATGGTGGCGCTACAAACAGCTGTCATATGGCAATAATGACCATACGTCATGTATTTGGATTATTATTAATAATCCAAATACACAAATGGGTCGACGTTTAATAATTTATTAAACGTCGACCCATTTGTCAAGGATTTGTCATCAACTCATCAGCCAAATTCAAAACATTGTTTACCGGAATGCTGCTCAACCCTTCGTTCTTCTTGCGAAATAAATACTGAATCATATCGAAAAAAACTTCACTTTCATCACTGTGGATAGTTTTGGCTTTATAAATTAGTTGAAATTTGCGGAATATTTAGTCCTGTTTCCTCTTTGTGTACATCAGTGACATTCACCGACTTTCAACGTCAGTTACCAAAAATTTGCCGTTGCCAGTATAATAATTAAGTATCACTAGGAATTCGCAATATGGCGTGGGTTGTAAAACTCCCTGTGGGGCTATACCAAAAATTAGATGTTGCCAATAATATAAATTAGTACCACTAAAAATCCGCGCGTCGGTTGGAAAACCCCCAGTTGAGCTATAACGCCTATAACAGTATCATTCAACCATACTGCATTCCTAACATAAAGTGACATCTAGAATTCTATTTTCATGCTTGTCATACCATAATCTTGTCCCTCTCTATTTTATAAGAATGGAATGAGATTGATAGTAATTCTCACGAGACAGAGTCAAAAACTTATTTTCAAGTTACTGGGTCAAAAAAAAAATTCAGTTTGAGGAGTAGAAGCGATATTTTAATTCTAGTCTAATTTCTGTGAGACTGCCAACTGTGGAGTAAGCTAAGCCCTTCTAAGGAGATTCTGATAACGTCTTCACAATAATTGGCCTCTTCTAACGAAGACGATGTTGACAACTCCAGTTTAGGTGCGGCACAACTACATAGGTATTATACTACTTATGACGACGCGGTTGGCTCAGTTTGTAGAGACCTGCCTACTGATCCGGCGGTCCCGGGTTCGAATCCCGGTCAGGGCAAATATTTGTGTGATAAATTCGAATATTTGTGCTTGGGTCATGGTTGTTCTATGTATTTATGTATATATTTATCTATATAAGTATGTATATCGTCGTCTAGTACTCATAACACAAGCCTTCTTGAGCTTAATGTGGGACTAGGTCGATTTTATTTATTTATCTATACTTGGGTTCGTAAAATGCGAGCAAAATTCATTGAAGTGCTAGCTTAGGTTTGCGTTGTGTACGTACACCCTAAAATATATTTGAATTTATTTTTCTGTATGTAAAGAAATATATAAGATAAAGATAAGATAAGAATCATTTAATCAATTGGGATTTACTGGAACCACTTTTGCATCGTCATTGAATACATAGCTATTACATTCATTGGTACAATAGTAATAACATTAACACAAAATTATAATAGGTACACAAGATTTCCAAACATTTGCAATATTTCCGCAGTAATGCTTCGTCAAAAGTAAACTAGGTGATAAATTACATGAAAAATTATGATAATTAAAATTACTTTAACCTTTTTAATTACGAAAAAAAAAATACTTTACCCGCGTCAAAAGCAAATACATAATTATGTCAAAATGTACACCTTAAATAAATAATATAATAAAATAACGGAAATCTACGACAACTACGTAATGCCTAAATAGAGTTGTAGTCTTCGACCTATCTGCAAAAAAATAAGCTGTCAACAATATCAAGCTCAACGCCATTCGTTTTTAAAAGCTTTTAATAAAAGCTAAATATAAAAGCCTTTTATTTAACTTGCATTGTATGTATGTAAGTATTATGTTTGTTCGGGTGGAATCTAGAAACTCAATTTTGAAGCAGATATCGCCAACCGATTGACCTGAAATTTTGCATACTTACATAACTTTGATGACAATACAACAATATGGTACCATGGGGCTGATCTGATGATGGAGCCGGAAGGTGGCCATAGGAACTCTATAATAAAAAGAGCAATCCTACCGAGTTTGGGCCCTTTAGAATCATCTCAATGAGCATTTGATGGATATCCAAAGAAAAGTACAGTCGGCTATAAAAGCTTGTCACTAAAATGTCTATTTTGACAAAAACTTATTTTAATTAGACACCTAACTAAAGTACGTTACATTGTACGTTTTGGAGTTACTACATTTAAGAATGAGTAAATTATAAGAAATTCATAATAAAATAATTAGTAGTCTTAGGAAAAGCAGTGATTATGTCTTATTTATAAGCTGAATACAGAAAAGTAATAAAATTGTGTTCTTAAAAATATGAAATCTTGTTAGTTGAGTCAAACGTACATATTAAGAGGTTGACGAATTAATACCAATTATCATTGTGTTAGATTTTCATATCATATCAAAATATAACACAAATATAACTAAAATATATGAGCATGGCCATGTAAATAAAGCATCAGGCTGTTCATACTCAAACAATCGTACGTAAATATAAATATTCCGTAAATTCTTTCATTTATGCCCTCGGGCGCACAGACTATATACAAAACGAAATATGTAATTTTTTTTTGCTTCGTGATTTCATCCAGATTCCTCGCCTTTGTGGGCTGGCACGTGTGAATCAAGCAAACCATCCAAGGCCGGGGTCTATGAGATCGAATATATCGATATGATTCTAGGGATCAAGTTAAGCCGGCAAGCACGATACTGCACGTTTGTGGTCAACGCGGATTTCTCAATATGCACGTTCTGTCAATACGTGATTCCGTGCAGCCCAGTAACTATATTCAATGGGTTAACCCATAAGTTGCATGTCCTTGTACATGTAGGTATACTGTAAGTTAAGTACATCGTCGCATTATTAATTTAGTGTTTCGTACGTAGTTGTATGCGCTGTAGTCTCAGACAGACATAAGAAATTGCGATAGACCCTTATATAAGCCTCATGTATAAAGTGTTAAGTACATCATAGTGACTTTTAGCTTTCTAGGTTTTTTTTCAGAAGGGCGAAGATATGACGGCGAAGAAAATTTGTTCTTCGGTTTCCGCGACTGTGAAATAATTAATGCGCTTCTGGCACATGTGTAACTTTACACATTAGGCCCATCTGGCATGTATGTGTACATACATACTTGTTTATTTGTAATTCATATTATAAAATGCGTAGTTTGCACAATGTAACTTTGACAAAGAAAATTGTGTTTTACTCAGTTTCAACTTAGACTGGAAAGTTACCGAAATGGCAGAGAGGCTCCAATAATTAATATACGGGATACAGTCCGTTTCAATCGTTTTATATAAACGTTCCAAATTAAAAATGTCAGCAATTTTTAAACAAACTTGTGAAGTCTACAGGTCACAGAGCTACGTGTAGTCTGCCATGCTACGGCAAAAGGACGTATATTACTATGACATCCGTATAAAGTTACGACCTTTTACCGTAACACGGCAGTAAGTAAGTTTCATCGCCCGGAACAACACACTGCACCCTTCGACCGGGCAGATATTTCCATAGCAACCGCATCGCGACGCGGCACGTAGCCTAACTGGAAATAACCCAACAGGCTATCTTTCAGCCCACGCCATACTGCGGACTTTTAGCGGTACTCAATTATATTACTGACAACGAAAATTTTTGGTAACTGACGTTGAAATTCTGTGAATGACACTGGTCTCACGTTGATTATGTCTGTGAAAGGCTAGATAAATTTGTATTTGCTCTGAGGAGGTTAAGCAGCACTTCTTCTAGAGAGGTAGCTTTGATAGCTTATCACGGACATGTATCCTCTATTCTAAGCTACGGACTGTTACTATGGGGTAACAGTGTCGACCTCGAACGAGCGTTTAGGGCACAAAAAAAATGTCTACGGGCCGCTTGCAATGCCCACTATCTCGCACCATGCAGACCTTTATTCATGTCTACAGAAGTCCTTCCCTTGCCGTGTATGTACATAAGACAGATTTCCATATTGGTAAAGGAGCACCCTGAATATTTTGATACACGAGATCGCTACTTTCCCAGGTCAACGCGACATAAGGATAAAATATACTTGCCAAGAGGAAACCTTAACATATTTAGGAATAATTGTTACTGTATGGCAATCCGAATATTCAATAAACTTCCACAACAAGTCAAGGATTGCCATCCAAGGATGTTCAAAAGTACACTTAATAAATGGCTTTTGTCCAAGTGTTTTTATTCTGTCAGAGAATTTTTGACGGACAATAATACAAATACTTAATTAGAGGAATTTTAATGTAATTGAATTTTAATGTAATTGAATTATTTTCTATGAGATTATTATTTGTCATTCCATTATTATTGTACATTTTTTTTATGGATCATTAAATTTTCGATGAAATTATGAATATGCGTGCACTTGAATAATTATTACCATTATTTAGAATGTATAGTAAATAAGCATAAAATCTTTGACATTCTCGTATTTATATTAATGCACGCTATTTACCCATATTTTGAAAAATGTAATGTAGATTCACATGCCTTTAAGGGTAGAATGTATGAATTGACAATTCCAAAGCATATAAATATCACCTTATGTACGCACCATATATTCTGTGAATAAATGATTATGATTATGATTATGTAAACAAAGAGGAAACAGGACTTGATATTCCGAAAATTTGAATTAATTTTTGCATGATTAAAATAAATATATTTATTGCATGATTTAGCTAAAACTATCCACAGTGATGAAAGTCAAGTTTTTTTTCAATAGGATTCAGTATTTATTTCGCAAGAAGAATTGAGCAGGATTCCGGTAAACAATGCGTTGAATTTAGTTGATGACAAAATCGCTACTGACGCAAGTATAATGACGTATGCACGTTATTGCTTTATAAAAGCTAAATGTACTTGGACCGACCCCTCAGCCGTAGCTCGACTATTGCCAGTAACTCGCACATTGCAAACCAACACTATCTCGTGGCACTCTTAACGATGTTGTGCGATATCGAATTACTAACGCACTGACACCTTATTGGATGCGTCCCTTATCCCTTTGCATTTCCCGGCAAACTCGCTTCATTTTGGACCATGGGAGCAACCGTTTCAGCTTAGCCTTAAATTGTTTCATATGTCCAAATTATGGCTTAAGAGGCCTTAAACCTATTATATATTTTTTTGATTATGACAATTATATTGATAATTTCAATCAACTTTTGGAAGTTGATAATACTTTTCTTCGAGTTCTAGATGGTAACATAGCTATTTCATGCTTTCGATGCGTGCAGTCAAAAATAATTTGAAAAAAAAAAAAAAAACAGTTTTTTTCCGTGAATTTTGACAATATTGAGTAGTTTTTGAAACAAAAATTATAAATAGAAATTGAAACTGTTGGTTTACTATACCAATAAATCGCAATATCCCTGTTCTAAGTAGTAACATTGATAATATGTTAAAAAACATGTTTAATCATATTATAGGAAAATGTCTAAAACATTCAGCAATATAGCTGAGTCCAGGTGGATGACAAAAAGTTTTCAAAATCTTCAGAATTCCTCGTGAATAGAGAATTGACAAGAGACGCTTAGAAAGAGAATGTAATCAGTGTTTTTATATTTTTCCTAAGTTTACTAATTGTTCTATTATGAATTCATTAAAATCTACTCATTCTAAAATGTAGTACCTAATTCCAAATCTATGACACAACGGATAGGTTACTTTAGTCTGGTGTCGATTTAAAAAAAGAACGAATGAGCTTGACAGCTTGTTTTTTTCGCGGATAGGTCGAAGACTACAACTCTATGCAGGCATAGTTGTCGTAAATTTCTTATATTAGGTAATTTTTTTACATAGAGAAAAATAAATTCTAATAGGTATGTTGTTAGGGTGTACACGACGCAAAGCTCTCACAATCTCTATATTAATTTCCACCTGTTAGAAATATAAAATGTTGTCAATTGTCCAACATTGATTTCACGCGAAACTTTCTTTAGATTGTCGTGAAAGTTTCCAGAACCACCGATAATGCTACTTAACTTTTTGGAATCGTTTAGCATTTTCACATATTTTACCTTATTAGTCGATCACTCGAATAAATAACAAATAAATAAATAACTTCAACTAACCATTTTTCCGCCATTTTTGTGAATTAATTTATGTTTAGAATAAAAATTATTCTAAACATAAATCTTCGGTACAAAAGTGTATAGCTTTAATATAAGCAGTGAGAAAATATATTTCATTGATGATTAAGAGTTTTAATATATCAAGCAAACAAAAATGTATTGCTAAGGGATATATTTAAAAACTAAAAGAGCCTAAGCGTCGTGGAACTACCTTGCTTTTCTGTCTTTTCAATGCGAGAGGGTCTGGATGGTGCAGGTGAATGAACTTTGTGTCAAACCGAGGCTCTGATAGCATGCCTTTGCTAGCATTACTCTTCCTATTTGCTTCCGAGGTGGCAAAAACTGTACAAAAAAAGATTACAACCATTATAACACTCAATCAAGTGTTATAATGGAGTTTTATGTTACTGGCTGCTAATTTACTAAGGGTTTTTTAATGCAAATTCAAGCTTTAAGCTTTCAATGCCCATACAGTCTATTACCTTCCGCCGACAGCGAATCACGCGTCCTTGAGCGGGGGTGTGAGTTCGGTGCCTTAACGGGCCTTAACTAGGCTTCATATTATGTTGATACTCGATACCTCTTTTACAGCTACGAGCGATTTTGATCTCGAAATTTCTTTTTAGACAGTTTGAAGTTGATACCGTCATGGTCATATTCTCGTTGTCCAAGTGTTTAATAGACGGCAAGTTTGCAAATTATGAAAATTAAAAATGAACATATGTAGTTAGTAAAAAAAAATAGACATAGAAACCTTGTTATATTTTCTTTTGTTCTCAGAGACGAGTGTAAATTTCGGCGAAAAATATAATAGAATAAAAGTGACTTGAACTTAAAGACAATGCGCCCGGTGTGTGTGTGTGGCATTATTTATAGCGTACTAATAATAATAAAAATATTTTTAAAGTTAAATATAAAGTATGACGACAGAGTCTTAATTCAAAAAGTTCTCCAACACATGAACGAAGTAAAAAAACAAAGAAAGAATAAAAAGCGAACCTAAAATGAGGTTATATATTTATGTTTATTTTTATTTAGTTATTCGTAATTATTTGTTTATATTGGTTTGTGTGAGAATCTCGATAAACATACCAAACTATCATTAATGTGAGTGTTACGCGAATAAAATAATAGCAACGAAATTTAAGTCTTCTGTAGACATTTTCCTGCCGTTTGAGTTAGTAAGTGATGACTACTTAAAACACCATATTTGTTAAAGTGTACAAATTAAGTGTGTTACCGTAAAAAGGCATATGTTTTCTTACAATAAAGACTGTGCTTGTCTAAGGAAAAATAAATATAAAGGTGAGTTATCTTTTTTTTTTCGATATCAATGATAATAGGTTTGCGCCCAAATTGTTGAAAATAAAAACGGAACCCTAATAGAATTTGCATTGTCGGTCTGTCTGTCTGTCTTACTGTTCACCAAAAACAAAAATCAAGAGTCAAGAAACAGATGTTACTAGTTAGAACAGAATTTTGGAAAAGGGATAACGGGGCATATAATTCACTAATTTCCTGTCACTCTACTACGGTAAAAAAGGAGGGTTATGCGGATGAAGTTGTGGCCATCACCTTCTTCAGTTTAAGCCTTTAATACAAAGATCAAAGGGTAAAGAAAAATTGAAAAAGGAGCTACCTGGGGGTACCTACCCTATTTCGCTACCCTAGCTCTAAATGGTTAACGCGCTCGACCGGCAATCCAGAGGTACCAGGTTCGATTCCCGGTCACTTCCCCCAGGTAGCTCCTTTTTTAAATTTTTCTTTAAGCTTTGATCTTTGTATTAAAGGCTTAAATAAAAAAAAACTGTGGTGGCCTCACATAAAAAAAAATGAGACATTACATGTTTCATAAATTTATACCTACTTTATTTGTTTTATAAATGGTACGCGGATTTTTTAGCAATTTTTTTTCATTATACGATCCTTCTGTCTCTACTTATGTTTTCGATATTGCATGTTTATAATCGCTTTCGCATTCAAGTGAATACAGATATGAACTGCTGATATATCCTTTCGGCAATGCTGGAACTAAACCTTGTACAGGAAACTAGAAGAGCTACTCCGAAGATCGAAATTCGAAGTTTGACCAGTGTCATCCCTCTCGATCTCGCGTTAACCAATATTTGGTGAGCAGGACGGCACGATACGATGTTCGAATGTCGATTTTCGGAGTACTCCTGTCCCGAAAGTGCAGTAACGCTACACTGACCACGTGGAGACCACACGGAGGGGACTTTATTGTAATATTGCATACTTTTTTGCCAAAGCAAATAGGTAACCAGTAAATTAATTTTTCGCAGAACTATTTCAAGCGGGTTTGAGTTTGAATTCATTGGTTTGAGCTTTATATCAGTTTATTACTAAGCTTTATTGGGGCATATATTTATGTTTTGTAAAATACCATCATATTAAGGTCAAAATACGATTATTATATCAGTAAACAAAATCTTAATAGCACTATTACTAAATTGGTTATTGTAATTGACATGATTTTGTATTTTTAAGAGTACAATTTTATTACTTTTCTGTGTTCCGCTTAGAAAGAGAAAGGACGTAATCACTGTTTTTATATATTTCCTGAGATAACTAATTATTTTATCATTAATTTATAAAAATTTACTTATTCTAAACTGTAGTATTACTTACTTTAGTCCGGTATCTAATTTAAAAAAAAGGAATGAGGATGGGTTAACATTATTGACAGCATATTTTTTGCGCGGATAGGTGAAAGACAACTCTATGCAGCCATAGTTGTCGAATATTTCGGTTATTTTATGTATTTTCTTATATTTATTTAGATACAGAAAAAAAAGTTATTTTTTTATTAAACGTCGCAAAGCTCTCGATCTCTAAATTCATTTCCACCTGCGTGAAATATGAAACGTTGTCAAATGTTAATGGTTGTATTTTAGTTGCCTAAATCTTAAATAAAAGTCGTTATTTAGTTTGTTTCTTAGAATTAATACGCCTAGAACTAGTCTTCATACAACAGATTTGCAAACGATGAATAAACAAAATTACGATTGCGTCTTTTGTGTTACGAAAGTTACTCATTCAACAGATATAAGTAACTATCGTTACACAAAGGAATCAATTCAGTTTTGTTTTAATTACAGCCCTTAACTATGAACATGTTTTTTTTTAAATGACTCATTATTTAACCTCGATTTGTATGGAAAAATGAGCAGTGGCATTTCCTCAGCAGCAGGAGCAAAATACTTTAAAATAAATCACGCATTCAAATGCATATAATAGCAAACGCACGTCCGACATCAACATATAGTTATTTTATTTTATGGACTAAGAAAGATGGCGGACGGCGTTTTTGTTCATGAAATTTACATTTGAAAATAATAAAAACGCGCTTTTCTGCACATTAAAAATACAATATATTCTTTGAAAAAATGAACACAAACGTGGCTATTACAAGTTATTTTATTTGTCAAAAGTAAAATGTCCTTCATAGTACACCTGTACTTTTTGGTATATAGTAGGCTTATCCGTGTATGCGTAAATAATAAACATAAATAAAATATTAAGGGACTATTTATTGTCGAAGCGAGAGAAGTAGGCAATTGCTGGCTGAGTATTAATTTTAAACATACGACCTTGGGAGTCCGTTGAAAATTAATACGCAGCCAGCAATTCCGTTCCGGCTGAGACAAAAGCTTACCGGCCGAGACAAATATAGTGCTTTTCTCAAAATGGTGCGAGAAAACAAAATAAATACAGATAAGATTTATAATATGTTAAAACCGAATTCTAGCACTGCCGCCTTTTTCATTTTTTAATAAAAAACTAGAAAAAGTGTATTTTTCTTCCGTAAACGCCATAAGCTATTTGAGGCAACTAAAAAGTCGGGATAAGTCGTAGCTAATGTAATTTCGTTTTGGCTGTTTAGGACCTATGCCAGTTTTTAAATGGTCGCTTTGACGTTTTTTAAGTTTGTATCCCGACAAATAAAGAAAGTTCATACAGCATGTCGAAAAACAGAGCCGGCAACATTTTTTTTAATTTTTGACTGACCATAAACCCGGCCCTTTGCGTCCTGATTTTTTATCAATAAATACAAGATTCTAGACCATTTTTGAGGAAAGGATATTTATTTTCAAATTAACGCACTCTAATATCATATCGGATAATTCTATATTGACAGGTAACTATTTAGCATTTCAGTAATCTGACTGGTTTGGTTGGATTATATTTTGCAATTTGAAAATTTCACCCTTTAATGTGTACTATTGACTTTTATAAGTATGTGTGAAGTGGCGTAAATAAGCGACTTTAATTGCGACTATAAGTATAACGTGCTTTTGTAGCAGTCTCTTTGTCTAAAGTATCACTAAAACCATATAATAACCATTTTTAAAGCCTTCATTTAAGTACATCACGGCGCGCTAGCAACGCAACGGTCCGGTAGTTCGGAACAATGATATAAGCATTGCACGAATAAAAAATACAAAAAAATCTTCATTAAACCAACCTCTAAAACTGAAATATTTCCGATTTCTCCAAATTAATCGCCCTTACTTTGATGTAAAACGATGTTCCATTCAAACTGGAAAAAAAAAAAGATTTGTTAACAGTAGCAGTAGCCCATATGTTTATAGCTGCTAGTTACATAAATCGGAGGATGGACAAACTGAGGGCAACTAATATTTATGCAAAATAAGTTAGTATAATTTTGGTTACTGCTAAGCAGAATTTGGTTATATCTCAAGTAGTTTAGTTGAACTATTTTTATACAGTGAATCCAACTTTAAATTTACAATGATATCATCCATTTATTAATTCAGGCCTGGACTTAGAGGGCCAGGGCCCCTAGGCACTTGGTATTTGGGGCGTTTCCCCTATCGGAAACGTTTTTTAACAAATTAAATAGTAGGAAGTAGTATTTTAAGTGACAAATAGGGAGAACATAAGTATGGTGCAAGTCCTACTTCTGGGACTGGGCCCCCTAGGCTGGCTGGGCCCCTAGGCTCATCATCCTAGGTAAATACGGCACTGTTTAGTATCTATTGTTAAAACGCTAAAACATTTGCGACCATGCCAATGTTCTTTTCACCGCATCTGTGATTCACGCTATGGACACCCGTTGAATGCATTATGGTCCCAAGAATGACCAGAGACTTATTGTCTTATTGTTTTAACACATGTTAATTTTCGGCTTAACATCTGCTACTACCCGGCCGAGTTAAGTTTGCCCCTGATATCTATGGCATCGCTTACAAATGGCGCGCAAACTGAACGGGTCTTACTTATGTTTCTTGGAACTGGGTCGCAATTTTTTGAACACGGGTATGTTAGCGAAAAAATAATATGAATGGGAGGGGAGACAAGGGTAGTTTTGAGTTTTATAAAAACTGCAAAACATGTGTTGCAAATTTAAAGCTGGCTAGGTAAAGGAAATGCTTACAATCGCAATATTAAGTATGATATTAGTCAGATCGATTTGAAATTAGTTTTTAAGGATGTAATATAAATCACTGAACCATATAATACTTAAAATACATTTTATAACTGTTAAATTGAACATTTTAGCGGCAAAGGAACTATTATGATTTTTGCTTCGAGAGCAATCATTTTAACAAAGTTTTAGTGGTTCAAATGATTTGAAACTTGAATTGAACGCGTAAAAGACATTACGTTACTACATCAAGCAAAAAGTTTTATAAAAATACCGTTATTTTTCTAGAAATCAGGCGTCAAATATGTCCCCATTTGACGGCCGTTTATTATAGTTTCCCGGCTGCCTACAGAGTTGAAAATAGTCTCATTTAAAAGAGTTAATCATGAGTAATAAGAAGGTTAAAGAATCAAATTTGGCCTATAACACTTTTTTTGAGTTATGGAGCAAAATTTCAGATCAGTTTAATATGGTCTAGCTATGTGATTTGAAACAAAATTGGCCCGCCAATCGCGACAGAGCTCAAGGGTAACCACTGGCGTAACTGACCCATTGTATCATTTTCCCACAACCATTGTATGCCTACTGTATAATTGCTATATTATAGCTGTTAAAATTGTTTTACGCCTGACGTAAGAACCGAGTATGCCAGTAATTAATATAGTTACGAAATCCTTGGTCGATGTGATTCAATAGAAGATTATTGAAAGCCTGGGATTTCCGTATGATTTATAGTTTATAAGTTGTATTAAACAATAGACGAGTCCTCGCGCCAAGAAATTAAAATACAATTAGGAAAAAAATGTACTTATGCGATTGGAGTTTGCTAAATTTACTCGTGCCACGCCAGGGTCAGTCTCCGAGCGTTCTAACCGCGTGGTTCTAGCTTCATTTCCTTTTCACAACACCAGAGCCAGTAGTTTTAATTATGATGTAACTAGGAGTGCACTCGGAAGTAGCTTCGGAATACATAAAAAATAGACTTCCAACAATCATATCTATTATACTTAACAATACATATTTGTAGGAATGGGAATGACGAAATAAACAAACGCCTCGCCCGATACCAACGCGCAACGCTGAATTTTCACCGGCCGGCCAACAAGTTGTTGTACCAAACACCTCGAACAACTTATAAGATACTTTTTACCTGACTACGGTTAAAAAAATACGTGGACAAAGTTGCACCTACTAGTAAACAAAAAAAAATATATTTTTTATGTTTGTACTAGTAGGTTTTATTATGACTATTTTTAGTCACATGCATTTCATATTAAAAATTACAAAGACATAAATTCCACTTGGTTAATGTTTTGAAGGCAGAAAGTCACACAAGTATCAATTGCAGATAAGTCATTATTATACTAGCAATAAAAGACAGAGGTAGACGGTGGTATCTTGTACCTGACACGGTTTACAAGTACGTGACGAAACATATTCTTGACTGCATTGACTGCATCGGGTGCAAACGCTTAAGAGGCCTTATTCCTTTTAAAAATATTTTTATTCATATTATGACAAATATGTATATTGATAATTTCAACCAACTTTTTGAAGTGAAATAATACTTTTCCCCGAGTTCTAGGTAGTAACATAGTTATTTCATGCTTTAATTGCGTGCAGCCGAAAATAAGTTGAAAAAGCGAATTTTCCGCGTGAATTTTGTCAATTTCGAGTAGTTTTTGAAACAAAAATTATCATTGAAACATTCATTCAGCATTCTTGAATGGATAAGGAGCCTTAAAAACATTCCTTGGAATGAAAAACCACCTTTTTTATTGCTGGTTTAAAACTAGTAAGTACCTAGCGCATTTTTAAAAACTAGTCCAAGAAATATTTGAATACAAATTGCATATAAGTAGTATCTGAACTTTGTAACAATATAGATAAATGACGTTACAATTGAAGCCCATACATAAGTAGGTACTGTAAAATACTGTAAAATCCAGTACAATCTAATATTATCACTGCTTCGTTTCCAACACACATAGTTTACGTTAAAGTTGCATCTGGTAACTAAGGCGTCGCATACAAATGGTGTCCAAACTTAACGTAGCCGGGCTACGAATAATAAGAATCGAGGTTTCGTTCTCGTCTGTTTCTGTTAATTTTAGGAACAGAATGGGAAAGAAATGTTCTCTGTTGAACCGTTTTGAATTATGCGCAAATTATTAAAGAATTTGTGTAACTAGGAGTTCGTTGGCGGCGGAAATTTGACCAAAAACAGACGCCTACTACATAATTTTTAATATAATAAGCACATAAATCGAAACGATACGACACAGGTCATTTTATCAGGTGCTAAAATTTCGTAAAGATTGGTTTAGTTTTGCAGAAGGAAACAGACGGAAACGAAACCACGATTTGTATGAAAAAATGGGTAGTATTATAAATAAATATCGGACAACCACACACAAATCAATATATGTACCTAGTTCCTAGTAGTAATAATATCTAGTAGGCTTGTTTTATGGGTCCTAGAAGACGATAAACACACTTATGTAGATAAATACAAACTTAAATACAAATAACATCCATGACCCAGACACAAATTCGAGTTCATCACACAAATATTTGCTCGTACCGGGATTCGAACCCAGGACCGTCGGCTCAGAAGATAGCCGTATACTCTGTTAACACTTGAGGCCCAATAAGTATGCCACGTAGTCCGAGTATAGGTTTTTGTTCCGAACAATCCTCACCGTTACCCAAAACGCGGTCGACCCGTTCACGGCCGCCTTACTTGGTCAATACCCAACTAGATACTAGGCCAATGGTCGGCAGCCGCCGGCCGATTCCTTGCGGCCCTTGAATTTTGCACCTATAGCTCAGTGCAAGTGTTTTTTTAACTAGCCAATGAGTAGATAAAGCGTCTGAGGTGCAAGAACATTTAATGGTATCTTATACCTAAGTACGCTAAACCAGAGAAAAACTACTAATAGATTACCAACAGATGGGTTATATTTTACGCATGACGAAATTCGTGGCAAGTCCGGATGTCCTCCAAGCAAGCATGCTCCACCGTCAGTTTTGGTTTCAGCTTGACGATGTGAAATTAGGTGTGTAATACTTCTTAGAAAAACAAATGGTATTAATGTGTACAATATCAAACAACATATTTCATATATTTTCATTTCTTATAAATACACTCGACATATTGCTTGTTTCGTTATACTATCATTAAGCATTCTAAGAAACGTTATACAATTTAAAATTTTACCTAACGTATGTTCGCTCTTAATAATATCATAATACTAACGACCTGCCCCGGCTTCACACGGGTGCAATGCTGATAAATTATGCATGTACTATACAGATAAAACTTTCTCTTGAAACACTCTATCTATAAAAAAAAATCCGTTGCGTCGGTTTTAAAGAT
Source organism: Apotomis turbidana (assembly GCA_905147355.2). Classification (NCBI taxonomy): domain Eukaryota; kingdom Metazoa; phylum Arthropoda; class Insecta; order Lepidoptera; family Tortricidae; genus Apotomis; species Apotomis turbidana. The sequence continues at coordinate 6,222,416 of LR990280.1, forward strand.
CTAAGCATACACAGGGTCAGACAGACACCAATCGACGTTGTTTTATGCTAAGTAGTGAGGCCAAATGATTTCCTAAGAAATAAGACGCACCCTCTGAAATGAAGTAAATGCTGAACTATATAGCATATTTTTTTATCAATCAGTAAACTCAACAAGTGCGGTCGACCTTAACCTCAATGCCCACTACATGTTGATCTAGTCTGAAGAAGTTGTTAATTGCTAGGCTATATAATATAGTAGGTCTGGCTGGCTCAAATTTTGCGGAAGAGCGGTTAAAAACGAATGGATTTAAATTGCGACACTTTCAAGCTAAGGGTACCACTTTGTCGCTTACCATAAGCGCTATAACAGTTATTTCCTCAAATTAGGTCCTGATGGCAAAGGATGAGGTCACAAATAACCTTTAGCTTACATAATATAATTAGTTTGTCTATAATGACCCCTAATAAACAAGTATCAATAGGTGTAATATACAGTTAACAGATAGATCTTAACAAGGCAATGACATATTGTACATCTTCATACATCATTAGTCAGGATGACACGATAGTTTCGGTCATCGACCTTTATGACGTAGCAAGATTCTCCGTTATTCTCATTGATTCACTCATCTAATAATTGGTACCGTACTCAATTAGATTATACGGGAAATTTTAAGTTTGAAATTGAGTCAGACTACTGGCGAATAATTCAAGACTGCCGATGACTATACAAAAAGTTGTGCAACCTTACGTAGAATATAACCAATAAATGCCTAAATCTATATAAATATTCAGGCCTCGCCATGTTGCGGATTTTTCGTGGTACTAATTCATTTTACTGGCAACGACAGATTTTTGGTAACTGACGTTGAAACTAAATGAATGCCACTGGTGTAAACAAAGAGGAAACAGGGCTAAATAATCCTCTAATTTTAAGTAATTTTTGCAAGAAGCTATCAACATTGATGAAAGTCAAGTCTTTACAATTGAGTTTAGTATTTATATTGCAAGAAGAACGAAGGATTGAGCATCATTTCGGTATTAGGTTGATGATAAATCCTTCACAAATCGCTACTGACGTTTAGTAATGCAAATATAGGTATAACGTATGCACATTATTGCCATATGAAAGCTGTTTGTAGCGCCACTATCCCTGGACTGGATCGACACTTGTTAGCCACTCAATTGCTTCGAATTTTGAGTTGGACTCTATTTTTATTTTAGGGCCTCAAATTAAAACATTAAAACCATTTAATATGTTTACGATATTTTATTCCCAAGTCAACAACAGACATGAAATAATGACATAAGCTTTTTAGAGTGCGCGCTCTAAGGTGCCAGCAGCTCTCACGTAGCTCTGCCCTCAAGCAAAGCGTACTGGTCGTCTGATGGTTCGGACTGACCTAGTACTTCTTGCAATATCATAAAATAAGAGCGGTGACAGGTAGCCGTAGGTACCAAAAGCAATCTAGTGGTTACGGGAAGAACTTTGCACAAATTGGTTTACCTACTCCCTAAATAAACACTGCTGGTGATATGGTAACTAGATGACAACATACATAGAAAAGCATCTACGATCCAGGAATGAGATATTTGTGCTCATCGTCATTACACAAATGGTTGTATCAGCCAGGAATCGAACCCAGGACCAGCATTAAAGAAGCTGCACTACAACGGACCCACTGCGTCGTCGATGAATAGGCAACTTAGGCTAGTTTCATCCGTCACTTCGATTCCCAAGAAATATTGGACACGTACTTTTTTATGTCATCAACAATTAAGAAGCTAAGGGAGATGCCACGAACTCAGTCTTAGCCCAAGTGGCGCGGCGCGCTATGCGTAGTATGTCTCGCTCACTCATGCCGGATCTCTCGCTCTACCGCCCGCCGCGCCGCTGTTCGTGCAGTCGAGGCTACTCCGATAGTTCGCTATTTTCCTTAAAGGAAAGAACATAATTATGAAACACTTTTTACTCGCAGAAAAAGATACTATTTATAAAGCGCACCAGTTTTATAAGTTGCGCTTCTAGTTATTTAACAAATAAAGCACCGTTTCATAAGTTGTTATCTGCAATACTTGTACTTCAAGACGGCACTGATTGGAACCTGATTTTATAATATGTATTTGAAATCACTTGTAGTTAGCGCGAGTTTTAATAACATTTATTTCAATCTTAAGGTTTAATGTCTGAAAGTATTGAGGAACAATTAAAAATGCTAAGAAATATCTTGAAAAACGGGACGCAATTTTCGTAGCAACTGAAATAGAGCTTCATTAAATAGACCTTGTTGGATAGCCAAAGATTTAAGATCAAAAAGGACCACACTTACCATATCGAAATATCGAAAATTACAGATGTTATACCACTAACGCCATCTATTGCCCACTAACTATAGTTGCGTGATTGTAATGGAAACGTTATTTATACTATTTTACACATTGGTCCTTTGAATACTCACACTAGGTACCTCGTCTAAATAAAATGGATTGTAAAAAATGGCAATCCATTCCATTCCGAGGACACCAAACTAATGTGATCAGAAAATACTTATATCAAAGACTAGCGCTAGATCTAGCTCTAGTCTTTTCATTATAATAACGAAATACATAACTCTCTTTTCTGCTTCTAAATTCAGCCTAATAAAAAGTATCCTAAAACCATCTATAGGGGTACCATTGGCAGGTAATGTGTAATTCGTCTAGTTTTCAGTTTATGAGTTTGTTCTACTTTTTTGACTTTTTGTATAACTTGCGGTTTGACCCTGAGATAGTTGCACTACAGGCAACTTTAATATGGGATAAATTTAGGTGCAGTAACATACTTCATGTATAGAGTAATTATTTGAGGTGAAAAAAAAATGACAGAGATAACAACACAACATATCGATCTAGTCGGTTTTATTTCAAATGTTAAGGATGTACACTAATCAGGATCTAATTACGATTAGAGATCAATAAAGCTTATATTGTCAAAAAATACTTTTTTTTATGAAAATGAGCTTGAATCCCACGAAAAAGAACATTTCCTCCATTTTAAAATCTCATAATAATTGTACAGAATGTACAGTCTGAACGAAACTCCGAACATATTTAATAAGAAAACTATGTGTATGTGTATTCCCAAGCAGCACATTAGTGAATTTTGCAGCTTATCTTATAGCTTTAAGTTCTAAATAAGTGGTTTAACAGTGTTTGATACAACTTATAGCTTTAAACACAACTCAAAACTGTATATGAGTTCATCCTATCACTTGTAGTTGCATATGAACGTTTTTTGTTTCTGCTTTATTACTTATGGTGGGATAAGGTCGATGTTGCTATTTAAAGTTGCATGCAGGTTCAAATTGTCACTCAATAAGAAGCAATAGTGCTATATAAGGCCCTAAAATCACTTATAAGCAACTTTTACATAAAAGTGGGAATATACCCTTATTTGGAACTAAAAGTTGCAAATGACTGGTATAATAGCGAAGTATATCACCAATAGTGGCTAAAAAAATAATTTTACGGCTCTTCTGGAACCAAATATTATTGCAACTTTAAGGCCTAAGAAGTACCTTATTGCCACTCCAACGCATAAATAGGTCTCAATAGGAGGTTCTTGGAACCAAAAGCAGTTATTTTCACTTATTTCAAACCACTAACGAACTAAAAGTTCTATTATTGTTCCTATTGCGCCTTGAATTCCGCCGAATGAAAAAAAAACCGGCCAAGAGCATGTCGGGCCATGCTCAGCATAGGGTTCCGTAGTTGCCCAGAAAATTATGAAATATTGCGATAGTTTTCATTAAAAGTAATTATAAGACCTCATGTCCATGATTTTTTCCAAATTTGTTTGGAGACCCCTATTATTAAAGACCTATTCAACGACACCCCACACTAGTGTTGAAAATAAAAAAGAAACCACCCCCACTTTAGGTGTTCGAGAGGAGGAGGATTTTTTTTTGTTTTTATTTTACCGTTTTACCGTATCTTACATACATATAGTCATACCAAATTTCAGCTTTCTAGTACTAATGATCACGGAGCTAAGCCGCGGACGGACAGACGGACATGGCGAAACTATAAGGGTTCCTAGTTGACTACGGAACCCTAAAAAGTTAAAAGATGTGGTAGTTATCATCGACAGGTTGTCGATACTTTAAGGTATATTATGGAGATGGACACAGAAGATACCGATACACCATGAAGTTGTTAATCAGAAATCCAAAGAAGATACAGTAGCCGGCAAGCTTTTAGAGACCTTGACTGCCCAGTAGCCGATTTACGTACAAATGTACATGCGCAGATCCGCCATTTTTTATAAAAGTTTGCCGGCACATGTACTTGTACTGTTGAAAGGTAATTATGATTAGAATTTTGGCAAAAATTACCTGTATGATACAAAAGAAATAATTTTAAGACGGGCTTACCCCCATGGACCTTACTTATTTTAAAAACAGAATACCTACCAATTGGGTAAAAAGAAGCCACAAAATTTTTAGCCCGGCCCAAATGAAGAAGTTATGGGTTCGAGTCCCGCCCACGGTTGCAATTTAGTAAAGTTATCAAAAAATGGAAGCAAGTTCTCTCAAAGATTTGCTTACAAAGACAACTTGGGATTTCGCAGCAGTATTGAGGACCCCTAATTCACGAGCACGTGCGATCTACAAAAGAGCAATAATTACTATTGGTAATAGCATTCACTGCTTTGCCACTCGCAAGATACAAATAAGTAATTTTTAGACCTGAAAGTTCCAAATGGGGAACAAATAAGTAAAAATAAACACCGTAAGATCTTTTTTGTTTCGCCATGTTTACAAATAGGATTCCTTAAAATTCATTATTTTAACCAGAATTTTGTCACACTCACGCATAATCACAGACTTTTGATAGTTGTGACGATGTTACTTTAACATTTCACGTAAACTACAATCATTAGGTCAGGTTTTTAACAGTTTTATTTCTTATCAGTATCTATTCCTTATTTGATTTAGCACTCTCTTTTTTAATATTCCTGATCAAATCAAAGGCGCATCGAAATTTACTAAGAAACCATACCATAGTTTCAAAGTAACAAAACATTCGCAAGAATTTCGTGCTTATTTCAATGCCTGTATAACGTGAAGTTTTAATCACTCATCCAAAATTAATATGGCAGATCACATATTACTTTTAATAAACACAACTTTGACAGTTGCCACGCCACTCAGATACTTTGGCGACTCATTTATCACTCATTGACCGAACTGAAATTGTTTTCATTCGTTCACTGGCTTCACTGCGCATAACTTTCACCCATAGTTCTAATTACCACTTAAGGTATTTGTGAGATCTCTTATGGATTCTATTTAGCACCAAAAATAGGCTGCAATTTTTCTCCTTTTGGTTCTATACTGGTGGCATAAGGGTTCTTGCCACCTATATAGCACTTAGTCATGGTGGTAAATTTAACTTAAGCATCTAATTAGATATGATATACGAGCTATTTAGACCAAGTTGTGCTACTTGGGTTATCAATCAAATATGTATGAACTAAAATACACAATACATGTGTTAACTACAAAAATGACGACTTCAAATCGTCCTTAAAAGAGGCCTTATTCCTTTTAATATTTATATTTTTCATATTATGAGAAATGTAGATATGATATACGATAAATTCACTTTTTGAAGTGTACTTTTCCCTGAGTTCTAGATAGTAACATGCTTTCATCGCGTGCCGTCGAAAATACCTATTTTCTCCGTGAATTTTGTCAATTTCGAGTTTTGAAACAAAAATTATTAATGAAAATTTTTAAATGCAGGCTTCAAATATATACCAATAAATCGCAAAACTAAAACAGTCAACATTTTTGAACGGATAAAAAGCCTTAACACCAACTACATACTTAATCATATATTATACTGCGTAGATTATTGAAGTCAAAGATTATTTAGTCTGGAAACATAACAACGTCATAACAGACGCTTTAAAGCATTGATCACACTGTATTACGTCCCCTGTCATTAACGAATATCGATGCGCAGTCAAGCGTAATGCCTGGATACCTACGACTTTACCCCCTTATGCTATGTCTCCACTGGTGAACTTCACTGGCGCTTTGTTTAAAGGCTCCTCTACACAATGGGCCATCATGGGCCATGATAAGGGACGCAGCTATACGACAGGACAAGACAGCAGTATCGCTTGTCTCCTCTAACGTATAGCTGCTTCCCTTATCATGGCCCATGATGACTGATGAGCCTTTAGTCATCAACATGTCGTCACGCTACCAATAAAAATAAAATAAAAAATGTCATCCCGCTTGCATCGTATAAACACACATGCTGCATAACTGCATATACAGCCCTTTTTCAGGTTATTACAGCTGTGTAAGGGCTTTTACAACCTGCGCGGTGCTTGTGTTGCTGAATGTACTTTGTTGTAGCTATTTCTTTCACCAATAGAAATTAAATGAGCTGGTTCGTTTATTTCTTTATTTAAATTTTGTTGCAAAAATACAGAAGTAAAAGTACCTACAAATGGCGGACTTAATGCCATGAGGCATTCTGTACCAGTCAACCACAAGGTCAAACAGAGACATTATTGGTGCGGGGAGGGTGTACAACAATACGTGTATGCACACGATGCAAATGTCGAAACAAAATACACTAGTTACGTTGATAAATACATATTTATGGGAATACATATATATGTTTATCACGTGATAAATAAGTGACAAAGCATCTGTCACTCACACTCGCATTTTGTCAAACCGTGACGGATGCTTTGTCACTTATTTATTGCGTGATAAAAGCAACAGTCATAGACCTGCATAACTACATTATATATTATACTTAATATTGATTGATTGATTGATGAAAAAAACCTTTCGATACGACTATGAGATGTACTAAGTTAAAATTGTCTTTTAAGATTTAATTGTATCGCTACTTTGGTATAAGAGCGTGATAAAAACGAGCGCAATCATGGTCAAGGGTAGCGCGTAAAGAACGTCAAATCAGACCAATGTGGACAGACAGACGAACAGTATTTTCACACCGTTTTAAAAAAAAATTAAATATGTTGATAATTCATTTATTTTTTAGTTTAAGTTTTTTTATTATGTTGTGTATTATGCATATTATCATTAAGTCCCTATTGAATAAATAATTTGCTATGTAGACATAGCTTTACATGTGCTTTTACACGTGCTCATTATTATAATAAAACAGGAATTAATCGTGACGTTAGTTCATAAAGGGACTTCCTTCCGAGACCATGAATTCGACACATCGAGGTGATAAGTCTCGCCAGTAAAATAAATTACTTAGTACCACTAAATCTGCAATGTGGCGTGGGTTGTTAAACCTCCTGTTGGTTCATGTAATTAAACAGTGTACATCCCTAATGGCTTATTTCTTTGCAAAGAGTGAAGGTGCAGACAAAGTTGCCCTTCTGGTCTCCATTAAAGTGTCTACTTGTCAACGCCGCACAATGCAGCTCGAATAGCAACAATGGATCTATAATACCATGATAACCCCTCTCGGCTTGGTATAGAAGCTATCGCAAAGTAATATTATGACATGGTTGGCGCAGTTTGTAGACACCTGCCTTGGCGGTCCTGGGTTCGAATCCCGGCCGGGGCAAATATTTGTGTGATGAACTCGAATATATTTGTTCCTAAGTTATGGATGTTAAGTAAGTAATAATTAATGTTGTGTAGTGTTCTGCCTTTTATTTCGCACAATATAGGATCAACTGACTCCCACATTTAATAAATTGATCGAAAAAGTTTCGCATTCTATAAATAAAAAACTGATTCGTTAAGATTGTTCTAAATGGCAGCATGAAAGTATCTGGGCTATTGCTGCAACGACAGGCAAGGTCGATGAATATGAGAAAAAACGCCACGCTCTTAAATAACAGGCTAGATAAAATCTTGGCATTTAGGTTTAACATTAAGTTAACTAAATTATAACTTTTACTAAAATAGCAATATCACAAAGAGTTCAGAGGCCCTAAACATGATGGTTACGTTTATCACGAGAAAAATAAGTGGCAAAGCATCTATCACCTCATACTTGCATTTGTCAAACTCTGAAACATTTTTGCCTGCATTTCTTTGTGTTGAGTTATGAAATATCGACGGATATTAACATAGTATGGAATCGGATGTCGGCAGTTTGTTAGCTCACTAATAAAAACGGTCTATAAGAGTTAGAGACAGATTTCCAAAAGGTTACATATCATTTAAAATTACGGGAACGTCGGTCGAATCGAAACTAGGGTTTACAGAACCGGGATATTTTAGTATGGTGGTACCGGGATTCAGGCACTCTTGAACCGAAATTGACAACCTTTAAAAATTTCAAATGGTGTTATTTTTAAACCAATTTCATTACTTTATTATCACAGAATCCAGAAGTTTTTTTATTTGGTTATAATGCACTAGTTTTGAAAATATAAAAAAGGTGAAAGCAGCGTCATCTACGAATCAACACTGAAATGACGACACCTTGTGGAAAAATGACAGTCGCAAACTACAAAGAGTGGTACAATTTCCATACGAAATCCGTTAGTAACAGTTCCGACTGTAAGATTTTCTGCGGCGACCAATTACTTCTCGCCTACGCACTTTTAGAATGAGGAACTTTTGGCGCGGGGGCACAGTTTTGTAGATTTATTTTAGTTTAATTTAATGTATTTTACATTTTAGTTCTTTAGTTTTATCTTTTTATTTCAATTTAAATTAATTCTCCTTTTTGTATTTTATTTTCTTGTCCCATTAAAATTCTTTCTATTGAAACTTTAATGATAATTTGATAAAATTCCCAATTAAGTCCTTTCTATAGCGGCAAACTTAACTGTTTTCACACATGATACCTTCTGCACGCGTGACATCGCTCTAACCCAGAAACATCACGACGTTACAGATCTCGGCTAAGTCGAATCGGCGTAACTAAAGCAATAATCCGTCTTTCTGTGTCGTGTCGAGAAACGTTCGGCCTTCACGAGTGGCCGAAATTGCGTCACGAGGCGCGATACGATCTCGTTGGCAAAAAAGGTTAAGTTTTGTACTACGTGGGTGCGGTGAATTGTTTAAATTGTTTAGTTTATTTTGATACACAATTGACAACATTTCATATTTTTAAGGCATTTCACATTTTATTACTTTTCTGAATTCTGCTTAAAAAGATGAAGTAATCTCTATTTTTATTTATTTTCTGAGTATTATTTATATTATTATTAATTTATAAAAACATACTCATTTTAAAATGTGGCAACACCAAAACCAGAACCTAATGGAACGGTTACTTTAGTCGGTTTTCTTATTTAAAAAAAACTTAATAAAACTCGGTATGCATCTGTCATCATCTGTCAACGTATCAAATAAAAAAATATATATATTTTATCGTTCCGGTTTGTGACTTAAGATGGCCGCATGCGTTTAAGTTGCGTTGTTTTGTTGCATTTTTGTTGTTCAATGTGTAGTATTGATAGCGTATTGTGCAGTGATCTAAAGTATGAGTGAATAGCTAATGAAGAATTCAACTTGAAGCGTTCATAGCCCTTCCTGGGTCAAGGCCCGATAGTCCGCGTGGTTTTTTGTAAATCGCTATCACTTTACAAAAAGCAAAACCTCACCGAACAACGGCAGGCTCTACGAGCAAACTTGAAATTGGCGAAATCATCATTAACTCTGATGGAAGCCATATTTTAAAATTAGAATTAGTAGAATATATTTTATCGTTCCGGTTTGTGACTTAAGATGGCCGCATGCGTTTAAGTTGCGTTGTTCATTATTTATTCATTTTTGTTGTTCAATGTGTAGTATTGATAGCGTATTGTGCAGTGATCTAACGTATGAGTGAACTTGAAATTGGCGAAATCATCATTAACCTGATGGAAGCCATATTTTAAAATTAGAATAGAATAGAATATTTTATCGCTCTTTGGTTTAGACAACAACCCTATTCAGCCCGTATTGTCTTAGATTGCAGTTATTTGATGTATTTTCTTATATTTCTTTAAATACAGAAGAATAAATTCAAAGTTTTTTTTTTTAAGGTACACGACATAAGGCCCTGTCGATCTCTATATTAATTTCCACCTGTTATAAATATGAAATGTTGTCAATTACACATTTAACTAGACGCACTGCATTCTAATAGCAATTTTCCAATGTGTAATTAATGAAATTAAAAAGCCTACCAAATAAATATTTCTTGGAAAATTCTTATTGTACCTACAAATAGATTGAGTTCCCAACTGAACTAAGCTCGTACTATATTTTCATTTAATGTATTTTTTTAGGGTTCCGTACCTCAAAAGGAAAAAACGGAACCCTTATAGGATCACTTTGTTGTCCGTCTGTCCGTCCGTCCGTCTGTCAAGACCCTTTTTCTCAGGAACGCGTGGAGGTATGAAGCTGAAATTTATATCAATTACTCAGGTCTACTGTCCCTTGAAGCTGTGAAAAAATCAAACTTCTAAGCCAACGCAATCAAAAGATACAGCCGTTTATGCCGCAAATTTTCGACACTTGCAAGGGAATCAAAACCTACAGGGTGCTTCCCGTGAACTCAGAATCTTGAAATTTGGTACGAAGCAACGTCTTATAGCATAGATAAAGGAATAATTACGAAAACCATAATTTTTTTTTTTAATACCTAACTTTGCACCTAATTTATATGGGGCGCTATACATACCAGGTGCAAACTTAACTTAACCACTTAGGGATGGAAAGTGTTTGTACGGAACCCTCGGTGCGCGAGTCCGACTCGCACTTGGCCGGTTTTTTCGTATTATGACAAATATATTGATAATTTTTGAAGTGAATAATACTTTTCCCTGATTTCTAGATACATAGCTATTTCATGCTTTCATTGCGTGCGTAGAAAAAACAATTTTCCGCGTGATTTTTTTTTAATTACTAGTTATTGAAACAAAAATTATCAAACTGTAGGTATTTATTTATATTATATATATATATATATATGTATATATATGTATATAATATATTAGATGTAATGTATGTATATATTTACATGAATAGCAAAATTATGTATAAGTATTATAATTGTTTTGTTAATGTGTTTAACAGTTTATTTTCAAATAAACAAATAAAAAAAACATATTTACAATATACAAATGATACTTATCATATAGCTAAAAGAGTTGATAAATACTAAATAAACTACTAATGCTAAATTAAAAATAATAGTATTATAAAAAGAACACCCCCTCCAGCAGCTCTGCCTGTGGCATGGTCCCCATTACAGTGTAGGTTTCAAATATATGTATACAAATAAATTGCAATGGCCCTAATGCAATGCAATAGAGATGTGTAGCTCGCGAGTGAGTGTTTCAAACGAGCTATATCATTTGGTTTAGCTCACTAGCTCTTTCACTCACTGAAGATTCAAGTAGCTCAGTAGGTATATCATCTATCATCTCAGTATTACTCGCTCCCTCTCGCTCATGAAATGAATGTTGCCATGCTGCCGTGAATCTAATTCATCGACATCTCTAGTTCTCTGCTTACTCGTGAACGATATAGTCTAAAGATCTACTGAGCTAAATGAGCTAAATGAGTGATACATATCTCGGTGAGCTAAAGACACATATCACTCTTTTCACTTTAGTGACACATTCTGCGCATTTCTTCAATGCAATGGTTCTAAATAGTAACATTGATATGTGTTAAGAAACATGTTTGATCATAGAAAAAAAATAATAAAACTATCAGCATTTTTGAACGGATAAGCAGCCCTAAGACCCTCTAAATGAAGATGTACATATACTTTTCGCGGGTCAATGAGGATTGATTTTATCACGCGATATATAAGTGACAAAGCATCCGTCACGGTTTGACACAATGTGAGACTCTAACCATAGTAATTTGAGCCTTTGGCCCGCTTCTGGCACCATAGGATTTAACCTAATATCATAGTCAGTTATGATATTTTTTTATAAGAATAAAAAATATGGTAGGTAATCGCTATGCAAGTGTTGAGGCCTAAATTTCTTTATAGTGTAGTCAGGAATGGTAGGTATAGGCGGATATTCATTAAAGAATATTTTATTTAACTTTAAATGTAAAACGTTTAATAATCAAAAGCACATCAGCAAACAAAAATAAATTAAACAATAAAATAATAACTAAACCTAAATTGATTATCTAATCAAAAAGCCCGTCCCGGATTGTTCCTGGCACACTTTAAATTAAAATAATACCTATATTATAAAAAAAAAAATAGAAATACAGAGCGTTGGTCATTCCGAGGATGGTTTAAAATTGACCGTCTTCCAATATCAAAAAAATATCAGCAATCACATTTTTTTTATTTATTACTGCTCTATAGTTGTAGCACAAGGCAACTTGAACGAAACAGACATGATTTCAACAGGTATGATTTACGCAGAAAACAATACCTATTCACGAGTTAGCGCCGAATTCTAAGCGTGTCGCGACATGAAAACTGCGGTACACCACCAATCACGAGAGAGGGCGATTTTACAAGGTCACGTATTTTTAAATCGACTACCAAGGGAAGACTATTCTTTCTTCTCACGTCACTATACCATGTTAGATTTTTTTATTATTCTCGGCGTATATGCGTACGTCATCATTCTTTTCTTATTTTATTTATGAAACATGACCATAACCAAATTAGTCTCATTATTTTTAATATGGGTGCATATTTCTTTTAATTAAACAAATCGATACAAAGAAAAATTTAGTAACCTGGCGGAAGAGACTCTTTATTTTGCTTAGTGATTAAATTAAACAAGATATACATTTATTTCGTTTCAATGGACAAAAATGTTCACAATTTCGTCAGTATCTTTTTTCTATGTCATAAGCTGGTAATAATTTCTACTATTAAGCAATTCAGAATATCTAAATCCCTGTACAACGTACAACAAACCACGATTCTTTAAAATTCGTCCAGCACAGAAAGAGAGTGATGAGTCCTCATTAAGGACTCTCAAACAGATAGATTGCATTGTAATCAATGCTCGTACAGAACAATAGAAAAGATTTACTGTTTCCCGGTTTCAAGATTCCCCCACAACCTCTCTCCATAGAAATATTTTTCAAGACACACTTAGAGTTATTTTTAAAACTGGAAGGTCTACATCGCCCACGTAAGCTATTTTCTCTAGTTGGGTAAAAATATCATAACCAGCTCTGTACCAAAATTGGTTCAAATTCTTCAGCCACTTCTGATGACGAGAAATATGAATATACAAAGAAAATATTACCAACAAATGGCGCTGTACGCCTGATTTTTCCTGAAATTATGACCTTTCTCTCCAGAGAAACCTGATTTCTAACACAATTTATGAATTTCATAATAGTTTAGAAATGTAATAGCTATAGATGAAAACATATCGCTGCCGCTCGCTCCATGCGCCCGCGACTCCGAATTAGGTTGACTTGGTCACGTGCGACGACAGTTCGTGACGGATCCGTCACGACGTCATCAACCGGAGAATAGCACACTGTGCCAGATACGTCTTAATTTAATGCGAATGTTTGTGCCGATGCATTAGACATTGTGCTTGTTCTGTGTTAGTACTGGAAACCTTTAACGTATAAAAAGAGCCGTATAACACTCATAGGCGAAAGTTTATGACTGTGTTTGAATGTTTGCTACTTCTTCTTCTTGAAGTAGTTGTATGGTTATTATACAAAGATCAAAGCACAAAGAAAAATTGAAATGCGTAACATGGCGGAACAGACCGGGAATTGAACCCGGTACCTCTGGATTACCGGTCCAGCGTGTTCTCTCCACAACCCTCACGCTAACCTTTCGATTTTTTCCTTATGCTTTGTGTGTCCATCATTTGAAATACTTTCTTTGTATAAATGGTTTAATATAAAAATTGTGGTGTGTACTCACATTAAGACATTAAAGCCTGACCAGAAATATATGAGGATTGTCAAGAGGGCGCTATTTATAATATTTATATGGCAACAATTTTCCAACCAATCGCAACCGCACTAAAGTGACCTTAGTTTAAATACCTGTCAGTTCCTATGGTAACCTCGTAGTATCATCTAATGGAATGCACTCTTCCTGACTGTTTTTCGTTTAGTAAACACGTGTACGCTTTATTTATAATATTACGTTCAAGACAGTGAATGGTTCTCGGCATTTTCTTCGGATATTATTAAATATTTGTCTTTTAAAGAGACCACTACGAATGACATTAACATTGTTGACAAACCATTGCAAAATCATTGCCAGTGTAAGAAATTAGTTCCAGTGAAATTCTGCAATATGGCGCATCCTCATATATTTCTGGTCAGGCTTTACATGTTTCGTAAATTTACAAATCTATATCAATTTTGAATTTGAGACCATCAGCTTGACGAAGTCTGAATTGATTTTGAGTTGATTTTCGACGTGTCATTTCAGTGGTATCGTTTTTGTTGATAGTTCTTGCCCCTAAGGATTAAGAAGTCGGTGGAGCAACTTCCATGTTTCTCTATCTCTTTCTTCTGTATCATTATTTCCCTTCCTCTCGCTCGTATCTCAATGGTTTTAGCAAAGTTCGACTTCTTTTACTCTTTCAAGTGCTTCCTCATACCTACATGTTTTTTTAGTCCAGCTTATTCTAAGTTTACCTTATATGAAAAAAAAGAAACAACACTGACACGAACAGTGTGCAAAAAAAAAGATCGGTTTCATGTGCCTGTCTTTGCCGTGTGGGATATTGCTGTCAACACCGGGTAACAGTACCCTTACCACGAGTTTTAGGCCGTGTTCAGACCGGGCTGACTGTCGGCCGCCCATTACCGCCCGAAGTGAGCGAACGTTACGCAGTTTCCATACATATTCACACATTCGGCGGCCGACAGTCAGCCCGATCTGAACACGGCCTTATAGTGACAGTAATCGCTGGCGACTGCGTAAAGGATTTGTATGGCGGATTGTAGCTCTATAAAGTGACCGCTAGGGGCACTACTATTCTCCATACGAATCATTTACGCTGTCGCTACCGAGTACGGTCACGTTAACCCATGGTAAGGTACAGGTTAAGACTGTTTTAATACTTAACGCTTTACATAAAATACAACCGTCGCAGCGTGACTCAGTTTTGTACTCAGCGTAGTTAACTGAAAAACATATCGTTTACATTAAACGACATTCTAAAATCTAATTCGATTGATATTTATAACCATAGGAAACTATTTGACCCAGGCAAGTTGTATCATGGCGATTAAAGGTAACAAAACATATGATATCAAGTTGGCGTTTCATTAATACACCATAATGTACGTCCTCTATCTCCAAGTACAGTGTACACACATGTATGTGCGTTCATATAACGAGTTGCCTATTAAATAATTATATGTCTTAATTTGTCGACCTCAAGACATTGCTTGATTACTCTCATTAATTCAAAATCTGTTTAGTTTCAATGCCGTGAGAACTTTTTGTTTCTTTCATATTGAACAAAGCTCGACCTTAGGGCCGAGGTGACCTTACCCGTTAACATCTAGTCCTTAACAGGGCAGTAATTAAAATAAATAAATATAAAGGGACAATCTTACACTAATCGACGTAGTTAGCAAAGCTTGTACAATGGGTACTAGAAGACGTTATACGTACCTAATGTAAGTATAAATACATAATATATAACATCCATGGTCCAGAAAGGAGTATTTGAGTTCATCACACAAATAATTGCCCTGGCCGGGATTCGAACCCAGGACCGTCGGCTCAGTAGGCAGGTGCAATACAAACTGCGCCAACCACGTCGTCAATTTGAGTGTAGACATTCCCGTTAGTGGGTTTCTACTCCCAATTAAAAGTCGGCTACAGTTACAGTCGTAAAATATAAAAAGTATGTAGGCATTTTGAGATATTACCAAATAAGCAATGTCTCAGATTTATCTCGGGTATATCACCATTAACTATGAGTAACCGTTTGAACGCCTTTACGACGATTTCAATAAAGAAGCTCAGTGCCGTTTTTTTATATACGAGTACATAGAGTTGCGTTATATTTAGCATGTTGGAAAAATAAATAAGTGTGTTCTAATGCATTTTTTTCTTGAACGTCAAATTGCGGGGTAGTTCCTGTTGCCTGTTACCCTATCACTATACAATACACTAGTAAAAAAAACCTCCCATCTGTTTTAGTACCATCGGACTACAAGTCTCAGTAGTCCGACTTTCTGAAGCATCGTACTACTTAGACGACAAAGTCTCAATAGTCCGATAATCGGACTAGATCATCGGACTACTGATACTAGGGGGATTTGCTTCACCGCTTGACGTTTAAAAGGTTTGAGATTCGAGCTGTATGAAGTATACTGTTTGTGCCTGATGCCTATCGCGTCGCAAATAAATGAGGCGCTATAACTTAACGCGGCCGAGTCCGGAATATCAGAGAGGTACATGTCTACACATGAATAGAATTAGGGTTCGTTTGTAATGGGTGTAATTATCATATTTACTTATGTGACTGTTCCAGAGTTGTTGTTTGAGAATTTTACATAATCGAGGCTAAAACATCAAAACTTAGTTTATGCTGAATGGGTTCGTTTGTAATGGGTGTAATTATCATATTTACTTATGTGACTGTTCCAGAGTTGTTGTTTGAGAATTTTACATAATCGAGGCTAAAACATCAAAACTTAGTTTATGCTGAACCATTGATACAAGCATCAAAAAAAAAGGAAGAAAAAAAGAAAGAAAAATGGAAATGCGCAACCTGACGGAAGAGACCTTCTTTCTTTCTTCTCTTCTTTCATTTATGCTTGTCATTATCATTATTCAGTGCCGTAAAACTACCCAACTAGAGTCCAATCATCCAACTATGGTCCAAAACAAAACTCGTTTAGTTTTATCAAAATCCATATTCTATCAGTGATTTTATACGTTTTTATTTTAGATTGTTTAACTATGTTGTTCACCTAAGAGTTTATTCATAATAATTGTCATAATATTAACGAGTAATTTTCGGATTAAATTGGACCATAGTTGTAAGGACTGGACTATAGTTGGGTAGTTTTACGGTGGTTATTCTTTTAAGTGCTATACTCGTATCTGGTTCCATAACTAGGTATTCTCTGGAGGCATATGATACTTGCTTTCGTCACGCGATAAATAAGTGTCACGTTTTGACAAATGCGAGTGTGAGTAACAGATGCTTTGTCACTTATTTATCACGAGATAAACGCAACCATCATAGGCCCCTGGTACATTTAGCGACGTCTGTGACTACGGAACTAAACCAACAGTTCTGTAACACTATTATGTTATCCTGGTTTCATAATGAGTACGTGAATACGGTCAGTTACCACGAGGACTCTCACAAATGGACACTAGGTTCAACTTCGATTGTAAATTCGAACGTGACTACAATATAATATGAGACGCATTAACTTATTTGGCTGCTTACAGCAATAAGAGAAAGTTTTATTTATTTGCATGTCGACAGATTTGGACTACATATGTTCAAACTTGCCAAAAACTCGTATTATGGATATACCAATTCATAAAAGCCGGTCAAGTGTGAGTCGGACTCGTGCCCCGAGTTTCGTACACGATAAAAGCACTGAATATTGCTTTAATTGTACCTATATTGCGCAACAAGGTTGGTAGATGAGGAATTAAGAACGAAGCCGAAGGCAGAGCTATAATGACTCGAGTTTGTAATTGCTTTACCACCAGAGTCACGTACGACGTTTTTGATCACACCTTTGATGAAATAAAACAAAGTAAGCAGTAAGGAGTTTAATACCAAAATATTTATAAAAGAATGTATGTAATATATTTAACAATTAGATATTTTTGCAGCTCATATTAATTATGCCTTTATTAAGTGCGACGTTTGTACCTTCCTTAATTGAGAACTAAAATGTGTTAGCAATACGGATGTCTCGTAGCAGTCTGGGTAGGTAAGTTGAGAAAACACGGCGAATTCAGAAAACAAAATTCACTCCAAATATAGGGTGACCTGAAATCAAATAAGGAAATAAATCGTTTAACTTGTACAATAGGACTCAGAATATAAAATCTCAATACAGCTCTTTAATAGAAAGTTTTCTATTGTTACATTCTGTACTGTCAGTATCGTTTGTTTCATGTTGTTGTTACAAAATATAATAATAATAACCCAAATGAAAAAATATAAATTAAAATATGATTGAAATACGTGTTTTTGTGTTTATAGACGTTTTTAATAATCATTAATTCATTATCTAAAGCATTAACACATTAAAGTAAAAATGTCTAAAACTATCAGAATTTTTAACGGGTAAAGAGCCTAAAGTAATTTTAGGTTGTATTTTTGTCAGACAGAAGCTATACTCGTAGCTATCTAGAAGGAAACGTCACATACCATGTGGGTCCTGTAACAGGAGCAAGAAATTAAAACAGATTTTAATCGTCAAACTGAACAACATCAGTTCAGAAACTTTTTTTTAAATACTGTTTTCATATGTTCATTATTTCAAACAAAGTAAATAGCATTTTCAATGTACGCCGTCCAACATTGACGTCGCCTTAGCATTGACATAGCTGTCACTTTACTAAATATCAAATGATTCGAAATATACTGCTTCTTTGAATAAACTAAAATTTACAGCTTTACATTAAAAATTAGTTATTTTTAACCGACTTCCAAAAAAGGAGGAGGTTCTCAATTCGAACTAATTTTTAAATTTTTTTGTATGTGTGTTACTCGATATCTCCGAGAACCGTGAACCGATTTTCAATTTTTTTTTTATCGAAAGGGTATAACTCCGAGTTGGTCCCATTGGCACTAAGTCGGGATCTGATGATGGAATCTTGGAGAAAACGAGGGAACTCTTCAAATGTTATAGGGACATGTACGGCGCTTTCGGTAATTTATTGATAAAGTCAAGAATTTACATTCAATAAATAGGATTTGGTGTAAGGAAGCTGATGATGAACACCACAGTTGGCCACTAGAACTTTACTTCTAAACGGCCAGTGTTTCGAAGGTAGCGATTAGATGTGCCGATTCTGATAGTTAAATTACTAGGAGGAAACAAATGTACATGGTGCTATTGAATACGGTTCCATAAAACTGGTCTGATGCTGGAACCGGAAAGGACCCTACAGAACACGGTAACCAAACAACGTAACCGAGTCGTGTTTGGTGTTACTGGAATTGTCCTGACAAGCATTCTGAGTACAGAAGACTTATTTTTTTATTAATCGACTTCTTAATCGATATTTATTATTAATCGACTTCTTAATCGATATTTATTATTAAACGACTTCTTAATCGATATTTATTACACAATAACAGTACAATATGTACATAACAGTTCTGGTGCTTAGACGAAAGTATTACAATTTAACACGTACCTTATTATGTTTTATTTATTTACAATCATTATTTATGCTTCAGGGTTAATTATAGAAGGCATCTCCTTAAAATTAAAATAATAATACCTATGTCAACTATGTTATATTTATATAATGTTTCAATATTTAACAATAATGTTTTATACGTGAAATATTATGTACCTACACTAAAGATATAATATCCTATCGGAAACGGAAATGTTTCGCCTCAGCATCACTCGTGATTCGACGCCTAATTTTATGGTTGGTAAGAAGCCACCACAGTTATTGACGTCCTTAGGGATAACGTTGTCTGGTGGCTTCCTACCATACGTTGCCGTCTCGCGAGATTCATCTACAGCGTTAAATGTGTAGACGCGGTGAGCTTTAGCGTTTTCAGTGGTCATTTTGTTATTGTATGCGTCTACCTGTCTAACTGTAGGGAAAATGCGGACAGCAGCTGCTCCGTCTGCAAAATCACCTGCCAAAGGTACATGTCGCCGCTCACATAATAATTCGAACTAATTTTTATTTGTATGTATGTTACTCGATATCTCCGAGAACCGTGAACCGATTTTGACGTGACAACGTCTTAAATTAGGTTGCGCTCGGAGTCACTCATGAAAAAGTGTAACGCCCGCTCACGTTACGAGGGCCGGTTGTCCCGCTAAAACTCGAGAACGGCTGAACCGATTTGACTAATTTAGTATTGAAATATTCGTGGAAGTCAAGGGAAGGTTTAAACGGTGAGAAAATATTGAATAAATGAGTGGAAAATAATAAAAAGGATAATTTTATATTCCCATACAAATACAAACTGTTCGTACTTACCTGTCAAACATATGTTGTCACGTAAAATCTTCGCCCGTAAAACCGACTTTACAGGCAACCATTTTTTTATTTATTTTTTTAATTGGAAAGGGTATAACTCCGAGTTGGTCCCGTCGGCACTAAGTCGGGATCTGAGAATGGAATCTTGGAGAAATCGAGGGAACTCTTCAAATGTTATAGGGACATGTACGGCGCTTTCGGTAATTTATTGATAAAGTCAAGAATTTACATTCAGTAAATAGGATTTGGTGTCAGGAAACTGATGATGAACACCACAGATGGCCACTAGAACTTTGATATGAATCACAAAACAGCAAAAAAAAAAAAATTAACAAAAAAAAGAACCGACTTCAGTAAAACTAAAAAACCAAAAATAAATAATTAGTTATTTTTAAAAGTTGTTTCATAAATGTTGTTCAGTTTGAGGGGTACAATCTATGTTTTAATTTATTGCTCCTGTTACAGGGCCCACCTGGTATAGGGATACGAGTCTAATTAGAAAATTAGGTCGTGAAATCCTTAACTTTGTCCACAGGAAATACCTAAATGTGTTTGACCCGTTTACTCCTGGTATTCCTCACTAAACCGTCATACGTTTTACCGTCAAACGTCAATATTTTCATAAATTAATTTAACATGATATATTTTCATAGAATTCATTAAAACAGCGCCAGCGAGTTGTAAAAGTAGATTGACTTCGTGATTTGTACATTAAGAACCTTTTAAGTGCTTCGAGTCGACCAAAAATACCTTTACAACTTTGAATCGTAATTCGTAGGCGCAAGCTTCAAATCGTTTGAATTATGATACGTGACTGAACAACAAAGCATAGCGAGATAGTTATCAGGATTAAATTACGTAATTTAGCGTCACTTCCGTCTTTTATTGTGAACAGCTTGTTCCTGCAAGAGAGTTCTTAAGAGGATATATCACACAAGTAGGCACGCGGGTGCGTAACGATGGCTGTAACAATTTTTGATATAACTTCAGTCGCTATAACGCTCATTTGATATAATTATTGAACAACACTTAATATATCAACATTTGATATAATTATTGTTTCATATACTGATCATTTTATCGAATAACATTTAATATAACATTCTTTAAGTATAATGCATATTTCTTCTAATGAATTTATGGTATAACGTTTATTTTATCTAACGTTCAAATGGCATAACGTATAGGGTATAGAGAAATAGGGGTGTGGGGGGGCGAAGCCCCCGCATTAAAAAAAACTTAAACCAAAAGTTCAATTAGAAACGTAGTTAGGTTAGGTTAAAAAAAAAGTTTGAACTGCATTCCCCAGAAAAAATGGACTGCTACCATAAAAGTAGGTTAGGTTAGGTTTGAACTGCATCCCCCAGAAAAAATACAAAATATACCACCTCATATTTATTTCATATGATTTGTATAGCAAATGAACATATATGATGGTTATAGGAAATAAGTGTAATAGTACCAAATAAAATTAGGTACGTTTGGTATAATTTAAAAATTTTACCAAACGTTTATTATTTAAAATGAGTGATTATACCCTGTGAAATTATATCAAATGTTGTTATATCCAACAAACCTATACCATTTATTTATATATATCGATCATTACACACCCGTAGCACACAGGCTCCGTAAGCACTTACACATTATAGGGTTTAGCGAGTTTTTTTTTTAGGAAATTCAACTCTGAACCTCTCTTAAACGTTGCATTAGGCTGCCAGGTGTACGAGAAAAATAATAATAAAAATATTCAATACTACTTTTAGCCCTCTACTGTCATCTTGAATATTATCATCGAAAATATTGAAATACCATTTCTTAAGTAAAAAAAAACTTTAGAGCTCAAGTAGAGGGCTAAAACATATTTAAAATAAGTAGTTTAACATATATAATAATATATATTCATAAATATCTTATCCTAAGGCTGATTACAAAGGTTCCAGGCTGATCAGACAACTTTTTTTTGTTCATATATCTACGCTCCACCCTATTACACAGCCTTTACACGGCTTAGAGTCATAATGGCTGTATAAGCTATTATACAGCCTGTTAGTTACTTGAATGCTCCTTCTCCCGGACTATCAGTTTACGTTAAGTTTTCATCTGGTAGTTATGGCGTCTGATACAAGTGAGGCCCAAACTTAACGTAACCGGCTTATACAAATCAAGGCATCGTTCTCATCTGAAACCAATCGCTCCATCAGGATTTTACTGCCCCCGATCGAATCGGATTTATACGGTGTGTATGCGCTTTAAGAGGAAAGATCACTCATTTTTCTACACAAATCGAGGTTACGTTCTCGTCTGTTTCCTCCTCCAAAACTTGACCAGACCTTGAGATCTTATATTTTTTAACCCTGACGTCTCAGTCTCGTGTAAGTTTCATTCTAACTAATATTTCAATACGAATCTGTAATTAGACAAACACCGCAAACACGTGACATTTAAAATTAGAATTTAAATTTTAACTAGCATAACAAAGTCGTATAAAATGAATTTATGGATAGTTTGTTTACATGATCTTCTAATGATATATGTTTTACACATAGAATCTCAAATGTGAATACAAAGTTAATTCATTTCATACGAAAGTATTGATACAATTTTAAATTTTATATTATACCATAAGCTAAAAATATCGAAAATATGACCAATTAACGAACCGACCTACCACAAAAAGTATCAGAACAAACGTCATCTTACTATAGTTGAAATTGTTTAAGCTGTCCGAATGCCACATGAGACCTTAACTTGTAAACGTGGCCCCGCAAAGCCACTGTTTTATACAAATACTGCATTACCCAAATATTTGTATCGTCGTCTAATACCCATAGTACAACCATTGCTTGGTTTGGGGCTAGATCTAAGTATTTTTTATTCATTTATTCAACAATAGCAGATTTGATCTGTCACTACGTACAAATTCATGCGAATACTTGGCCAAATGACGTAACCAGAAGCTATAAAAACCTAATAGAAAAGTACTCCGTTGCGTGCGGCTTGGCGGCAATTAGACACTGCAAATTACTTCATTACGCGTAATGGAACTATGCGGAATAGCTTATGATGCTTAAAATGGTCGCTTTGTCGGCTTGGGACTCGAGAAATTGGCCGTGTTCTATGAATCCTGGCGGGTCGATGATCTGATAACCATGCCAGTGGCACGATGATATTCCCGTTGGCGGGTCATGTACTCCCAATCTCAATGTGATTAACTGTTAGTAAGGTTCAATCAGACTTGTACCAGTTCTAGTCAAGCTTATCTAATAAAGTTATCTTTTTAGGATTCTGTGTCGTCCGCCAGTACCAGTAGGGTAGGTATAGCAGAAGTCCTAAAATTGATACCATTGCAGCGCACTTACTGGTTACGTATTCTATCGACGCCCTAGTGAGTAAAAATAGTATTATTTAGTTTCTGGAGAGGTTCAAAAGAAAGCGCCTAACGTCAGTCCTCTCTACGGTGTACCAGTGTGGCGCAGTTAAGGAGCTTTTGTACTATTTTTTTTTGTATGTATGTTAGAGTAATAAATATATGATTCTTAAAATATAGTCTATTCCATATGGCTTATTGCGCGTGACATCTGTCAACTCAGTACGTTTTATAACCTAAAAGTTAGTACAGGCTATACGTAGGCATTAAACCGCGCAGGAATGCATTAGTGGTATCTTTAAAAGCGGAGCCGGCATTTGTTTCTAGTTTTAAGCGGTAGTCCGAATCCGAAGGCTCGTTTAGTCTTTCATACCCGCTCTGGCCACTGAGCTAGGCGAGATGCATAAACGAATTTTACCATTCCCCAATTTCAAAGTAAAAGGCTCATATGTAGTTTATTTCATGACGCGTAAGTAATTGCCTTGCTGAAAGTCCGATAGACATTCCTAAAGCTTCCATGAATCCATTTCACCGGTACTTCATGTGAGGACTACAGTTGGAATACTTTTCAAACACATATTTGACACTTGTCCGTTGATGCTTGTAGTGATGTAGCAAAGACATAGTACCTTTGCCAAATATAACGATTATTCATCATGATCGGTAGATGGAATCGATTCCACTGACGATTTTTATCGAACGTGCTTTATGTTACCTGAATTAACTCGATGGCGCTAGTGTCGTCTCTTAATTTTTGAAGGTCCGAAATTTTTAGGAGGTACGTGATACCGAACTCTGAGGAGGTCGCCATATAGGACGGGATTGACTTTAATACGTATATGTCTGTGACTCACCAGAGTTTATTGTTGAGTTTAGGTTATAAATTTGTCTATTTACTTAATCGATTTCCTTCAATTTACTAAAATGTCACCTGAATCGAAACGAAAGATTTGGTCAATACAGCTTTTAAAAATAAAAGCAAGTAGTACGTAACTGTTTATGTAGTGTTTTATTATCGTTAAATACTTCAACACTGTGATAAGAAAAAAAATTACATAAACTTAATTGTATCAAACGGAAAGTAAAAAACATTCATTGCTTGTGTTTTTTATCAAATTCAATAGATTATGAATATGTACGTTTTATGGGTGCTGTCATGTGTCAAATATGACTTTAAAATGTCCTAGTTAAGATTTTAATGGTACTATTGTTAAAAAAGTGAGTGCAGTACTCGCCAATAAACTTCGTGTTTGGCGAATTTGTTGTAAATGTGTACCATGCTTTTTTGAAATAAAAAAATAAAAAATAATAATAATAATAACTTACTGTAGCTGCGCTACGCGATGTTACCCGGCCATTCCACGGCAACACTGCATTTTTTCGAGATAAAAAGTAAACTAAGTGTTAATCAAGAGTGTCAGCTACCTTCATACCAAAATTTATCAAAATTGGTCCAGCCGTTTGAGCGTGAAGTGACAAACATACTAACACATAAAGACATTAACATACTCACAAACTTTCGCCCTTATAATATTAGTGAATGAATGAATTAATGAATGGTTTATTTACATAAAATATGGTACAGCAGGTGTTACATAATAAAAGTTTCACATATTATGCCGCTGGCGCGACGTGTAAATATGCACAGGAGTCGATACTATTAACTGTATTAAAATCATAAGAATTAAAATAAATAAATAAATGTCCTATCTAAAGATAAGCTAATCTGCAATTATCATGTTAAATTAAATGCTACATAGTGTGATTACACTGATTACTGCTTTGGGTATCTGTGTAACTGGGTGTAAGTACGAGCTTAATTAGAGAGATCTTAACCTCAATTGATTATTAATTACCTACTAATCTGCTAAATAATTCTCAGCAATGTAATGTCAATTGGCCGATTAATTTAACTGAAACATAATAGAAACGCAAATTAATGTCGGCTAGGACTTATGGTATGCACGTGTAGCATACCGTTGTTCTAATATCCACAAAGTCACGTCATTTGGCGACGCGGTTGGCGCAGTTTGCAGACCCCTGCCTACTGAGCCGGCGGTCCCTGGTTCGAATCCCGGCCGGGGCAAATATTTGTGAGTTGAACTCGAATATTTGTTCTTGGGTCATGGATGTTATCTATATATGTATTTATATATATTATCGTCTAGTACCCATAGTACAAGCTTTGCTTAGTTTGGGACTAGGTCGATTTGTGTATGATTGTCCCATGATATTTATTTATTATTTATTTATTTAAAGTCTAAACATATATATTATTACATATATTTGAAAACTAGGAGGTGCCCGCAACTTCGTACGCGTATTTTTTTCTTTACCGTAGACATGTAAAAAGAATCCTATAACCATCTTTGGGTGCCCAACTATCCCTGTACCAAAATTGGTTAAAATTTGTCCAGTCGTTTCGGCGCGATAAGAGGACAATGGAAATTATAACCAAAAGATGGCGCCAGACTGGCATGCCGCCGCTCGCCCATACTAAACAAATGACGATCCTGCATCACGCTATTAATATTTTTCCTAAAATCATGACCCCTATCCATAGAAAACTGATTTTCATTGAATGTTGACAATTAGGAACTCCGTGGACTTTAGAACCACGGTATGGTACCAAAAATCCTAACCCTACTGTACAATATTAGCAGCATTTTCAATGTATTTCTCATGAATCTCGGAAATAAAACAAAATTATTATAATAACGCATTCTGCCATTAAAATATTACGGACTTATTACAAGGAAGAATAGTAAACAAGCGTTTGCTAAGACTTTACTTAACTAACTGATCGCCAATTGTAGAAATATGAGGGAAACCCGTTTTGTTTATAATAACGTATGTATTCATTATATGACGATATATCGTTCGACAAATACTACCTATCCATGGCCTTTCAATACCGTATGAGCACGACGGCTGATGAGTCAGGCGGAAAACTAAGTCACGGGAAGATCTGTAGAAGAACCAAAATAACCGATGTTTCTCATATTTTTATAATTCCAAGTTTGAAGCTCAAAATGTGTCTTTTATTTCCAGTGGAACGCCGCTGCGGGCACCCCGCCGTGCCGCCTAACGCGCGCGTGTCGCTCGTGAGCGATAGTGACATCGCGCCAGGAGCCGTCGCCACGTACGAATGTGACGATGGATATGAGCTGTTCGGAGCGAAGACTAGGGAATGCACGCTCCGGGGGGACTGGACCGCTGAGCCCCCTTTTTGTGGTAAGTACGGAACATATGTCTTCAGCTGTGACGTGGACAATCTAAAGTTACGAGATGGAAAGTTCATTGTGTCCCACTTGATGACTTCACTCTTGAATGAACACATGACTAGAGAGAGACTCGGACTTTTCACGCGGCGCCATTGCAACGTATGAATGTGACGATGGATACGAGCTGTTCGTTGGCGAAGACCAGGGAGTGTACGCTCCGTGAGAACTGGACCGTTGAGCCACCTTTTTGTGGTAAGTACGGAACATATGTCTTCAGCTGTGAGATCGCCATCTTGATCTCTGCAGGTGTGCAGTTACCTCCAGGTGCGACAGTTTATTGACATGATGGCTCGAGGCGCCAGAGTTTACTTTGCAGATTCCAATCAGCTTGTTTAGGACTAAGATTAGCGGTAAAAGCAGAGTTCCACCAATTCAAAACCATTAGCAAGACGGATTTGCTTTAAGCAGCTCTAAATTGACTGAATCCTTTGAATGCCAGGTAAAGTCCACAAACAAAGGGAGCTAAAATGTAAATCACCAGTATCAGTCGTGTATATCGCAAAAATAAGCATACTCAATTTGGGACTAGATTGACTTATTTGAGATTGACCGATATCTATTATATATTAAACTCAATTCTTTCCAACAGGAACCAATGTAGCATTCAGGAAACCCGCCAACCAGTCCACCACGGTGCGCGGCGGTGGGGCAGCCAACGGAAACGATGGCGAGAAGACAACGGAACATGATGGAAAGAGATGTACTGAGACACAGCGAGAAGCCAGCCCTTGGTGGCAGGTGGACCTGCTGAGGCACTATGCTGTGAAGGTAGTGAGGGTCACCACTAGAGGATGTTGTGGTAAGCACTGCTTTATTTTATCTAGAGTTATAAAAAGAAAACATTAAAAAAACATATAAACTTATACTAAAAGGTGGCTAAAACTATTAGAAAAACATGGCCCTTTTGGCAGCGTGCCCATCACACAAGCAGCATTCCCTCTCGAGTCTCGAGTCATTATATAGAGTATTGACCGCGCTTCTTTAACCTTATACTAGAGATGGTTGTAGCCAGAATTGGGTAGTTTCCTGGGTAAAATAAAACGTGATTATATTTGTTATCGTAAGGTGAAAAGTTTGTTGTAGAAAATTAATAAATTTATATTCAGGTTTTTAAGCAGTATGTTGCTTAAGGCAACAATTGGTCCCTCAGTTAGATTATCAAAAAACTTTGGATACGTACTTTTTCTTTTGTCAATCACTACATAGTATAAAGCAAAGTCGTTTCCTGCTGTCTGTCTGTCTGTTTGTCTGTCCCTATGTATGCTTAGATCTTTAAAAGTACGCAACGGATTTTTACGGTTTTTTTCATAGATAGAGTGATTCAAGAGGAAGGTTTAAATGTATAATACATGCATAATTTATCAGCATTGTACCCGTGCGAAGCCGGGGCCGGCCGCTAGTAAAATAATCAATAAACATGGATTACGTGCATCAAAGTTTGGGACTTGACGATCGTGAGTAGTGACGTCACGCCTTGATTAAAAATGTAGTGCGGCGTGACGTCACACGGATTTTACGGGCGAAAATACGGGTTAATTTTTTTTAATAATCTGACTGACTAAAGATGTTAGAGGAAACTAAACCTTTTCCATTACGGCATTCTCCCTGTTATAGTGTGGAGCTTGAAACCAATTATCTTTATTGACTTGGATAGATCTCTAAAGCGTTGTAAATTGTTTCGTTGTTCAATAGAGCAACAGTTGACTGTTGCTCTATTGAACAACGAAACAATGTGTGTAGGCATTATTTCTAGAATATAGATACACTTTGCAATACAATTTTAAAACTGTCACGAATATGTGGTCAATTAATTACTCGACGAACTTTTGACATTCCAATATAAAATTTCAGTGGTGAGGTCGTTTTCAATTATGTTTCCGTTTCAATGATATGCTCAGCCGAGTGTAAATAAAAGGTCATTATTGAAAACTCATATTGAAAGGTAATAATGTGGTATATGAACAATGTCATAACGCTTCATGTACCATTATGACAAAGGGTAATTGGACCATACTTGCTTCAGCGTTCATTATATAGCCTAGCACTCGATATTTACCTAGTATAAGGTCTTAGCAAATCCTAAACGCAAACATTTCCTTGATTACAAGTGAACACATCGAGTGCCTTGCAACCATATATAACGATGTCACCGGAGCCACAGTCGGCCGCCGGCCCTTGCGAATGCGGAGAAACTGCTGGAGTGTGAAGATTGCATTAGGTAGAGTTATTAGGCTGTGGTAGATCGATAGGTGCATTGCATAGAGCGAGGCATTTTGATGTCTGAGCCTGGGTCTGGTAGGTATGTTGTTCTATTACAGGATTTCTCAGAAATGGAGCAATCAACGCTCGTGTTGTTTGGTTCGATTTGGTTATTAAGTCCAGTTCAAACTATACAAATAACGAATTTGGTCCAGTGTGAATGTTTAATTCAAATATTCCCTTCATCCACCTTCGTAACCAATTTTGTAACTAACGACGAACAATGATTTTATTTTCATTTGTAACCAGGTTACTAACGAAGAATTCAATTTTGATTCTTAGTATTCATATGTAACTGGGTTAAAACAAAGAATGTTTAATTCTTCCTTCGTAACTGATTTACAAACGAAGAATTTTTATGTCCTCCTTCGTAGCTTACAAACAGATAACACTATGCAACAAAATTGTACCACTCAAGTGAGTTTCAGTTATTTCTTATAGAGTTTTTGACACTGAATATAAAATAGGTAATATTTGCTTTGTCTTTTAACGGGGTCGATTTTGTAGTTACCACGAGGGGTGCGCCATGAACACGCGCCGCGGGCCGCGATACTAGCAATACGCGCCAGCGTAGCGCGTCGTGAACATGTTCCTAGTTTCCGCTTTTGTTCGTTCAAAATCGACACGCATTCGTAAGTGGTCGTACGCATCGGTTATTTTACAGAAAAGACCAATAAAATATAGTTCACAGGGAGCTCTTGCAAAGGCCATAAGAGTGATAAATAAGAGGCCAAAATTGTATGCGATCCACGGCAGCCAAGTGTGGGTCGAACGCACGACCTCTGTTTAACTGGAACATTGCTCTTGCTATAGAAATGTGATATCACTACAAAAAAGGATCTACTAAATAAGCACTTTTCGAACACCAAAAAAAACCAGTTATGTTGTAATAATGTGAGGAAATCGTGTAAGTTTATATGTCCACTTTAGCAGTGTGCTCTATTTACTTTAAAAAAAACATTAGTTAGTGAAATTTAATGCAGCTTACACAATACACATAAGCCATGTCACAAGCACAATACGTAACAAATAACATTACCAATGCGTCACTCAAATTTCTATACTATTTTAAATGACGGACAGCACGTCGGGAGACGTAAACAAGGATCCTTATGATACGGCACTACGGTAAGAGCATCCATATCATGTTCCCACTATCGTCTGTCAGAATCAGATTAGTATTTAAGACAATCGTTGCACAATGAAGGTTCTTAAAGTCGAGTACCGCATTTTGTATTGTGTAACTGTCAATGGCGGGTGCGTCGTGTTAGATTAATTTTATGGAAAAGTAATTTCAACCAATCAAGGACAGTAGCCTTTTTTTTGAATAAATATGCTTATGTTCTCTTTATGAAATTCATTTGAGTTGAGTAAAGTTTTGAATATTTAAGTTCAGTAGCGGGTAGTGTAGAATGTTTCAAAAGTGCGTTGTTGTGATTTTGTCTGTGAAATTATATTAATTGACAGATTACAGAACGTGAGTATAATAGTAGTTTATCCAACTTCTACGTAATGAGAGGTCGCAAAATACGAGTGCGGTTTTATGAAACGAGCCGTAGGCGAGTTTCATAAAAGGATCACACGAGTGTTTTAAGACCTAATTATGTACAGTTACATACACTACTTTATCTACACACATATTCATAATCATTATCATAGATTTTCTTTTATGAAAATATGAAACACTCAGTCCTGCCAGTCAGTCCGCGGAGCAGAGGAACACATGAGGTGACTCGCGCGGCGGGGGAGGTCATCATTACAGTATCAATTTTGATCAAAATTGATACTGTAATGATGACTTTGCGGTGGCTGCGGTACTATTATGAAATGACATCTCTGATTTTGTCGCTGCCAAGAAATGTAGGTCCTTATACCTATAATATCTGAACTTGCTAGATAAAAAGTAATATTAATCTATTTTCTCTGTTGGCAGGTCATCAACCTCTGCAGGATCTTGAGATCAGAGTGGGAAACAGCAGCTCAGATCTCCAGAGGAATCCTCTATGCGCTTGGTTCCCCGGCACAATAGGTAAGTGTTAACTGAAAATCACGCTTATATTGTAAGGCGAAAGTTTGTGAATGTGTTCATGTTATTTCTTCACGCTTGACCTATTTTGATAGTATTTGTTATGGAGGTAGCTGACATCGTGTCTTAACATATAGGCTACTTTTTATCCCGAAAAAATTTTGTGTTCCCATGGGATGAGCGGGTAACACCGCGGAGCAGCTAGTAATATTATAAGGCGAAAGTTTGTGAGTGTCTTTCTATATTTGTTACTTATTCACGGTGAAACGGCTGGACCAATTTTGATAAAATTCGGTTTAGAGGTAGCTGACACCCTGTTTTAACACAGTCTACTTTTTATCATGAACGCGGGTAACACCATAAGTAAGTAATTCCATAACTTTGAAATGTCTAAATATTAGAACTTGTATATTTTGTTTTATTATAACACTCGTATCGTATTTAACATGAGTTAATGGTTCTATGATCGATGATCAGAACCACTATATAGTACATTACATCAGAGGCCGGGAATACGTTTTCACGACGAGGCATGTATAGTGCTTTTCTCAAACATACAATGAAATAAAAAAATATACTTCAAAGAACAACATTTTATTAATTGACAAATAGGACATTTTAGTCTAACAACCAACCTTTAAAAACAAAACCCGCTTTTTGTCAAACCAGCCAGCTGTATGAATGACCTTGTTGTTGAAACCAAAATAAAGTTACTTTGCAGGCCTAGGCCTGAAAAGCAGTATGAAATCCCTTTACAGTCCTCTCGAGTTGTTGCGCCCAAAAAGCGATACTTCCGAGCCTATTATAAGGAACGTAAAGACAATATTTCATTGCATGTTTGAGAAAAAGTATTTTTTCTGACAAAGTATAGCTACAAAACGCGCGGCACCTGAAATTAAACCAAACATACACAAACCGATGCATTTAATCAAGCTATATTTATTTACGATAAGAAAGAGGGTAATGCGTGCCCTCAAAACTGTGATGAAATAAATTGAAAGATCGCTATAGATAAAAGGCCAGGCAATGGATAAACGCAGGAAACTATATGAGTCTTATAGACGTATATTACGTTTTCAATCTACGCTTCATCGTCCTAAAACTACAAGTAGCTTTATCCCATTGCGGAATATTAACACATATTTTGCTTGTTGGTTTAACAGTTTCGCCATCGCATCTCGTTGTTAACCATAATAATTGAAAAAAAAAAATGTAGTCAGTTTAGTAAATTACGAGTAGTACATAATTTTTTTTGTGAACGCTTTGTCCGCCAACACTCCTTGGGATTTGAAGCCTACACTACACTACAAACTACGCCGGCCATATCGTATGACAATCAATTTGTCGGTTACCTATCTGAAACACTAATTTTTGTTTCCCATCTGTAACGTTTGACCGAAAGAGCTTTTTTTCAAAACTGTAATTTTTTCTGAATAATTACTAAACAAACCTAATTGGTTCTTTAAAACGATGTATATAAAACGCTGAAAATATTATGGGTTCCAGGAAAAAAAATACTTTGGTATGAAAATTTGGCGAAACGTTATAGATGAGAAACAATGTTTCGGAATAGTGTCAGGATACCCTTTGTCGGGATGATTTGTCAATATTTAGTTGACAAGAGGGTTCTAAATTGGAACAGCAGCATTCTGGCAGCGAATTAATAAGGTCCATTGTTCTTCGGGCTGGCATTGAAGCGGCAGACACCTTGCGCTGGCACACAATTGATGCGCAATCACGCGTCACGCTGGGAGTGTTGACAAGACGGAGCATCTGCTATGGAAATCGGGTTATCATAAAGTACGAGTATTTTGGATGAAGTAATTATTTTAAACGACCTCAAAAAACGGAGAAGGGTCTGTACCCGGAAGAAGAAAAAAGGGACCATTACTAAGACTCCACTGTCCGTCTGTCTGTCTGTCACCAGGCTGTAGCTCATGAACCGTTATAGACCGTCTATAGTTGATGTATTTCGGTAGCCGCTACAACAACAAATTGTAAAAACAGAGTAAAATAAATATTTAAGTGGGATTCCCATACAACGAACGCGATCGGTTGCGTTAACTTTGCACCTAAATTATATCCGGCGCCATATATACCAGGTGGAAACTTAACTTAACCCGGCCATTCAAGATGGGATCAACTCGTGTTTGTACGGAACCCTCCTTTTATTGAAAATATTTTAAATGTTTATATATTTTCTAAAGAATATGTATTTAAACTTTGCGGAAAAATCGATACCCAATTTAAAATCAATTTGAAACTTCCAGACTCGGACCTCTTAACCTACTAAAATTCCAAAAAGTTCCAACAACTTTAAAAAACTTAATTTGAACCCCTGATGTAACTAAAAATCGTGGCGAACTACGACGACCAAAAACAGGGGCGCTGCATATAGGTTTAGCACACCTGCGCTGCCGAGGGTCGGGGCGGCCTTGAAAGTTTGTTTCGTTCGACTGTTTCGAGGCTCCTTAAGGTCTTCGCACATTATAACAACTCAACGGCGACTCGATTCTATGCCAAATATTGAAATTTAAGCCCTATGTCATATTTACTAGGTTTAATTTCAAAAAATGTACGACGCGTCGTCCACTCCTCGTCCACTACTAATATCATTTTTTGAAATTAAACCTAGTAAATATGACGAGTGCTAGACCTTTATTCTTATTTTTTTTTTTATTATGACAAATATATTGATTAAAGTCTGACCAGAAATATATGAGGACTGTCAAGAGGGCGCTATTTATAAGATTTATATGGCCTATACCTATCGAGCATCTCAGTGCTTTAGCCTTTCCGCTAGACTCTACAGCTAAAATACACATCTAACAGGTGTACGACAAAAAAAATCATTAATAGGTATTCTTTTAAACATGTCAGGGATGTTCAGCCCTCACTACTCGGTCGGACTGTGTGGGTTCATCCGCTAATGGGATCATCTCCGCGCCACAGAAGTGAAACCAATAGGTATTTAACGTCGAGTTTTGACGACGCGGTTGGCTCAGTTTGTAGTGCAGCTGCTACCTGAGCCGGCGGTCCTGGGTTCGAATCCCGGCCAGGGCAAATATGTATGTGTTGAACTGGAATATTTGTTCCTGGGTCATGGATGTTATCTATAAATGTACAGCCTGTATATTGGATATAACCGCATACTTTACGGGGTCTTAGTATAGGCATTTATTAATATATTGCACCGTAAATTATTAAAAAAATCGAACTTTTTTATTTCCATATAAAATAATTCAGCACGCAATGTATTTGTTTGTTGTTGTTTGTCTGACAATTAACATCGTGATGTGACAACTGTCACTAGTAATAACTACGCCATACATTGCTGCTCAGAAAATTTTCTAAAATTAATTACGCTATGGCAGTTAACGCTAAATTAATAATTGTTATAAATATGAGATTATAGCACTAAAATCTCCGTCTGGCTTCAATTTGCGGTTATATCAAATATACACGCCGTATATCGTCGCCTAGTACCCATACAAGCTTTGCTTAGCTTGGGACTAAATCGATTTGTGTACTTAAGATTGTCCCTTAAGAGGGCACCAACGGGTTGGCTAGCTCTCTCTCTCACTGAGCGTAAGCGTGAGCGAGATGGAAGTGCGTGCTCGGAAGCGCGGAAATCATGTTTTTTGAGTTGTGTCATAAACGTGTGCATTTTATATCGAAAATAGTTTTAGAGTTTTTGAGAACTTATAATTGTGCATCTATTAAGCTAAAAAACATTGTTAAAAACGGAAGGGTTTTGAAGATACAACCGAAAATATCTAAAAAAAAGGGTTATGTTTGAGAGATAAAAGTATCGAGAAAATTATTACCAATCGTGTTTTCACGTTGACAAGATTGAAGAAAAACTGTTTTCTTATTTCCAAGGGACAGATTTTTAATCACTATGGATGTTGAGATCTAGGATCATTCACCTGACGAATTTTGCATGGGTGGGCTCTTAATATTTATTTATTTATTAGTACTGTTCAGTTTGGGTGGATTTTTCCTTGCACGCCGCTTATTTGCACGCTTACGGCGACGAAACAATAGGGAAGCCAGCCAAGTGCCGACCCTTGAGTCGGCACTTGGCTGGCTCAAAAGGACCGCGGTCACGCAATTTGGATCAATCTATTACGACCTATGTTATTTAATTCGGAAACCATTTATAAGAATACGGTTCTTATACCGCAATTTCCGAAAAAGAATTAATAATAAATAAATAAATAAAATACCTTTTATTTCTTAGTATAGTCATCGATACAGTTCAGAACTGGGTTTTAACAATATTCGCAAGTTAACTAAATTTTATAATTACTTATTTTAACACCACACTAGACCCCTTTATAAGGTAAAGGCTTCCGCCAGAGATCTCCATACATTTCTGTCCTGGGCCCTCCATATCCAGTTAGGCCCTGCTACCTGGACAATATCATCAACCCAGCGCGACAGTGGCCGACCCTTCTTTCGCCTACCCGCTGGACCTTTCCAAGATGTAGCATGCAATTTCCGAAATAATAGTACATTACTGCAAACGCCGTGAAAGAAGGGCTTGCCGGGTGAGTAGACCGTAGGGAGGCCGGATAGTGATACGAAGTCGGCAATCCCTTTTCACGGCTAAGGAATGTAAGTATAACGCCTTTCTCAAACATATGCAATTAAATAAACAAATACACCACTCAATAAAATGTAATTCAGCTGTTTAGCCTGTCCATGAACACAGAAGCCATGTTTAAAAAAAAACTTCCCAGCCTAGGCCTTCAATTTTGTATAAAATTCCTTTACAGTTCTCTCGAGTTGTTCCGCCCGAAACGAGGTACTTCGAAGCCTGTTATAACGCACGTTATAAGGACGTTTTATTGCATGTTTGAGAAAAGTAGATTGTGTCAATATGACACCAGATATTAAATTTCCTACTATCATTTTATACATGCTATTTTCCAGCCATATTCACTTGTGACGTCACTGCAAAGTACTTACTTGGGAGTAAAACAATGAACACATCTACTTAATTGGGTTACAGTTGAAATATGTATGAAAATAAGTTTCTGTCAAAAATGACATTTTAGTGGCAAGCTTTTATAGCCGACTGTACTTTTCTTTAGATATCCAACTGAAAAATAATATATATGTCAAAATCAAAGATATATCAAATGCTCACTGAGACGATTCTAAAGAGCCCAAGTTCGATAGGATTGCTTTTTCTATTATAGAGTTCCTATGGCCACCTTGCGGCTCCATCATCAAATCAGCCCCATGGTACCATATTATTGCATTGTCATCAAAGTTAAGTAAGTATACAAAATTTCAGCTCAATCGGTGGACGATATCTGCTTCAAAATTGAGTTGCAAGATTTCACCCGAACAAACATACTTAGATACATACATTGCAAGTTAAATAAAAGCTTTTAAAAAAGTCGTTATTTTTCCGTTAGTTGAGTTTCTTTGGCCCAGGTCGGAAAAGCCCCATCCAGTGATGTCGCCATAGGTTTTAGTTACGCCACTGGTAGCTTGGCCGTAGTTGAAAGTAGATGTTCTGTATTGAAGTATTTGATGCTTCAACAATAAGCATAGAAGCGAGTTCACTTAATTTCTTTTTAACTCGGAAACGGCTTGCGTAAATTAATAAAACAATACCTTTAGTAACCATTTCGCAATAATTTTCTTTTCTTCTAGCAATGTTTGTTGTTAGCGAATCAAAAGGGT
Source organism: Apotomis turbidana (assembly GCA_905147355.2). Taxonomy (NCBI): domain Eukaryota; kingdom Metazoa; phylum Arthropoda; class Insecta; order Lepidoptera; family Tortricidae; genus Apotomis; species Apotomis turbidana. Next base: position 6,259,172 of record LR990280.1, read on the forward strand.
ACCTACAGCCTATTGAAGAAATACAGTGAATAGTATTGTTTTTGCAAAACAAGGTAAACATTGCGCATTTCTAAATGTTTTGTTCTTGCATTTACGAGGATATGAGAACAATTAAAATTTTCTTTGCGTGTTAATCTTTGTACGTACTTTTATAATAAAATTTTAACATAATTTTAACGTGTTTCTAAATAAAATATTAGTAACAAAAGCGCCATCTTTTCGTTCATTCGACACTGCTGTAAAATGAGTGTAATAAAGTAATAAATGTGAACATGCGAAATGCATATTCTCATAGATGACATACATACAATATACATAGTTTAGTTACATACCTATCAACATTGAGGTGTGTAGTTATTACGTCAATGCCTATCAAAAATAAAAAATAGGTACAGAGATCAAAACGAATGGGGTAATTGCAGGTGTGAGTAAAGTGCGTTTCTGCAGATCGAATGGTTAAGACGTTGGACCGGTAATCCAAAGATACCGGGTTCGAGTCCCGGTGTGAACCACATATGAGCGCAATTTAGCGACAGCAATTGAAGTTTATGTTATATGTTGTACCGTATAAAAAAATATATAGAAGTGCCAACTGTGCCAATGTCCTCTGATTTTCATTTAAAAGGTTATGGGCACAGCGTGCTTCCTCAGCGATAGGTAACATATAGCTGTAACGCGTTCGATCATCTTGTTTTAAAGACATTGCACTGCTTCTTCATAGCAATAGTACATTACTGCAGACGCCGGAAAAGAAGGGCTTGCTGGGTGAGTAGGTATAGGCGGCCCAGCGTAGGGAGGCCCTTTTCACGGCTAGGCATTCCCGTACCAATACCCGTATAAAAATTGCATACAATTTCGAGGAATATTGAACAGTATAACCATCTTATTTAAAATAAAATTACAAATATTTTGTATATTAAAACATTGCGGTTGTAACGGTCCGCGTTTATAGCTTGTCTTAAAACGCAAATCAATGAAAACACGTATGATCCCACAGTAAGCCCCAGTTGCACCGTTTTCTTTAGCTCTTACTCAACCAGTACGATATGGATCAGTCAATGAGATGAAAGCTGAACCGTGTTGCGCGCGTTCCCATGCTCTCTCTGAGAACGGACGCTTTTTAAACCCTAATGAATATGTTGGAATACGTCGCCTTTTAATTATGACTCATTATTGGTTCTCTTGCGAATTCAGGACGCAAACTCTGACTTTGAGATCCAACAAATGCGAACAGAGAAGCGAACTACGTCGTGTAGAAGAAAAAGAGATAACCATAGGTGACCATAGTCTCTTCTTTGCTTCTCCGTAATCTGGTAAAAGTATTCTATAACTATATGTGGATGAGCAGCTACCAGCATACCAAAAAATATTGAGATCGGTCCGAAGCTGTTTAAGCGTTATAAAAAGATAAAGATATTATTTTTTCCAATTCTATAATATTATACATAGATGTAAAGTCGTCACGCAGAATTGGCGCATTGTAAGTCAAGTCAAGTTGGGGAAAATCCGCTTTACTTATATAACCAATGTCGTATACTTAGTAGTTTTATATAGTTAGGTTTAAAAATGCGGAACAGATAATGAGAGCAACTACGCTACGCATCCATATTGATTCATTATTTTGTTAGATAATCAAGTTAAATTCGATGATTCGACGAAGGAAATAAGTTCCGACAAAATAACGATAATATCGTGATGAGTCTATTATTTCACATATTCTTCTATTCATTTCAATACTTTGTCGGTAATTCTCGACAAAATGAAATGGAGAGTTACCGTTGCTGGTAACGCCATCTATTGATTTCCATCGCCACGCACCTATTGCTTTTTTGTATCACTACGGTGCTGCTTAAAACTCGAAAGTAAAATAAATTTTGTAACAATTGTAACTAGTGAAATATCTAAATACACAACAACCTCCTTACTTTTTCTTTTACATTGGCGTGCACTGCGATTATTTACTTATACTCGTACCTCCACTATGCAATTCGCACATTCTCAAGTAAGGCTTCATTTAATCAAGCTTTTATTTCAAGAATAACGTTTGCTCTTGAATAGTTGAACATGAACATGAACATAGGCACCACACCCAGCCAGGTCGTAGCCTGACCCGGACAAGCCGGATACACCAGGGGGCACAGATTTATAAGGAGTGACACGCTCTGGGATGGGATAGGAGGGCCGACTAGCCGCAACCGGTCGACCACAATCAGCCGATTATGCAACCTTGAGCCAATATTGGAAGTTAGGTGAGGGGGGGGTAGAGCATCGGGGATGAGCGTTGGTGAGTTGTCGCGTGCTCTCGTTGGCGTCTTTGCGTGTTGTATTCGTATTTACAGTAGGCATGTTGGAGGAGATAAACGTTACCGGATGGTTCTATTTCTCATCTTTTGATTCCCTGCCGTGTCTTCTAGTTAATGTTTTTTTTTTCTTTGTTTCCGTCGTGATATAATTCTTTGTTCCTATCTGACGCAAGCTCTAACCACTCTGAAAGATTCTTGTTATACTTAATATTCTTGTACAGCGTGGTTTTTCAAGTGCATCTTCGATGGCCAGTTTTTCCTCTTTATGCCTTGGGCAGTAATAAATATGGGCTAGGAAGGCGTTTTATCCATGTGTGTGGGCTCCGGTCCTAGGTCTCTCGGGTCGTCGTCGCTTACTTCCTCAATGCTTGGGTAAATTTTCTTCCCATTTAGACGTTGGAACCATGAACCATGTTTCATGTTCGTCAGCTTGTCTTGAGAGTAGATTTTTATCTTGCTCGACGGATGGGTCTCTGCCTCTCCTGTCCTCTAATGGTTATTCGGCATTCCTTCTGCTGGTTTAATCAGTTTTATATTGCACCTGCATTCTTTGAGATTATTTTGTTCGTTCCATACCGGTTTTCTCCTGCTACTCAGGTTTATTTTAGGTATTTAGGGTGAAGTTCTATTCGCTGATGTTTTCATTATGCTGATGTTTTCATTATGACAATATTTCGGTATATCTGATACGTCTTAACATCGTGGCGGTTCTGTTTGTGTTGGTCTTTTTATCTGATGAGGTTGCTTATGATCATTATTTGGCTTATTTACGGCTTTTGCTACTGCTACGGGTGTTGTCTAATTGGAATTCCTCTGTTCTTATTAAGTCTGTATCTCGACGTTATTACCGTTGTTGTTTGGATGGAATGTGGTTTTCTCTAATTGGTGAAGGCCACTTCGCGTTCTTGCATCTTTACTCACGATGTGTGCACGTTAAAATCGTGTTTTTGTTTTCAATCTAACGATATTTTTGTATTTCTTTTTTTTGTGGTTGTTTCTTGCAGCGTGTCTGTAATATTCTGATACGTCTTTTCGTCGTCGCGGTTTTGTCTGTGTCGGTCTTGTTGTTGGATGAAGTTCTCTTCGCTGATGTTTTCCTTATGACGATGTTTCGGTATATCTTTTTTGTCGTTATATCTTGCAATATGTTATGGTCTTGTGGTTACAATGTTCTGAAACGTATTTTCACCGTCACGGTTTTGTTTGTGTCGGTCTTGTTGTTGGATGAAGTTCTCATCGCTGATGTTTTCATTATGGCGATATTTCGGTAATGATGTCTAATTGGAATTCCTCTGTTCTTATTAAGTCTGTATCTCGACGTTATTACCGTTGTTGTTTGGATGGAATGTGGTTTTCTCTAATTGGTGAAGGCCACTTCGCGTTCTTGCATCTTTACTCCCGATGTGTGCACGTTAAAATCGTGTTTTTGTTTTCAATCTAACGATATTTTTGTATTTCTTTTTTTTGTGGTTGTTTCTTGCAGCGTGTCTGTAATATTCTGATACGTCTTTTCGTCGTCGCGGTTTTGTTTGTGTCGGTCTTGTTGTTGGATGAAGTTCTCTTCGCTGATGTTTTCCTTATGACGATGTTTCGGTATATCTTTTTTGTGGTTATATCTTGCAATATGTTATGGTCTTGTGGTTACAATGTTCTGAAACGTATTTTCACCGTCACGGTTTTGTTTGTGTCGGTCTTGTTGTTGGATGAAGTTCTCTTCGCTGATGTTTTCATTATGGCGATATTTCGGTAATGATGTCTAATTGGAATTCCTCTGTTCTTATTAAGTCTTTATCTCCACGTTATTACCGTTGTTGTTTGGATGGAATGTGGTTTTCTCTAATTGGTGCAGGCCACGTCGCGTTCTTGCATTTTTATACCCGATGTGTGCGCGTTAAAATCATCTTGAGATATGGGTGTTTTTTTTTTTTTAGCTTGTGCTTTATGAGTTGGTGAAAGCGTTTCAGGTAATTTGTAGTTCTAGATCCATCCAACCAGAACGTTGTGATGATGAATGGGTTGTTCTGTTTTCAACGCCGAGTTTGTGTTGGTCTTGGCCCAATTTATCTTACGCTCACTGTTATTCTAATAAGAATGGCCAGGCTATTGGCGTTATTTCCGCTTTGACGCTATTTATTTATTAGATTCCTGAGTTGCGCTTTTAGATGGATTTCTTCTTCTGCATGTCTATGTGATGTGTCTTTATTTTTATTCTAGGAGCGCATGGATTTTTAATTTCTTCTTTGTAGTAATTACGGCTATAAACGAGGCCTGAGGTGCCTACCGCTTGCTTGATGTCTTGGGGGTGAAGCGTGTGCTGTTTTCGTTTTTAGAGTATTCGTAGTATTCTGCTGTTCATATAATATATATATATATCAGTTCTGCAATTTCAAGTCTTTGGTAATTTTGCTCCAAGTTATCATCCGCAAGATTCTTATGATCGCATGTCGCTTGATTTCATCATGTTGTTTTTCGTCAGCGTATTGCGTGAGGTTTCGGCGATCAAAAGTTAATCCGAACAAGTCGTTTGTTTGATGGACATCAGCTCGGAAAAGCAGTCACAATCTCAGAGTATGTTGATTATCGCCGCCTTGTTATCTTTTCTTTTAAGTTATGGTTGATTCCTATAACTCTGTTGTCTGGAGGCGTCCTGTTGAGAGAGCTTATGATCTAGATTGTTAGTAGTGTTGTCAGAGGTGTTTTGTGTGTTATAGGTTTTTTTGTAATGTGGGTTGATAGACACTGGCTATGTTGTATTGCGTTTCGGAGTTTTTTGTGTGTGGGTTGGGTATAGTTCTCTATTGCGATCGATGGAATAACTTTTAAATCTTTATGCGTCTACTTTGCTTTTTATGTTGCTATTGTTTCATGGATTGGCGAGCTTGTCTTTGTGTTGTACCGTAACCGTATGCACGCCAGATGTGGCTACTTTCTAGTCTTTCTACGATGGCGGAAACCTTTGGATTTGAATGAGCCCTTGTTTGGTTATGTTTTATATCTCAAGCATTCAAGTTTTAGTGAACGGTGTTGCGACTGATAGTAATAGAATAGCCGTGCGCCCTAACTTGCTTGTGTAGTATGTGCGGGTGTTATATTGGGCGAGTGTAACCGAAATATAAACTCTGATTATGTAGTATGTGTTCTGTTATGCCTATGCCCTTGGGTTTAGGGATAATTATTTTATAAAACTGCTTGGAAATAAATTGACAGTCTAAAGAGGCTACGCGTTTGCGTAGAATTGGAGGTCCTGTTGTTTTTAGGCGTAAGGACGCGATTATTGCTATTTTGGGGAATGGTTTTGTAATGGAGTTCATCGTTCCGAGGGGTAGCTATTTGAGTAAAGGTAATGTTTGACTCTATTGAGTGGACATTGCATTGTAGTGATTAAATTAGGATTTATGTATTTTGTCTGTTCTTGTTGGTTTATCGATGGGATTTGTGCGTTTTTGGGGTGAAAACAGTGCATCTAGATTGCGGGGCTTTTGTACATGTGTGAGACACAAGTGTGGCGCATCTATGAGGTAATGTTACTATTTATCGCAGACCTGAGGTCTGTCACTCGCGTATAGGTACAATGCAAATTATTTTAGTTACAAATTAGATTTGGTAAATAGCAGTGATTATGGAAAGATCTCACCGGGTTTTGATTTGGGACGCAGTGCTGTGCAATCGCCCTTTACCAAACGATTTGTTGTAGTCTCTTCATTGCTGCTACCTGCTGCCCGCACTAGGCTTACACTCACTACTTAGGCCATACGCTAAATAGATGCACTGCACTATATATAAACCGAAAATGTTGGGAGATATTTGGGGTACACGATAAATTTTTTCACTTCCTAGTATGCTACCAGGCACCATGGCGTGGATTTTGAACTTTATGACGGGGGTTTAGGCGAACAGATGGCCGGGCCGCTCCGGCTCGCTGTTTTTTGTGTCGCGAGGGGCTATTGTTTTGGGACAGAGATTCAAGTGGTCTTTTGGGTCGTTTGGGATGGCTCGGACAAATGCGACCGCTCGGTACCGCGGCTCAGACGAGACTCATAACGTTTGCTCTTGAATAGTTATGTCAAAAGTTCAAAACCCCTTTTGACATTACTATCCGATTAACGTTACTTTGTAATTATTAAATTCTTTGCTTTGAAATTCTCCTTTGTAAACCGCACTCGCTGATGGCCAAGATACAGGCTCAGCCTAGTTTGGTCACTGATGGATACTCGTAGTCTTGAAATGTAAAAAAGTGTTTTTTTTTTTGATACATGATTTTGTATTCTGGAGACCCCAGAACGCTTCGGGAGACCCGAGAGCTGGCGCTTACCTTTGCCAAAGAATATCTCTGACTATAAAAGATGTAATGCCGCCAGCATACTGAGGACACTCCGGGCAGGTACGGTGAGTTAGCCCCGCCCCCTGCCATCTATGACTTACGGATGCAGCCATATTAGGCTTCCAGCATATCAAAGAGAGAAAAAAAATAGCATACTGGGGACCATGCCGCAGGCGGACCTTTTGGATGGGGTATTCTTAAACCATTGATATAAAGATCAAAGCTTAAAGTAAAATTGAAATGAGTTACCTGGTTGTTGAGACCGGGAATCGAACCCAGTACCTCTGGATTGCCGATCCAGCGCGTTAACCTTTCCGCCACCTTAACTCCCAAGCAACCTATCGAATTTTTCCTTATGCTTTGTGTGTCGACTTTTTAATAGTTTATTTGAACAGCTTTACACCTTAGCCTGGGGTATTCTTATTATCACCCTTTTTTATAGGTTATTTAGAGTAAGCATACCTATTTCTTCTATGTAATTCAATGAATTGTGTAGAATTTAAACGAAATGGTTACCTACTTTTGCATATGTAATTGGTTAAATCCATCCTAAGACATTTTTAATTATTCCATTCTGTCCTCTCTCATTAATACAAATATGGCCTTTCGTCACTGTACCAATTCCCACGGGAACGGGAACGGGTTAGACTAGTCCTAATTTAAATTAGTTTTATACACATGACTAAGCTCTTAGACTTAGACCAATCAACATGCAATTTGGCAAGCTTGATGCTTCAGTGCCAAATTGCATGTTTGTATAGCTGAATTGCGATTACTTGGAGGTATTTATTATAGTAGAAAGCTAATCTTAGGAAAATTACATTTATTTTAAGCCCTATGGCGGTACGACTGCATATTAACTGTAGACACTCACGTGTAACGTTTTAAACCTGGGGTAAAGCTGAAAAGTATTTTTAGGGTTTTCCGCACCCAAAGGGTGCTAACGGGCTTAACGGAATCAACATGCAATTTGGCAAGCTTGATGCTTCAGTGCCAAATTGCATGTTGTCAGCAACAAAAGTGTCTGAGGAATGAATGGAGAACGAATGTCCAGCACCACAAGGGGTTTTACAACACACGCCATATTGCGGTTTTTTAGTGATACTAATTTATTGTACTGGCAACGGCAAATTTTTGGTAACGGACGTTGAAAGTCGGTGAATGTCACTGATGTACATAAAGAGGATACCGGACTAAATATTCCACAAATTTCGAGTAATTTTTGCATAATAAAGCCAAAACTATCCACAGTGATGAAAGTCAAGTTTTTTTTCAATAGGATTCAGTATTTATTTCGCAAGAAGAACGTAGAATTGAGCAGCATTCCGGTAAACAAAAATGAATTTGATTCATGACAAGTCCTAGACAAATATCTTTTGACGTTTAATAGAGCAAATAAATGACGTATACACATTATTGCCATATGAAAGCTGTTTGTAGCGCTCATAGCACCACTATCCCTGGGTCGGACCGACGCTTGCTAGGCTATAGCTTCATTTTAATTAAAGCGAATTCAAACTTCAAACATGCTATGTAAAGCGGATTCTCTGGAGCAGAATTCACTATTTCACACACTTTGCCGCAACTAGTTCGTCCCGTCGTCATCGACGCGTGATAAATATAATTAACTTCTCTTTTCGCGGTACAGTGATCGTTATCAACGTGCAATTTTCGTGGCAAAGTGTATGGTTGACAGAAAAAGCGAATATGCACTTATTTATTTTCTAGTTTTACACAATCACTATAAAACAAATACGTACCTACATAGGATTACATCTCTAGATATATATATATATTCCATGGGCCGCATATTCTATGGGCTTCATACTTTCGATTGGTATAGAATTTATCTAATAATCAAATGTATAAAAAAAAAAAAAAAATCATTAATTAAACATACCGTGGACTAAAATTTGTTAGGCAACCCATACCCATATGCAATATATTTATTGACATATTAAGTTAAATATAAAATACATTTCATCAAATAAACATCTCGGTGAAGGTCGTTCTTAAAGGGATCTTAGACTATAAAAATATTTTAGTTTAGGGCTATTATAGGTAGGCATGTTTCTATAATTAATGTATTAAGCGGTTTACACTCACGTGAAATTTATTAATTTTTGTGATAACTCATTTACGAAATTACCGTGCTGTACGGGTAGCACTAGCATTCCCTGATGAAGAGCTCTATTCGAGTTCAAAACATGTCAGGCCGTTCCTGATAAAATATGTCTCACGAAAGTTTTGATATCATTAAATATCTCCTCTTGGATTTCTGAAGTGCCCCGCTGCTGGGCAAAGGCTCTCGGTTAGATCTCCACAACTACCTATTGGCCGTTACTGCCAGCCAGTCAACTAGGAACGTATTTAAATCGTCCCGCCTCCTCTCTGGGAATCACGCTTTTTAATATAACGAGGGACAGTGAGATGTAGTTATATCACTAGTTAAAGTAATAGAAACACCTAACAGTGACACCCAAAGGTTTACGGTGACACCGCTTCTGCAAACAATATAGAAACAGAAATCTTATACATCTGATTTTTCTTTGTCAATAGCATTCGATACAATAAAGCCTGTATCGTACCAGGAAATTCTATTAACTAAGTACAGTTTACAAGTGAAGTTATTGGATCTTTTATTTGCGCTTGAATGTCGTCACAAACGAGGTGGATGTGTGGAGATGTGGGGGTAAGTGGAGGTACCGAGAAGCGTAGCTGCTCGAACACCAGGTCCGGGTATATTCAAACTAGATAAATAGAGCTGGTGAAAACCGGTTAACACCAGTTTCATGATTTGCAGTTGTTGGAAATAAAAAAAATCGTATAAATAACGCTATCCTTTTACAACACTTTTGCATAGCGCGGTTTTCCGACATTTTTTATTTGTTTTGAGTCTACTCGTTTTGCAGTATCTCCCAGAGATCAGTTACAGATGTCGGGCATTGTCTTCGGACTCTACGGTCGAGTTCATCCCATAAAAGTTCGATCGGGTTAAGGTCTGGGGATTGCGAAAGGTGCTATTTCGATGGAGGCTATTAATTTTTTTATTTGTTAGATATCCAATATAAATATTTTTTACATATAATAATACTTTATTAGTAGTATTGGCACGCGAGGACAGTCGTCCTTGAATTATGGAGGTTGTCAGATGCATTTAACGTCTGCACAATCTTACTGATTTCAGGTAGGTTCTCATTTTCAAAGTGGTTCTTGGTCCGTGGACGTTGAAGGCCTTATCCGTTCAATAAATGCTGAATATTTTAGATGTGTTTCTCTATGATCATAATCAAACATGTTTCTTAACATATTATCAATGTTACTAGTTTGAACAGGGCTATTGCGATTTATTGGTATATATCTGAAACCTACAGTTTGAGTTTTAAATTGATAATTTTTGTTTTGAAAAATAGGTATTCGAAATTGACAAAATTCACGCTGTAAACTGTTTTTTTTTAACTTATTTTTGACTGCGCGCAATGAAAGCATGAAATAGCAATGTTACTATCTAGAACTCAGGGAAAAGTATTATTTCACTTTAAAAATTGATTGAAACTATATATTGTCATAATATGAAAAAAAAACCATTTTAAAATGTAAGATAGGTAAACGAACGACTTCGAAAAAGGTGTTTCTCGAGTGTTGTATGAGTTTTGTAATATGAAATTTCCACAATGTAATAGGTAATTAACTTACTTAAACCACGCCCTTGAAGCTGATTTTTCGCCATACCGAAAGTGTTGAACCGTAAACGCACCAAAGCCACGCTCGCTTTCTAAACCTTTTCTACGATTGTCGGCAATTGATTAATTCCTTCCCACCGACCGCGGTGTCATAACGGATGAAAGTGGAATGCTGCTGAGAATCTTTGTTGCGTCGCTCGTAATTAGTAAGATTATGTTCGTGAGTACGCTCGTGTTCTGACTTTTGTCAATTACACCAAGAATATATTTTTTTATTTTTTACTAGCGACTTGCCCCGGCTTCAATACTTAATACTTATAAATTATGCATTTATTATGCAAATAAAACTTCCTCTTGAATCACTCTATAAAATCTCTAGAAAAACTCTATACCTTTATGTAGTTCCAAGCATACATAGGGAGAGACAGACACACAGGACAGACAGAAGCGACTTTGTTTTATACTATGTAGTGATTTTATTTATTTGGAACATCAACAGCATTACATAAAATATATAACAATACTTATAGCTAGAACATAAAGCCAATAACAGATGTCCACAGATTTTATTATTAACACATCCCGGGGCTTTTGATGCAGGAATGATTTGATGCCTACTATCGGGCTAGTGTCTAATCAGAGTATGATAATCACGGCTATCTAAAATCTATTGTAGATGTTCTAGTTTATTTTTATTTGTATGTTTGTTGAATATTTCGCCTGTTGACATTCAAAACTCACACAGTAACAAATACCTACTTAGAACAAAGCTCGTATCTCATTGTCAATCTACTTACTAGATACGAGGTTTCGTAGAGCAGTGACAGAAATTTTAATGAGTTTTTATTGTCACCAGGCTATTTATACTTATACGAGTATCAAAGGAAAAATATAAACTTAATGAGTATTGAAGTCATAAGGACTGTTCAGTTTACTAAGCGGACATACATAAGTCAATATAGATCCTTATATTAAAAACTGACTGATATGTACTGGCTGGTTATAAAATAAACATAAATAAGTCTATCAACTGCTGTATACTTTTTTTTATTGTCAAAATATTTTTCACGATGGAGCGAATTCATATTGGTGATCGCCTGATCGGAAATTAATCTTGCAAAAATGGTGTACAGGCCAATTTTCAATGCGGAAAATTGCGAATCAGTTGAAATGTTCCAAATCAGCCGTGTTTTAAATTTTACCGTTCTAATTAAATGTAGTGTTCTTGTGTAATATATTATTTTATTTTAATGTTGTTAGTAAGCATTCACCGTAAAAAGGTATATTTATAATAAGAAATCCTTAAATGAGCCTATTTTTTTATGTCCGCTTAGTAAATTGAACAGTCCTTAACTCCGCAAACATCAGACTCTTAGAAGTAAGTTTGCTCTTGGATTTTTATGCTTAAGTGTTAAGTAGTACAAGAATAGAACCAGTAGAAAAGTACAGATACTCTTGTAGACTAAAGAAAATACCTGTTGTTTGTAGTAGTGCATAACATTATAAACAATTTGAAGTTTCATATAGAAAAATGACTAATGATTAGAAGAGCATTCCATGAGTTTTTTTTACCTATTTGTATGACAGTAGTTTGTAATATTTTTCATATTGTTAGCCCTATGACTATGCCCTAATAGGTTAATTGATTTTTCTTAAACGTGCAATGAAATGTCGTCTTAATGTCTTCAATGCGTCATAATCATAACAGGCATCAAAGTATTATGTTTCGGGTGGAACAACTCGAGAGAACTGTAAAGGAACTTCATAAGAATTGAAGGCTTAAGCCCGAAAGTATTTTTTTAAATATGGCTGTATTCATGAACATGCTAAACTAAACAGGCTGTTTTTTTTTTTAAGTGGTGATTTTCTTTTTTTATCCGCATAAGTTTGAGTAAAGCACTATACATGCCTAGCCGTAAAGGGCTTGCCGGCTTCGTATCACTATCTGTCTGTACCTACTCGCCCGACAAGCCCATCTTTCCCCGTGTCTCCAGTAATCCACTATTACCCCGACCATCGATAACACTAATAAAAACTATGACGAACGAATACAAATATGTTATTTATCACAAGTTGCACACGAATCTAACTTTAGCATACTATACGAGTAATTAATGAATAACGAACAATCATCATCATCATATCAGCCTATAGACGTCCACTGCTGGAAGGCCTCCCCCAAAGTTCTCCACAACGATCGATCTTGCGCCGCCCTCATCCAATTTCTACCCGCGATCTTAACCAGGTCGTCGGTCCACCTTGTTGGAGGCCTTCCAACGCTGCGTCTTCCGGTCCGCGGTCGCCACTCAAGAACCTTTCTGCCCCAACGGCCATCGCTTCTACGAGCAATGTGCCCCGCCCACTTAAGTTTGGCGACTGTCTGAGCTATATCTACAACCTTGGTTCTCTTGCGTATCTCATCATTTCGAATTCGATCCCGCAAGAAGAACGAACAATGAATCAATTGTAAATAGTAAATGTAGAAGACGATGTTCTTCGGAGCACAGAGCCGGCTCATTCCTCGGCCAAAGGATTAGCTTGGCTATCCAGCGGGGGAAAGTAGCCGGCATCATGGGTACCCTGGACCTTGATCTTAGGGACATCGGATTTAGTTAGATACTCTGTAATATATTTAATACGTTAAGTTAGTAAGTGTATTATTATTATTTGTATTCACGATATTTATGTTAGGTTTAGTTTCGCTTAAATCGGATCTCAAGTCGTGCTCCACATGTACCCGGTGTTTAATGCCACCGAGGTTAAAATAGTAAGATTCAGTATTAAATGTTCGATTTTTGCTACCCCATTATTGGTGATTTACCCCGACGGGGTAATTACCCCTAGAAGCTTCGGAACCATTGAGTGAGACGATATTGTTAAGTCTCAATTTCGTAACAGTTCTTGGACTATTTAGCCAGCACCTGTAACGCATAGCTGAGCCGCAGATATCATATTATTACAAGGATGTTAACTCGCACCAAACATTTTATATACCTGATAACTTGATGTTTATGTACTTACCAAAATGTTCCTAGGTACACTTCGAAGGGGATGTATTCTTTACATGTACTACTTAACCGGTTTTTCGAAGCATCGCAGTTTACATAGTCGTGTATATTTACCTGAACTCTCATATTTATAATTTTGTTACGCAGACTGATTATAATTCCATGATTAGAGCAATAAAAATGATTTTATGCAAATATTAAGTAGTAATAAAATCCCGGCAGTACATTTATCACAGAGATAATATTAATTACGAATAACGTATTGTTGAGAATATATATATTTACCTACTGTATATATTTCAAGGAACTCAGCTTACAGTGCATTATCACCTAATGGATTTTGAAGCGTCTGTCTTTTCATGTTTTGACAATTTAAAATACTTCCACCAGGTTACGCATTTAAATTCTTCTTTTAGCTTTGATTTTTGTATTAATGGTTTTATATTCAAAAATTGTGGTGTGTACCCACATTAAAAAATTTGACATTACATCGCTATACGGTACATAGGAGAAAACAAAGTTGCTTCCTGCTGTCTGTCTGTCTGTCCCTATGAATGCTTAGATCTTTAAAACTCCGCAACGGATTTTGATGCGTTTCTTTTAATAGATTGAGTGGATCAAGAGGAAGGTTTTTATGTATAATACATGCATAATATAGCATTGCACTCGTACGAAGCCGGGCCGGGTCGCTAGTGTTTCATGAATTTACAATTTAAAATACTGTTTACTTTTACTGCGTGCGCAATGAGAATTATGTAAAATGTTTTGCTTTGTGGGCAGTAGTTATATAAGTTATGCATTATGACCGTCGTTTTTTACACCGATGCAGCGTTACATTATTAAAAACTAGTTGGAAAATGTATGCGTGGAATTAACATTAAATTACTATTGAAATGATTTATTGGCAGCCCGGTAATTTTTCGCCTTGGCAGCTCGAGGTCTTAATTTAATGAGATATAATTAGCAAGTAAAAATCGGCGATATCAAATATAGTTAGCAGACTAAGGACCAATTTATTTCTATTGAACTGTACTCGGCAGTTACAATTAAAATAGTATTATTTGCAATCGTTGCACAATGAAGGTTCTTAAAGACGAGTACCGCGCTTGCTGAGTGACCTTAGTGAGGTACGAGGTTTTAAGTTCTAATCGTGTAACTATTGCATACAATACTTTTTATACGAGCAAAACGCAGAAAAACATTTTTTAGTTTAATCGTCAATCCCCAGTATGATTTTTATTTTTGATGTAACCTTTTTCGTTTATCTCAAACTGACCTATTTAAAAAAAACATGATCGGGATGATCATGGCGGGTGCCTCGAGTTTGGTTACTTTTTAGGGTTCCGTAGCCAAATGGCAAAAAACGGAACCCTTATAGATTCGTCATGTCTGTCTGTCCGTCTCTCTGTCCGTCTGTCCGTCCGTATGTCACAGCCATTTTTTTCCGAAACTATAAGAGCTATACTGTTGAAACTTGGTAGGTAGATGTATTCTGTAAACCGCATTAAGAATTTGATGCAAAAATAAAAAAAAATATAATAGGTATATATTGGGGGCTCCCCATACTTAGAACTGAAACTCAATTTTTTTTTTTCATCAAACACCTACGAGTGGGGTATCTATGGATAGGTCTTCAAAAATGATATCGAGGTTTCTAAAATATTTTTTTTCTAAAAAGAATAGTTTGCGTGACAGACGCTTCCAAAGTGGAAAAAAGTTGCCCCCCCCCCCCCCCCCCCCCTCTAACACAGAGTATAATATCAAGATATAGACAGGTGTAAAAAGTCCGTTGTTATGATTTTGTCTGTGAAATTATGATTGACAGATTATGAGATTACAGTACAGTAAACGGCGATAAAGTTTGCACATCGATCTTTGGAAAGAGGCAATCGGCTAATTTCGACTTCGTATAGCGATATCTGTGTCGCACACACCATGACGTTTGTTTTGTCAGTCGTGGTTCAAATGCGAGAGAGTGCAGTCGCATACCCAAGTCAATATATATATAGAGTTGCTAAAACTTACACAAAATTAAATTTGTACTATGGCATCTATAGGGAAAAAGGTAATCCGTTACTTTGCCAGTCACGCGAAATTATCTACAATGTTTATAAATATTTTGTAACTGAAGCCGACCAATTTAAAAAACATGAGAATGTTAATGTAAGAAATTACACTTTTTGTCGATATTTAAACCCACATTTAAGTATCCTAGTTGTATAACATCAGTTGCTAATGCTCAGTCAACCCCTTTTAGGAATGTGGGCCTGAATATATATCATTTTTCCCCAACAAGAACATTATAGCAATAACTATATATAATTACATCGAGTTTTACAGCTCTATATATTCCACGTGAAATCAAAACAAAACAACAATAAAGTACTTAGTTCTAAATTCAAATTCTGATGAACGATTAATCTAATAATTGATGTACATGGAAATTAACATTCGTTTGTATTCGGAAATGCGATGATTGCCGATGTGCATTCTTTATCGCCGTTTACTGTACGCGAGTCCAATACTTTAGTATAATTTTTTTCATTAAAGAATCGATATCATTATTGGCCTTTTGCATTCATGAAATTTAAGAAAATATTTTAGTTACATAAATCGGAGGACTGACAAAAATAAGTTACGTAAAATTAGCATTATTTTGGTAAATAAATACTAAGTAAAATTAGGCTATTTCTCAAATAGTTAAACTAGATTTTTTTTTTCAATGTGTACGTGCTAACTCTAAAGTGGTTCAATTTATTAGCAGATATTATACCTTAAAGTTAGAAATGTGGCATTCTCGAGACAGTTTCCCGATACTTACTGCGTTTTCTATCATTTGGTACTCTTTGGAAGTTACAAAATCTAATAATGATTTGAAAGAAACTAAAAGTTATGCATATTTTTGTTGTTTATTACACTACTGGCAATTTTAATTTTAATCCTATCCTTGGATCTTAATACTCTTTTTTTTTATTTAGCCTGTGTGTATCCCACTGCTGGTCAAAGGCCTCGTCTTTTTCGCCAGCAGTCTAGGCGAAGAGCAAGTTCCAGCCAAGCGTTCACGAATGCGTACAGGTCATCCCGCTATCTCCTTTTCGTTCTGCCTCTGCTTCGGTAGCTATCCTGCATCCTTAATAATCGTATTTTTTTTTGTTTTTGCCACTACTGTACGTATGTATGATAATACCAAAATCATTACGACGGACATTGGCCAAAACGATGCAACAAAAATCTATACCGCTCTTACAAACAGGTAGCTGCCATGAAAAAATGCCTGGATCGCTCCGGGCTGCGTTTGACGTAACAAGTTGTTTCTTTTTTTCAAATAGGACGAGCCTGTGTTTTTCTATCTATGTTGATTTACACGTGATTGGCCGGGCGTTTCGTCTCCGTGTCGGCTTGACCAAAATTTATTTCGTATGTCCGGATGATTTCGGTAGAAAAATGCGATAGAGGTCGCATTTTTCTACCGGTTCTCGTGAAATTATGTGAGCAAGTTCAGTATTCTAATAGTTTTTTTTGTCGAGTTAGTTTTTAATTTTTTCAAAATGGTGGAGTTGTGGGTTTGTAATCGTAAAAACTCAATGTCATCCTCTACAGTATGAAGTCATTTGGGTTCTGGTAATTTAAAAATATTTAAATGGGCAAAAATGATTCTAATATGAATTTTCCGATTATATATTCATAAAATATATTTAGTGATCAGTGTCGATTAATTTGTATTGTGTTCAAAAAACTAGCCTAATGGAAATATCCAGCCAAATAAAATCTTGGGTATTAGAATTAGGGATATAACCACAAACCGAGAAACTGAGGGTAGATAATTGTGTATTTATTTATTTATTTACAAACAACTTGTCTTTAATTTACAATTTAAGTAAATATAAAAATAATAATTAACATAAAACCTTAAATAAAAATTAAAAACTAGACTTAAAAATAAACTATAGATAAAAAAATTGGCCCAAATCGCCGTCTATTGGTAGCGTGCCCAGAAGGCTGGCAGCATTGCCGCGTTGAATGGCAATGCTGATCCGCTGTGCGAGATATGAACCAGCCCTCTGATCACGCGTCAACTCGACTAACCTGCGGCTACACTCTTTAAAGACCCTGTGGGCGCTATCACCCCAGGGCCCCAGAGTCTCAACCCCAAACGGCTCAAATATGCAACCGCTATTAATGTTTGCATATTTGCGCCGCTTGAGGAGTTCGGCCGAATTTGCAGCCGAGCCAGCCTTTACAGCAGTGCCACGAAGATGGGACAGCGCCAGAGTATCAGCACAGGTCGCGTCCCAGACCAGCGGCTGTCCCATCTTCCATGGCACGAGGGTCATACCGTCGGGCCTCTTACCGTCATCGCGAGCGAGGCCGGTCGGTTCTAAAACAGCCGGCGCTCCCGCGCTGGCTAAGGCCTGACGGATGATGTCATTCAGGCTGGCATGGCGGGGGGCGCGCCCTGCGCTTCTGCCGCAGGATAGTCACACAACGCCAGCGATGTTGGGCCACACAGGCCACAAGTAGATAATTATATAAAAACGGTGATAAAAATAAAAAACCGGCCAAGTGCGAGTCGGACATGCGCACGAAGGGTTCCGTAACATCAAATAAAATAACTGACCGGGTTAGGTTAAATTTGCACCTGGTATGTATGTATGGCGTCGTCGTATACAATTTAGGTACAAAGTAGGTAAACGCAGCCGATCACGATTGTTGTATGGAATTATAGCGACAACATAAATACATCATCTGTCAAAATTTCAACTCTCTAGCTGTCACAGTTCATGAGATACAGCCTGCTGACAGACAGACGAGCGTACAGACAGTGGAGACTTAGTAATAGGGACCCGATTTTACGCTTTGGGTACGGAACCCTAAAAATACTATGCAAATGTGGCAGTAGGGGTGCGGCAAAGTGTGGTTCTGGGCTTTCTCTTAAATTCTTCTTGAAATATAATCACCTGTGTGTTTTGTTTCAGACGAAGGGGTAACGAAGACGTTCACTTGTGCTCGGCCGCTGGTCGGCCAGCACGTGTTCTTGCAGCTGGTAGGCGTCGAAGGATCACTCTCACTCTGCGAAGTAGAGGTCTTCACTACTGAAGGTAAGTTTGCAGTCTGCCTGGCGTTGTGTACGATCCACTTAAGCAAAACAATACTATTGTGGTTTTGTGTAATAGAAATGTTCTGCACCCCTGGCGTCTACCTGAATACCTGAGTCAGTTAAACGTTTTTTCTATTAAAGCCATTTTAACCCTTGGCATAGGCCACAGATATATAGTTAGTCTAACTATATATCTGTGGCATAGGCCTTAGAGTTGATAATCCACCAAAATGTACAATGCAACTTAGCACGCTTCTCTTGTATGACGACCGAGGTACAAAACCACAAAATAGTATTGTTTTGCTTAAGTGGATCGTACACAAGGCCAACTAACGGCTAGCATATATTGCCGCTTCGTTTGTCGCACGACTCAGCATCACCCTTCTTGCTCGCACGGTATTGTAAAGAATGTGACAGGTAATGTGTGTCGCGCGACAGACTCGCGTGTCACTGTTGTGCTAGGTGCAGGCCTTGGGCAAAGAAATAGAGGTCTTCACCACTGAATGTGACTGTCCGAGATGAATTTTTGTTTTAACTTTTGTATTTCATCATTAAATACACGATGATTCTTAATCGGTGATCAGGAGTCGAAAAATATTAATATCCAGCTAAATTTAAACTTAATAGGCGAGGTCTCGCGCAATTACCTCACTGTTTAATTAATTAAAAGTTAAAAGATAATTAAAACTAATAACCACTAGATACATGGTCATCCTACATAAATTATTGAAGTACGATACCTACGTCAAGTGCCATCGCTTTGGCGGGAAATTTTACGATATTTTTAATGTAATGACCATGACAATGACAAGCTATTACTCATAAATTGTCAATTGCCATTAAATTATTAGAGAGGTTGTAAGCTCACAGATACAGATTAGTAGGGTGCCAAGGAATTTAAGACTAAATTGGTTTTAAAATAAAAATTCTCATAGAAAAATAAGTTTGTTTTCATGTAATTATGACTTCAACGTGACCGCCATCAATTACTGAGTTAGAAAAGTCGGTACCTGATCACCGATTAAAAATCATCGTGTACACAATTAGATTTTAGGAATATGTTGTATCAGACAAGTAAGGACAAATGCACTAACGGTGTTGATTTTAATAGTACAGATGTTATACAAATAACGACAACTAAATATAGTTGTCTGGTTGTAAGATGGCAAATAGCAATCTGTACTTTTCGATATTTCAATATATATGGTAAGTATACCGGGTGTTTCCTGTAATAGGAGCGATAAATTAAAACATGGATTCTTCGCTTGAAACTGGACCACATTTGTTAAGCAACTTCTGAAAATAACGTGTATTAAATGATATTTTGTAGAATAATGTTTAGACAAAGAAGCAATGTATTGCGAAATGTCCGATATTAGTAGAGTGACAGCTATGTCAATGCTCAGGGAATGTCAACGTTGATATACATTGAAAATCCGATTTAATTTGTTTGAAATAATAAAATTGTGAAAACTGACGTTTTTTTAAGTTGCTGAACAAATGTTGTTCAGTTTAACGAGTAAAATCTATGTTTTAATTTATTGCTCTTATTACAGGAAACACCTGATATAGTATATTTGGTACCTATTATATTTGGTAGGTGTGCTTGCCCCGCTGGTGCACTTGTGCCGACTGAGCTAACGCAAAGATAGCTTGATAGGATAAAATTCGAGTTTCGATTGCGCTATTATTTCACATGAACTAAAATCCGTAGTAGGTACACAAGGCTCCTTATCCGTTGAAAAATGCTGATGGTATCAGACATTTTTTTCTATGACCAAACATGTTTCTTAACATATTATCAATGTTATTACTTAGAACAGGGCTATTAAGATTTATATATTTGAAACCTACAAAATTAGAATTTTTCATTTATAATTTTTGTTTCAAAAACTACTTGAAATTGACACGCAGAAAAGTGTTTTTGTTTCTCAAATTATTTTCGACTGCATGCAATGAAAGCATGAAATAGCTATGTTCCTTTCAAGAACTCAGGGAAAAGTATTATTTACTTTAAAAAGTTGGTTGAAATTATCAATACATTTGTCATAATATGAAAAAAATAAAATTTATAAGGAATAATAGGCCTCTTATCAATAAAGGTTATTGCTTCGTCAGCAGGTGCTAAGATTTGAACGGACTGACCATAATACGATTTTTTTTAGAATTCTCCAACGATCGGTGCGCGCCAGTGG
The DNA here is from genome assembly GCA_905147355.2 of Apotomis turbidana. Classification (NCBI taxonomy): domain Eukaryota; kingdom Metazoa; phylum Arthropoda; class Insecta; order Lepidoptera; family Tortricidae; genus Apotomis; species Apotomis turbidana. Next base: position 6,279,780 of record LR990280.1, read on the forward strand.
GAGTATCCGACGATGTGGAACTGGCAGCATTCTCTAGAAATTGCTACGAGTTCAATGTGGCCAAAGGGGGCAGTTTCGACGAGGCGCGGCAACAGTGTCACTCACACGGCGGCGACTTGATTCACGGCTTTCAGGTAACCTGTTGCTTCTTGGTATGAACGTGGAAAATTAATTCCACACTACTAACTGCTGCTTCAGCTGAGCTTTTTTTTGTTGTTAAACCTTCTTCTTTAGTCTTTGGATTGTTTATGTATTTTCCACTCAGAATCACGAGCCCTTTCGATCTAATTAATTACACATATTTTTTGTTTTTCCATTCCGTTACCGCTATAGTACGTTGTGTATGGAAATTGTAACGAAATGGAACGTAAAAATATTGGGGCACTTTTTTCTTAAAATAGGATCGAAACAGCTCGTGATTCTGAGTAGAAAATACCCAAAATATCCGAAATCTAAAACACAACAAAAAAATGGCAGACGGACAAAATCACTTCATTCCTAGCTCCTAACATATACATGTGTAAAATAGAGGCTTAAACATAACATTGAAAGACATAAAACAGTTTGATTGATCAATAACAATTTCCGATCGGAAACTGAGTCCACGCCGGCTCGACTATAACGACGTTCGAATTAGTCTCAGCCGACTTTATTGCGATAATGGGACAACTTTCTCGCGAAAGACCAGTAAGCCGTTCATAATAGGTTGCTTATTCATCCCTGGATATTGTTTATTAATGTGCATAGTTTTGAACACTCAAAAACCTCTGCATAAATTTCTTTATAAATTACGTACTGGCTACCCGAAAACGACGTAACAAAAAAGAACAATTTCCAAAAGAAGTTTGTCAGATGAAAATTTTACGTTGTTATCTTACTGTCGTATGTTCGCTATTACTTCTTCAATAAATAGTGTGTATTTTAAGTAGTGTTTTAACAGCTATAGAAGACATTATGATAGTCTATATGAATAATATGTCAACCTTAGAATAAGTGAGCCTAGAACGAGATTTATCATACGACAGATTTGCGAAAGATGAAGCCGCTTTTGGTTTTATGTGTGCGTGTGTAACGAATCATAGAGACATTTTGCTTGTGTCACATGAAACTAAGGCCATGAAGAGCCGAGGCTAACCAAAACTGGCTTCACTTTCAACCACTGACTAGGTTTCTGGGCATATTTATTCTAAGATGCCAGCATAAAGCCGATAAGTAATCGTCGCTTTTTACCCGGTGCGTGACAGCAAAGACCGGATGTTTTTGATGCGTATCTATTAGAGAGATGTTTTCTATTTGGCATATAACCTGGATTCCACGATGTCTGTTATTATAAAAATCTAAAATTTTACTAAAAATGTTTCTGTGAAGAGCGGTTATTATTTCAGGGACATTCTTAAAGAATTGTAACTAATTTTAGTAGAGGGATAGCCGGGCATCCAAAAATGGTTATAAAATAGCTTTTACACGACTTCGCTAAAAAAAAATTACGCGGCCGAAGTCACATGCTGTACCTTCTAGATGTAAACAAAATTCTTATTTCTCATAAAATTTGTACCTACTTCACAACGTCAAGCAACGGAAATTTTTACTCGAGCAAATATTCCGAATAACGAATAGATCGTGACCATTCAGGGAATCCGCTGCACTCTGTAAATTCATGCGAGCAAAATTTTCTAATATATTTCAATACGAAGCGGATGTGAATTTAACTAGAGAAGCCATTCCACCCACATGACTGCACATTATTGTCGTGTCGCCTCAGCAGACGACGACAGAGTCAGCGGGCAGTCGAGTCTATCAACTCTTCTTATAGTACATTACTGCAGACGCCGGAAAATAAGGGCTTGCCGGCCGTAGGGAGGCCAGATAGTGATACGAAGCCGGCAAGCCCTTTCACGGCTAAGGCATGTATAGTGCTTTTCTCAAACATATGCAATGAAATAAAAAAATACACTATAAAAAATAAAAGAAAACCCCGGGTATGGTAATAATAGATGGTGGTTGGTGGAGGTTAATGATAGTCGATGACGGATGTAGAAACTAGCTTCATTGATTAATACTTATGTTTATATACCAGGTGATAAATCCAAATGGGTCAGTAGGGAGAAGTTAGAAACTATAAGAGATAGGGAAATCTGATCTTAGGATCGATGGCGTTGATTTTAGATTTAATAAAAACTTTTATAGCTTCTAACTTCTCCATACTGACCCATTTGGATTGATCACCCTGTATAGGTACATTGGTTCCCTGATACAAGCGATATTCGTTTATGTAGCGGTAAACTATTATGTTAATGCTTTCGATAAATTACCCGTAGCCACATACTTCACTAGATTTCAAAAATTATTATTTATAATATACGTCGTAGGCGGTTCTCACACTGGTCACCTGCTACTTGGACTTATTTGGATAGACCGTACGCTCCTAATAAATTATATAACGTAATTTCTGTTAAAGGTGGTGGATAAAGATGTTAACTACTGAATAGAAAGAGAAGAAATATTTATTTGCATACAAACACACTTTGAGTCCATGTGACGAATTTTAACCACTTTTGGTATTTAGGATACTTTATACCTGACTACGATAAAGAAAATAGTTTTACGCGGACGGAGTAACAGGCATCTTGTAGTATTGTAATATAAGCAAAGATAATTAATTCTGTTACATTTATACTTTGTACGATCCTTAGTTAAGTTAGTCAGGTAATGAAATTAAACTATGTAAATGTAGAAATTAACTATGAATTAATGTCTACAGACATTATTTTATCGATGTTATTGTTAGTCTTATGTGGTTTACCCACTATTAAATCTATTATTTTCCTGGGGAAGTATTTAGAATTTAAGGTCAGTCGGAAATGTGCGTCTGCGTACAGATGTTATACTAGTAACACCATCTTACTTAATTTTTTTTATTCACAAGCTGACCGGCGGTTGACCTCAGTGTCACCTGATCGAAAGTGACTACGGGGTCGAGGATGTAGCTCGCCGGTTCAGTAATAAATAACCTATTCACTCGTACCTTGAAGATACCTAAATTATAATTTTCTGGAAATACACACGATGGGAGCGAGTTCCATTCCTTATTCCTTAGCAATTCGCATTAGAAATGATGGAGCAAAACGCTTCGTGCGAATAAGTTAGTAAACTGACAGCATAAGGGTGAAATCGCTCCCCTCGCCTGATTGTCCGATGGTGAAACGGGGATGGCGGAATTCAATCGTGCAATTCTGTTTATGTAGCGGTATAATATCTGTACTTTTCGATATTTCAGGTGCGTTTGTTGTACCGCTGGTGCACTTGTCTCGACTAATAAAATATGTATGACATACATACTTTGTACGTTTTATTTCCTTGAACCCCTCACAATACTAAATTTTGGCTACGCCCGTGGTTCTTAGACGCCAAGAGGCCTTACTCCTTTTAAAATGCTAATTGCTTTAGATTTTTTTCTCTTTGATCATGTTTTTTAACATGTTATTGATTTTACTACCTAGAACAGGGCTATTGGGATTTATTGGTATATATTTAAAACCTACAGTTTGAATCTTTCATTGATAATTTTTGTTTCAAAAACTTTCACTTGGTTTTTTTTTTTTACTTTTTTCGACTGCGTGCAGTGAAAGCCTGAAAGCTGTAGCCTGTAGCTTTGTTATGTGACTACCTAGAACGCGAGGAAAAGTATTATTCTCTTCAAAAAGTTGGTTGAAATTACCAATATATTTGTCATGTAAATATGAAAAATAAATATTTAAAAGGAATTAGGCCTCTTAAACATGTATTTGTTTTCAGGGGGCAACGTCCAGCTTCCTTATTCAGGAGCTAGAGCGTCGTAAGTCGCAGCTGAAGACGCAGCTCGTTTGGATCGGGGCGCAGAAGGAACCCGGCTTGACGGCCAGGACCTGGAAGTGGGTTGACGGTAAGTCTCAGTAGGACGACTAGGGCTTGTGTACAAATCACGCGAGGTTCGATAGGGGGGAGTCATGAAAAAATCACGACGGATCACGTTGGGGGAGGGAAGGGTTTAAGGAGACCTCAGGTGTATTTTTCTACGGTGAACGAACTAAGAAAAAACTAATAAATGACCAAATACCCTTTCTCGGTTTTCAATCAGGGCCATTGGCGTCACTGACAGTTTTTGTGATTTCGAGAGCGGCTGCTGTTGTGTACCCAGATGGCTGTGTGGGTGAGGGGTGGACTTAACTTAATGAGAATGGGAGCAGTGCGTTCGTCATCCAATCGATGCTCTGTCTCACAATCTGCTACTATCAGGGTAATCCATTGCCGTCACTGACAGTCTTTGCGATTTCGAGTGCGGCTGTTGTAGTGTACCCAGATGGCTGTGTGGGTGAGGGCTGGACTTAAATGAGAACGGGAGTAGTGCGTTCCTCATCCAATCGATGCTCTGTCTCACAATCTGCTACTACTTATCAGGGGAATCCATTGCCGTCACTGACAGTCTTTGCGATTTCGAGTGCGACAGCGGGGCCACGACTGTCTTGACTTAATGTCCTATGTCCCCTGGATGGGGCAGAGGGCGTCCACAGTACGTCGCCATCACGAACGGTCTTGGGCTTCGCGCTTCACTTCGCTCCAGATCATTCCTATCGCCTTCGCTTCTGCAGTGATCGTCCGCCGCCAGGTTTGTTTACGGCGACCACGTTTCCGCTTTCCTTGGGGATTCCAGGCTAGGGCTTGCCTTGGAATGTGATCAGGGTCCCTTCGGAGCGTGTGGCCGATCCAGTTCCACTTGCGGCGTTTGATCTGCTGGTCGATCGGAGTCTCACCACAGCGTTCCCACAGGTCTACGTTGGAGATTTTCTCGGGCCAGTATACACCGAGAATTCGGCGAAGACAGCGGTTGATGAAGACCTGGAACCGGTGCGTGATGTCTTTAGTGACCTTCCACGTCTCATATCCGTACAGCAACACGGTTTTCACGTTGGACCGGAACCGACCGGGGCCACGACTGTACTGTTGGCCATCGTTTTGGAGGCGGTGGTAACCATGTGCCCGTTGCCGCCCGGTGCCGATGTATTTTACTAGGATTATTATCTTTTATAAATTAGGTACATTTTTAAACCGCGACGAAAAAAGGGATGTGTATCTGTGTGTCTGCCTGTGGCATCCGTAGCTCCCAAATGGATGGGCCGATTTGATATCTGATTATTTGTGATTGGCATTTTCATTTTTTGGACTCATTATTTGAAACCTTCTTTTGGACACGTCAATGTACAATGACATATTTCTCGAAGTTTTACATATTTATCAGACTAATATTATAAAGGCGAAAATTTGTGAGCGTGTTTATGTGTATTTTTGTTACTTCTTCACGCTCAAACCAACTTGGCTGGACCAATTTTGATAAATTTTGGTAGACACCCTGGATTAACACATAGGCTACTTTTCATCCCGAAAAAATGTAGTATTCCCGTGGGATGTGCCGGTAACACCTCGCCGCGCAGCTAGTAACTTATATGAACAAATATTTTGTTGTGACAGGAATGGTATTCGATACAACTTTTTAACCGACTTCAAAAGAAGGAGGAGGTTCTCAATTTGACTGTATTTTTTTTTATGTTTGTTACCTCAGAACTTTCGACTGGGTGAACAGATTTTGATGATTCTTTTTTTATTTGTATGAACAGGTGAACTGGTGTCTCGTCCAGCATGGGGCAAGGACCAGCCAAACAATTACAACGGGGAACAGAACTGCGTGGTCCTCGACGGCGGGCGCGCTTGGCTTTGGAACGACGTGGGCTGCAACCTGGACTACCTACACTGGATCTGCCAGTACAGTGAGTGTCTCTCTAGGTACATATCGAACGTTTTATGCGTTTTCGCAAGCGAATTGGCTGCAGCGAGATTGGATATCGACGGCAAAATCTGTCATTGCTCGTCAACCGTTACCATCGGTAAAGATATATAGATAGTGAAAATCACGAAAAAAATACGACAATGCTCTTCGATTATAACAATGACTTTCTATGAAAGAATATACCCGAAAGATTTTGTTCGTAAATATTTTAAAAAAATATCTTTTGCCATATTTTCTCTGACATCTTAGATCATGAATTTATAAAATTGTTATGAATATGTACTATCGGCTGCAAAATTGCATGGACCCCCTTGAGGCGATAATGGCTTGGACGGTTGTAGGCAAGGTTTGCAGTTAACAAACTAGATGGCGTCTTTGTGTCCAAAGCTGTCGATTTTAATGGCATAATTGAATATAATAGGCTTATAGTCAATAAAAATATTCTACTATTTAATAATCTAACCGGACAAATTAAAATATACATTTATCATCAAATTAAAAATAGCTTACACCGAAACCGTCCGTCCACCCGTCTTTTTAACTGGTAACCCAGTTCGTTTTTTAACTATGTTGCCCTTCTAAAACCGCTCGTGTTATTTCAAAGAAACCCATCGTTACAGATTCTTTTGACGCCATTTTATACAAAGTAAGTTCGTAATTATAAAATTACGAATGTTTTTATCCACGTATTCACGGTTTTATAAACATATATGCCGTAGTCTATACACAAGAGGCGTGATTTAATAAAACTTCAATTAAATCACAGAAAATGAAATGTAAAGGAAATTTAATTATTTAGGCAATATGCGGGGTTATCGTAAGAGTAAGTCATGTTTATCATTACTCTTGTCTTAAAAAAAAACGAGGACACGAGTATTATAGACATTAATTCGTGTCATTTATTTGTATTTTAAAGCTTTCAAACCAAATAATACCTACCAATTTCATGGTTATGAGGTTTTTATCAAAAAGAAAACATAGGCTCTCAAATTAAACATATAGGTAATTTATATTTGTGCTTAAGATGTTTGGAACACTACAATTGGAATAATACAAATGTGGAAATCAAAATGTTATGTTACATCATCATTTTTAATATAAAAATATAACACGATATTTATGCAGATATTCGTATGAAAATATTGAGTGTTAAATCAGTTAGGATTCTACAATCAACAATTTAAAACATGACCTGAATTCATAGGTATAGGGATCAATCTAATTGTATAATATAGCCTTAAACTCATGTAAAACAAACTTTTTAATCACTGGGGTTTATAGTCGTAAAGTCAAAATAATTTATTTCAGACAGTGGTCCATAATATGTTAGTTACATTTACAGAAAACCCCACCAGAACGGGCGCGATTTTTGTTACTATAAAATTAACTAAACAGGAATAATAGATCTACAATAATAAAAGAACTAAAAATCATAGTTTCTTTATTACTTACACAACATGTTTTTTGTTTCATGTAATTCAAGGGTAAAACAATACTACTACTTAACGTTTTGTTGAAGGTAAAAAGCTTAATTATTCGTTTCTGAAATCAGAAAGAGGATTGAAGCTTCACCTTAATCAAAACAACACTTGTTTTATTTTATAAGTGAATCAATTTTAAAAACAAAACTGAGACCGGGTTAAATAGTTATATTTAGATTTTAGTGTTTTAAACGCTTTTGCTTGTCATTTATCAATTAGCTATAGAAAGTTCTCGTGATGTAAAAATATTGTAATAAACTCAGTACCTATCACAAAATGGTGTAAAAATATTAAACATGGGTTTGCACTCTTTTTGTTATATTAATATCATGTTCATAGTTGACACTAAAAAATATATATATTTTTTCGATTTCAAACAATAATGAATAATGTAGCATGTTGCAGAATTATAAAAATATTGTTTTATTTACTAATGTAACCCGGTCTCCGCTAATTGCCATCTTTTGCATTAATAACTAGTATAGCCACCATTTTTGTCTATAACGGCTTGCAAGCGGGAAGGCATCGATTCTATTAAATGTTCACACAGTCCTGAACCACGAATACTATCCCATATTGTAGCACAGTGCGTCTCCAATATTTCTGAGGTTCGCTCATTTCGGTTATCCCAACGTTGAACGATAAAACCCCATAAATTTTCTATGGGATTTAAATCAGGTGATCTAGCGGGCCACAACACGACATTTATATCTTTGTGCTGGCGAAACCACTCACGCACATTTTGCGAACGATGTATAGGACAGTTATCTTGAACAAACGTAATTAGTGGTAATTCTCCTTCTGGATAGACATTCCTAACAGTTGGTAACATGATTTCTTCCAGCACATTTAAATAGTCACCACTTTTCGCCCTACTCGGCACTCGGACCAATTCTCCCGGATCAGCCGCACTCATCCAACCCCACATGTTCACAGTTATATGACCTGATTCCATATTAGGCACTACGTGGTCAGCGTCATACCGAGTGTTGTCGCGACGCCATAAGCTTAGACGTCCATGTTGACTCGATTTAAATGTTTTTTCATCGGTAAAGATGACATTGCTCCAATCATCATTTAAGTGCTCCCGGGCGAACTTTAATCTCTCTTCTTTGTGATGTGGGGTTAGCAAAGGGTTGACTGCATGCCTACAATGATGCAATCCTTCACTATGAAGGACACGACGAATAGTATCCACACTTGAGTCACATAAACGGGCGTAATGTCTTATTGGTTGAAAGCCGTTTGCTTCATACTCCCGTACTAACATGTCACGCTGCTGTGCGTCAATCAGCCGTGGTCGACCACTTCTTTGGCGGTGCAATAATGACCCTTCTTGTCCGAATCTCCGCACCCATAAAGCTACCGTTTTTTTTCTGCAACAAAATTTAGGAATATATAATAATTGATAAAATATAAAACAGATACCTATCGTTTAAATATATTAATTATGTTTGTATTATATATAAAAATATACTTCGAACCTTAAAACAACTACTTACATTTACACCGGTTTCTCTGGCAATTTCTGCCATATTTTTGCCTTCATTATGCAAGGCAATGATCTGTGACCTTTTCACTAAATCGATATTGCAATGAGAACTCATTTTAATATTCGATAAGTAATAAAAAGCAATAATAAAAGACAATCAAATCAACGGAACTAGCTACTGTTAGCGGACGAACTGTTTTGTAATAAAAACTGGAACGGTATATATTTGATTTTCTAAGTCTACCCTCTAAGTAACTATGGGTGTAAGTATGCCAATAGATAATAGTTGCCCATTTCAACAAGAATACCAAATGAATTTACTTACTATTCATTTAATTTGTATTTGTTTAAAATTGCAATTATTTTTTGATAACCCTAAAAAATAGATAAGATTTTTTTATCTATTGTTTATTTTAAGTCTTAGTTTTTAATTTTTACTTTAAGGCTTTATTTAAGATTTTCCTATGCTATTACAAATTGTTATTTACATTAAAAAAGTATTAGTACTAAACATAATTCTTGTTTTTCTTGTAAACTAAAGTTATTCTGAGTATGGTAATGAATTTCGTCAGCTTTCATTAAGTCTCGCTGGCTTAGAGGTTGAATACATCTGTCTCGATGTCGGAGGGTCCATGTTCAAATCCTCGCAATAATTATGAAGAAATACAATGTTTTTGGATGTTGTGTGATTCTTCGTTGGTAGATTAAAAAATATGTTTTGTGTTTTATTCTCCATCCTTACAAAATAACATAAATGGGCGAAGTAGCATTCTATAATTTCTGGATGTTGGACAAGAACGACAATAATAATAATATCATGTTATCATGTCAGTTAAATATTGGATTTGCGGGAGAAAAAATATTTTATTTTATATTTGGTTGTTAGCAGTGCCATCTAGTGGGATCTTATTAAACTAATGAAGTACATGACATAGCTCAACCGTCACTGGCTTCAAAGCATTCGCGTTTAAAAAGGGGTATGCACTTTTGCTGCCGATAGTACATATATAAATTGTTTCTGATGTATATTTTTGTTATCTTGCAAAGCTTAAACAGCGATTTTACTGCACTCTTCTCACGTTTCAAATGCGCATATTGTATGCAATGTATTTATTTAATCGTAGGGCTTACATCAAATAAATTCGTACAGCGCGATAACAGACATGAACTGTTTGTTATTAACCTAGTATTCGTGTCGTCATATCAATTAGTATCAGCGTAGTCGTCAGATTTAGGTTCGAGTCTTTCCGGTGGACACTTGCGAAATTAAGGATTCCAGGGCCTTATTTTCTGATAAAATGCCTGTGAGAATAAAGAACGTTCCCTCTTCTATAATCTGATGTAATAGCAACATAACCTAGATTCATACAAGTTCTTAACTTTTGACCACCGGAGGGACGAATTTTGTTTTATTGCCTGAAAATGACCCACCAATATAATAATTAATTATTTTGGCTAAGCGAACCCACGTACTAATATGACAACAACTACAACAAAATGATTAAGCTATCCTATTTATAGTATACCTATGCCAAAGATTAGCCCTAGCTATTCAGCGTGGTAATGCGGCCAGCGTCCTGGAAAGTTCTGACCTGGAACCTGTGTTCTATTTATAGTTAGATTTATATACATATGTTCTTAGATACGTTGATTGAATTTATTATATTAAGTTAGTTTTAATTTGAGAATATGTAATGAATAAGTTATCTTTATTATATAGAGAGATTCGTTTAAAAATGTATTAAATTGCCATTAGAGTTGATATTTCTGTCTTTTCATAAAAACTCTTCTATTTTTTCTGTGGCTACATACAAAACCAGACCAATTCCAACAATGCCTGACAACGCCTAGAGTTCATAGGTAAATTAAATTTTAGTATGGTCTTGAAATAATCTGAAGAGCTAGTTAAAACTGCTTAATGCTTTTACAACCGAAATACCTGATAGAACAATTTTCGTGTAGAGTAACAGACAATAACATACTTAGTCTCGTGAAGCGAACCGGTCACATACACTAGACATTTAGCACAAATAACGTACAACAATTTCCTTAGTGCTACCATGGAAATTCCTTACAAGATTTCAACAATACTACGCTAACAGGACATGGTAGCCCGTACCGGACGTCGCACGAGATTCACGTGAAAAGACGTGAAATTGTGTTTACAGCTGGCCGTGATACGTCAATCTTCCTGCAAGGTGACCGGTTGGAAACTGCAAACTAAAAGCCTTAGACGTTCTAGCGCTGATTGGTGATTAAAATGCAATTTTCCCATGCCCTGTTTGATAGTATACGAGTATCATAACATTATAGAATCAAAATTCATGGTTTAAATAAAAATTATAGAATCAAACGTAACATTAAGTTACATGTTTTGATTTTCGCAATGGCCCTTCGAGATCATTGAACAACATCATGCTCAAATCGTCGAGGTAATTAAATAAACAAATGTGAAATATGTTTTACAAAGATTAGACAATAACTTTATTTTTGACGGCGTCTCAATCTCTACTCCGCTACTCCGCTAATCCGTCTAGCTTTCGCAACATTTTCAAGGCTCAGACGTTATACGTTTCTATTGGCAATACATTTTAAAGTATTTCTAATAACTTGATATTCCGATATTGCGACATCGGTATCCTGAGAGAAATCTTCAGACAAGTTAATCGAATTTTTCCACATGTTATAGGTACTCGTAACTACACACGTATTTGATGTCAAATCAGTTACGTCAGTGCCAAAAACAATTACAAGATACGACATCGCATCGTCGTACGACACGACATCCTGCCACGATACTACGTCGTACAATTAAAAACTTCACTTTATTTTGAATCTTGTTTGAAGATAAAGTTGATTTGGGATTTATATCTTTCTCGACACGCCGTCGTAGTGGCACGATGTCGTGTCTTGGCCCATATGAAGTATCTAATTTTTAAGTATAAAATATCTAAGTATAAAATTTTTATCCGTGCGGTGACGGAGTAAGAATACTAAAAATCACCGCTCCCTCTCTTCCTGTGGATGTCGTAAAAGGCGACTAAGGGATATCATGAGAATTCAGCCTCTCAGCCGGTGGTAGGGTTATACCCGCCTGGTTGGCAACCACCATACAATCGGCGAAACACCCGTGAAGTTGCTTACCTTAGTGGCGTTTCGGGTTCAGTCGGTGTATTACCAGTGCTACGGGGTATTTTTGTCGCGATATTGGGGAATAGGGGTGGATTTTGTCTATCCATTGTCTGGAGGACTGTGCTGACCCGTCGGCCAGGGAGACCCGTTGAAACGGCTGTTCCGCTGGCCGCCCGCGGCATAGTACAGGGGCCCAATCGAGGTTAACCGCCTAGAGAGGCTGCCCTTTCATGCCGCGCATAATCTCGGAGTAGTTCGTCGTGCCGGTTGGTTACCGGAAGGTGGGGACCCGGCGTCTACTTCCGGGGGGGTTCGGGGGCCCTTCCGTCCGACCGGTCAGTCCAACTCCTCTGCTGACAAGTTAATGGTGAAACAGTCCACTGCTTTTCTTTTTGGCCCCTGTATCGTGGCAGGTCTCCTCCGCTTCACGCTTCTCTCTCTCTCTCTCTCTCTCCCCTACAAGTATGGCAAGTAAAACAAGAATGGAACGTTATACGGCGGTGCACTCCCCCACCACCCTATTCAAGGTTGAGTTCGCTAACATCCGCGGGCTCCACTCGAACCTCAATGCCGTCCACCAACACCTCGAGACGGCCAGACCCGCCATGCTCTTCTTGACGGAGACGCAGATTCAACGTCCAATGGACACATCCTACCTGCAGTACCCCGGCTACGTGCTTGAGGAGCATTTCCTCGCGAAATCTGGTGTCTGTCTGTTTGTCCATTCTGATGTCTGTTGTCGACGTCTGCATTGCTTGGAGGATCCCTCCCTTCCCGTGCTTTGGGTGCATGTGAACCTGGGGCTCCAAAGCCGAATCTACATGTGCCTATATCGACCCCATTTTGGGGACGCTGAGACAACCCGGTTATTCGACTATCTGAGTCGGGTGGCTGATGACGCGCAAGCCGTGTACCCTACTGCAGAATTGGTGTGTTTGGGGGACTTTAATTCCCACCACGACTCCTGGTTGGGCTCCTCCACCACCAACCATGCCGGTAGAACTGCCCACGCGTTTGCTCTCTCACACCATCTTGCACAACTGGTTGATCAGCCTACAAGGATACCAGACGTCCAAGATCAAACGCCCTCTCTGCTGGACCTATTGCTGACCACCCACCCTGCTGGATACAAGGTTGAGGTCAAGGCGCCCCTGGGTACCTCTGACCACTGTCTGATATCCAGCACAGTGCCAAGCGCAGTCCCACCGAAATCCACGGCGGGTAAGCGTCGAGTCTGGCACTACTCTTCAGCAGATTGGGACGGTATGCGTGACTATTTCGCGTCTGTCCCCTGGGTGCAACGCTGCTTCAATGCGAAGGATGTCACAGCGAGTGCTGCGGCTATTGCTGACGAGATCGATGTAGGAATGGAATATTACATCCCATACTCCGATATCGTCAGTAAAAGCCGACGACGCCCCTGGTTTAATCGCGAGTGTGCTGATGCTGTTAGCAACAAGCAGATGGCGTACCGGGCTTGGGTCAGGGCCCGCGCCCGTAATGACCCCAATATTGGCTCGCTGAAAACAGCTTACAATGCTGCCACCAAGGTCTGTAAGAGAGCGTATATAAGAGCAGATGCCTTGCGCGTTGCACAAGTAGGCTCGGAACTAGTCTCGCACCCAACTGGGTCGCGCAACTACTGGCGACTAGCGAAGACCGTGCAATCTAACTTCTGCCAACCCTCGCTGCCACCGCTGAGACTCCCCGATGGTTCGCTGGCTCACCAGCCGCAAGAGAAAGCCGATCTCATGGCCAGCCTCTTCGCCGTCAACTCGCGTGTCGATGACTGTGGCTTGCCACCGCCAACTATACCTTTCTGTGGTGCCACGATGCCTGCAATCCATTTTAGGCATCGTGATGTACGTCGAGCACTACAGTCACTCGATACCCGAAAAGCCAGTGGTCCTGACGGTATCCCGGCGATTGTACTCAAGAACTGCGCAGCGGAGTTGTCTCCGGTATTGACGCGCCTCTATAATCTCTCGTACTCGTCCGGTAGTATTCCGGAAGCGTGGAGAGAAGCTAACGTGCAGCCAGTCCCCAAAAAAGGAGACCGTTCTGAACCATCTAATTACCGTCCCATTGCCGTAACCTCAGTGTTGTGCAAAGTCATGGAGCGGATCATCAACGACCAACTGATCCGATACCTTGAAGATCACTCCCTAATTAATGATCGTCAGTATGGCTTCAGACCGAAACGATCAACGGGCGATCTTCTAGCGTATGTGACACACCTCTGGGGGGAGGCTATTGATAAACACGGTGAGGCTTTGGCTATCAGCCTTGACATTGCCAAAGCTTTCGATCGGGTCTGGCATAAAGCACTTCTTTCCAAGCTTCCTGCCTACGGTCTGCCCATCCAACTGTGTAAATGGATTGCTGACTTCCTGCATGAGCGTAGAATCCGCGTCCTCGTCGAAGGGTGCGCTTCGCGGTTCATGACAGTGAATGCTGGCGTCCCACAGGGCTCTGTTTTATCACCCACCCTCTTTCTTCTGCATATCAATGATATGCTACCATTAGGGAACATACATTGCTATGCAGATGATAGTACGGTCCATGGTCGATATATTGGCCGGCCGGGAGCTTGTAGGGCAGAAATCGGCGCGAAACGTGAGAATCTTGTCGTTGAACTGGACCAGGTTCTGGACCTCATTAGCAAATGGGGATCTGTTAACCTGGTTGAGTTCAACGCCAAGAAAACCCAGGTGTGTGCGTTCACTACCAAGACGTCTTCGTTTCTCCCTACTCCTAGTCTCCAGAGCACTCCTCTTGGTTTGCGTGATAGCCTGAATATGCTAGGCATGGACATCCGCTGCAATCTTAACCAAAACGAATACATCGAGTCACTGATTACCACAGCTTCCAAAAAACTGGGGATCCTGAACAGGGTGCGACGGTTCTTCACGCCGGACCAGCTTTGCCTTCTTTATAAGACTCAAGTTCGGTCGTGCGTTGAGTACTGCTCGCATCTTTGGGATGGCTCCGCCCAATATCTACTCGATGCTCTTGAAAGATTGCAGCGTCGGGCGGTCCGCATCATAGGTGACGAGAAAAGTACCAGATTCCTCGAACCCCTTCAATTACGTAGGGACATTGGGTCGCTGAGCGTTTTCTATCGCCTATACCATGGCGAGTGTTCTGAAGAGTTATTTTCTCTTATCCCACCCTCCCCTTTCCGTCATAGAACCACACGTGCCAGCTTGCGATGTCATCGCCTCACCGTGGAGAATATTCCCACCCGTACCAAGAAGTTTGGCAATTCCTTCATCTGCCGAACTATTAAAGTATGGAACTCCTTGCCGGCTCATGTGTTTCCTCCTTCTTACAACTTGGGACCCTTCAAACGAAGCGTGAAGAAGCATCTCTCGGGCCAGCATGGCAGTGTCAACTGACTTGGCACCGTTGGTTTCTCGTCAGTTGCCATTGCGACTTGGGCTCCCCTTTTTGCTTACCATCAGGCGAAGTGGAGCCACTATGTTGTGCCGTTATAAAAAAAAAAAAAATCTAGAAAAATACTTACTAATGACATCGTAAAAATCAGTAGTCAAATCAAAATGCGTTCTCGTTTTAGTCTTTGTTTAATATTATAAAATTGTGTACCAAAACTCCAAAATTGGATTTTCATTTGTTTTGTTTAGGTATTTTTGAACGTTGCATTCATGGTTAGCGTTAGAGAATGTATTATACAGTCGAGTTCTTTAACAGCGTACACAGCCGCTTAACGACGTCGCCTGAAGCGGCTGTATACGCTGTGGCCAATCACGCGACGTCGTGTAATGGTCCCATACAATATTTTCCGAGCCGCAAAATTGCGGCCATAGCGTATTGGCTTCTGGTTTTAGTTTTGGCCACTAAGGAAGGGAATTACCTATTTTTTTTATTTTGGCCATCTGTATAAGTTATGCATTTTGATTTGGCAATGAACGTGTTAATATATGAGCAAAATGTGATCGATTATATCTGCACACGCCTCTATGCCGTTAAATTAGAGCCCCGCTCAGCTTATTAAGGGCTGTAGAAACGCTTATACAGCATGTGTGCTACGTGGGAGGCGATTTGACATATTATTGATCAAATTTTTGCTCATAAATGTATGAACAATATTGTCAAATACCGTAACTAGGGTTAAAACAGAACGTTAGATTGTGTGCCTCTCTCACGTGGCACAATCTAAGTGAGTAATCTTTTTAGGGTTCCGTACCTCAATCGGAAAAACGGAACCCTTATAGGATTACTTTGTGGTCCGTCCGTCTGTCGGTTTGTCAAGACCCTTTATCGTCACATACTACAAATACTTACAAAAATCTGAAAACTACATTTAAAATTAAATCATAAAAAATATAGTCCTTTTCAAACATCATATATGGAGAACTCGGTTGCGTTAAGTTTGCACCTCGTTTGTATGCGGCGCCATACATTTCAGGTGTAAATTTAACTCAACCAGGCCAATTAAGATGGGATAAGTGAAAGTTTGTACGGAACCCTCGGTGCGCGAGTCAGAATCGCACTTAACCGGTTTTTTTTAAACGCGGGGAGATCGTGAACTGAGTCACAGGCTAATTATGTGGTAATAAATATTTCGCTTCGAATAAATACCATATATATATATAATATATTTTCAAACATCAACACAAATGAGACACACATAAGTATATCACGTAAGTATAACACCGTACTAATGCACATTATCAGTTTATATTATGCAAAGCGAACCCAATTGTATTGAATTGAAAAAGAAAGCGACTATAATGCTTTCAGTTCAAACGCGTTCGTATTGCATATGTTGTATATGGCTTATACGTCATTCTGACATGGGATAACGCTAATGGATTGCTAATGGCGGCCAATTTGTTTCCACATTACTTGATCATTTGCAAAATGTATTATGTTGATTTTTCAATCACCTCCGTATTTGAAACAGTAATACGAGGTTTCAATTTGTCCACAGCTATTTTAGCTGCCTTGGACGCGAACGCGAGCGTACGCTACTTTCACTAAGTACAGTTTGCCTCAAGCTATATTTAAAACGAATTTATTATATTTCACATTTTATTGTATTCATAAATATCTTTTATTAATTGTGTACTTAACAGCTGATTTACACGTATATGTAGTTGCTGAACGACTTGTAACGATGTTTAGAAAATCTTTCATTTACATTTTAATTTTTCTAAACTGTTTTCCTGCTAGTCCAGGAATGGCTGGCAGAGTATATATAGATACGAGTATATGACACCGACTCTTTGCCGTGCGAGTAAATATTGTGTGTCTTTTTCCTTTCAATAGTGTGCGATAAATGATGCACGAGTGATACTATTCCGCATACCTCATTTATTTAGTCTAGCCATAGCAGAATAGAGCCTGACATTTTTCGTACCACTGCCTATGCCTTTTACCGTCAACTGGATATTTAAAAAATCAGCCTTTACATATAATAGGCTAGTTGACTCATGTCAAATTGTAATATACTAATTTTTATTTTTTTATTTTTTTTTTAGCAAAGGAAACCTAAATATATACCTATATTTTTCAATTCATAAAAGTGAAAGATGGCTAAAAAATTTAATTTGAAAATATGGTTTTTAATCTGTATATTGAAATGCTTAAAACACTGTCCGCCATTTTCGCTTATGATAGTGACGTCATTGGGCATGTAAACAAAACTGAAAGTCTACTTTGACGACTTCGAAAAGTGCCGTCCCTCTCGATCTCCTGTCAAAGTATATTGGAGTGAGCGTAATGGTACTATACGACGGTCGAATTTCGAATATTTACAGGTAATTGTACGTCACGCCACAGATTAGCAAAAGGCAAAAATGGCGGACGGCGTTTTTGACTGTTCATGAAATTTCTAATTTTCAATTGATAAATTTTAGCTTTCTAGCTTTCACAAAAATACGTTTTTTTTTTTAGAGCTAGTAAGATCATTATTAACCATTTCAAATATATTTCAAAACTGGGTCTACTTAGCCTATTATAGAGAGTTTGACAAGTTATCCATTCCAGTGCCGCCATCTTGCGGGAGCCCGGACAAGCTGCTCAACACCACGATAGAGGGAGACAGCTACAAGGTCGGTGCCTCCATCGCCTACCGCTGCCCTGACGGCCACATGCTGGTCGGAGACAAGACCAGGGAGTGCAAGAAGGATGGCTTTTGGTCCGGCGCTGCGCCTAACTGTAAATGTAAGTATTCGTTTCATAGATGGCGCTGTGGTTAAAAAGATTGAATAAATATTAGGGGGGTAGTTTTACACAAATCGATCTAGTCGTCTGTATAATATAAGCTATCCATCATCAAGTTGCAAATACTCGAGCCCATCACAAAAACATTTGGCCTTGCCGGAATTCGAACCCATGACTACCGTATCGTCAAAATTAGATAAGTACAGAACGCATAGAGGCATTCTATCTTCATCCTCCGGGTAGGCAAGCACTTGTGACTCCTCTGGTGTTGCAGGTGTTTATGGGCGACGGTAATCGCTTTCCATCAGGCGATACGTTTGCTCCTTTGCCCCCTATGACAAAAAAAAACGCTACTAATAAAAATAATGTGGATTAGGGAAATTTGCCAGGCCGCATTTCTAACTAAAATATCCAATACCTGTGTCACCAAGTTCTGCATTCAAAAGGCGCTTTTCAAGGTATTCGTCGTACTTTTCACTTTGTTGATATCAACTATATGGGGTTAGTACAACAACTATTTTATAACAGAAAAATAATGAACCGCCAATACATGTTTCACCTTACAACCATGTGAATGTAGCGAAATGGCCAAGCCACATATTTTTACTCAGGTGTAGAGTTTGTGAAGGTAGGCATTGTAGAGTTAGAGCGTGTAGAGTCAGAAGCTTGAAAACAATCCAAACATATTGATAGACATCCACATCATTTATTATGATCATGATTCAATCACCTCTGACTTCACACTGCTTAGAAGCACAATTTTATGTCGATTCAGATACTATGAGTATAATCTTAATACTTTCCGACCTGTTGCAACGAACGTCACGTCATAAAGTCTGACCAAAAAGAGTAGAAATTAAAAAGTGGCAATACTGTAGTGTCGTCCCATTTTTCTTAGATTGATTACAAAGGGACGACACTACAGTATTGCCACTTTTTAATTTCTACTCTTTTGTGTCGTACTGTACAATTACACCTTTTGGGTGATTCTCATGAGCGTTTGAACCGTCGTCACAACCATGGCCTCTTTATATACATACATCTTCATTGAAGACTGATGCCATTTGCGGATATTTCGCAGAACTCAGGGCCGTTTACATTTTGTTATTAAATGTATACGGCCTTTACTTATTATATCGTCAATAAAGAGAGCATGGTTGTGACGACGGTTCAAACGCTCATGAGAATCACCCATTTCCCTACACGTTAGAAAAACGATTTGCACTCGAATATCTCAATCGATCTCAATCGTGACATGACAACTCTCAATCAGAGGCCGAAGTTAACATGTCGGTACGTGTCGTCATGAACACATCGGCCTCAAAAGTAAATGTCATGTCATGTACTTGGGACCCTCTTCTTTTACAGAAAATCACTTCACCGAATGCTTCACTTCACAGAATTTTTTATTTCATAGACATTTTTTCCACCGGAAATCATCAATTTCCAGAAATAGCTTAGGTTATTGTTTCTACTTATTGCTTCAGAAAAGAAAATGCTTTCTATGAAATGATATTTCTATGAAATGAAAATTCGATGAAACGTTTTTCTACAAAATAAGGGTAAACCCGTGTACTGACATAATTGCTAGGTAAACAATTCGAAAACTGGATGACAAGAGAAGGGTCACATGATCCTCCGGAATCACAAGATTCTGAAAATGCCTCAATCCGCGTTCAATCTCGGTCGGTCTCTAATGACACGTAACGAAGTGGACGTAATGCTTAAGAGAGGTCACAGTTTATTTTTTTATATTTAATGACCATGGTATTGACGGAGGTCATACGTGATGCTGGTACGTGGATTTTAGCTTTCGTCTTTGTGGAATCCAGTGATCAGCAAATCGCTGCCCTAATATAACAGGGTTCTATGTTACATTTTCAGAGTTGTTAAAATCTGAACTCGTCAAAAGTGAAACAACTCGTTCCTTCGTGATATTGAGCCAGCGAAAAGTAAATCACATAAAATAAATCGGTCGAGTCACAACCCTAGTGAGCATAATAACCACTCAATTGCTTGCAGCTACCTGTCAACGCTCTTATTTTATTATACAGGGTGTTTGATACATCGTTTCCCAATTAAAATGGGGGATAGAAAGGGTCAATAGCTATAGCTACCTCATACGGCCCCTAAAAAAATTCGACCCACGGATTTTGTTTTTTTTTTGTGGGAAATCCTAGAGAACGACTCGTTTTTAGGGTTCCGTAGTCAACTAGGAACCCTTATAGTTTCGCCATGTCCGTCTGTCTGTGTGTCTGTCCGTCCGCGGCTTAGCTGTATGAGTATGTGTATGTATCACGCCGACAAAAAGGTAAAATAAAAACTAAAAATTTTTGTTCGGTTACCTCTCGTACACCTAAAGTGGGGGTGAATTTTTTTTTCGTTCCAACACTAGTGTGGGGTATCATTGAATAGGTCTTTTAAAAATAATAGGGGTCTCAAAACATTATTTTTTGATAAAGTCAGCATCAGCAGTTTCGTAAATATTCGCTCCGAAAAAAAAACAAAAAGTGCCCCCCCCCCCTCTAACGTTTCAACCACGGGTCATAAAATTATGGAAAAATTCATGAAAATGAGGCATTATTAGTACTTTCAATGAAAACTATATTGAATAAAATCGGTCGAGCCTGTTTTGAGTTATCGCAAAATTTCATATTTTTCTTTAAAATGACGTACCTAAGTGCCGCGCGGTGTCCTTACTCGTATACCTCGGACGTTACACATATTAGTTAAGTTCCATACTGTGATATATAGTTGCACCGCCCACAAATTATCTGCTTAGCCCAATGGTTGACTGATAGAGAATGCCCTATGGCATTAAGTCCGCCTTTTGTACGATAAGTTCTTTCTTTTGTGCAATAAAGATTAAATAAATAAATAAATACTGCATTAAAACATTTCACTCAATCTGGCGCGTGTAGGGTCGATTGCAAAAAAATTGTACATAGTTAAAGGCTTAGTTAACATTAAATACGATCGCTTCCTTTGTGTGACGAAAGTTAGTCATACAAAATGTATGGGTAACTTTCGTCACACAAAGGAATCAATTAACATTGTTTTAATTAAAGCCCTTAACTATGTACAATTTTTTTGCAATTGACCCTGTAATCGATAACTTCCAGAAGGTAATAAATAACAGTTACTTTGGCGTATGCGTTTCTCGTCATTTAAACCTCCGGCTTAAAATCGCTGTTTTAATTGTGAAGGATGAGCAACTACGGAACCCTACACTGAGCGTGGCCCGACATGCTTTTGGCCGCTTTTAAACTTAAATGACACAAAAGCTTCAGTGCCTAGACTAAATGTTTAGTTTATTGCAAACAGGATACCACGTAACACGTCCCTATTAAACAAAATTGACAAAATGAAGTTGTATAAGGTTTGTATAGCATTATTGTACAGTCGCCGGACTGTTTCACCGGGATTAAGTTCCATTTTGTTATAATTATAGTAATTAATAATGTGGACCTCGCGCTAGGACTGTACCGTTGTTTTGAAAAATTCACATACTTCATCACTTGAATATGGTATAGAAAATATAGGTATAATATTGTATTGTAATGTTGGCCGTCCACCGAAGCCGCCGCGTCGACTTATTGACCCGGCACTTAATTAAATACCATCGACTTTGTCAATATGAACGCAAAATAATTGAAATACTTACTCATTTTAAATTGCAAAGAATATTGACCACTTCTTCAAGCTCACAATTCCACGTTTACAAACAGAAGTATTGAGTGTTTTCTGCGGTAGAACAAAGAAATTGAAAAGGGCTTGTGATATTGACTGAGTTTGCTGCTTGTTTACTTACACTAGCATATAAATCACGGTTCGTAAAATGCGAGCAAAATTGTTTGAAGTGGTCGTCACTAGTTGTCATACGTCATTTCAATCTATCTTGCTCGGATTTTACCATCTTATCCCTGCTTATAACTATTTGAGAGATATACGAATAATTAAAACTTAATCGCGATATTTTGGTTAACCTTCATTGCCTGACGTTCAAAACGGTTTCACGTGTCGTGGTCTCAGACGTATCGTACGAAGTACGTATCTAAATATCGCGATAGACCCGGCTCAATAAGTTTTAATTAGGTATGTGTACAAACCGCGAGAGTATAAAGTGTCTCGCTATTAAAAATGTTCATACATAAAAATGTGTCCTAATTCCATATATATCTCTCTGATGATTCAGAGATATCTCAGAAATGGCGATAAACATAGTTAAGTTTGTGCCACATTTATATGCGACGCCATGGATATCAGGCGCGAACTTAACATGACCGGGTAGCGTGAAATGTCACTTGATGTTAAAGGCGATGTACCTGAGATAAACTTGAGAGTCTTGAGACATCGCTTATTTGGGCGTATATCAAACTATACTACTACACTCAAATAAAAAAAAAACACATATGTATCTATATGCCATATAATAGAAAATATTCTTTGGCATTTTGCTCTCATTAAAATTTAATAGTAAGCTAAGCTACGGAGTGCATTAAGATGAACGTGTTTTCATAAATAGTAGTCGTATCTATTCAGACTTTAAAACACCTTAGACATATGGAGAAAAGGATCGTGGAAAAGCTCCGCTCTTTACTGTCCTCGTGCACAAATTGAACGTGATGTAGCTTTCTAATTTATTAAGTATTAAAATGAAAATTGATAAAGAAATGTTGAAAGGGCATTTCAATTCTTATCTGTCAAATATCTGGTTTGATCGTAAACGTGGAAACTCAAAGAAATATGCAGTTCTATAAATAATGACACAAAGGTAAATTAAGAAAGAAAAATTGAACGCAAATTGAATTGACGCAGAGGTCGCAGGTTCATGCCCTGCTTAGATTGTAGTGGATCGCATTCAATTTTTCTTTCTTAATTTACCTTTGTGTCATTATTTATAAAAACAAAAATGTGGTATTTCCACATAAAAAATAGAATCGATAAAAAAGATTCTATTAAAATATGCAGTTCTAGTCTATAGTACACTGAGTACATTGGCTTTTATTTTCATAATAGAGATTTATTGGGCTTGTAACTTGATTCTTGTAAGATTTGGGAAAGAAATAAGCGATCAAAAGATTTAAAAAAAAACGCATGAAATGTAACATCCGCTTCTTTTCGTTTACTGTTGCTTTTGCAGCCAAACACCGAACACCCACCAATTTTTAGGCTACACACAAACACTACAGATCGATTTATTGATCAATTATTCGATATTATTTATTACTTAAGACTGCGCCGAGTGAAATGTGAAAAATAGGCAGTTGCCGTTAAGTAGACAACGTCAACACTAGTTGTTTAATCTATTTTTAAACTATATATTTAGCACTTCGAAGAATGTGTTAACAACTTCTCCGTGGAAAAATTATAAGATTATTAATATTTTACCCTAGAAAACTAAGTAAAGTTGGACGAAAACTTTAAAATCGTAAGCAGTAATCGTAAGTGTTTTTTTATACTTTAACAATGAAAATCTAGATTCTGATTTTCAGTTCAAAAAAAGATGAATGTTTACATTACAATTTGTCCGCATCAAATATTTCAATCATTGTTTGGTATTAAAGGTCCAGATTTATCAAAAAGTGCTTTTGATTCTCCATACGTTTTTACTATGGCAGCCGCGCACATCTAAATACGCATTCGCCGCGCTCTATGGTTCAGTCGCTAACGCTCGGCGCAGTCTTAATCCACAAAACCTTTTATTTGTTTGGCACTCTTGAATAGTGTTTTCAAGAGTGCCAAACAAATAAATAATTGTTTTGCTTACTAGAAGTGTGCCTGTAATCCGACCATGAAAAAATGCTCACCGACCGGTGATAGGGACAAAACCTTATACTTCTTTCTATTTCCTCTTATAGGTATCGCAATACGGCTATCTTTCTCTATCAAAGCGTTTCGGGCCCTTGCATATTACTTACTCATTACAACTCCAACTTTGACGTTAATTATAACTATCGAGGAGCGTTTCCATCGACATGAAAATCCATTGTACTTTGGACTTCAGCTGATAACTTTGACTCATCTTCCTCCCTCGCCCCCCTTCCCCCGCTCTTGCAGCACATATGATAAGGGTGAACGCAAAATATTACGTAAAATGTAGTTTTTACGTAAAATTATAAATCCTCCACATTTAAGGAAAACGTGAACAGAACACTTAAACAACATGTTTAGGCAGCTTATTACGAGCCGACGTTTACAACGTACTCATTTCTGAACCTGTAACGTTGCACGTAACTGTAACCGTTACTGTTACCAAAAACATAGTGTGTACGTGGTTCGCGAGCCTGCAACGACTCGCAGCGAGCCGACTGTTGTCGGTTTTTGCCTCGAATCAATGGGCGCTCGTAGGGTGCTCGTGGACGTGAAGAGAGATTGTTGCTAGCCGCTGCGAACCAGCTATATATTCACTAGATAGTCAAAATCAGTTGCACTCATTCTCGTGAAATTTTAGTAACGACCACTAATTTCTTGATTTTTCAACATGAAAAGTAGATCACTTCTTTCCCGATAAATTCTATGAATCCACCATCTTCGTGGCCGTTTATGATCATCGAGTAAAGCATCTATAAGTATGTATGCTACACAAGCGAGACACTTCGTCCGATATCGTGGATACAACCCAAAACTGCGGCTAGATCCGGCTTGTCAGACTATGTAGAACCTCGTTACTGTATCTGTTTGGTTACAGTTTTAGCTCGCAAAATGAGTACGCTCGGTGACAGCGTTCCGGCGACGTCGTGAGCCTTAACTGTAGCGCGCGTACACACTAGAACCTCGTTACTGTATCACGCGTGTCACGGTTACGGCTCGCTAATGAGTACCCGGCTTAAGGACATCGCCACATCTCGCCATCTGTCACGTCAAAAGTGATAGATGGCGAGATAATGGAGATATCTCAGAAATTGGTCGAATTGACCCCCAGGTTTTTAATACCTAATAGTACCTACTCTGACGAGCTCTTAACTCGTGACGAAGTGATCGGTTACCTTACATACTATAGGTAAAGTTATTTAAAGGCTAATTAACGAAGGCTTTTAAATATCGGGTAATATCGGATATCCCAGTGATAAGGGGAACAATATCATACTGTCAATGCGTCATGTTAAGAATAAGGGCTGTTTACACTCGTGTAAACTCTTTTACACTTTCGTATTTTTTGTGTGTGTGTGTGTGTTAGGCTTAGAGTATGGAATAGTGAATAGAGAGCGTGTTACTTAGTAGAAACCTACGACAATATTGCTATCTCTGTAAAGCACGTCAAGTTCCCGCAAGAAAAAACGAGATGACAGTATATTTGTCAGTTACGTCTTTTAAAAAAATGTACAAGCCCATGTGTCAAATTTTTCGTTGTAGTGATGCCCGAATACATTTATCGATATCGGTACGATATCGATAAAACTACAATTATATAGTTGATAAAGTTATCAAGTTGATAACTTTATCAACTTATTAAAAAAATAAACATCTTTAACTTGGATTGTCAGATTGTCCCTTAATATTTTATTTTTTTAATTTTATTTTTATTTATTTAATGCTTAGTTCCAAAAAATAACGACTTTAAATTTAAGGCTCTATATTGAAAATTATATGAAAAAAAAAACATTGACACGGATTTTTAAGTTATTACAAAATATTAATACATTATAAAAAAACTTAACCTAGGGTGCCGCCGGCAGCAGGGAGGGGCCCAGGCTACCGGTGGTTAGGGCTGCAGAGAGAGGAACCTTCTGACGATGCGCGCCGTGTCCAGGAGTACCGCCAACAGAGCATTATAAAAAAATAACAAGATTAAGTATTGCGATTAAATTGAGTCTCACTTTGAAAAGGATTCTAAGCCACTTGACTGCTGTTTTGGCTGAAGATTAAATAAAAAGCTAAGTCAAAGCACTGATTACTTAATAACAGATACGACGTTATCATACAATACAAATAATTCCTTCGACATTCACCCATATTCTTAATGGACGAAAAGTACCTATTTATAATTATGCACTGCACGGCTGGCGAACTCTGTAGGTTTTTAGGCAAATGTTTTTTTTTGTCTGATCGTGTAAGTGTAAAAAGGAAAAGTAGATTAAAATTGACTTCTGGGCACCGATCGAGCTGAAATTTAGTATATTGGTTACGTCTCATGATGGAACTAGACTGTGGTTATTAGAAAATTATTATGCAAACTAACGGAATGAACCAAAAAACCATTGAAATTGTTATAAATTTATAATACATTTATTTGACAGTCTTCCCTTCTCTCACCTTGCTGATTAAACATACGATTGACAACATTTCATATTTCTAACAGATGAAAATTAATAAAGATATCTAGAGAGCTTTGCGTCGTGGACACACTAAAATATTTATTTGAATTTAATCTTCTGTATGTACGTAAACAAATATAACAAAATACATAAAATAACCGAAATCTACAACTATGCTCAGACAGAGTTGTCGTCTTCAGCCTATCCACGAAAAAAATAAGCTATCAACAATGTCCACCAAAACGTCATTGACTTTTTTAAATATTATACACCTGACCAAAGTAACCTTGATTTACAGAATCGCAAAGTATCGATAACTTTTTCTACGTCACTAGTAACCTCACGACAGAAATTAACATAATTGTTTTTTTCACTATTTCTATGTTTATTTTAATTGTAGCATAGTTAGATATCATTTGCGTGCAATAATAATCCTATTTCTAAGCTTATATTTTTAATATTAACATAATTTCTGATGCATTTGCTGAAAAAACAATACTGAATTACTTACTAATGAAAAATTATATTTTCACCCAAGTTTTCTTTTCTCCCAGACTGCGAATTGCATCCGCGCACAATGCACGACATTTTCTAAGTTTTGCACGCACTTTCACACTTTTTTTTCATTTAAAAACACAAATATTAATAATGTTTATTTTTCGTCAAAAACAGACGTTATAATGCGACTAAGTTGAAAAGGATGGTCAGGGTTGTCATCATCGCATGCTTACTCGTTTACTTAATATGGTAGCATAATAATTTGACATTTACAGCCGCATTTGAGCGATACAGCCCATCTTGACGTTTATGCTCCTTACGCTGTGACGTCATCAACGCCCTATCTAGTGGTCTATTATATCTATGGTGTTAGGTGATTACTTTTATGACGTTAATGGTATCTGGTTTATCGATTACAAAATTATAATGCAATAATGTATAGCTTAATAAAGTCCTGCCCAGGGATAGTGGCGCTACAAACAGCTTTCATATGGCAATAATGTGCATACGTCATATCTTTGCATTATCAAACGTCAGTAGCGATTTGTCAAGGATATGTCATGAACCTAATACAAAACATCGTTTACCGGAATGCTGCTCAATCCTTCGTTCTTCATGCGAAATAAATACTTGACTTAGTACATCACTTTCATTCGTTTTGGTTTTATTATGAATTTTACGGAATATTTTGACCTGGGGGCCTATGATGGTTGCTTTTATCACGCGATAAATAAGTGACAAAGCATCCGTCACGTTTTGACAAGATGCGAGTGTGAGTGACAGATGCTTTGTCACTTATTTATCGCGTGATAAACGCAACCATCATAGGGCCCCTGGTTCCTCTTTGTTTACCTACATCAGTGACATATTGACTTTCAATGTCAGTTACCAAAAATGTATCGTTACCAGTAAAATAAATACTATATAATATATAGGTACCACTAAAAACCCGCAGAATGGCGTGGGTTGAAAAACACCTTGTTGGGCTATAATTTTTTTTGTAGATGCTTCCAACACGTAGGCTTCAATTGCGTGGAATAAGCATGTTCATAATTGATACCGGCTGTCGAATATAAGTTCGCAAATTTAAAATATGACAAATAAAATATAAAAATATATGGACTGTGGACAGTAGCAGTATTATCACGAAGAGATATACTGTTAAAACAAAGTATCCTGTTCTCCTAGAACAGCAAAATTAGCAATTAACGTTGAGGCATTGAGTTGAGGCGCGTTATTACGATACTTGTGCTGCCATCTGTTGACAACTTCCGTTACCGTGAAATACGCCAACGTTGCCTCCACAGGAAACTTTGCCCAAAACGCCACTTAAAAAAAGAAACGTTACTGTAGATAATTTCAAGATGATTATGGCAATACTATTATTTCTAGTGGAAAATAGATTATGTCTGTGGTATCACTGGGAATCACATTTGCGCGCAACTTCATTCCGTAACGTGTTGGAACTAGTCGAATAAGGTGCGTGATTTGGCGGGCCAATTCTAGGTGAAGTTCTGGTGTATTTTTTACAGAATGGGGAAGCCTCGGGTGAATGTATCTTATTACTTGTTATAAAATAAGAACTGTAGATAATTTTTACTGTAGTTTGTACTAAAAATACTTACTAAAACCAGTTATGATGGTGGGCAATGTTATCCAGTAACTCTCTAACTAAAAAAAGGGTTAGGGTTGTCACCTTGTCGTAATTTTACCTGACTGCGTAAATAAAGGAGGGTTATGTATTTAAGGTAAGGTAAATTGAATTTCTATGAAGCCGTTGTACTTTTAGCAGTAGCTGCATGCCATGTCATGTCATGTCCATAAAACACAAAAACATAGAATATTCAATTATGACAATTTTTATTTAGATTATTCTAACGTGGAGTAAAAAAATAATCGCCTAACTATTAGTACCTACCCAATATTAAGCATACATTTTTCATTTTGATAATGGTATTTGTAAAGATGGTTTATTCAACCAAAAGTGACAACCCTGTCAATTTCAAACTGCTTGATTCGGCTTGTATGGAGTAAAACAAAATACCAATATAACATTGCCCACCCATATTGCACAGGTGTTTGTATAGTTAAGACCAAGATATAACGCCATTATTACCCCAGATTTTATACTGATCCTTATCTTAACGTTGTAGGGGCTACGAAAATAATTGATTTGGGCAATGTTGGCAAAAGTTTAGATAGGTAACTTTACCCGAGGTGAAAATTGATAAAAAAAATGGTGAAATGTAGATTTAAAAAAAAAATCTCGTAATAAACGCATGCATATGAATACGATGGATGCGTTAGACAAAAAAAAACTTTATCCCGTCATAGAAAAAATATATAGTACCGTAAACATGCCAACTTTGCCCGCTTTTTTCGTAAAAACCCGAATTTCTCTTTTTAGTATCTACTTAAAGAGTTGTTCATAACTTACTAAAGTTTGTTTCTTTTATTATTCAGTTACCAGTCTGACAGCTTAAAGGTTTTAAATAATTTACGTATAGGCTATAAATTATAGCTATTGAATGTTGACTTCAAACACATTTGATGAGTGTGGGCAAATTGTGCCGTTCTGAAAACTTGCTTGTATCATCTCTAAATGTAACATGTACCACAATTTCAGCAAATAAATAATTTGAATTTGAGTGTCTTCAATCTACCTATAGACCTATACATAATATTATGTTAATAAATCATTATAATACTAATAAAAATAAAGATGTCATTTTTGCACTCGAGTTATTTTAACGACTCCTTTGGCAGCGCAATAGCTATGGAACGGTCCAGTGTTCGAATCCGGATTCAGTGAGATCTAAATATTTGTTCCTTGTTTATGGATATTGTCATTGTCATTTAGTAGTTACCAGTAGCATTATTGTTTATTACATATGTAAGATTATTAGGTGTGTAAGATTATCGCTTATTATGAAACAATTGATACGTTTTTAGAAATATGGGTTACATGGACAAAGAAAATAAATCAAAATGTTTTTCCAGATGTCAATTGCGGCGGGCTAAATCCCATCCAAGATGGCGACGTCACCCTTTCCGACGGTAGAACAACCCACGGCGCCCGCGCCACCTACTCCTGTCGTGAGAACTACACGCTAGTCGGAGACAAGGACAGGCAGTGTGGAGACGAGGGGTTATGGACTGGGGCTGCCCCCAAATGCCTGTTCGACTGGTGCCCCGAGCCCCCACCTGTTGCCGGCGCCACCGTCGACGTCGGGGGCCACAAGGCTGGGTCCCTCGCGACGTATACCTGTCAAAATGGCTTCATACTTTTCGGACAACCGGTGAGTTTTTAGTCAACATAATTATCCCTCGACACCAGCGCCTATTACGGCTATTCGGCGAGAACTACTCTAATTGGAGAGTACAGTGTGTGGATGGCCTATGGACGGGGACGCCACGAAGTGTTCGAATGGTGCTTAGAGTTCCGCCTGTAGAAAGGACCACCGTCAACGTCGGACCACAAAGCTGGGTCCCTTGCGACTTACAGCTGTCATAATGGATTCATACTTTACGGAAAACGGGTGACTATTTTTTATGAATCTATAAAAATATCAGCACCTCAAGCCTAACTGTCGTACGCGACTATTTCTCGCGCGAACTTACCTCTCTCTTTCAATGCAGTAATGTGAGAGAGTGACGGGTAGCGCTATGTCGCGCGACAAGAGTCGCGAAGCATAGTTATGCTAGACGGGCAGTTATTATTGATATTCACGTGCAATTCTAAAATCCAGTTTTATACCTAATGGACGCGAAAGATATCTAAATGCTGTTACATTCAAGACCGTAAAACCGCCCAATTTTGCCCTAGAGGGTAAATGTCCCCAATGACCTTAAAGCATAAAGAAAATAAAAATATTCGTATTGTTTCATTAGCAAATAGATTAACGTACCTACATAGGTATTTATAGTATCCAGTGATTTGTCTGTTGCATAATTACACTATTATATTGTTGTATTGTGATGTAATTATTATTGTAACTTTATATAGTTATACAATGACTTAGAATCAGACAAATAAGTGCCCTTGAAGCCTAATTCCTATATTTAGCTTTAAAAGAGGATTCTTAAGCTATTTCAACATATATTTAAAACCGCGGGGACCCACTAGGGCAAAATTGGACGGTTTCATAGTAATAAGAAACTTAATCTAAGTTGCCACTGCAGCTTGGCAGGCACTCCACCGGGGACAAGATAATAAGGAGAAGATTGTCATTTCTCAAGATTGAACTCCTTGTGTGCTACCTGCATAATATGAAATAATATGCATGTTGTTGTAGCATACATTGTATTTACATTTACTCATGTCCTTACCGTAAGGAAAGAGAAAAGTGGCAAGCTAAACTCTTAAATTAAATGCAATACAAATAGTTTATTAGGATGAAAATGAAAGTAACGCTAACCATTACCTTTATTACCTACCCCAATTAGAATATACCTATTTTTACGTCCTATGTTAAATCAGAAACCATTTCAGGGAATAGGGTTCTTATACCGAAATAAACAATCACCTGTGAAAAATTTACCATACTTATATTATTTAATTTGACTTTCACATGTCTTTGCCGTTTTGCAGTAAAAGTCAGGTCAATACGTCAATGCTTTATCAATGCTTATTTCACTAAACGCCATTGTACACATGCGTTTCCTACGCTGCATTTATTACGTGATAAATAAGCGACAAAGCATCTGTGACTCACACTCGCCTTTTGTCAAAACGTGCCGCATGCTTTGTCACTTATTTATCGAGAAATAAAAGCAACCATCATAGGCCCGCTGTACCGCAGTTACAGCGATGTAGGAAGTAGATAAGACCATATAAGAGCCCTTATCACAGATTTTTTTTATATTAACCTAGTAGTAAAATAAGTGTCTGTCGAAATTTCATTTTTGTAACAAGCTTTTATAGCCGACTGTATTTTTCTTTGAACATCCATCAATTGCTCACAGAGACGATTCTAAAGAGCCCAAGCTCGATATGATTGCTTTATTTATTACGGAGTTCCTATGGCCACCTTCCAGCTCCATCATCAGATCAGCTCCACGTCATTATAATATTGCATTGTCACGCGATTTGCACATTCGTGCAAAATTTCAGCTCAATCGGCAACCGGAAAGTACCTTAGGTCAAATTTAACTTGCAAAATTCCATTACAACGGGACAGTTGAAATTAAAAATAAAAGGCTGTAAAATTGGTATAACCCAATTAATTTACCACATTTTGAGCGAAAACTCGTAGTAGGTTTAAATATTCGGTATGTCAGATTTACGTCAAAGGGAAAATGGAACCGAAAATATCCGCCATGTTTTATGACGTGTCATAAATGTAATTACGATTCTCAAAGGTCTTGGTGAATAAAAATCGAGTGCATATTATCTGTAACTAAAATTCGCGTCCCCTAACGTAATACCTGAATGCTGTCTGGACGCGTCCCCTGTAATTGGATATCGATATTTCGGAAGGGGAGCCGACCTGCCACGTGACATGACGTAGATAGTTACCTATACAGATGTAGTGCATAAATAATTGCCATCGCGAATCGGAGCCCGACAAGTGTGTCTCTCCATACAGCGATACCTCATAACTTGTGACAAATGGAAAGCTACTGGGTTAGGTGAATAAATGTGATAAGATAACTGTAGATTTCCCATTGATGTACGACTTTTTTTATCCCATCAGCGCCTTTCTCTTATTTTTAACCGACTTCAAAAAAAGGAGGGGGTTCTCAGTTCGGTTGTATGTTTTTTTTTTTTTTTTTTTTTTTAATGTTTGTTACCTCATAACTCCGTCATTTATTAGTCGATTTGGAAAATTCTTTTTAGGTTCATGAATAGACATCTCAAGGTTGGTCCCATAAAATTTTGGTGAAGATCGGATGACGAGATCCATGAGGAATCGAAGGAATTCCTGAAATTTTATAGGCACTCATAATATTTTTCATGTATTTTCTAAAACTATTTAAGTATTTGCATATGGCAGTCATCATCTTCTCATGCTGAACTGATGATGGAAGGTACAACTCCTTAACAATTAGGAGTTAGGAGATATTTCAAACGAGATGCATGCCTTCAAGACCTCCCTGATCACCCCGCCATAAGTATTTTATATGAATCACTAAAAAGCGAAAAAAAAATTTTTTAACAAAAAAAAGAACCGACTTCAGTAAAACTAAAAAGCCGAAAATAACCCGTTCAAGTACAGATTACATTTGACTCACCCTTTGAAGTCGGTGCCAAACCTCACGTAAACTTTAATATATAAATATAATAACTGAGTGGTTTGGGATCGATTTCAAACGGTGAGTCAAATGTAATCTGTACTTGAACGGGTTATTTTCGGCTTTTTAGTTTTACTGAAGTCGGTTCTTTTTTTTGTTAAATTTTTTTTATAAGGCAGTGTTTCAATTAATGTATATGTATTAGGGCTTCCAATCCCTGGATTGTATGTATCAATAGTGAAAATCCCCTAACTTGGATTGTCGCTGTAGTTCGTCTTCCATAACTCAAAAGCTAGATCCGTCCTGAAGTCCTTTTATAAAAATCCGGGATTGGAAGCTTTAATGTTAGTTAGGCCGTGTTCAGACCGGGCTGACTGTCGGCCACCCATTACCGCCCAAAGTGAGCGAGCGTTACGCAGTTTCCATACATATTCACACATTCGGCGGCCGACAGTCAGCCCGGTCTGAACACGGCCTTAGGGAAGCCACATAGCCCAAAAGTTTTATAATACTTTCATTATCATCCAATCCTAGCCGATGTCGGCCACGGCGACTGGAGACTAGTTAGTCAGAGCGTCGTTCGTGTGCTCTCAAGTGACTGACATAGCCAATTTTTGCTGTAAATGTACGGCCACAAATGCTGTAAGTCAGGACCCCTCCTATGAAATTATAATTGATGACCACAGGTGGTCGGGTCTTCAACTCGTCGCGCTTAGCGTCGAGTTCTTTTCGTCTTTCTTCGTTCTTTAAAGGCCTTTTACCTGCACTGTATGCCTCCAGTTAGGTCGATCTTCTGCCCGTCTAGCACAACTACGCTTCGCGACTCTTGTCACGCGACATAACATCGCCCATCCCTCTCTCACAGTGCAGCGAAGAAAGAGATAGGTAGTATATCTCGCGCGAGGAAGAGTCGCGTGTCTTAGTTGTGCTAGAAGCACGACCGAAGCCTCCCAGCGCGAAGGTTCGATGTCACATCTTCGCATAGTACTTTAATATAGATTCAGCCATGGTTGTGATCATGAATTCCCCCTCCCGTCGCCCATCCATCCTCTTGTGCTGCACTAGCACAACTGTGACTTGCGACTCTTCTCGCGTGAGACATATTGTTTGTTCCTTTTCTTTCAATACAGTGTGAGATAGACAGGATACGTTATCACGCGAGAAAAGCGCAACCGTGGCTGGCAAAGTGCTTTAATACTGTTACGTGACTGAATGCTATTTGC
Organism: Apotomis turbidana; assembly: GCA_905147355.2. NCBI lineage: Eukaryota > Metazoa > Arthropoda > Insecta > Lepidoptera > Tortricidae > Apotomis > Apotomis turbidana. The sequence goes on from LR990280.1 coordinate 6,314,108, forward strand.
AAACTCGTACAAACAAACAAACTCAAGATATATGAAACATGTAACGTCTCATTTTTTTAATGTGGGTAGTTGGTATTAAACCATTGATACAAAGATAAAAGCACAAAGACAATTTTAAATGCGTAACCTTGTGGAAGAGACCGGGAACCGAACCCGGTACCTCTGGATTCCGGTCTAGCGTGTTAACCATTCCACCACCCTAACGCACGGATAACCTTTCGAATTTTTCCTGATGCTTTATGTGTCGTGTCGATTGATTATTTGAAAGGCTCTACACCTTAGCGATATTTGCATTGTTTATTTGCTTTACCCCTTAGCGACCTCTATGTGAATACGTTAATATTCACATCTTACCGCACCACCTTACAGCTGTGAACGAGCAAGGGAGACGGTGCTGTTATTTATAATTATTTGGTCGCTTCTTCTAGGTTACGCATTTAATTTTTTCTGTTTTAATTCTGTAACGTGGCTGAATACTATTGTTAACTCGTACGAACAAACTCAAGAGTTTATCATTTTCAGAGTGTAACCTGTACCCTCGGCGGCGTGTGGTCGGGCACCCCTCCGTCCTGTAAATACGTGGACTGTGGGACTCCAGCGCAAGTCCACAAGGGATCGTTCCGGCTCCTCAACGGCACCACGACATATGGTTCCGTGGCTCAGTTCAACTGCGAGCAGGACTATTGGCTCGCAGGGACCGAGGTGCTCACGTGCAATAGGGACGGGAAATGGAGCCACGATATACCCTCCTGTGAATGTGAGTATAGCCTAACAAGCGTCGGCCTTGCCCAGGCAAACTGGTGCTACGAATATCTTTCATATGGCAATAATGTGCATACGTCATATATTTGCATTATTAAACGTCAATAGCGATTTTTCAAGGATTTCTCATCGACCAAATCAAAACATTGTTTACCGGAATGCCGTTCAAACCTTCGTTCTTCTTGCAAAATTAATAATGAATGAGCAAAACTTGACGATTTCCCCACACATCCCTTATTTCCTAAAAGTAAGTCTAAAAAACAAAAAAAATAAAATACAGGTTATAGTTCAATACTTGTAGATTACAGAAAAACATATAGGTAAGAAGTCTATGGTATTGCAAGTAACACCGTTTAACTAGTACGAATATTTATATTTCGCATAATGGCCAAATGACTTACATTTTAAAAATAGCATTGCAACGGTAAATTAAAGAGTAACAGAAATAAATTATACATTTTTAGAAAGAACATTTTCCATTCGTTACTTTTGTCATACATATTTTGGCCGAGAAGTGTGCAGTTTTTGAGATAACTAACCTTTTAGCATAAAAAAAGATCAATAATTAAAAACGTTAGTATTTGGTAACAGATTGCGCTGATTGTATAAGTGCTATCGGTTTTGTATGTATGAAAGGTTTATAGTAAATTTATTCAGGATTATTTCGTTTCTATACACTTTGTATGTATCGTACACGGTTTTCTTTTAAAGTGGAAAATACCGCGCTCCGGGACACATTCGAGGTCGCGGGGGGGTGACGCACACCCCTGAGAGGGGGGGAGAGTAGATAAAATTAAACTTGGCTCTATAACCTACATATCCTGATAGATAAAAGTTGTCCTTTAATTTTGCCAAATTTTCCATATATTGCAATCTAATTTTCTTGGATTAACATAGTATAAAACAAAGTCGCTTCCTGTCTGTCTGTCCCTATGTATGCTTAGATCTTTAAAACTGCGCAACGGATTTTGATGCGGGTTTTTTAATAGGTAGAGTGATTCAAGAGGAAGGTTTTTATGTATAATACATGCATAATTTATTAATCAACGTTGCACCCCTGCGAGGCGGGTCGCTAGTTAGAATATAAATCAACGACGATTCTCCTCCAACAGTGATAACATGCGCGGACCCCGAAGTGCCAGCGGGCGGCTACATGGAGGCCTACGACTACAACGTGCACTCGACCATCGACTTCCACTGCGAGGCCGGCCACCAGCTCGTTGGCGAGCACAGCCTCATCTGCCAGCAGGACGGCGAGTGGTCCGGCGAGTCGCCGAAATGCGAGTGTAAGTACACCTTTAGACGGTCTATACTAGGCCCACCTGTAAATAAGTAGAGCCTGGCAAGCTTCGGTCCGGCCCAGGTATAGTGACGTCATATTTGCATTAAATTTAATTAAACGTCAGTCAAGGATTGGTCATTAACCAAATTCAAAACTTTGTTTACCGGAATGCTGCTCAATCCTTCGTTCTTCTTGCGAAATAAATACTGAATCCTATTGAAAAACCTTGACTTTCATTCACTGTCGATAGTTTTGGCCTTATTATGCAAAATATACTTGAAATTTGCAGAATATTTGGTCCTGTTTCCTCTTTGTTTATATCATTGACATTCACCGACTTTCAACGTCAGTTACCAAAAATTTGTCATTGCCAGTACAATAAATTAGTACCACTAAAAATCCGCAACATAGCGTGGGTTGTTAAACCCCCTGTAATGGCTATAACTGTAAACAAAACTTAAAGAATTATAATTTTGTATTCATTGATCTTTGTATCCATATTGCAAATATTACGAACAAAATGTTTTGAACATTTTGTTGGGTGAAAAATGTCAAAACCATACGAGTAATTGCTTGTTTTTATATATTGTCAGTTACTGATACCTGGTGCACCTTGACAGATGTGGAATGCGGCAAGCTGCCACCGATGCCCTACGGCGCCGCTGAGCTGGTGAATGGCACCACGCACCTGGGAAGCATTATACAGTACTCCTGCACCACCAACTACCGGCTCGTGGGGCCGGCGAGGCGCGAGTGTCTATCCGACCATCAGTGGAGCGACTCCTCGCCGAGATGTGAAGGTACTATCGGCAGCAAAAGTGCATACCCCTTTTTAAACGCGAATGCTTTGAAGCCAGTCAAGACGGTTGAGCTATGTCACGTACTTCATTAGTTTAATAAGATCCCACTAGATGGCACTGATAAAAACCAAATATAAAATAAAATATGTTTTCTCCCGCAAATCCAATATTTAACTGACATGATATTATTATTATGGTCGTTCTTTCTTGTCCAACATCCAGAAATTATAGAATGCTATACTTCGGCCATTTATGTTATTTTGTAAGGATGAATAAATACAAATCATATTTTAATCTACCAACGAAGATTCACACAACATCCAAAAACATTGTATTTCTTCATAATTATTGCGAAGATTTGAACATGGACCCTCCGACATCGAGACAGATGTATTCAACCTCCAAGCCAGCGAGACTTAATGAAAGCTGACGAAATTCATTACCATACTCAGAATAACTTTAGTTTACAAGAAAAACAAGAATTTTGTTTAGTACTAATACTTTTTTAATGTAAATAACAATTTGTAATAGCAAAGGAAAAGCTTAAATAAAGCCTTAAAGTAAAAATTAAAAACTAAGACTTAAAATAAACAATAGATAAAGAAATCTTATCTATTTTTTAGTGTTATCAAAAAATAATTGCAATTTTAAACAAATACAAATTAAATGAATAGTAAGTAAATTCATTTGGTATTCTTGTTGAAATGGGCAACTATTATCTATTGGCATACTTACACTCATAGTTACTTAGAGGGTAGATTTAGAACATCAAATATATACCGTTCCAGTTTTTATTACAAAACAGTTCGTCCGCTAACAGTAGCTAGTTCCGTTGATTTGATTGTCTTTTATTATTGCTTTTTATTACTTATCGAATATTAAAATGAGTTCTCATTGCAATATCGATTTAGTGAAAAGGTCACAGATCATTGCCTTGCATAATGAAGGCAAAAATATGGCAGAAATTGCCAGAGAAACCGGTGTAAATGTAAGTAGTTGTTTTAAGGTTCGAAGTATATTTTTATATATAATACAAACATAATAATTATATTTGAACGATATCTGTTTTATATTTTATCAATTATTATAATATATTCCTAAATTTTGTTGCAGAAAAAAACGGTAGCTTTATGGGTGCGGAGATTCGGAGAAGAAGGGTCATTATTGCACCGCCAAAGAAGTGGTCGACCACGGCTGATTGATGCACAGCAGCGTGAAATGTTAGTACGGGAGTATGAAGCAAACGGCTTTCAACCAATAAGACATTACGCCCGTTTATGTGACTCAAGTGTGGATACTATTCGTCGTGTCCTTCATAGTGAAGGATTGCATCATCGTAGGCATGCAGTCAAACCTTTGCTAACCCCACATCACAAAGAAGAGAGATTAAAGTTCGCCCGGGAGCACTTAAATGATGATTGGAGCAATGTCATCTTTACCGATGAAAAAACATTTAAATCGAGTCAACATGGACGTCTAAGCTTATGGCGTCGCGACAACACTCGGTATGACGCTGACCACGTAGTGCCTAATATGGAATCAGGTCGTATAACTGTGAACATGTGGGGTTGGATGAGTGCGGCTGATCCGGGAGAATTGGTCCGAGTGCCGAGTAGGGCGAAAAGTGGTGACTATTTAAATGTGCTGGAAGAAATCATGTTACCAACTGTTAGGAATGTCTATCCAGAAGGAGAATTACCACTAATTACGTTTGTTCAAGATAACTGTCCTATACATCGTTCGCAAAATGTGCGTGAGTGGTTTCGCCAGCACAAAGATATAAATGTCGTGTCGTGGCCCGCTAGATCACCTGATTTAAATCCCATAGAAAATTTATGGGGTGTTATCGTTCAACGTTGGGATAACCGAAATGAGCGAACCTCAGAAATATTGGAGACGCACTGTGCTACAATATGGGATAGTATTCGTGGTTCGGGACTGTGTGAACATTTAATAGAATCGATGCCTTCCCGCTTGCAAGCCGTTATAGACAAAAATGGTGGCTATACTAGTTATTAATGCAAAAGATGGCAATTAGCGGAGACCGGGTTACATTAGTAAATAAAACAATATTTTTTTAATTCTGCAACATGCTACATTATTCATTATTGTTTGAAATCGAAAAATATATATATATATATATATATATATTTTTAGTATTTATTATGAACATGAACATGATAATTGCTTCTAATATAACAAAAAGAGTGAAAAACCATGTTTAATATTTTTACACCATTTTGTGATAGGTATTGAGTTTATTACAATATTTTTACATCACGAGAATTTTCTATAGCTAATTGATAAATGACAAGCAAAAGCGTTTAAAACACTAAAATCGAAATATAACTATTTATATAACCCGGTCTCAGTTTTGTCTTTAAAATTGATTCACTAATAAAATAAACAAATGTTGTTTTGATTAAGGTGAAGCTTCAATCCTCTTTCTGATTTCAGAAACGAATAATTAAGCTTTTTACCTTCAACAAAACGTTAAGTAGTGGTATTGTTTTTCCCTTGAATTACATGAAACAAAAAACATGCTGTGTAAGTAATAAAGAAACTATGATTTTTAGTTGTTTTATTATTGTAGATCTATTAGTCCTGTTTAGTTAATTTTATAGTAACAAAAATCGCGCCCGTTCTGGTGGGGTTTTCTGTAAATGTAACTAACATATTATGGACCACTGTCTGAAATAAATTATTTTGACTTTGCGACTATAAACCCCAGTGATTAAAAAGTTTGTTTAACTGTTTAGAGTTTGACATGAGTTTAAGGCTATATTATACAATTAGATTGATCCCTATACCTATGAATTCAGGTCATGTTTTAAATTGTTGATTGTAGAATCCTAACTGATTTAACACTCAATATTTTCATACGAATATCTGCATAAATATCGTGTTATGTTTTTATATTAAAAATGATGATGTAACATAACATTTTGATTTCCACATTTGTATTATTCCAATTGTAGTGTTCCAAACATCTTAAGCACAAACATAAATTACCTAGGTATATGTTTAATTTGAGAGCCTATGTTTTCTTTTTGATAAAAACCTCATAACCATGAAATTGGTAGGTATTATTTGGTTTGAAAGCTTTATACAAATAAATGACACGAATTAGTGTCTATTACTCATGTCGTGTCTTTTTTTAAGACAAGAGTAATGATAAACATGACTTACTCTTACGATAACCCCGCATATTGCCTAAATAATTAAATTTCCTTTACATTTAATTTTCTGTGATTTAATTGAAGTTTTATTAAATCACACCTCTTGTGTATAAACTACGTAAACTTCATATTCATTCCTGATAATTTTTTGGCATATGTTTATAAAACCGTGAAACCGTGGATAAAAACATTCGTAATTTTATAATTACGAACTTACTTTGTATAAAATGGCGTCAAAAGAATCTGTAACGATGGGTTTCTTTGAAATAACGCGAGCGGTTTTAGAAGGGCAACATAGTTAAACGAACTGGGTTGCCAGTTAAAAAGACGGGTGGACGGACGGTTTCGGTGTAAGCTATTTTCAATTTGATGATAAATGTATATTTTAATTTGTCCGGTTAGATTATTAAATAGTAGAAGATTTTTATTGACTATAAGCCTATTATATTCAATTATGCCATTAAAATCGACAGCTTTGGACACAAAGACGCCATCTAGTTTGTTAACTGCAAACCTTGCCTACAGCCGTCCAAGCCATTATCGCCTCAAGGGGGTCCATGCAATTTTGCAGCCGATAGTACCTGCTGTCATAAATAACGTTATACCCCTTGGAACATCTACATACCGGGTGTAGCGTAACAGAGCAATAAATTAAAACATAGATTCTACTCTTCAAACTAAACAACATTTGTTCAGCAACTTTAAAAAAGAGCTAGTTTTCAGAATTTTATGAATTCAAACCACTGCTATTCTACATAGAAAACTATCGTGAGTCTCAGACATATTAAAATACTCAAACGGGTTTACTCACGTCGTAGAAGTCGAATAACTTGCGTTCCCCCAAAGATAAGGAACCCCTAAGTAATCCTGGCGTATATATGATTCCGTGCTCCTGTGGGAAGAACTATATAGGAGAGACTGGCCGGAACATTTCCACAAGAGTGACTGAACACATACGTAGTATGAAAAATCAGGATACCCGGGGTTCGGCAGTGACGGAACATTCACTGAATTCGGATACGTCTCACTATATTCGGTTCGATAAGGTAACTGTGCTGGCGAGAGAAAAGTTTTCCATTCCGTGGAAAGTACGGGAGGCTATCGAAATTAGTCGTCATCCGAATTTTAACCGAGATTGTGGATGGTCAGTGGCCCCTAGTTGGAGGACGGTTTTGAATACTACATCGGTGGTTAGTGTGGACGAGACCTTAGCAAATGACGTAGTGAGTGTTGTGTGCAACCCGATTCGAAACATGTCGAGCGTTATTCGACTTCTACGACGTGAGTAAACCCGTTTGAGTATTTTAACTGCTATTCTTTTAAAAAATGGCAACCGGTCACATCGAAGCGACCATTACTGCCAATGTCTCGTTGCCAATCGCACACGGCGACAAGATAGCACGTTGTACGTTAAGGTGAGAAAATCGTGCTTTTGTAGTGATAGCGATTCACAAAAAAACACGCGGACTAAATATCGGGCCCTAACCCAAGAGGGCACTATTGTAAAATTCTAATTTCAGGAAAAATCTTAATCACGTGATGCAGGGTCGTCATTTTGTATAAACGCGTGCGAGCGAGCATGGTGCCATCTGTTTTCATAATTTCCTTTGTATTTGCATCACGCCGAAATAGCTGGACAAATTTTAAGCAATTTTGGTACATGGATAGCTGGAAATCGAAAGATTCAAAAAGGACACTTTTTACCCATCTACGGTAAAGAAAAAAATACGCGGACTCCTAGTTATTCAATAAGGCCCAGCGGGTTACAAGTAAAGAACATATGATTAAAAACATTATCAACTCCGTGTGAAGTGCCGGTACTTGAGACGTTGCTAAGGACGGATTAAAGAGTTTCACATTATCCTTTACAAGTTGTCTCATTTCTCGTACACTTCTCACGCATGGGGTTCCAGGTTCTTCGCAGACAATCGGCTTATACAGCGCGCCGTAACACTCCCAGATGGGTCTCCTTTTTATTAGCACTGATCTTGATTTCTTTTTGTCATGGATGTTGCCCTTAGTTAAAACCTCTTCTAATTATGTGTTCTCTTTCTTATCATATTATGTACCTATTCCATAGAAATCCGCTGCCCCGAGCCGGTGGTCGCCGAGAACAGCATCGTCTCAGTAACAGGCAACGATCGTATGCACGGACGCACTATGATCAGAACCTCGACGTCTGTGAGCGCGGGTAACGGCAACACCTACCGCATCGGCGCCCTGGTCAAATACCGGTGCGAGAGGGGCTACAAGGTTGTGGGAGAGAGCTTGTCCACCTGTGAGGACAGTGGGCAATGGAGCGGGGTCACCCCTAGGTGTCAATGTGAGTTTTTTTTTTTTTTTATTTTTTTTTTTTTTTTAGTATATCGATCCTACCATGAGCACATATCTAAGTAGATTAGATTAGTCCCTCCTTTGGTACGAAACCAAGCGTGCTAGAGTCAAACCACGCTAACTCTTCCAAGCAAATGAACTGTCAAACCATGCAAAGTGAGCCAGTTTGTATCGTTTGACAGTTCATTTGCTTGGATGATGTCTGTCAAACCATGCAAAGTGAGTCAGTGTGTATTGTTTGACAGTTCAATTGCTTGGATGATGTCTGTCAAACCATGCAAAGTGAGTCAGTTTGTATGGTTTGACAGTTCATTTGCTTGGAAGAGTCAGTGTGATTTCACTATACTGTTATTACTATCACTGTACGACACGAAGAGCATTTATATGTAGTAAAGGTTCTAGGTAGGAGTTCGTTATTGAATTGGTGGCGTATCTCTATATTTTACTTTACCCACTGGCAAACGTTAACTATTGATACATTTAAATGTCACTGTATAGGTACAAATCGAGTGGCGAGCTATGGGTGAGGCCTATGTTCAGCACTGGATGTCTGTGGCTGATAGATAGAAGCGAAATTGTACTAATTGAATTACGTCGAAACCAATTTAAATTTCAATAAAAAAGAGAGAGAGTGATTGCGCGGGATCGGGTAAAGTGGCGAGCTCTTGTCTCGGAGGCCAAGACCCATTTTTGGTCGCTGAGCCAGCGCAGTTAGTTAGTTAGTTCAATAAAAAAGGGAAAAAATATCATAGCAATGAATTCCACAGCCATCGCAGACATTATCAACAAAATGAATGGATTCTTGGAGTGAATTCATTTCAACCGCTGTTTTGATTTTATTTCTCTTTTCATCGAGTTTTCTATGGAACCAAGAAAATTAATTTCAACGACTTCATTCAATGTTTTTTAATTTCTTATTTTAATGCAAGCAATTTCTATAGTGTAAATAAAATTACTCTTGAACCTGTACAGTGCTGTGCAGTACACATTCAATTGGGACCGTTAAGTAGGTTGTAAAAACTTAACATCTTTTCCTTCTGCTGGTTTTCCCAGCTTGAAGTACCTTTGTGTATCATGCGTGTGCGAACAGCCACTGAGTGCTACGAAACGTTTAAATAATCTCTCTCTGAACCGTAATCCAGAGGGGTTCGACTCCCGGTATTTTTCTTGCAATTTTGGCAATTTCCTTTGAGCTTTGACCTTCGTATCAATGGTTTAATCTCTTCTTTCCTCAGATGTGGATTGCGGCAACCCAGGCCGCATCGAGAACGGTAAGGTGACCCTCGCAACCAACGCCACCTACTACGGCGCAACTGCGCTGTACGAATGTGATGAGCATTGGCAGCTGGATGGAGTGTCCAGGCGCCTGTGCCAAGACAATGGGACCTGGAGCTCTGAAGCACCCGTTTGCAAAGGTAAGGGTTTTTTAACTAGAAAAAACATATTGTAATCGTTTCAGATAAGATTAGGTAGTTTTTGTGTTTTTTTTATTCAGAAGTTAACATAATTAAAGTTGTTTGGTGTATAGAAACACCTAATAGTGAAAATACAAGTTATAGTCAAGCAAGAGCAGAAGAAATAAACAAAAACATATCCTAAACAGATGTCTCTTCGTTAAGTTTTTAACCTGAACTAGACCAGATATCTGGCAAGCAGATACTCAACAGTTCCCAATAAACTATACTCAATAATGTATATTGTCCAAATCTTACGAATTTCGTCTCTCCACAGAAATAACTTGCTCGGACCCATCCGTCCAGATCAAGGGCAGCATAGGGCTGCATGTCGTGACTTCGACTCGTAGCATCAGCGGAGAGGCACACTACCGCTGCGAGAGAGGCTACAGCCTGAAGGGCAACCAGACCAGGGCATGCCTGCCCAAGGGAACGTGGAGTGGGACACCGCCAGTTTGCTTGCGTAAGCATCAAAATTTCAGGAGATAGGAAATATATTTGTACCGTGGCAGATTAGCCGAGTGTGTGTAAACAAAGGTAGCTGCCCAGAACTCCATGCAGAACATAGGAATAAGCGGCGAATTGAAATGGTTTTTCATCACACTTGCTCGTAAATCAAGGGTTTACATGCTAGAAAACCGGGCGGTAAGTCGTAAATTAGGCGCTAGGGTGGTAAGTAATTTTTATCATTATCACACTAAGGGTTTACATGCTAGAAAACCGGGTGGTAAGTCGTATATCACGCCCTAGGGCGGTAAGAAATTTTGGTATTGACTACTATTTATTACTTTGTTTTATTTCCTCCCAAGTGTGATGAAAAACGTCGTACGTGACTCTGGCGTGAAGGAATTCCAAAATCGTGTCATTAAAGCCCTCGCCCTCGGCCTCGGGCCTCTAATAGACACTCGTTTGTAATTACTCGTTTACCACCCTTGTTACCTAATGTACTATATAACAAGTCCAATTCGGAGAGAAAGACCATTGTAAAACTCAGTCTTTTAGACAAAATCATCCCAAACATTTCCTTGTTGTGTCAACCCCAATACCTAAAGTATTATTTTATTACAGCCATCGACTGCCGCTCGCCCGGCACCATCGATAACGGCCGAGTCATCATAGCGAACAGCTCCACCCTCTTTGGCAGTTCCATCGAATACCACTGCCTCCCCCAGTTCCAGAGGGTGGGCCCCTTCCTCCGCAAGTGCATGGACGACGGCCACTGGTCCGGGGAGGAGCCGAGCTGTGAGATAGCCAGCAACGAGGCGGCTGAGACGAGCACGCTGCCGCTGAGGGTTGGCATTGGGTGTGGAGTTGTGCTGTTCCTGCTGGTGCTATTGGGCGCCATTTATTTGATACTGTGAGTACTTTTAAAGAATTCTTAACATCATTCATCCGCTCAGTCGCATATCATTCATACTCGTTCCAATTCAATTAGCACACAGCCTGTATAAGCGGCTTAAATTAGAGTTATAATTGCTATATAAGCTTTATACACCCTGTTTGCTACCTGGAAAGTTGTTGTCATGTAAAGTACTAGCACTTGCTGTAGACACTGTAGACTCTTTTACACAATTATCAATATCTATTTCCCTTTTATTCTGCAGTCAGTATTTAAAGGTAATAACTTGCAGGGTTCTTAAACATTTACAATTAATATTAATGAGTAATTTTCAAAAACATGTAGTTAAGGGCTTTAATTAAAACAAAACTTAATTGATTCCTTTGTGTAACGATAATTACCCATATCTTTTGTAAAAGTAACTTTCTTAACATAAAAGACGCGATCGTAATTTTGTTTTTATTAAGCCTTTAACTATGTACATTTTTTTTGAAAATGACTCATAAGGAATATCGAATTGACTCATTTGGTTATCAATTTATCAAATTGAATAACCTACAGGTAGATATCATAATATGATATTATATAATAAAATTTGCATTAAAATGTTACTTAAGTAAAAAAACGTAGTAACAGTTCCTCTAAGGCTTTATTGTAATTTATGATGTCACTTCCAGCCGCAAATCGACACCAGTGAAGAACACAGAGAACATAGAAGGTGCCGAACGCAAGGAAGACCAGAACGCAGCAGTCATGAGCTACGCGACGTTACACGATACGAACGGACGACATATTTACGACCATGTCACCGATAACGTGTATGATTCGCCATACAGTGAACACTTAGCAGACAATGCTGCGTACGGCAGAAGGAGTGACACGGATTCTGCGTATGAACCTGAACCGACCGGCCCTAACGCTGTTGTCACTATCAATGGCGTAGCCGTACGCTAATTTGTAGATTCCATTTTCAAAGGAGCTAGGTTGCAATCAAAGTTACACTTGATCGCTATAAAACACAATTGTAATCTTATTAAAACTTTCGTGAGGCATATTTAATTGTATTAAGCGACGACAGCGGGGACGAAGTTACCGCGCCGCTGTACGGGCAGCAGTCCCTGATGAAGAGCTCTATACGAGTTCGAAACATGTCGGGCCGGCTGTTCCTGACAATTTCACGTGAGTGTAAACCGCTTAATACAATAATCACATTTGTATTTGCAGTTGTGTTTTCAGCGCAAGTAAAGTTTTGCCTTAGGTATTTTACCTACTCGCATCTTTTCGCTTTTCCATTATATGCCTTCATGATAGACTCTGATACCTACGTATGGTATAGAGATTTCAAATGTTAAACTTGTTAGGTAAGGAAAATTATAATCAGTGCTATACTTTCACGAATTTAGGTAACCAAATAGCCATTTTGATTCGCTTGGATTATGTAGTTGACTCGTTTGTGTGTCATAATTCGTAGTCGCTTTTTTTATAAGGTTAAGTTTTATCATGTTATTGGTTAATACGAAAATGATGTTTGACTCACTATTGCATATCAAGTCCTGTACTATATTAATAAAATTTATATTTTGTTGTAACATCAATAACATAGGTAATGGTTACCATTTTCTTTAGACTTTTTGTTCAAAGCGATATTAATTTTAATTTATATATAACGATAGTTTTACCCGGCTGCCTCGTCTATAGAATAAATACTAACTTATAATTTATGCAATCTATCATGATAAAGTTTTATCGGATTCCTTTTGCCCTCCCAATGCCTGAATATCTTTGAACGTTCTCTTGTGAATTTGTAACGTTAATGATTATTTGAAGCTTTTTGTTTTATAATATATATTGTTTATTAAGTTATTCTACAAAACAGACAATAAAATGTGACTTGGGTCATTCAAACAATTAAAGCAATACGTTGTATCTGTGGTACAGATGTAGTGGATAATGTTTCGCCATTTTATTTTGTCGTCATATTTTATTTAACATGATTTCTTTATCAACTTGTGTGTTAAAGTTGGGATAGAATTGTAAAAAGGGGTATCCCGACAAAATACAAAAAAAAAATACTAGATCTGTACTACTTGCTGAAAAACAGTCACGTGTTCATAGGCGTATTTAGGGGGGTGGGGGATGGTCTAATACCCACCCCATGATGTTGGGATACCGATATAAATTCATGGTGTCATCTCATTGGCCATGGCCAGGCCTCCACTCAGGCCCCGTCTGAAAAATAATCTTAGATACGCCAATGCACGTGTTTTCATTTTATTTACATATAAGTTTCGTGTAACACTCTGCAGTCGGGTTTGTATATAGTTTGTCTTGTTTTTATAATTGTGAGCGAGGGCGAGAATTATGAAGTGGCCACCAACCATTACTAGGTATGAACCAAAGATGTAAACGTGTTGGAATTGTATGGATTTACATATAATATTTATGTTAATTAGTTTAAATTTGATATTGTAAATTGCATTTTAATTAATTATGTTAAGTGCACCTTACTAAAACTATTTTCGCATTGCATAACCAGTAGAATTACATGTAAATTAATAATCTACCGTGAAATGCGTGTTCTTAACCTGATTTTAGTATTGTAGGTACGTCTAGCTTTATCCATATTTGCTTCATATAATTTATAGTTGTTACTCTTTTTTCATTCCTATATTATAATAATAATTTTGTACATTTTTATTGCATTCTTAATGAAGGCGTCGAAAAACTATGTCATTTCCTTTCGCAAATATTCAACAGCTTTTTTATAATCTGTAATTCTTAATAGGTTTAGTTATACCTAAGTACTTTCAGATTTCACATTTTTATATATGATAGTATTAGGTTTGTGAAACGAAAGTATTAAAATCATACAATTTATTATTTAGTATGTAAGTGGCTGAGGCGTTGCGTATTTAAAAAAAGGATCGACGGATGTGGTTAACAAGACACACATTGTAGAACAGTACACAGCACCTACAGATGTAGTAAATAATTATGTGCAAACAGGAGAACTGCAAACACAAAATCGAATCGATTTCAAACTTTAAAGAGGCTTTGATTTGTGGCCGGCAACTGTGGCCGTCCCTCTCTGACACCCTACGCTGGAGCAAGATACAAATAATTGTCGGCCACAAATTGCAGCAAACATGGCCCGTTTGGAAGCCCCTTAATAAGTCAAGAAATTTGTCAAATTAAATCAATTCAATACGAGCAATACATTATGGTTCAACTCAAATGTCAAATATACCTTCACATCTGCATATCTATCATTTACGAGTATAGAGTATATAGAGATTTTCCTAGTACGAACGACATGTTGGTAGTCCTCGACAAAATAAAAACATCGAGAATCGTTATCGATAAGTACCACTTCAAGGTTATAGAGGGAAATGACAGACCTAAATTGATAGACGCCGCAAACACACTCACTTCGCGTCCCAGCAATCATGTTCAAATGGACATAATTCGTACATGTTTGGTCCCCAATTTTTTTCAACAAACAACTTTCAATGTGTATTGTCTATATATTGTGTATTCCTTTATAACGTTAACGTGGTGGTTATCGATAACAGGTCTGTCGATATTATTATTATGTAAGCACTAACTACCGGTGATTCCTGCTAAACATCTAGGTATAATCATTTAATTCAATCAAAACTTCGAAGTGTCCCGATGCCAATAATCATTCTACCCGTCTGGATCGGTAATACTAGGATGATGAATCGAAGTAGGAAGTGTGTTCAGAGGTTTACCTCTGTACAAACACTACCTACGGATATAATGTAGATCGTAGTTCTCTCAACTTATTGGAGTGTTTAGAAGCTCATTATTGTACGCGAAATTGGCTTAGCGTGTTAACTAACTAAGTACGAGTAGTTTTATTGATAACAAGACCCTGAATTGATGTGTTACTGCGGTAAATAGTGCATTTATACAATAAGACTACTTTCGTCATTTTGTTGGATTCATTGCCACCCCAGGTCGCAAATAGGCTGTATAAAAGCTAATACAGCCATTATAACTCTAATTTAAGCTGTATACTGGCCGTATAGTGCTACTTGGGACGCGTCTGAGTTAGTCGCACTTATTCGCATGTTCGTGTGAAACTACCCTTAGCGTAATAAGTTTTTAGTGGACTTGGTTGCGTCATATAAGCTAATTCTGCTGATTATTATTATTATTATTATTTTACGCAGATTCGTCGAAATATCCACATCTGTTCTCAGATCCTCAGGAAGAGTGTATTTATTTTGTTATGTATTATATTTGCTAGGGAATTAATAGATATTGATGCCAAAATAATATTGCTATTTCTTCATTTTAGCCTAGTTTTATGTTCCTTGCAAATCATTGGGATCTTTTAGGTGTATTTTTTAACATTTAAGTAGCGCGACGGAGTATGAATTCGACGCAAAATATATCTTAAGTGAAACGACGACATATGAAAAGTGTCAAGTTTATCATGGTTTGATTTCTTTGTGCCTGAACTTGACTACACTATATTGTGACTAATAACATCACATTATGGTTTTCAACAATCATTGCTTTGTTAGACATACTTACCCATAGGAATCCGAATTCAAATGACCAATGAGAAATGCCCCAGGACCATACCTGCGAGATGCACAATGATATTGTGATATAATTGGTAAATTGATACACACAATTAATTAATGCTGCACACGTACTTTTATGCATTTGCTTATCAATTCAGTCCTAAGTGAATTGGTATATTCCATTGTCGATACGAAGACAACGGTATAAGTACATGATTTTCTGGCTCTTGGCACAGTCGAGATGCTCCTTCAATAGGATTATCTACACGTAATATCCACGTTACTTTTATCGAATCTCAAAGCGTATCGATCCCGCGAAGCTTTGGTAGGGAGGTAGTAAAGCCGAGCCAAAGCCGTTTGAAGACTAACAATATGTCACGAGGCGATTAGATTTTGAAATCAAATTTTGAGATTGGGTCCTTCAAAGACCGGGCATAATAAAATTAATCGGCTCGATGTCTGTCGATAGTGAAGGTACAGAATTCCTGATGCATATTTCAATACATCCGGAATTCTGTATCAGCAATATTGCGCTGTTACCTACTTAATGAGCGTTGGACTGCTTCCTTAACAGAACGTCAATGACTCTCTGATTGCCCACGACTTGAAGCCATTGAGACACTGCGTAAGTTAGGTATCCTACTAAGATGGTAAAAGAGAGATCACCGTTATATCGGAAAACGTGTAGAGTTCTTAAATTTATGAACATATTTGTTAAAAATTTTTTGAACATATTTGTTCAAAAATATGTGAATATGCCTCTATTATTAACGGCATAGACGCGTGCGCAGACATTTTAGATCAAATGTTTGGTCATAATTTGAATGAACTCGATTGTACTTTAAAACTTTACAGTAAGTATACTCACTGCAAGAAAATTAGGAGGAAAATGATAGCGTAAATGTTGAAGTAGTTTATAATATTCATGATTCGAATTTTTCACTATACAAATCGCAATTTTACTAGTTATAATTAGGTAGATATTTATGTAATCTGCAATGATATCTGATAAGACCGAGTGCTAAAATGTATACGAGAGTCCTTTATTTCTCATATTATTTCGGACGACCGCGTACTATTAAAAAAATCTCGATATTGTACGTTTTAAAATTTATATTATCAAGTATTGTCAGTGAATTTTGGAACTATATTTGTAGATTAGTTAGGAGGCCTTACCTACTATACATTTTCAAATGTATTTTTTTCATATTATGACAGATATATTAATCACTTCAACCAATTTTTTTAAGTGTATAATACTTTTCCCTGAGTGCTAGATAATTTCATGCTGTCATTGCGTGCTGTCGAAAATAAGTTAATAAACCCAGTTTAATTCGTGAATTTTGACAATTTCGAGTAGTTTTTGAAACAAAATATATTAATGAAAAATTCAAACTGTAGGTTTTTAATATATACCAATTAATTACAATAGCCCTGTTCTAACTAGTCACTTTGATAATATGTGAAGAAAAGTTTGATCATAGAGAAAAATGTCTAAAACAATCAGCATTCATGAATAGATAGTGAGCCTTAAACGATTCTTGCTTGGCGGTCAATTTCACTAATATCACGACAAACTGATGTGCTGTAAACAATATGAGCCAATCTCCTGTTCACTTAAATACATTATACATTTACGAACATTTTACATAATTACATCTATATACATTTGACATTCATATATGAAGTAGGTACTCTTTTTCTAACAAATTACTAAGCTACAAGTAGAGGTAGAAAACCAACAAATTCATCTGTCGGTAGACTAGAGTTAAGTACTTCACCCACCATCACACTTCTATGTTCATACATTGCATTGCAATTAAGCAGATATTGAGCGATCATGTCAATTGATATATACACAAACGTTGCAATGAGTTTTATATCCGTTCATGAACGATCAAGTCTCGTTTTGTTGTATCTGTGAAAATCGTGTAAGTACCTAAGTTTAAATTATTATTAATTAAAAGGTGTCTTCTTAGTACGTACAATGAGAATACCTATCTATGCACTAATGCACATAATACACATGTAATCGAACTGACGTCCCGCTCAATGTCTGCTTTATTGCAATGTAGTTATGATTGGTGCAAATGTGCGATTCACAGCAAACCGTAGGGATGCAATTGAACAACCTTCGTTGGCGTCTAATAGTTTTCCATAGGCCGCTAATTATCATAAAGAGGCCTTATTCCTTTTAATTTTTTTTTTCATATTATGCCAATATATAATTTATAAATAAATATATTGATAATTTCAACCAACTTTTTGAAGTGAATAATTCTTTTTCCCGAGTTCTAGGTAGTTACATGGCTATTTAAATTTATACTCTCATTACGTTCACTCGAAAATAAGTTGAAAAAAATAACAAATTTCCGCGTGTATTTTGTCAATTTCGAGTAGATTTTGAAACTAAAAATATCAATGAAAAATTCAAAATGTAGGTTTCAAATATATACCAATAAATCGCAATAGCCCTGTTCTAGGTAGTATCATTATCAATAATATGAAACTATCATCATTTTAAAAGGAATAAGGCCTCTTAAATCCGTGCAGTTTTCCGCGGATCGCACGATAGATACCAATGTTTGTTTATATTACTTTGTCGTGGTTTCTTTTATATAATGAAACGGATATCGCCTAAATTTAGCCATAAAGCTGCCTACACTATCAGAGTCTGTGGTTAGCGTTGTACGTGTATCGAGCAGGCTTAAGTGTTCATTAGGAATAATTTGTAAAAAGCGTAATTTTGTTATATTTTATTTTATATAAAACATTGAAATAAATTCGACGTTGTTGAATAAATGTCTTCGGTGTGAAGTTGTGGTTTTATTTCCTTTGTTGTTGTGCGGATAAAAAATGAGCAATTGATCGATGTACAATCCTTTATCTTTCAGAAGAAAATATTGTTAGGCTCTTCATCAGGAGTTTCCACTGATGCGGTCCTGAGCGTAGCGAGCGATCCGTGATTTGACAAATCGCACTGAGTTTCCATTATATTCATAAATAAGGGCGAATCTATTTTTAAACGGTTTTATTTAGCTTGCCCTGTTTATTTATTTATTTGGGTCAAATCTAGTAATTGAAATTTGACCCCCTTCCTGTTGACGTATTGATCTGAAATTTGGTACGCATCTTTAGTTTTGGTGACAATATATTTTAATACATTCGGTATCATTGTTAGTCTAAGATGGCCGCCGCTACAAAATGGCGGATTACATATTTTATCACTACTTCCTCGATATGGGTATCAAATGAAAGGGCTTGATTAGTAGAATAGAGTTCTTTATGAAAATAAAATGAAAATCCAATATGGCCGCCAACAAAATGGCAGGTTAATTTTTCTTTACATAACCCCTTCAATATAGGTAGGTATCAAATAGAAGATCTTGACTAGTAGTATAGATTGCACTTTAACCTTTTCCCCGCTTTGAAGCAAAGCAAAGCACTGCCACTTACACGCCACGTAAAAGTTTGGACAAGAAAATATAGGGATTCCAAAAGCGATATCGATGTCCGATTATTTTTATGTAAAAGTGCACCTCAGACTCAGTATAATATTATTGAATAAAAAAGTACTTAAATTTACATAATAAATCATTAATAATAACATAATTGATCTTGAAATTCACTTAATAAATCGACTTTAAAGTGTGATAATATGAGAAACTCAGTGACCGAGTTACAACACTATCCGTTTGACTAATGAGGGGATGACGTCACGCGTGGACGTCTCCAGCCGACACGGGCGTCAGAGGCATTGGTAATTGTTTTAATTCTAAAGTTGAGAAGATGCGTTATTTCTCTTATCGATACTTTTAGGTAGGATAGTAATAACTCAAACTATAATAGGATTTAATCTGTATAGAATACTTTTTATTGCGTAATGTTTAATAAAGGTTAAATTTGTACAAGCTATTTAACTTCCCTGATCCTTAGTTATGTTCAAACTGGAATCAATTTCAATATAAGTGTATGTAGGTATAAAATAGTCGTGAAAATTATATGTGCCCGTATTTATTTAAAGGAACTATATCCATAAAATTACATAAATAAAGTGGTCCCATAAAAACAATTTTTACTTAAACAAAGTTATGAAATATCGTTGGCGGCCACATCCCTATGCGACGGCTCGCGCCGTCTTGGGCGTTGGTAACAGTAGCAGTTGCTGTATAAAATCATAGAAGGAATCAAAGTTGATTTATTCGAGTTTTTTATATTGTATTGTGTTCATAGATTCGGTTTTAGAGTACGCATTGGGTAGGCTTAACTTCAACCAATAATAAAAGTCCATATTTTTTGTATTAACATGTAATTTTGCGCTCCAATTTTACGACGGCTGTGGCCGTCGTGGCGTCCTGGGCACGACTTTCCGTTGACGGCTGTGGCCGACTGTGGCGGTGAATGGGTTAAATATAAATGAAAATCCAATATGGCCGCTAACAAGATGGTGGGTGTTTTTTTTTTCATTACTCCTTCAATATGGGTGTCAAATGGAAGGGCTTGAGTAATAGAATACTGTAATATGCTTTGACATATTTAATATCTAAGATGGCCGCCGAAAATACCTGATTTCAATATGGGTATCAAATAAAAGGTCTCAACTAGTAGAATAGATTACACTATGAAAAATAAATAAAAATCCAATATGGCCAACAACAAGATGGCAGGTGATTTTCTTTCACTACCCCTTCAATATGGGTATCAAATGGAAGGGCTTGAGTAATAGAATACTGCAACTTACCTACTGTACTGTTTTGACAAAAATCATCATATATAATCATCTAAGATGGCCGCCGGAAATGCCAAATTAAATCATTGTTTCAATATGGGTGATGGATATCAAATGAAACGGCAAGTGAAAGATGCGTAGTGGTTCGTAGAGTTTAGAGCAGTCAATACTAAACAGTAATATGAATGATGAAATTTAGGCAACTCATCAATACAAAGAATTTCGTCAACTTAGAATCGTAATTCAAGCATGGATCTTGATTCCACCCAAGTCAAGATTGTGTATCGCGTCGAGGACTGTGTGGCGTAACGGGGGCTAAAGATGAAACGTCGTTAGCGGTACACCACCCAAGTTAAGGTTAAACGTGCCAATAACTGTGTGGCATTTGAGTGAGTATAAATTATATGTCGTAGGCATTTTCTCCTCAAGACTTGGGCACATCTTGTTGTATAACAGCCTTTCCCCTCTATTGGACCTCTGGGGGTTGACCGTTTTAATGTCCATTACTCGTGGAACAAAATGTTTAATAACAATAAAACAAAAACAAACAAAAGTAAAACAGAAACAGCAACATAACGAAAAAGAGGCTTAATAAATATACATACATACATAGACTGCTAAACTTAATACCCTTCCCTTTGGCTTTTCCGTAGTCGGGTAAAAAACCGAAAGAAAAGTATAGAGCAAGTGCAAAAGAGAGTGAAATTAAACCTCACAGTCGACTACACAAAAGGGAGTAAGCGGTTAGCGTCAGAGACACCTGAGTAACATGAGGCCCGGTTGTTAGGCCAACGTGAGAGACAAAGGGATCTGGTAGCGCGCGAAACACCAGAGCAATATGAGGCCAGGATAACAGGGCAGCGTGAGAGAGAAAAAGAGCTCGTAGCGTCCGAAACACCTGAGCAACGCAAAGTACGGTTAAATAACCAACGTGAGCGTACCCTGCAATGCAGAACTGGAAATCATCTGCAAACGTTTTATGTAACAAAATTAAAAACTAAAAACTTGTAAATAAAAATTGAGTAAAAAACTTTTTTAAGTTAAACGGTTTTATTGAAAATTTACTAAAAGGTAATAAATATTTCGGTAGGTCGTACAGTGTGTTTGATATTATAACAAACATTTGACAGTTCTCTGTTGATGTTTTTAGTGATGTAGCAAAACCATATTGTTTGCCAAACCTAACGATTATGAATGGTTGATCAAATCGATTTTATCGACGAACTTTTTTTCAAACCTGAATATATTTTTGTTTATTTTGTGTAAATCAATATTTTTTTGACCTACGAGCCGCCTGACTCACTAGAGCTTTCTATGTAAAGTAATAGTTGGTTTTATTGTTCTTTCTTTAGGTTATAAACTTATCGATTTAATCGATTTTTACCAATTTACAGAAATAACACATGAATCGAAACGCAAGATTTAGTCACAACACAACTTTAAAAAAAAATAAGACGTAGTACGTAACTGTTTGAGTAATGATTTATTATCGTTAAATACTTCAACACCGTCATAAGAAAAAATATAACATGAACTCAATAGTATCAAATAGAAAGTGAAAAACGTTTATAGATACTTGAAAAACCACTATGTCATTCCTTGTTTTTTTATGAAATTCAATGTGTCGCGCAGATTTACGTTGTATGGGTCCTGTGATGTGACAAATGTTTGTTATAATATCAAACAGGCTGTAGGTACCGGACATCACACCACTCTCCTCATCCATCTAGGGCATTGATCAGACAAAAAATAAAATCGTTGGGCGTGTGAAATTTCTATCAAGTTAACCGTATTTACGCAGACTTCGCGCGCCCAACGATTTTATTTTTTGTCTGATCAATGCCCTAGATGGATGAGGAGAGTGGTGTGATGTCCGGTACCTACGACCTACCGAATTATTTATTACCTTTTAGTAAATTTTCAATAAAACCGTTTAACTTAAAAAAGTTTTTTACTCAATTTTTTTAAGACGATAATTAAATATCGCTCACTTCTAATTTCACCTTTAAATAATGGCTTCTCTATGTTAAAATTTAAGATTTACGTTAAAATGTTCAATGCCCTGACTGTTAAACCTAATAAACGGAAAATATGTAGGTATAGAAGACCGATTTCTTGGAGCTGAGTGCTCCGCATACATTTTGAGTAACGCCGGAGACAGTTAATAATGTCGATCAAAAAGTTGATTCGTCCATAAAGCAAAGCAGGAAAAAAACAATAATATTGAAAAACGTAGTAGTTCCAATGAGTTTATTGTATAAAATTGACAAGACATCAAGAAGACAACGATAGCTTTAACATGCGATGTAAATGTTTATAATTGTCGTCTAACTACAAACCTACGGCATTCCTATCAGATATATACATAATTTTATTATCATATTCACAATCTACAGTCAGTGTTAAAAGTAGGTTATCATTTTAGCCTGCGTCTAACACGCGATTCTTTGTCGCGCGACATACAATAGGTACCTGTCACTATCCTTTCAATACCGTGCGAGCAAGACAGAAGTTGCTGAGTCGCGCGACAAGAGAAGTCGCGGTAAGATATGCTAGCCCTGTTGGTCGTAGTAGTTATGTTCAAGGCAAAGTCGAAAAGGCTATAATTACTTGGTATCTACTCTCAAGTTGAAGTTCTTATCATTTCGTCCTGTTCTTTCTTTCGAATCAGCGGGACGGCACAATTGAACTTCTAACGAAGGGAATAGATACAGCCCATGGTTCTTTTAACATTGAATGTACTAATCAAATATTAGTAATGTATCCCGTTTGTTCTGTACGATGGGATACAACATTAATATTCGAAAAAATAAGGCCATGTGGAGAGCCACCATTATTCACTAATAGGTATCCGATCCGATTAGCGGTTTCAAACGATACCTACGTATAAAAGTATGCACCATGTTTCATCTAAGCAAAGTGGGGCTTTTAACCTATGACCATCAGTCATGATAGGTTTCAGATGACAAAAAAAAAACCTGTGTCACTAAGTTGGAACTATCTCCTTCGATGACGGTTAGGGAAGAAATGTCGGTCTTTGCATTAGAATTACGCGCTATACCTGTGGTGATCAACAGGTTATACCTATAAATTACGAAACATACGACGTTGCGTGTTTTGTTAGACTCAACTTAACTGAAGCCTTTTGTCAGTCAGGGAGGCATCTCGGTACCCCTCACAAGAACGCAATAGATAAGTTGTATGTACTAATACATTGTCATCACATCCATGGTAATAGGCTGCTGGCGCCACACCGAGGGTAATCTACAACTTTGATGACTTATACATACGTATATAAAAACGCCAGTGATAGTCATTACTAATCAATTCCCGATTACAAGATTACTTCAAATTACTTTTGTAATTGTTTATCGAACGGGATTAAACATTCAACGTCCCTTATGTATCATCTGTGCAGTAATGGTCAGGCAGAAATATCCGCTAAATTATGTATAAAAATGTTCAAAATTATATTTTTGAACAACGCCGACCCCTCAATTCAGGAAATGAATAGACAGCTAGCGAGTTTATTGTTCGAATATACGCATTTATCACTTGTTTTGAATGTAAAAATACCTTGAAACGGAATTTATTTCTACTAGAGCTGCGCTGTTCGATGCTAGGGAAATGAGGTAATCCTTTGATTTGATCTTTCCTCGCGCACCACACAGCTACCTCAAAGAACTCTGGTGGACTCCCAGCCTAAGACGGCCACAAGTCTGGTTGCTATTATGATGGTTCAAGAGTATGTAATATCCAAAAACTATATCAACATGGTATAAGTAATATACATAATCATGGGTAAATATTTAAATATAACTAAAGGTATGAACCTCTTGTATGTATTAAGTAACGTGTCTGGTTAGAGAATCTGACATTCCATGTTAGAAAAATTACCAAGTTCCATATGAATTCTTACACTAGATAGTACAAAACTAAAAGTGGACCATTTTTATTTCTTTACTTTTAGTCGCTCGCTTGCCAAATCTGATATGTAGTTGTCATTTGTTTTTAGGAAAACAATATCTTAGCCATTCTTTTAATTTAAATTGTAATATATTTGTATTTATAAGTCAAAGTGCCACGATTTCATGTATTTGAAAGTTGATTATTTACATCTTGATATGACATGCAATTTCTACTTCGTTCAATTTTGATAGTTGTATATTCTCCCATATACATTAGCATAAGGCGATCCCATTTATCTGCACGCAGTAATAAATATGTATAGGTATCTAACATATGAATATGAACACAATTTTCAAAAGTTTGCTACACTGATATAGTATGTATAGATATAATCTATATATCTTAAATTGAAGAACACTTAGTTAGTTGCGCTGGGCATTTTCCGCAATTTATGGGGTTATGCCTATTCTGGTGGCCTTCAAGCTAACGCGCCGATATTGTCATATAAAGCCTGACCAGAAATATATGAGGATGCGCCATATTGCGGAATTTCACTGGAACTAATTTCTTACACTGGCAATGATATTATGATGGTTTGTCAACAATGTCAATGTCATTCGTGGTGATTTCTCTTACGACAAATATTTAAAATCATCCAAAGAAAATTCCAAAATCCATTCACAATCGTTAACGTAAGATTATAAATAAAGTGTAGGTATATGTGTTTACTACACGAAAAACAGTCAGGAAAAGAGCGCATTCCATTGAATGGTATTACGAGGTTAACATAGTGGAACTGACAGGTATTTAAAACTAATGTCATTATAGCGGGTTGCGATTGGTTGCAAAATAGTTGCCATATAAATCTTATAAATAGCGCCCTCTTGACAATCCTCATATATTTCTGGTCAGGCTTTAAATTACACCATTTTTCACCTATGAAGAGTTCTGTGACATCTGTCATCTCAGTACATTTTATAACCTATAATCGGAAAAATGTACTGAGATGACAGGTGTCATGGACTCATCATAGGTGAACAATTCTATAGAAGGCATTTGGCTTCTGATAGCACGGTAAGACTTTAGAGAGCTATGGAGCCGATATTACCATTAAAATACAATTCATACTCATACTCATTCATCTATTTCATTCCAAACTGCATTTATGGTTATAGTAGTTAACATTTCCATGCATTAAATGACTAAATTTATAAATTTAATAAAATTTGTACAATATTACAAACTCCTATATTTAACTGTGTTAATTGTCAATTTCATGCATTTTCTAGTCATAACTGGATATTCGATTAATATAGAACCCAATTTACTCAACGAAACATAGAAAAGGTCGCAAATATTTAAGTATTTTATGATAACGAAAAAAATTATCCTACACAAATCAGGTTTTTGTATATTCTTCTGACTTGACAATAAAATTAAAATTGCGAATGAAATTCACTATTGAGTATGAGTATGAATCATATTTTAATATTCATTCGCATACTCATTCGCAACAACTCGAAGAAGCAACGAGTGCGAGCGAGAGAGTCGGCTGAAAGATTTGACACTATTAGCACGTTAACAAAAAACAGTCCTATTCTACTTTTTGTATAAAACAGGAAATACATGCAGATGCTACGAAGTAGAAAAACTTCATATTTAGTTCAAGAATTATTCAGTCTAGATTGGCCTAGACTAGATGAACGTTTAGTTATATGAATGACTTATTTAAATAAAAGAAAAAAGGCAGTATACAAATAAATGACAACAAAAATAAACAAACCAAAAATAAATTAATCAAGATATTTATTTCATTTAACTCTTATCTCTGGAAATAAATAAAAAACTTTAATGAACAAAAAAGTCAGAATCGCTAAGTTAAAAAATGCTACGAATTTATACAATATAATAGACCAAGTTGACGGCTTTGTAAACATTTTAAATAACATTAAACTAATATATTTTTATTAATTACATTCTTTGCTTTAAACATACGCACGAACGGCATTAGTTAAACAAATATTATTCAAATTATTTCTAATGAATAGTATCTGAAACATAAATATCGATAAATTCCTACCATTTTAAGGCCCCGGCTGATAATAGGGACATTGTTACACGTGGGAGTCAAATATATATTTCTTCGACAATGAGTGAGCTCGCTAATAACTCTTTCACTTGTGAATAACAAAGCACGGCAAACTGTCCAGACTATGTATACTGTCACGGCCAGTTGCGCTAGCCCGGCAGATACGACTGGCCTGGCGAGTTCGGTTACTACGCTCGGTCACAAATCTCCCTTTATCAGATTTATAAAAGAACATTTGTCACATAATATAAAGTCGTGTGAATTATAAACGGTAGTATATCGATGTGACACTTCCCTATTCACTTAAAACATGGTGTAACACCATCATTGATCCTAGTGCATGGAGATATTGTTCGCATTCAAAGATACATGTAAAATCCGATAGATTAAATGTTGATAAATCCGTCAAGTTTGTTCAGTAACTCTTCAACGCATACGTGTTCGTTTGTCAATATTACCAAAGAATAGTTCGTATCTCATATATCCTTCAAGAAACACCAGTGAGTACGTATGAACTTTTACTTTATTCTAACAGAGACAGTAGATACGAACTTTTCTTAGAGTACTTACGTTATTAGTTACACAACATCTAAACAAGAGCGCTTATTATACAAAAACACCCGCTAGGGGTCGGGGTCACTACATTATTGTCACAAATTCCAAGTCGAGCCAAATCTCGTTACGAGTCAATTCGCGAATTTTAAAAAGCCTATATAAAAAACCTCAACGGGAAGTAATTACACAAAGCGGAATATCTAATTAATCATATTTTTCGTCGGTAGTTTCGGCAGTTATGGTTAATAAGTTTCTCATCCCGTCAAAAACTCTAACAAATGTAACAAAGCCAATACTTGCGTAGTCTACTCAGCGAAAGGGGTTTTTGTATCAACCTTAGACTTTCCCTGAGCATATAATAATGCTTAGTCGTCAAACTATTGTTCAGTTTTGGACTTCTATCGACGTGATGTCACAGACTCCTATATTATAAAAAGGAGCCAACGGGCCCCTAAATATTTAAAAGGTCCGAGGCCGCGCAGTAAAAATACACAAGAGATAAAACAAGTAAATTCATTTAACATGCTTATGGTGCGTACAAAATCAACATATCACATTTTCCAATTCTCAACTATTGCTTAAAAACACTATGCGTATATAAATAGATATTAGTAATTCGAGATATATAACTACACGAAAATTATTAGGCGCGACAGCGCTGTTTATAGTAATACCACGGGGGTTTTCGATGCAACAATGATTCGACGCTTACGTCACGTCGTGTCAAATCATTCCTGCACCGAAAATCACGGGGTATGATAGTAACATAAAGTAACGTAAAACTAGTCTACTTTACACGTCTTATATCTCCTAGGAATACATCGGGGTACACTGCGGGCTCGCTAGTAGGACGGCGTCCGGCCATTCGTCGACCACTTATTCCACAAGGGAGGGAATACCCTGACAACGGGTTTAGCTTCTTTGTGAAATAAACTACATATTTGTTATGCGCTGTCGCCAACAATGACATCTAAGCGGCAGAGCTCAATATTGTGAGTAAGTTATAGTTCTTCAGTAGGCGTTGTGTACGATCTCATTAAATAAAACAGTACTATTATGTGGTTTTGTACCCCATGGTGGTCGTCCGTCGTAAGAGAGAAGCGTGTTTCATAGGTAAGGGGGTAATTTTTATAGATTAGCAACTCTTTGCCAAGTTAAAATTGCTTTAATAGAGGTCCTCAGGAAGAAATACCTCAGGTAGTCGGGTAAACTCGATTACTATTTAAAGGAGTTGATAATCCTCCAAAATAACGTCTTCCTCCAAATTAACTTCTCTTTTATGACCGACGATAATACGGTACAAAATCACTCAATAGTACTATTTTCGCCAACCAAAGGACTATATACATCGCTCGACAACAGCACAGTTCTAGCGAATTTCACGAACCAAAACATATGCATTAGTTCAGAAGAGAACTGTACAGTATTTTACCAGTCGTCCGCTAAAATATTATTGATGGTGACTGTATAGACAGTAAGTAATAATGGAATTATAACTTCTATTATTTCACATAGGTAGGGACGATTAAAACACTCTTATAAATACCTATGCCGCCCACCCAATGAAGCTCGTCAAAATCAAGCAAAAGTATAAAGATATAGCACAGTGACAATATCAAATTTGAGACATCGAGTGTATCGCCACATAGTTGAATCTTTATACTTTCTACAAATTCCACCGGCAGACGCGGCACAGTCGAGTATCACTAAAAATATAATTCATTGACGAAAACTCAACATAATCAATCAGTGACAGACCATTTATTAGTATTACAAGATCGCGTAGCGGCATTCCTGACTTGATCTACTAAAGAAAATCAGTTTCCATCGTATTTTGAGTTTCAATTATTTCTTAGTAAAATACAACAGTACCATCAATTGGGTAGACAACGTTTTAGGCATACATACTATAACCGCCAAACTGTCGTCCCTAAGTACACGTCTGATGAATAAATATATTATAATACTTTATAACGTAAAAAGGAAGAATGATTGAGGCACATATGTTTTTTTTTTTTAATTTATGAAAATCTTAATTACAATCTACAGACACTGATCCTAAATGATACCACATTAAATATAAATTACATTTTGTCTTACAAAAATAACTTCATTATGATGACAAATAAAATATTTTCGAATCGTTTTGTGTAATGATCTCAATTTTATTAACATGACATATGTTGTACATCGACGATTGTTCTTGTGTTATATAAAATGTGAATAAACTTTAAAAGTATAACAAACAGTATTCAACTATCGACAACAGCAGAATACATTTTTATATTTCAATACATCGCAAGTAATAAATAATTTTGAAAGAGTGTACACGGTTGTCGAATAAAAACATTATCATTAAATAAAATCGCAAATCATCAGTTTACATAATAATTATACAATGTGGCAAGACCGTAAAACGGCCGAAAAAATCGGCCGGTCGCAATATTAACTAGGATTAACAATGAGAAAACATAAAAACGGACTATAACTTCACACCGTTCGAAATTCACTCCTTGGCCAATATTCCCTATCACAAACGAACCATGAATGTATGTGGTGCAAATATTCGGCCAAGGGTCAAAGTAAGTTTGTATTTCCAAGACAGCCTCGGGTAGCACACAATTATCAATATAATAGAGACACTTCCAATCGTATGCTTAATAGCTGACTTGCTATTGCTTCGAACCAATACAGCAGTAACTATTACTTAAGAAAACGTTTAAAATTCAAATAAAACAACATAGTTATAAAACAAACATTATAAGTAGTCGTATGTGCTATGTCTGTGGCCTTTCTTCGTTCAGATATTAGTGAGACCCTGAGCACAACTTAGTTTTACAATTACAAATTCCATTATACCCAATTCATTTAGATTAACAATTGTACCTTCAGTGGGGATCGGTAAATACATAAATTTCAGAAGTATTATGAAGATTTCACTCAGTAAACTTATTTGTAACGATCCAATAGCAAGTCATAATTTCATCACGAAGTTTAATATAAAAATTACCTCTTTTGGGTCAATTAATAGTAATTCAAAGAGGCAGCTAGTGGTTCCGAAAGCAGACGAAACGGTGTGAAGCTAGACTAGGTACCACTTGATATGAGCAAGGATAGTGTCGCGAAATACTGTTCAAATGCCTCACTATGTGCCCGGAGTGGTCGCGCAGGCCCTCACTTGGACAGTTTGCTGATAACTCGGATGAGGGCTCCGTTCTCGTCCTTGAGCCGCTGGTTTTCGGCCTGGAGCGCTTGCTGGTACTGGAAATGTGTAAACTGTATTTAAGTACATGCTACAGCAGATATTTTGACATACAACTCGTGTTTGTTAAGTGGTTCAATTGAAAAATAAACCCTCCATAAAAAATTGATTACATAAAATATCGTATCTTACGCCGGGATTCGAACCCTTTGCACATTTAAGTTGGATTTAGTGTTAATTACAAATTTTAAGCCAAAATTATGCCGTGACATACAAAGCAGTAACACTGCGTAAAGTAATTGGTTTCGATTTATAACGGTGGACTGCAGACTCCTTGGAAATTTTTATCCGTGGATTTTAAGTTTACCACAATTAATTATGTTTTCACGCTTGTCATATTATTTCCAATAGTAAAACATGAAAAAAGTATGTTGAAACAATGATTTTAAACCGATTTGAGCTCCTGCGATCTCGATATGTAGCTAAAACAAACGAAATCTTCCGATTTGGTCGTACTTACGCGAAACAAATATGTACAAAAAGGTGCTTCCGTGATGTTAGAGTACTTCAAACTTTCATCTTGTTTATTAGTAACAAAATAAATTCTGAATTATATCGTAACCGATGGGACGAAGTGTAAATTGTTCGACATGGGCCTAGCTACGGAATGGATGAGCTGTCTCGAAACGTTGCCTCATGACATACGGACATTACAAGACATGCATTACACTCTAGCGAACACTGCGAGCACTGTGTTTCATACAGACTATAGCCACTTTGCGGGAAACCTTCACGGGAGTACGTTTGATACCCGGGAAGAAAGGACAGATAATAAAATAAAAGTGTCTCGAAACTAATATCTATTTACGTTTGAAGATAAGACGTTGAAAGTATATTTGATGTGTCTTTCATCCAATATAAAATTACCCAGTAATATCGTCGGGGATAGTGCAATACCACGTAAGTAACAAGTGTAGATACGAATCAATATTCAAACAAATGCTAAGTATTTTATTGAAATGACAACTTTATCGACAGCTGTTATTTACGCGGTATTGCACTATCCCCGACGATATATCGAATCATAACGAATTTTTAATCATTCATTAACTACTAATTTACTGTGTACAGTTTTAATTCAAAAGCAGCCATTTAATACGTAATCTGATAAAACACAGTGCACTCCGAAATGTCTACGTCATTAAACCAATCGTTTTGTTTGATTCCCCTTCTATCCTCACATCCAAAGTAGGGCGTCTAATATCCGTGTTACTCGCGGAACCGTAGCTCCGTATTCTTAGCACCGGCGGTCCTAAGATGCCGTACTACACGATCACACCAAGATACGTCGCCGTGTCTGCGTTCGGCTACGGATCGGCGGTTCCGCTCGGGTATTCAATGAAAGTTTGTCGAAACGACCCTTATTATATGTTTGTAAGATGTTTCTATTTAACAAAAGCAAAGAAATTTAAATTAAAAACACGACTCTCACATTACATTCGTAGGTCTTAAAGACACACATAGAATCTTCACTAAACGTCACGGACGGATCGGATTCGCGTATAATTAAGAAACGCAACTCCGTGTAACACGCGAGCCCTAATGCAGACCCATAGTTTTCAGAATCGATCCCCTGATATTATTTTCTGCATACCTCCAATACATTCTCAGAAAAGCGTAGACAAATCGGTCGCAAGTTAGAAACGAATCAAAAGCATGCTTGCCATAACACACAGTTAATATTTGCATTAAGGTGGGGGGGCTCGACACCGACCGACGTCAGAGGCCGACGGGGCTATAGCCGACAACCGTTGTTTCGTTTTTTAGTAAACACTACTGATTAAAGTCAAAGAAGAACAGAATACAAGAATTGTTAATGTGTAACAAGAAAATGTAATTTTCGGAAAAAAAATGCAAAGCGTGGTTTGATTAAACAGTATTTTTTTAAGGTACTAAGCCTGCCTTTCAGAATAATAGTTATGTTTTCTATGTGATCAGAACATGATTATCTACTCATAGACATATTTAAAATAACACAATTGGAAAAATCACGAATTTATACATAGGAATTCTTGTATAATATGGTCAATAATCTTATTTAGCAAATTGCTTAGATAAGTCTAAAAGACTATTTAATCGTTGAAATTTTGACGTCATTATCATTAGACATCGTTGGCATCAGTCAATGACGCAATTTTCCGATGTCGTGATACGACAAACTGTAGCGTTCAAAAGATCAAATGAGTTTTTAAAGTCCTAGTAGAAATGACTCGTAGAAAACTTTCCCTCGCATTCGAAACTCACAAAATCGCTCGAAAACTCGCATCGAGTAACTGTACGCTTACCATGAGTTAACATGACGATTAGTACGGAGAACAGTACAGCGCCCCTCGCGTTTACTTTGTAGAACTACAATTCTCCATACAAATCGTTTAG
This sequence comes from Apotomis turbidana, assembly GCA_905147355.2. NCBI lineage: Eukaryota > Metazoa > Arthropoda > Insecta > Lepidoptera > Tortricidae > Apotomis > Apotomis turbidana. Next base: position 6,346,734 of record LR990280.1, read on the forward strand.
GGCCGAAACACATAACCGCGTTGCGGCGTCGCGCCGCTAAAATTGGCGGTAGCGTCAGCCCGATTTGTATGAAAATAGGGCTCACGCTACTGCCAATTTTACTTACGCTCTAGCGAGTACGGTCACTGTAAACTCATGGTAAAGGTACCGATGTCTTAAATTTGTCAGTTCTCAGGTCGGGAATGTATTGACTGAACAAGAGCAACAGTTGTCGGTGCCGCCCGCCGGCCAGGACGTCTCGTTTCAACACAATTTACCTATTTCGTGGCAGAGTTGGTAAGTTTGCTGACGACCCTCGTCAGGGCGCGATTCTCGGCCCTCAACCGTTCGTTCTCGGCTTTTAGTTTTTGCAATTGCTACAAAACGAACATTATCGGTTTACTGTGGTCCTCTGTACATACTTGTTCTTATATTGTAGTGTGTGGCTAAATGTATGTGTATCATGACGTTGACGGTCCTTGCTTAGCAACATTTAATTAAAAAGACATACAATCTTCGTAACAGATATCCTTTAGTATCACGTGTCCCAGTAACCGAAAACGTTTGGTACTACTTGTGTAGTTAATTATATTTGATATGTTGAAGACCCAGCAAAATATTATTTTAACATTACAGATTTCATAATATTCTAGATTTTTCTAGATTATTTTATTCTATATTTCATGCCATATTGAGCTTTTACCATTCATATAATGAATTGCAGTATGTTGTATAAATCAGAATCAGTCTACAACCCTACTATGACGCGTCTATTAATCATTTCAATTAAGTATACACTGATTTCAAGCCTTGCTTAGTTTGGGACTAGGTCGATTTGTGTATGATTGTCCCATAATATTTATTTATTTAGATAGATCACATCCGAATCGTGACCTAAGCAAGGACTGTCTTCACCAATCGGCTAAGTGTTCTGAAATTTCCAGAACATTACCTTTAATTCTTCCTCCATTTCTGACAGTTTCCTCTCCATGGCCCTCTTCTCGCGTTTCTCAATATCGGAGAGGGAGTTTTGATTCTGAAAAATAAATGCGAATATCAAAATATTGTTCCCTTTACACTCGTTTAACCATACTCGTCGTAATAAATGACACAAAAAAAAAATATTTTCGCAGAATCAAGATTAGCATAGGCAAGTGTAAAAAATATCATAAACTACAATCATATTTAGCAACGCAGCAACAATTCGCATAGCATGAGTAAGAATGGAAACACTTTCTAGGTAACAAACTCTACTCTACTCTAGGTAACACACACTTGGCGTGAACTGGAGAATATCGGGTTTCGTGCCAATTTAGCTTTGCACATGCTCCTTTCCCTCATAATTTACCTGAGTATATCTGTACTATTCTAGCATGGCATGCAATCTTAATGTATGAGTAAGACAGTAGCGTAGCGAATGTATGTTTTAGCGGTAAGGTGTGAGGTATGTTGCTGAAAATTTGGGCAACTTTAGACATCGGAGTATTGAATTAGAAGCCAAATGAATTGCAAGTACATTAGCCTTTGGGGGCAGAAAGGTTCTTAGGTGGCAACCGCGTACTGGAAGACGGGATGTAAAGCTCTCAACAAGCTGGACCGATGAGGTCCTGATGGTCACGTCAGGGTGATGTGTTGCGAAAATGGTACAGAAGAAATATCACCTCTGTCCGTCATAGGCCTTAAATGACTGTTACATAAAATGTAAGATGGAACGCTTTTGTTCTAACCTTAGCAGAGAGTGAACACATCTACTGCGAGGTGAAACATTTGCTGCGGCTGCATATTAATGAGTCAATTTGGCATTGCACTATGTTTATAGCAGTTTTAAGGTCGCAGCGCAGGATTTTTTTTAATTTATGTTTAATTAATCATAGAATTAAGTCCAAATTAAGTGGTAGTTTTTTTTACAACATAATTTATTTGGACTACTGTCATATACCGTATTGCATGTCGGTATCACGGGTATGCCGATACTTCCCTCAGCAGTTACCTAGTGATAGACTCGAAATGTCTGCTTGCCTTTATCATTGTTGTTGCTTACCACTTGACTGGTATGCGCGATGTTCACGTTGTTTTATGCCACTTGAATTTTCCTTTCGCGCAAGATTCATCTGAGCAAAAAGTGAACAGTGCTGTCTCTGCTTATTTTTATCGCAGATGTCGCTTATAGTTCGAATTCCATTTCTTAAGCGAATCCCATTAGCTTTGTACCCGATGAACAATACTCATTATCTGTATTGTTAACTGTGGCCACAACTGCCACTTCAAAATGTAAGGTGTTATAAGTGCAAATTACTTTTACACTAAATTAGTCTTTAAGTCAAATGAAATAAGGTTTACTCTTAAACAATGAGAACACAGATTTTGGTCACTTCGTTAATTGCGTTCGTCATCCTAAGCATCGAAACGAGCTTCACTGCTCTTTCACTTACGAAGTGACCAACATCTGTGTTCTCTTTGTTTAAGAGTAAACCTTATTTCGTTTAACTTAAAGACTAATTTAGTGTAAAAGTAATTTGCACTTATAACGCCTTACATTTTGAAGTGGCAGTTGTGACCACAGTTGACAATACAGATAATGAGTATTGTTCATCGGGTACAAAGCTAAGTGGATTCGCTCAAGAAAAAGGATTATTTCTATACCTACCTCTGTCTTTTGTCTCGGGGCCGTAGTCTGTTAGCGCTCAGTAGACTGCCGACGCGTACCAATGGTGTCACGAGGATGTGTGCTTACCACTTGACTGGTGCGCGCGATGGTGGCGCGCGCGTCGCGCAGTTGTTGCTCGGAGGTGGCGAGCAGCGCGCGCAAACGACGGACCTCGCTCGAGGACGCGGTGTATAGGGCTTTGTAGTCGATGTCGTCGCCATCCTCGGTGCGTTCGCTTCCCGACTGGAAAAAGTAATTCGTTTCGTCAGTTTTTTTATATACTATAACTAGCGGCCGCCCGCAACTTCTTCCGCGTAGATTTTTGATGATGACAAAGATATTAAAATAGAGGCAGAATTTTTTAAAACGCTGAAATTACTTTTTTTGTATTTGATTAAAAGTAAGCTTTCTACAAAGTTTCAAGTCTCTAGTTCAAAAAATAAAGTTTGTCCCATATAAACATTGCACACCTATTTCACCCCTTAAGGGGTAGGATTTTCTAAAACACTGAAAATACTTTTTGTATTTGATTTAGTAATCTTTTTACAAAGTTTCAAGTCTATAGCTCAAACAAAAAAAGTTTCCCCCCATACAAACTTTTGCAATCCTATTAAACCCTCTTAGGGAAGGTATTTTCAAAAATCCCTTCTTATCCCTAGCCCACGTTGTAAAAGTAACCTACTGTGCAAAAATCAACTCTCTAACATTGTTAGTTTCGGCTGTGCGTTGATGAGTCAGTCAGGACTTCTTTTATATATATAGATAATGAACAAGCGTACTACGTACTAACCTTCGATTTAGGGCCTTGTCACACTTGCGATTTGCGAGCGATTTTTGGATGAAGGCGATCACGCAGGGAGTTCACTGCTACACTTATTTGTATAGAAAAGTCGCAAATCGCTAGTGTGATAAGGCCCTTAGGGTAATTCTGAGAAGTTTAAATGTCGACCGCGTAAGAGCGACATCACAAGTAAAAACCGGAAGACTGTTTTAACAGCTCGCTCGATCGAAGTCCATAACAACACAACAAAACATTTCATTTTTTAGTGTAAGAAACATTTGCAAGACGTAGAATTTCTCTATTCAAATACAACACAGCCCATAAATTAAAATTAGTTTAAACATTAGTTTATGGGTCATTGTCAGTTCAAAAAACAAAAGTTGTCTCTTCGGTGGCCAATAGTTAACAGCGTTTGTGCATAGAAGTTATGTTTTTAACACGCAAGCCCATAGAAAGTCCTTAACTTTGTACGTGTCCACCGAAAAGACGCGAACCTAAATCTGACAATGACCCTTACACGTGAAATTAGTTTATACATGAATTAATTCAACTATGGTCCTCAAGGCTGACCACACATTGCGGTTAGTATGATATAACTAAAGACTTCGCTAGCTATGACGCTTATGGCACGACAAGTCTCTTGCGCCGAGAGTTAGAGTCACTAGAAGACTGATTAGATCGCAAAATGACTACACCGTAAAATCGCAAAATGTCTACATCTTAGTATGACTAGCTTTTAAAATGACTACGTCACTATAGCCTGACAAATTGAATCGTATCACCCCCATAGTTTGCAGGCGACAGAAGCGGGTGTGATATGAAGAGCAGCGAGGGTCGACAGCTAGGAGTTTCCCGCCCTCCTCGTCGCCAGTAGACCATGGGAGTGGGACGAATTAACTTGCCAAGCTCCATATAATGACGTAGTCATTTTTCAAGCTAGTTATACTGAGCTGAGAATATTTGTGATGCAGGCCTCAGCCTCACGCGATGTAGTAATTTTGCGATCACTAGCACTCTTTTATACCTAAATATAGTAAGACTTTCATGGACGATAAAATATTCAGCTGTAAACAGTCAAATCGGAAGCTACGCCGATTCAGTGGTATGTTCAAGTGGATTTCGTAGGTAGGGCGCGAATGACGCATGGGGAATTTACGACAACATACTTTCGAAAACCGACTTAGGGCTAAATTCGGTCCTAATGGCAACTCTCCGAAATATCACCTTTATATCTGTAGGTACTAAAGCCACGTACTCAATTTATGTTTAAATGCTAGCTTGTCAATGGGACTTAATGCAACCCGAATACCAAAAATGGCATATATCGGCCATATAACTATATGTCCGTCAACCGAATCAGGCCCCCGATGTTATGACCACTTACCTAGGTTATGACCGCTGTTTACGTTAGAAATCGCAAAATTATATTAGTACTAATATCCGAATAAGGTCGTATAACACGGTTTATAACATCACTTTGGGTACCTAAACCAAATATTGGTAGTCTATTATAATAGATAATCACACGCGTCGACCACTACGTTATCCACTTTTTGGACGATGCGGCCTGAAAAGTATTCCAGTTAAAACGCGAACGCGAAAGTTTCCGTATGTTACGCAATGATCAAATGGTGTAACAGTTGAATTCTTTCGATGGATCCTGAATTAGCACGCAGTCCGCTTCTCAAGCCACCCATGGTCGTACCACTAAACTCCAAAGTCAAAGATACATTTGATTTAACTGTATAAATTCTCATTTTCTAATAGTACATACCTAGGGCGATGAATTCGTGAATGTCTCAGATCGCTTTACGAATTACCGCCTAAAATTGTCTTAAGTTTTACGGCCAGGAACTGAAATCAGCTAACCTCACCTTCGGTACGGGCCACAAACAACTGCGATCTGGGACATTTACGAATACGCCGCCCTATATAGGTATGTAATGTACTACCTTTTACATCAAACATTGCACGTGAAGGACATTAATAAACATGAATATGTGAATTTTAACGTGTTTACGTAGAGGTGGTCGTGCAAAGTCTTTCAAATAAACTAAGCAAAGATTAACACACAAAACATAAGGAAAAATAGAGGTTGAGTGTTATTTTCAATAATGAGTACTCCACATACCTTTTCACAAGTATATCCGTAGTAAACAGGCTGTATATGAGCCTAAGCAGCCATTAAAACTCTAATTTAGTCTTGTGTTGTTGGTATATACATACAAGTATTATTATATATAGATATCTCGTTTGTACGCAGTGTATTAGACTGCCTATTTTCTTCAAATACCCATTCCTTCAATTGCGAAAAGGTTAACTGGAAGAGATCCCGAATAGGGATAAGTTCGCCTTTGTACATGTTTCATTTGTTATGAATGTTGTTGTGTACAATAAAGTGTTTACATACATACATAGTATACATACACAGTTACCTTGGGACGGGTTGAGATTTTTAACCCGGCCGATGCCTCGGGAAAGAGCCAATCATATATATTTTGGGTTACGCACAACTAATTTGTCATAGTCAACGAAAGCTTAAAGGCGAATAATTAAAACGCGGGTGATCCACAAAATGTTTGGCAGGGCACCAATTATCAAAAAAAGATTATACGCCTGTTGATAGTCAGGCTGTAGGTGCAGCGGGTATGTAAATTATACGAAGGGAAACAATATAACTTTCCTCATAAAGTTAACTGATGCTAAAAGTAAAATCTAGTGTTTCCATCATTTCTCGTGAATAGGCGCGTTTTTATCAATATACCATAATTTACAAAACAATCCCCGCTCCCTCCCGTATCTAACGTTAATATTTATTTATTTATTTACAGAAATATGTCCTATTATCAAAGCAAATAACATAATGAAGGAAATAATACAATATATAGATAACTGAGAAAGTAATCTACCGATTTACACACGCCCAAGAAACCAAAATCGACTATAAAGTTATAGTCTATCGCTATCCGGAATTCTAAGATCAAATTCTGTCAAACTGGCACAAGTGATACGGTTGTTTGTTCCTTGTGCCAAAGTGACTTCATTTAATCTTAGAGATCGGACAGACTATAACTACGTGCAGGTGGTATCCGACGCTCCCTCACCGCTGAACGATAAAATTTATCAAAGAATATTTTCATTTTATTTTCATCTAGTCTTCAACATATCTAAGCCTCGACGACGCTAGTTCCTCCAGCACAAATTGCGCATCATATGCTGTCTATTACATCGTTTAAAAATATTTTATTTAATGCAGTACTTTGCGATTTTTATGTGAGACCGCGTTAAATATACAAAGAGTCTGTCAGCCTTTTTTCAGTGAAGTCGGAACGCGTAAATATGTCAAATGCAAGTAAAATTAGCCTGTTCAAAACAGCCATTTTCCTTTACCAACAAACAAAGAAACTAAAATTACATTAGCACTTCCGTAAGCGTTCACACGTCACCTGAAATGTCTCATTAGGTACTCGAAATTTACTACAACAATTTTACCGTTAGTTTGTCTTGGCTGTTAGTTGATGCGTAAGTCCATCTGGTAAACTGATGATCAGCCCTTTCTTGCACAATGATAAAAGTTTCCAGTGTAGATCATTTGATGACCCTTACGTAAAGGACTTTCATAACTGCATGATTATGTTTATCGTCGCCTGGCGCCGGTAGAAAGACTAGGTAACCATTATTAACTTTCGACAAGAGCGTCCAACAGCACATGAAAAAGTACTTAATAACATCTAAGAATTAAAATGAAGTTATTACAAGTATGCTCGTAGATACATACGTCAGCAACTTTTGATTATTTAATACCATGCTTGTATATGAAATGCAACTAGTGTATTTTGAATAATGATGCAAAAGTGAATGATATACTTGAAGTAGGTATAGCGAATTCCTACTTATTACAGTTCTTTCTTTATGTTCATTCAAAGATAAGAGGAGTATAACATCCAAAGAATATATTAATATAGGTGTTGTATACAATTTATTTACAGTTGCTAACGTAGCTGTAACACCACAACATAAACAAACTTGGACGCGTTATCTGACGTATAGCTTTCCTACTGAAAGCGATAGCTATTCAAGATAAAAAATATGAGACAAATGTTGTAAAAACAATGTCTTTTGCGATACTAGTTCTTTAAAAAAAAGTTATTCAAATCTTTTCAAAATAAACGAAGATAATATCTAAACGAAAAAAAAAATGGTCTTTGTTAAATATGAGAAACACGCGCGTAATCTGAAATTCACTGTCACTCGGATGTCATTTAAATTGAAAGCTCTGCGAGTTCAGAGCAGTATAACTGATACATTTATGAATGTGATTTGTGGCAAGAGTAACGGTTTACGAGGCAACAAAGTGATATTTTTATGTTTACATACACAGTATCCATCGGAAGCGAGCGAGTTGAGGCTGAGTGTACGCGCATTGAGGTGCCCTCCGGGTTCGATCGCTGTGAGGGAGCGAGACCGCTCTTTGTTAAGGTTACTCTTATTCGCTGCCCGACTCTTCCTCTCAGGCCTGACCGGAGGCACGTCTGGGACCTCTTCAGGAGGCGGCTCTGGCACCTTCGCCGGCGGCACCGCTTTAGGTTTAAAGTTCGTTTTGCTAGCCAACAATTTCTTATCTAACTTTTTCAACACTGGCGTCATAATATTGAGCGAGCCCAGCATGGCCCCACTGAGGTAAACACCGCCGTAGCCAGAGCTCGTGCCGCCGTAGATTGCCGAATTGGAGCGTCCGTACCCCGGGCTGTACGGGTTGTAGTTTCTGTAACTGTTGGAGCCGTAGTTGGAGTAGTTAGAATAGGGGTTGTATTGGGATGGGCTGGAGAACATGGAGCCGAGGACGCTGGGGGAGGAGCCATAGTGTGTGGTGAGGCTCCTCGGACGGGAGGAGGTGTATCTGTCTTGTTTGCGACTCATTTTGTCATCACTTCGCGAGCGTGTATACGCGTGTTCGCGGCGGACGCTGGGTTTGCACTGGACGCGCCCACGGCTGGGCGGCCGAGACGGCGGGTGACGCGGCCACACGTGAGCCCATCACCTGTATATTTAACGTTATATTCGGACCCCTTTCGACTATTACTTTCGTCAAATATTATTGTATATTTGAAACACAGTTTGAAAGTTTAGTACTTTGTCTACTTATAAATGCTTTTAAATTAACAACGACAAAAAGATAAACAACATGATCTATTTTGATTTTATCGTTTTTGCTTCTTCATAATCATAACAGGGGTAAGTCTTGCTTATGTAGCTATCAATAGACTAAGTGAAATATATTTAGGAAATCCTAAATATACTTAGTACGTTATAAATATAGTAAACTGTCGAGTTAGTCTTAATTTGTCAATTAAAACGGAGTTAGACGCTGAGTTTCAGTTTGATTAAGTATAATATTTTAATTTTCAGGCTTCCTTATTTACTCACCTGCGAGGTGAAATTAAATGTGACCAGAATGTTGCGTCTTTGTTTACGAGTGCGAAAAGCTAGTATTTTCCATTCGATATTTATTTACTTTAAGACAGATGGTTCCAGCGTGTATTAATAGCTGCTACCTGTTGTGGGGTGGAGCGCATGTTTAGGGAAATGGTCTGCGCATACTGTGCCGGGTAGCTAGGGTACATAATCATAACATAAGAGAGCGTAGTTGCATTTCCATTTTTAGTATTAAAATAAAAATCAAGTTTTGTGATTATAATTCGCTAGCGAGTTCCAGCATCCTCTCCTGAAAGGAGACAAGCTCTTTGTAATCAATTTGTGCAGCGTTTGGAGCGCTTCGATCGTCCTTCTGTCATTTTTATTGACATTTATGTACGAATGTGAAATGAGTAGATATATCGCCAGTTGGAACCCGAAGTACACAGAAAGTATTTTAATATTACATTTTCTTTGTCCGCTTATCACGGTTAAAGGTTTGGACGAATTTTAACCATTTTGACACAAGGATAGCTGGACATCCAGAGTTGGATGTAGGATGATTTGTACCTAACCACGGTAAAGAGAGTTTTACGCAGACACGGATACCGTATAGTGTAAATAAAAAAAAAAGTAGTACTATAACTAAACAGAGAGACTATTAAGGCGGCCTTCGTTACTTGCCAATACGAGGGAAACCGCCGACTGATTGACGACCAGTCTAACAATACTGTGCGAGTAATCCTTATTTCCGTCCGTCCTTGAGAACTGTCTCTTTCATGCGTATTGAAAGATGAAGTAACAAGTGAATGGATAGATTAGTTAGCTCGTAAAGTGTAGTAGTGGAATATAAAATACACCAAATATAAATAAAAAAAAACACAACTAATATATAATATAGGCTATTATCTGCATCGAGAAATGCATCGCATTATGACAAAAAACAGCATTGTCAAGTAGTGTAACTTTGTACAGACTAACAAGTTACGGTTTAGCCCTGGGATACTGGTACTTTCATATGGCAATAATGGTCATACGTCATATATCATTTCATCAAACAAGTTCAAAACATTGTTTACCGCAATACTCCTCAATCCTTCGTTCTTCTGCTGATATAAATGTACAATCGTATTGAAAATAGCTTGACTGTCACTGTGGATAGTTTTGGCTTCATTAAGCGAAAATTACTGGAAATTCGCGGGTCCTGTTTCCTCTTTGTTTACATCAGTGACATTCGCTGACTTTCAACGTCAGTAAGTTAGCCATTTGTCTTTGACAGTAAAATCAATTATAAAGATGAAATTAAAAAGAGTTTCTTTGCAAGTTCTAACTAGTCGTCGTGAGTCAATTACATGCATGTGTTCCCGGTTACCGTTCATAATTGCGACAAAAGCTAAAAACGACCAGTTGGACTAGCTTAAGGAGCCACCATTTTGCATAGTCGTTGAAGTATTGTCACTCGTCACAGAGGGAAAAAAGAAGTTTTCTTTGTCGTTATTCTGTCCCGTTACCCAGGGGACAATAGTGATTGAATAACTTAGAAAAGTGTAGATAGTTTAATTATTGGTACCTATTGTCAGCACATAAGAAAGGGTTTATGACTGTAAGTAGCAGTCACAACGTTTTTGGTAAATACAAACATCAAAAATGGTTGCTTTAAAAATTTACGGAACCATGGTGGAAGGTTAGTAATAATCGTCGCGCTATACAGAGAACTTGTGCTAGAAGCACCGCTACTTTAGGCGCCGACTGTACTTACCACATTAACTGTTTCACAGAAACCACGTAGTCGCGTACAACTATTCCAAGCTCGCGGTTCAATCGCTTCCCGCGATTTCAAAACTCTGAACTCCGGTCAACTCAAAACACGAGCGTATTTGGGTCACAGCGCCCAACGAATATAAAGCGTGTAAACTTGAAAATAGAATTTATATTTAGAGCAACGAACGGGCAGAAAAAGGCACGCGCGGTTTATTCGAACGCCGGTTTCAATTGTTTTTGGATCTAGTCAAACAGGGCCGAGAGTATTAAAGATACTCTCTGTACCTCATTCGATACTCTCACACACCCCTGGTACCTCTAACACAACTGTGACACGCGAATCTTTCTCGCGCGAGAAATATTACCTAGCTTTTTTTTCGCTGTACTGTGAGACAATGACGGGCAATGCAATCGCGCGACAAGAGTCGCGATGCGGAGTTGTACTTGACGGGCTGCTGGGGATGGCATTACCCGGTCGAACGCTCTTTAGCGGGAACTGCTCCTTTCGCTACTAAGCTTAAGACGAGCTCGGTAGCCTATCTGCGGTTTAGCTGTGATATCGACCTTTCCGTGGCTTTGTGATTTACTGGATTTATTTAAGGAGCTCTATAGGACCCCTGCCCCTTCCGTCTGGTTGACAAGCGTGCGATCACCGACTCGCTGTACCTGTCGCTTGCATATTTGAAGTGGTTTTCCAAATGTGGGGGAATTATTATTATATGAGGTAGAGGTGATATTGGCAATAGTTCTTTACGACATTATCAATAAACTTTTTTCTAAGTAGTGCTGGAATTCTATTCAAGAGCTGAGCTACAGCCGATTCGAGCTATTTCCTGAAGATATCACTTTGACCGCAGGAAACTATATGAAATGATATTTCATGGTAAAATGGTAGCTGAGACAGTGTGATGAAACTAAATAAATATAATAATCGTAACAGACCGCTAGAAGCCAAATGGCATAACTCAATACAAGTTTCTATGACATAAGTTTTATTACAGTAAGGACAATTTTATACGTAATCAAATTCGAGGTGTAAATTTATTATCATTACGTCAGCAACGTCGACACATATTTAAATTTCCCGAACGAACGTCATAGTCGAGACAGTTCTAATGATAATAATGACGACGCGACGTCGTTGAGAAAAGTCGGCAATGCTCTAGTCTGACCAACATGACCACGGTTCCGTAGCTCGCGATATTGGTTCAATTGAACACTTCCAGCTTTAGAGACTGTGTGAAGCAATAATGACTTAATGGTATCTATTTTTTATTGAATGCAGCGCGAAACAGATGGGCGATGATTTCGCGCAACACGTGACGTTGGAGCATCATCATAATTATTTAAGAGTTTAGGGAACTGCACTCTTGTCGGTGCAGTTCTCTTCAGTTCGTTCTACTTAACGCCAGTTCTTTCATTTCTCGATACGAAGCGACGTATTTTTCTTTATCTGTTCCAAATAACTAATCCTTGGACTTCCTTCTTCCTTCCTCTCCTTCCCTCAATTTCGTATATTATCTTATATGTATAAGATCGTCCCGTCGTTTTAAACGTATTGGGAATATTTCAACAAGTTGCAGTGTTTTACAAAGGATAAGATTTATATTATAATATCAATGCAAGAAACTATTCCAAAATTCACTCACTGCAGTTTTTACCACTCAATCAGAGAACTCTAAAAGGCGTCTTCGAAATCGTAGCGCGTAGACGGTTTTTGCGGACAAATAATTTACGATGTGACCATAGAAATTGGACATTTTCGCGTAGGACAACGATAGATGAATGGATCAGTTTTCAGTCTGTGCATCAAAGTTTCCAACACGATAAATCAGTAAGTTTTGTTTTACATTTCCACATTTTCACTACATTGACGTAAAATGTAATCTTATAACAACAGAAGCCACAGGCAAATAATATTTGCGCAGAACAGGAAAAAAACATTGTTTGACTTTTCAATATTAATATTTTTTACCGATGATTATAGGGTAAACAGATTAATAGTAGGTATAAGAGAGAAACGACCAACTGTCTGTACGACAATTTCCCAAAAATAAGACTTCCGATAATCACTTCCGTCATTCATGCAATAACGGCCATAAGGGGAGCCCTACGTAGATAAACAACGGATAAACAAAAAAAAATATGAAACATGTAATGTCTCATTATTTTTTAACGTGGGTACACACTACAATTTTTATATTAAAACATTGATACAAGCATAAAGAAAAATTTAAATGCGCAACCTGGCGGGAGAGACCGGGCATCGAAACGATAGGTTATCTAACGTTAGAGTGGAAAAAGTAACACGCTGGACATCGGGTCATCCAGAGGTACCAGGTTCGAATACCGCTCTCTCGATCTTTGTAGTAATCAATAGTTTAAGAAAAAGATTGCTTGGATTCATATTTTTAGACGGCTACCGCTAACTTAACGCCATGGCTTAGTGTTAGTCACTACTAGCCAGCAACAACACCAGCAAACTCAGCAAGAAATCGATGGGAATCCAGTAGCGTCGTAAACGAAAATATTGCGAAATGTCGAGACATCTATTTTCGATCGCCATCCGAACCGGAAGCATTTGTAAAAAGTAAATTTCCGCAAGACGAATGACGCAGGACCGGTTGATATTCTTAACCTAATTTCCGGCTCAGTAATGTGATCTGGGTAAAATATTTTTTGTTTTTAACCCCCGACGAAAAAAGAGGGGTGTTATAAGTTTAACATGTGTATATGTGTTTCTGTCTGTGGCATCGTAACTCCCAAACTAATGGACCAATTTCAGTGCGGTTTTTTAAATCGAATGACATGTTCGTTAGGATGTTTTTTAGCTAGACTTGCTATCTACGTTTGGTTGAAATAGGACGACCCGTTTCGAATGACCAGCTACTTGTGTCGGGGGTGATTTAATTTTTTTAATTTAGGTTATTCAAAAGGCAATTATAGCTTCTTAATAGTGCGACACGTGCGTGCTTAACAGTGCGAAGAGAACAATGCTACAGTAAACGGCGATAAAGAATGCACATCGGCAATCATCGCATTTCCGAATACAAACGAATGCCAATTTCCATGTACATCAATTATTAGATTAATCGTTCATCAGAATTTGAATTTAGAACTAAGTACTTTATTGTTGTTTTGTTTTGATTTCACGTGGAATATATAGAGCTGTAAAACTCGATGTAATTATATATAGTTATTGCTATAATGTTCTTGTTGGGAAAAAAATCCTAAAAGGGGTTGACTGAGCATCAGCAACTGATGTTATACTACTTGTATACTTAAATGTGGGTTTAAAGATCGACAAAAAGTGTAATTACTTACATTAACATTCTCATGTTTTTTAAATTGGTCGGCTTCTTTCTGTTACTTAATATTTATAAACATTTCAAATAAATATTTATAAAACAATTTCGCGTGACTGGCAAAGTAACGGCTTACCTTTTTTCCCTGTAGATGCCATAGTACAAATTTAATTTTGTGTAAGTTTTAGCAACTCTATATATATATTGACTTGGATATGCGACTGCACCAAGGGTCTGACACGCTTTGATAGATAAAGATAGCCTTATTGCGATTCCTAAAAGAAGAAATAGAAAAGAGTGCCATGTTTTGTCTTTATCAGCGACCGAGCATTTTTTCATGGTCGGGTTATTGGCACACTTCAAATTCGAAGCAAAACAATCAGGCAGTATCAAAAGCGGTATAGAAATAGAAGATTTTGTTTATTAAATAATTGTTATTACCAGATAATTGACATATTAATGGATGTGGAGTGTTTGTGTGTAGCCTCAAAAATGGTGGGGTGATCTGTGTTTGGTTAGAAAAGCAACAGTTAACGAAAATAAGCGGATTTTACATTTCATGCGTAAGTACAAGTTTCTTTGTGTTTTGATCACCTATTTCTTTCTCAAATCTCACAAGAATCAAGTTACAAAGTTAAATCATTAGTTATATCATGAAAAAACTTGATAAAATAGGAATTATCTGTAAATTATTTTCAAAATAACTCGGAGCATTTTGACAACTCAATATTGCAAATCGGTCAAATTGCGTAGCATAAATCTACGATAGAAGCCAGCTAACATAGACGTCTAAATAAATCAGTCGGTTTATAATCCAATTTGGGGATGCCTAGATATAAAATAAAAATTACCCCCATATTTGGGGAATCTATAGCAAATTGATATTTTCAGGTCTCCGATTCCGACAGAGAAAGAACCGTGTAAAAAATGAATGAATAGCTAGGCCTGAGAAAAATTAGATTTTTTAGCTACTAGTATTGGTTATATCCTATCTACTTATGTCGTTTACAATTTTACTATTTAATTTTGCTTTGTTACAGAATGTCCCAATAAGGCGGAATGAATAAGTCCATGAACGTGGACTGTCACGATGGATTAAAAGTATCCTGAGTAGAATAGAAGAAAAAGAAGAAAGAAGAAGTTTCATCCTATTTTTTTCAGTACTGGCCAGAATTTTTTTACAGTAGGTATTCAAGAGCAAATCAAAAATTTTGTTTACAAACAATTGTTGTAAATACTTATTAATTAAAATTTAAACTAATTTCATTATTTTTATTATCAGAGAACCCAAGTATATTATTTTTATTTGATTATACGGACTAGTTTTGAAAATACTAAATATAAAGGTGACAGCAGCGTCGTCTAAGTCTGAAATCAATCAGCACTCAAAATGACGACACCTAGTGGAAAATTGACAGTAGTAGCCTATAAAAGAACAGCGCTACAATTTTTATACTAAATCTGCCTTAGTAATAGTCCGACTTATGATTTACTGGGCTGTGACCAATTACCTTTCGCCTACGGTCTTTTAAAATGAGGAACAAATAGATTTTTAATCGTTAATTGGAATATTTTCAAAAATATAAAAAGGAAATATACATATTTTTTTTATCCTTTATTTGATGTTATTGGAAAATGAGTAAAAAAAAAATGTGAATTCGAGTACTTGGCACGTTTCTTTCTAACCACTTTTTATGGGGTTTTTTTTTTACGACCATGGCAACCCGACATTTTGACGGCATTATATGTCTTTCTCTTACGCCTGGTCGCTCTGTGGCAAATCTATAACTACTATACTATATCTATGGACTGCACTCTCTCGCATTTGAACCACGACTGACAAAACAAACGTCATGGTGTGTGCGACACAGATATCGCTATACGAAGTCGAAATTAACCGAATGCCTCTTTCCAAAGATCGATGTGCAAACTTTATCGCCGTTTACTGTACCTATCTAAAACGAGTTGTAGTTGAGGTTGCAGGGAAATCCTAGTTTTAGTATAGCAGTCCAACCGTTGACCTCTATTTACCTCAAATTTTTGCACGTACCCCGATCCTGATCAATCTATGAGAATGCATTTAGTTTGTCATCTCAGTCGAGGCTGGCATAATTGATTGGCATAACGTATTGTTTGTTAGGCATAAAATCGTTAGCCACAATTCTATTCCTACCTTTACAGAGTTTTGAGAGTAAAGTCCATTAGGTAGGTTGGATCACATTACATTTTTCTTTCATAATTTACCTTTGTGTCAATATTAAATATTATAGGTTAGGTTTGTTCTATAACAATTCCGAAAAGTTACCTGTTTCAGAGAAAAGTAAGAACTATGACTATAGAAAATTATGCCGAATAACGAATCGTAGTTTAGAGTGGCCCAGGGGACATCAGACATCACCATAGTAACGAACAACAGATTATTTTTTTATTGGCCAGCTACATCAGTTTTGAACTGTGATTTTATACATAGAAGCAAATGCTACAAGCTTACTCATTTACCCCCCGTAATCTTATCAATCAATTCATACTTCAGGATATTTCTGGAACCACATGGCCATGACGCCACTGCTCGAACATTGTGACGTATAATAACTTCTGATATTAATACATACTGGAGAGCGCATTTGGTGATTCGCCCGTGCGTTACGCGCGTAGGTTGACTTGCACAAGGACACATTTCGATGACAAAATCGTGTCGCTTGCGTCATTTTGTGGAGAGAACAGTAGGAGTGGGTGAGAGCGTATTTCGGGATTTCATTTCCATGTCTCATAAGGTCTTTGGGACTAGCTGGAGTATTTCGAAGGTGAAACGAATGAAATAGTTTGTAAGTACTTTTGCGACATTATGGTTAAAATGAGGTTTTACGTTGATAGGCAGAAAAACAACAGAAAATCTCAATACAATGCACATTCTTTTTTTAATTTTAAAATAAGTGCTTATCCTTTTAGGCCAGACGGCAGCGGTCTTAATACTTAAAAAGAAAACGTTTATTCAGAATTGGGGACTAATTTCAAAGGAAGTAACTTGGAGAATATTTAATTTGGTTTCAACTTTTGTGGTCGATGAAATGGTCTGCGGGTGGAAAAATGTGAGAAGCAATAGGGAACCTCAACAGAAATGAACGATCTTTATTTGTTTCTTGCATCGAACTTCGTAATTCTTGTGTAGTTCTTTTGTTCTTTACACTAAAATAAAACGACAGCATAATTTCAATTCGTTTCCAATCACGCTTATACGGACGGCTGAATGGATGTTCACCTTATATGGCATGTTGATGGCTTTACCAAAGTCAACATCAAAACTAGCTGACAATTTTATTACTGGCTTATGTCAAATTGCATACAGCAAGGATACGTTTTATCTGAATACGGTAAAAATAATGAAGGAAATGGATTTTTTCGCGTACGACATTTCACCTGCATCCTTTAGTTTGAGGATTTATACTCTCGCGGACCGGTGACAATCATTAATAAACATATGGGTGTAGTCGAACAAGTAGCTCGCTACACATCCATTTTATTAGATATTTCGTTAGGTAGTGAGTGCATTATGGCGACAGCTCCAGTAACAACTCGCTGATTCATCAGTACATTTGAGACCACGGCGTGTGCAACCCCGCGCAAAGGCTAGATTACGAAGGTTAATAAGGAATATCGCCATAGACCCGTTATAATCAGAGCTCGACAGGTGTGAGCGGTTTTTAAGTCATTATATCATTAATATAGATACACCTTAAGTTTGATTATACTACGATTTCTAATTCAAGACCAAAATAACTACCAAAAGGTTGCCACTACAATAAAATATTTTTACAATAGTAAATTTATTTTTATTTTTACAACACGCTAAGATAATTTATTTATTGGTAACATTAAGAGCCTGGCCACATGTCCACGACACGGCGTCGTAAACGTAAAACGACACGGTGTCGCGTCGGAGCGCGACACATTATCCACCGTGCGAATATCCGTTGCCGCGTCGTGAAAACACACGACACGGCGTCGTAAACGTAAAACGACGCTGTGTCGCGTCGGAGCGCGACACAATTATCCACCGTGCGAATATACGTTGCCGCGTCGTGAAAACACACGACGCTGTGTCGCGTCGGAGCGCGACACAATTATGCACCGTGCGAATATACGTTGCCGCGTCGTGAAAACACACGATGCTGTGTCGCGTCGGAGCGCGACACAATTATCCACCGTGCGAATATACGTTGCCGCGTCGT
This sequence comes from Apotomis turbidana, assembly GCA_905147355.2. Classification (NCBI taxonomy): domain Eukaryota; kingdom Metazoa; phylum Arthropoda; class Insecta; order Lepidoptera; family Tortricidae; genus Apotomis; species Apotomis turbidana. The sequence goes on from LR990280.1 coordinate 6,364,851, forward strand.
GAAAACACGTCAAGAATATTTCAAGTTTCCAATAATTATTCCTTGTGTAAATGTTAGTAACCGTTAGGCCACCCCCAAAAGATAAAAAAATAGAACATGCACTATTATCTTTCTATTTCTACAAAATGTTGCACTGCAAATTTTCATAGAATTTGCATTATTGACTTTCAAAAAGTTTATAATCATTTTTATATTGTGATTTTGTAATTTATTCTGTAAGGAAATTACAGGTTTCTATAGTAATTTAAGCTTGTTTCCATACTTTTGGCCTGGGATGTAAGTACATATTTCATGCATTCCTACAATCGAGTGATTACTCATTATTTTTTACGAGTGCCGATCAATAAATGTTGTTATTGTTATCTGTAATTTTGAGATCTATCTACTACCCAGACTTGCATACAAAGTAGCAACATTCGTAAGCAAAAATACATACTAATGTGAAGGTTGTGCTTCACTATCGGTTATGTTGGCCACCGACATAAAAATAAAGTCATTTTTATGTATTTGAATCGGCGAGTGACATCCGTCATAAAAATAAAATGTATAGTTAGTTTTAGACTGGCCTCCGGGCAATAAACATCTTAGACCTCTCTCTGCTCTTTTAATAAGCCCCATCTGACTGCACCCCCGTAGTCGTACACTACCAAAAATATTTACTATATAGGTAGGTCCAGCATTTAGTCGTGATGCTGATGAACTCACAAAGCTACATAATCTCTACTATTATAAAATTCTAGATTTGTATAGAAAATCAGTTTTCTATGAAGAAGGGCCATCATTACAGGAATAATCTTAATAGCACGCGGCGCCGTGCTTACCTAGTGCCATCTGTTGTCATAATTTCTTTTGTCCTCTCATCAGGCCAAAACGGCTGGACAAATTTTAACCAATTCGGTACAGGGACAGCTGGACATCCAAAGATGGTTATAGGATACTATTTACCAGAATACGGTATAAAAAAATTACGCGTACGAAGTTGCGTGAATGTGTATTTTCGACTCACTGACTAAACTCGTTTATTTTATGGATCATATTTTTGACATACAGACATTGTGTTTTACATTTTTAGTCTTCCGTAGTCAGCTAGGAACCCTTATAGTTTCGCCATGTCCGTCTGTCCGTCTGTCTGTCCGTCCGCGGCTTAGCTCCGTGATCATTAGCACTAGAAAGCTGAAAGTGGGGGTGAATTTTTATAATTTCGTTCCAACTCTAGTGTGTGGGGCGTCGTTTCATAGGTCTTTTAAAAATAATAGGAGTCTCCAAACATTATTTTTTGATAGTCAGCAGTTTTGTAAATATTCGCTCGGGAAACCAAAAAAGGATGATTGTGAAGGATGGGCAACTACGGAACCCTACACTGAGCGTGGCCAGACAAGCTCTTGGCCGGTTTTTTTTTTATATTGTCACGTTTATTCAAAGCGTCGTCGTTTCTCCGAACCGAGCAATGTCCATATAAAGCGCTGCCAACATTACTCACAAAGATTCCCCGTGATACCATGCCTACACGAACCAAAACGCGGAACGCATCGTGCCAAGCGCGTTTCATTAGTTGCCTCATTTTTGAAACAATAATGAGTACCTATGTAATTTTAGAAGTGATTCACGAACGAAAAGTATAACCAGCTTCTCACTAGACGTGCACATAATTACATTATAGTGACGTCGCGAGTTGCGAAACGTATCTCACGTTACGTATAGAAAACGAAATACTAAAAATTGGCCCGTGTGTCCGGGCGGACCAATTTAGTGTCGGACACTTACTCGTGTGGCTCCTTGTCCGTTCAAAAATGATTGTTTGAGACATTTTTCTCTATGATCAAACATGTTTCTTAAAACAAAGACTTTGCGATTTATTTGGACAAATTTAAAACCTACAGTTCGACTCTTGCATTGATAATTTTTGTTTCAAAAACAACTCGAAATTGTCAAAATTCACGCATTTTTTTTAAAGGAATAAGGCTTCTTACGACTCTCTCCAGCTTTACGTTTTTATCTCAGTAGGTCTAGCATAACTTTGACACGCTACTCTTTGTCGCGCGACTAATATTACTTGTCCCTTTCCTTTACTCCGCGCGCTATCTCCTAAGGCTGGTTTTAGTGTCACGCGGACCGTCGGTATGGCGCGTCCGCGCGGACCCGTCCGCATTAGTCTAAAACGCTCCCTTAAGCTTAATACATCGTACGTGACCCGCGCGGATGGTCCGCGTGCGGTCCGCGTGTCACTAAAACCAGCCTAACAGAGGAGATGCTGACTCGCGCGACAATCAAAGTCCCGGCCAGATATGCTACCCTTGCTGGAATTACCAAAAAATCAGGCGTCTAATATACATATTTAACGTTTATTAGGTTTAACAGTCAAGACTTGGAACGATTTAACGTATGCCATTAATTTGGACATTACGCAGCCATTATTTGAAGGTGTATTTTTACAACATTGTTTAAAAGTTGTCTCGTTCAAAAAGTTGATTCGCCCATTCCTCCTTTGTGATGAACGCACAAAGACACATGTGTCCATTCAATAGCCTATTTCACTTATTTATTAGAAAATATTTTCAATGTACAATTATTTTTAGTTTTTTATAATAGAATAGCGATAAGGGCTTAGACACATTTTGCAACACTCGATTATTAAATTGTACTATCGACTAAACTTACTTTAGGTATCTATAACCCGATCAACGTGAGACGACCCCTACGATTTAATACAAATTTTATAAATCCCAATCTTGTAATAATAGCGCATGTGTTTAATACGTGCATTGCATACGCCTTGATTGAGCACGTGTAAAGGTACATAATACAATGATATGTAAAGTTTTTTTTTATAGCTAGTACTTATGAGATTTTCCTATTTTATTATTATAGCATTTTTATATTTATTATTTTATATTATTACATATTTAGGTGTATACCTCGCTAGATGATTCGAAATAGCTGGAAGATGTAAAATTGGTCGTTTTCAAACCACTAATTTGTAAATTCTGATTGACTGAATTAAAAAAAATAAGCATGTACTTAATAATCGAACATGCTCGCAAAATTCGCCGAGAGTAGTGGTTAAGGAATACGACCTGTAGACGACAACAGGAGGAAATCTGTACGTCTAGCGTAACTGTGACACGCGACTCTTTGACGCGCGACATACTCTACCTGTCACATTCCTTTCAATACCGTGGGAGCAAGACGGGATGCTGATCCTCGCGACAAGCGAAGTCACGGCAAGATATGCTAGCCCTTCTGGGCCTCTGTACATCCGGACATAAATACATATGATAGATTTTTTTTTCATACTTCAGCGAAGCGTTCAGTCAACAAGTTCAAACGTGTCACCCACAGTAAAGTTTCACACACAACGAGATATCGTTAACAGATTCAGCACACGATAAGTCAACATAACAACATCATATCCCTGTTGGCTCGTGTGCAGTCACCCTTACAGCGCGACACGCGTTGCCAGCACCGGATCCCTTTCGCACTTTGTAAGCGACCTTGCGTTTTCAAACGTAAATAGATCTCAACTCGGTTTGCCTTCAAAATTACCACGTTGGAGAAAAGTGACGTGAGTGAGTGTGCGGTCATCGCTGTGTTTGCAGAAAATTAAGTTTTTGATGCATACATTATAACAAAAAGTGATACTGAAATGACAGGAGTAGAAATCAAGTCGACGTCCAATTCAGTCTCAATTGACATGGCTTTGGTGTAGATTTAAGTCAACTGTCTGAAAATGTGAAGAAAGGCATTTATTCCGTAGCAATAACGTAGCAAACAACAAGAGACATACTTTATACACGTCTAACAACTATCATATTACGACTCAGTCATAGGTATGTTTATTGTTATCTAGTACCCATAACACAAGCGTTCTTGAGCTTAATTTGGGACTAGATCGATTTGTGTGAAGTTGTCTGATTTTTATTGATTTATTATGTTGACGTGGTGGTCAGGAATTGCCCCCTTTTATAAACCCTGAAATTATAAGTGAATAAATAATTTCATAATACATAGGTTGAAGAAAACTGCTCCCAACTGTATATTATCGTATTACGTTGCTTCTGCAAATAATGAAGACTGATGAATGATACGTTAAAAGTGTACGGAAAGAGCCGAAAGCGAAAGTATAAAGAGCGCCAGAGAAGGCGAAAATGAACTAATAATAAAGGATCAGAACCTTCACTGTGTTCTACGTAAACTAACTAGTACGGATTGCCAAGCAGAAAAACGGTCAAGACTTCCAATAAATGCTAACTTCCGATGAAAAAACACCAAATCACAAAATTGAGTCGAGGCCACAATTAAACGCATCTAATTTACGATCACATTGAACTTACAAGATAATTGAGGAAGCTATATTTTTAAGAGAACTCCTAACATATCCTGAGTGTATAATTGAAAAATGTACCATAATGAATGAAGAAACTGCACATTTTCATGTGAAATCGTCGGTGTATGTGACGTTTCAGTGTCTCCGTTCCTGTTGGTCTTTAATCGCGGTGTCACAGCACGGTGGATTTATAACGACATCTGTGCTCTATTTCAAACCTGTCAAACGTACGTTTTGACGGATTCGCAGAAGCAAATCGGCGAGCTATAAATACGTGGCCCATTGTTCGCCGCCGATCGGGCTCGAGCTAAAACTGCTTTAATTTTCAGCTTTAGAACAGTTATTGGTACTTGATCGGGATTAGAGATGCGCTCTTTCCGATTTCTGGAAACTGGGTGATCACGATCAGGTATCGGATAATAGAAAACAGATAAATGTTCACCTAAAGTTCTGAAGATAACAATCTAATAAGCCGTTGTTTCAAACCGTCTGTAAATATACAAATTTGTTATCCGACCGAGTGAAGGTTATCCATTTTCGCCCAAAATTATTTCGTACGTCCGGATGCATCCGGACAGACGGAAAGCGTCTGGACATCCATATATCCGGATGTATGCTTTCCGTCTGTTCTCGCCTAGAAATCGCATTTTTCAACCGATTCTGATGAATTTTTTGAGTAAGTTCAAATAGTATATAGATTTTTTTCAAAATTGAGGAATTATAAGTGGTGACAGTGTTATAAAATCACAAAATTCACGCATTCCGAAACTAACTACATTTGATTTAGAGGACGCGGTTGTCGCAGTTTATAGTGCACGGCTCAGTAGCTGGCGGTTACGGGTTCGAATCCCGGCCAGGGCAAATATTTGTGTGGTGAACTCGAATATTTGTGCTTGGGTCACGGTTGTTCTATGTATGTAAGTACATATAAGTATCTATATCGTCGTCTAGCACCCATAACACAAAGCCTTCTTGAGCTTAATTTGGGCCTAGATCGATTAGTGTGAGGTTGCCTGAAATAAAAATAAAAAATAAAACACCTTGAGTTCGTACAAAAGAGGACAGACTACGATAAAACCGTGTATCCAAATACATGACAATATAAAAACATAATATATCAAATTTAAAATTATAAAAAAAAACGGTATCTCTTTTAGTGACTTAATGGCATCATAGCTCCTAGACCACAGAAATATATCAAGATAGAAGGAAAGAGTTCAGCAATTTGTAGGGAGACCGAGCGTGTAACATTTTGCGTAGGTACTTTGACGTCACGAGCGTAATTTAGTGATGGGAAACATAAGCCGCGCGAAAACGATTCAGAAACATCGATTCACAGATCGATTCGAACACGGCACCGATTCTATGCATCGCCACCCACACCGTACCACGCCGCGGCCCAGCCGCCGTCACAAACAAAAACAGTCACAATAATATTTGCTTTGCACTATGTACTTAAATAATATAGCTGCATAATAAATAAGAACGTAATTATCATTTCCTCTGTTCTCAAAATCGAATTTAATCGAATAAGAAAATCGCAGTGTACAGCAGCACATGGCAGCACTATTCTTACTTTTGACAGAAAAAATGAGAAATCGACCTTGAACGTGACTCGACAGTTTGAATAGCTTATTTTTACATCGCTGGCTTTGAATGCACGCCAAGGTTGGCTCGTCAAATTAAAGCCGCAATGGAAAGCTAGCGTTGGACACAATCGCCCGCCTCTGTTTTGATGAAAATAATAAAATAAATAGTTTTGTAATTAATAACAGATATTTAAGGACAAATTGTACATACCAATGAAAGGAAATATCTCGATTAACAGCTCCAATTTTATTGGAAGTGTTTGAACAATTAATTATTGCGCAACAAGCCATTTTGTTTTTAAGACCTGACGTCGCACACAGACCGCGGTCGGGAGCTGACTAATGTTCGCGGCGAGCAAAGTTGACACCGTGTCAACATTTCGCCACGCGAGGTACGTCCACTCTTTCCTTCTATCTTGATATATTTCTGTGTCCTAGACTGATCATCTAACGTTGATTAACTTTTTCTTTGATAAAATACTTGTTCGAGTGTTCTTTGATGTACTCTTGGATGCACGCATAATGCTATTCAAAGCTACACTAAGTGTTTAAAATAAACCGGCCAAGTGCTAGTCGGACTCGCGCACCGTGGGTTCCTTACAACTATTAATTAGTAACTTTTTTGTTTTCTGTGTTTGTTTTGATAGCGGCACCAAAAATACATCATCTGTGAACATTTCAACTGTCTAGCTATCACGGTTCATGAGATACAGCCTGGTGACGGACGGACGGGCAGCGGAATCTTAGTAATAGTGTCCCGTTTTTACCCTTTGGATACGGAACTCTAAAAAATAACGTACTTGTATAATACGTGGATGCCCTTGCCATAAATATAACAGCTGGTGACTTGCAATACTCTCCAGTTTCGGCAGACTGTTGGTAGCCGACGACCGATCCTCGATCCAAGTGATAAAGGCAGTAAGTGCCATTCAGCTTCATACACAGTTACTGCTTTATTACTGACGAAGTCATTACGGTCATTTCTCTTTCCGAGCTCTAAATCATATCCCTTGTAACCCTGCCAACTTCTCTTTCATATTATTTAAGACAACATCTTGGTAATTTTATAAATTATTTACGTGTTTTCCGTTTTATTTTGGTGTGTGAACTCAGTGAAACCGAGAGAAGGATTATTTAATTAATTATATTATATTTTTTTGCTGTCGTGAACTTTTTTTAACACGAACAAATTAAATTAAAAAGTACTGAAACCGTTTTCTTTATGCGTAAACAGAAATCTTCACCTACAATAGTAAATTATAGTTATTGTCATAGTTCTTTTGTACGCGACACTAAATATCATGCAAAAAACTGAACCTTAACACTTTCTAATTGATCACTATCCGAAGACTATGAGGATACATATTATGAATAATAATACCAATTAGCGTCGGATCTTTTTACAAAAAGATAAATTTTCTTACGCAGAAAACAGAGGCTAACTTAATAGTCATTTTGATAAAAAAAAACCCCTAGACGTCGTCAAAATCTAAAAACTCTTTTTTCTTTGACCGTAAGCGGAAAAATACCATCCGACGTATTCAAAATTGTTATAACGCAAATTGTAATTTCGATTGAAATACCTGGAGACTGAGAGTTAGTCAAATACCTCTATCTATAACAGAAGGGGTTCTAGGAGTTGTCCTAGCTGACCAATTTAATATTCTCCCTGTATATCTACGAGAGCAAGGTAGCAGCTAAATTCTAGAACACGTAAAACTAGTTTATGATTATGGACAGTGTTTCATTTAAAGCTTTAAAATATAAATAAACCGGAGTTATAAATCACACCTCCGCGAAACCGTCGTAATGTTTACACTAGCAGTTTATTGTTATTCGGAAATAACATTATTTATTAGCTTTCAGGTTCAACTATACTTCGGCCGTGACACTTTATGTTACAAGCGAGGTAACCGACTGCATAAAAATAGTAAACTTTAATAGAAAATAATAAATAAATACACGGTGCACACACAGTAGTAACGAACTTCACTTGAAACTTCGTCGTTTTATATCTATGAACATAGATATAAAAGCAGATCCCACAGTCTAACCAGCCACTGGTTTTGTAGGACATTTATTTAGCCATAAATAAATAATACTTACAAAAACATTTCACTTTGGTGACTTTGAAATATTCACAAATATTTCTGGTATAATTTCTACCCCATTATGACTAAGCAAAAAAATATATAAGGTAAATAAAAAGACCCCCATGTAAAAACGAACATGCAGGCGTCTCCTAGTTGAAATGAAAATTCGGAAATTTTATGTTTTAGGAATCTTGTGGGAAAATAATGATCTTTTACGATACCGGGCAGTCTAAATTAATAAAAAATACGCTATTAAAAACCGTGAAACTGCTGCGGCTAAATATATAATACCCCCTTGCCGATTTCGGCTAACGGTCACTGCTAGGTACTACGCCGGTGTTTAGGGGCTCTGGTGATTAGCCCTATCGTGTGCCCTCAATATAAAAGCTTAATCAATCACGTACACACAAACTTGCTGATACAAATTACGCAAAACACGTATGAGACATAGATGTAGTTTACAGCCTCATTAAATCGAGTTGCATATGAACCCGTTACCTTCTAAACATAGCCGTGGGTGCGTTATGGTCACGTCGCCATACTTGCTCGTATCTATGCGTCATAGTATCACAACTTTAGCAAATTAACCTTAATATAACATCCGTGGAAATAGAAGTTTATGATGCGTATGAGTTGTTGAATTTGGGATATATGTAGGTGGAATATGGAAACAAGATTTGCCAAATTTTGTTTTCACGATCGAGTTAAGTTGCATTTTTAATTATATGATGCCCTTTTAGCGAGCTTCTATCAAATATGGTTTGAAATAGGCGTTTTATAATCTGGACATTAACTTATGGTCGTGAAAGTATTTTTAATTAATGGCACCACATAGTGGCTTCACTTTGTCTGGTGGTAAGCAAAAAGGGAAGCCCAAGTTGCAATGGCAACTGACAACGGTGCCATGTCAGTTTGGTAAGCAAAAAGGGAAGCCCAAGTTGCAATAGCAACTGACAACGGTGCCATGTCAGTTTGGTAAGCAAAAAGGGAAGCCCAAGTTGCAATAGCAACTGACAACGGTGCCATGTCAGTTTGGTAAGCAAAAAGGGAAGCCCAAGTTGCAATAGCAACTGACAACGGTGCCATGTCAGTTCACACTGCCATGCTGGCCAATGCTTCTTCACGCATCGTTTGAAGAGTCCCATGTTATAATATAAGGAGGAAACACATAGAGCCGGCAAAGAGTACCATCTTGAGTTGAGTCATTAGAAATGAGGCGCGTCTTTTGTTCATATCAAAAGGAACTTAATACTTTATACCTAGTTACCAGTATATGTAGAGCTAGCATTCGTCTAAGTATAAGCAACGTATAGAATATGCCTTACCTGAAGAGTTTCTGTGTCGCCATCGCCCTCGCCGCCTCCGCCGCGGTCGTTCACAATGTCCTAAAACAGTTATCTCCGTTACTAACACTTTTTTCTACTCTCTCTTTATAAATTGTGTTAGAAATAAATTAATTTATTGCCATTGATGTAAAAGTTACAGATTGATTTTTTGTTTCACAATATTGTATATTAATCAAAACGCGAACACCGTAGTACGGTTTGATTAAATTTATACATAGGAGGTAAACAACATACTTAACTAGTACATTGGGTGAGACCTGGAGCGGATGCCATAATCGGATCATCATCAGAATTAATTGCCATGTGCATTGGTTAGAAATGTAAGCTACCGTACTAAATTACGAATTCCGATTCATATGGCCATGTCATAGTATTTATACTTGGACCACACACTTACAGAAAATATAATATTAGTAATTATATCAATTGCTTCGTATGAATCATTAAAAAGTTGTTAATTTGAATTTATGTCTATATAAAAACCATAAACTGAGCATAAAACAGTCCGCAAACAAGTTATTTCAAATTGTACCAACACATTCTCCACGTGACATTTAACTGGACAGCATATACCGCTCACAACACTCAAATGCAATTGGTATTGCACATATTGCTTTCGAGTTTGCCATGTTGAGTTAAATTTTACAAGTAGTGAGTATATATCCAGGGACTGAATAAGATCTTGAAGTCGAAATGTATTAAGGTTTACATTTAATGCTACACGACATGGCAGGAACATAGGTATTTTAACACTTTTCACTAAAGTTATCACTTCTAGTTTAGTATTAACATATCGAGCTAAACATTCGGTTAGTTAAGAGGATGATACCGGCATTCCTAACCCAAATAGTTTCATTTCATTAGGGAAGGGATTGTTGCTTGGATACATTTATTTCATAAATAAACGTGACCAAATAAACAGAGAGAAAGAGTGGGAGCATTTACTCAAAATATTCATTTCCACTGCCTCCGTTTGACGATGCTCGATGCACGGTCTCAAAAGCGGTCCACTCCGGACCAAACCAATACCATATTATAAGGCTTCTCGAACGCACCATGGTCCAAATATACACGGGCTAAGTGCAGAAAACGGAGCCCATCACATAAGGCTTCTCGAGTCGTCGCGCACCGAAGAAATCTGCTTTGGAGTATTACCACTATATAGGTAACAAAACTCATGCCTATGTCGGCGTGTCCGATGCTGGTGAATCCGCGTTTGACGAGGATTTGCTCACAGGAGTACTTTACCGGTTCTTCTCGTACAAAGTCATCTTATTGGGCACCGATGAAATTTGTGTCATTATCGCTATATGGTCCATATCTAAGTACCCGACGCCCGTGGAGCGGCCGTTTGTGCCTGCGCCGGCGCTGGATGACGTTCAGAGCTACCTGCGTGCTCGCAGGGGACGTGTTTGATGAGGATTTACTCTCGGACTTGCTTTCCACACCTCTTACAAAACCATACCAGGCCTTACGGGTTATCACGGACACAAACTTAGTGTCATTTCACGATATTGTAAATGTCTACTCACGTCCATATCTACGTGCCCGACGCCCGTGGAGCGCCGCTTGGGCCTGCGCCGGCGCTGGATGACGTTCAGCGCCGCCTGCGTGCTCGCGGGGGACGCGTTCGATGAGGATTTGCTCTCGGAACTGCTTTCACGTTCCTTCTCGTCTTCGCCTAGACGAAAAACATATTTTAATGAAAATATTAATTTGGTGGTCTACAGAATGAAGTTCACGTCTTAGCTACGAGAAAGATACAGCTCTCAGTGGCAGTTGAGCAAACAAAAACTGGCAAGAAACGGTAGGTCGTATTAAGATGAACTTTGCTTGTAACTTTGGCCGTCATATGCTCGCAGCATGTACATAGCCGCATTCGTAACCTAATATGCCATTTAATGTAGTAAGTATTGTCCTCCAAATTGGGTCCGAGGCACTGATGTCCTTACAAGAGAATAATTCATCAATATGTTGACTTCAGTGACCATTTTCGATGAGACTTGTGTGAGTGTTGTGTTGATAAAGATACACATTTGGATGTGTTCTAAAACCAAACAATTTGGTGCCGTAGCTGCAAATGCCGTTACGTCGTCGACATTCTGATAGAATACCCCAAGACAACTCACCAGCGCGGCTTTCCTCCTTGGAGGGCGGCGAGGCTGTGTTGTGTGTGGAGCCGTGTGGAGGGCGCCGCAGGGGCAGCGTCACGGTGGCGTCGGTCGCCGCGCGCGGCCGCGCCGCGTCCTCCAAATCGAACTGTATCGGACACATACTCATCAATCAGATTTGACCACTGACACTGGTGTGCCAACAGAAAGTTTACAATTGAATTGTCTCTGTCATTTCTCGTTTTTTTTTTTGTTTTCTTTAACCTTTAAATGCATATGGTATCAAAAATGGTGACATATTTTACTTCTGAATCCTTGTCAATTTTGAATTTGAGACTCAGCTTGACAAAGTGTGAATTGACTTTTAGTTGATTTTCGACGTGTATTTCAGAGGTTTTGATACTTCATGCACCTAAGGGTTAAATTCTCATAACTCTCATAAGTTTCCAAAAGCGATCATATCTTAATTGTTTGGAAACTTTCTGCTACTTACACATTTGTAGTCGCCGATGATATAGGAGCAAAAAATGGCATGACCGAGAAATCTCCGAGACGAGTTAAGGAGTGTGAATATCTTTCGGGGAAATCTTATTTAATAATTATATTTGCGTTTTATGCTCCCATTGTAAGAAAAATAGATATAAGATTGAATGGTAGTAAGTTGAATTTTTCAGTTCACATCGTTGACTTCAAGTGCATGCTACTTTTTCATCCGTACGAGTATTATGTGGTGAATGATAACAACTAGAATAGTAGAACAACACAAATGGCAGGATACATTCAACAGTCCAGACACTAACTTGGGATCTACACAAAAAGAGCCACATTTCCATTTGAACCAAATGGACACAGTATTAATAAAGCGTGGTTACTCTCAAGATTAAGGGTTTAATTTATCAGGTCCAACATAACTGAAATAAGTCGTTATGATTCGCCTTCCTTTAGATTTTTTCTCCAATGTGAATGGTCTCCGCTGAACATATGTACTCGTAAGACCATGTCCATCTGCTTCAGGAACAACTGGGTGGCGGCTTTTTTAATTCAAATACATGCCATGATCTCAGTATTAGTATAAATGTGTTAGTATTAAGTATAACTTTATTCGTAATAATTTGTATACAAATAAAAACGAATATATTATAGGCATTATGAAGCTGACAATCAAGTTATAACTATCATTTATACGCAGCTGATGATCAACTTCAAAGTTCAAAGTAGACTATAGCATTCTAGCGAATCAAAGTTGCTATACATTATACTTCGCCAAAGTTGGAACTTTGTAGCACAGTTTTCTAACCAGGCAACACTAGAAGTATCATCTTTCCAATCCCGGAAAACCAATACTTTTAGAAATATTATGAAGTTTGTTTACATCGTGTGCTACGATACTTCGGGGCACAATCGAATTCAATTTGATGCTGTGGTTTTATCACTACATAAATAATCTGACCAGCCAAATATGGGATCACAGTGTGTGGAAAAACCCTGATGATCATGTATCTCGAATATGGAAAGAAGCCAGTGCTTCGTACCGCATTTTTTTCTGAAACGCAGCCCGTACAGTCACACACAGATCAAATAATGCGTTCACAAATATCTGAACACGCTAATTTGTCAAGGCGTTAGAGTTTGTTTTCAGATATATGTGACCGCATTATTTGCTGCGATATATCTGATGGCACCACACATCAATGTATTTATAAAATACTAGCTGTGCCCCGCGGTGTTATCCGCTCATCCCACGGGAACACTATATTTATTCGGGATGAAAAGTATCCTATGTCCTTTCCCGGGTCTCAAACTATCTCCATACCAAATTTCATCTAAATCGGTTCAGCGGTTTAAGCGTGAAGAGGTAACAGACAGACAGACAGACAGACAGACAGACACACTTTCGCATTTATAATATTAGTATGGATTCTAGTTGCGCCACTTTTTTGTCTGTGACAAACGAAAGAGATGCACTTGCTTGTTTGGCAAATATGGCAATAGGTACCACCATTACATGAATCTATCTTGATTGTGCAAGACGTCAGTATAATAACACAGAGATGTAAAGAAACTTCAACAGCATTAACCCGATTGCACAAAAACGTATCTAACATAGATACGTCCTCGCGCAATCGTGGGCAAGTTACACTATGTTAATATTTTAGCACATGTATTATTGATGCATGCATGTTCCATATGCCAAAGCCCCGGCAGGCTGTTAATAACATCGAAATGAACTAATAGCCTATCCGGCTGAGGTTTTGTAGACAAAACATGCTCGAAACATTGTCGAATATTCGCGGGACTGGAGCAAACGCGAGTATGTTTCTCTATGCTACTTTTTTGCGCAATATAGTGGTGCTCCACTTTGCCTGCCCGACGCTACGGGCTCATAGATAAAATCGGTGTTAATATTGTGTAGCCATTGTTGGAGCTTTATAGAGACGCAGCTACTTATTAATAGGTTGATAAATTCTGATTTTATTCGGATCTATACTCAGATTTATAATTCAAGACCAAAAAAAACTACGACAGATACGTCACTGTCAAAATTGACAACATTTAAATTACATTTGAGTTTGTTTCTTGGCTTGCACCAAATGCTCAAGTGTTACAAGTACAATACCAGGTTTTGTACCGAAAATCTCGGATTTTTAAGTTTTTATTATCTCCTCTCGTAATTTTATTATGTAATAATAAATAACTCTAGTTATTTTGTTAAAACATAGAGTTAAAGTTACCAATTAATAAATTATGTTAGCGTGTTTAAAAAAGAAAAAAGAATTTACTATTGTAAAAACATTTTATTATAGTGGCAACCTTGTGGTAGTTTTTTTTTGGTCTTGAATTAGAAATCGTACTATAGTGAGGAATCTGCCGAGGCAATAATACTCGCCCTATAGGCTCCAAGAAAATGTAAGGACAATTTTAGTCAATGTGCTACTTTCTGCAACAGCCTAAACGTGTCCTCATTCTATTATCCGTGAATGAAACTCAATTAACCCATAAAAAGAGGTGATTATGTTTAGCTTTGGGAGCCCTGTCGGTTAAATGGTAAAACCTGCCCGTGCGATACTTATTTTCTTACCTCTATCGATTTCATTGATACCCAAAAATGATGGTCCGCTTAAACTTTCAGATCCAGAGTTAAAAAGTTGGAAAAGCCAGCGCATACTTATTTGCCTATCCTCATAACATGATTCCTAATTAAATGTCAGTCCACCCTTAAACAGGGGCTACTTGTTACCCCCCTTGGTGAAACGGTACAACGCGTTTGCTCACGTCCCGTTAGCCACCTTGTTAGCCGGGTCGAGGCGGAGGCGCCACGAGGGGCGGCGCTCGTTGTGCGCGGCGATGGTGGCTGTGGCGGTGGCGGTCACGCACGCCAGCGCGACGGTGACCGCTATGTCCCGCGTCTGCCCGAAACAAACTCGCACGTGACGTTCGGGTACTGGGGTGACTTTATAACAGGGGCGACTTTGATACACGCTGTTTTTAACTTTGAAATATAGTGTTAACTTGAAATTATGTTCGAACGCGATTAAATTATTTTTAAAGATTGTATCATACCGAGTCCGGATCAGTAACAATAATACTGTAGCTATTCGAGGACGCCTCAGACGGAACAAACGCTATTAATTCTATATTCACATTCTATTTTGAATTTAGGGGATATTAATCACGAATCCTGCAAATTTAATTCTGAACGAAGATTTTCTACCTTAAATCGAATCTTGAGCACATATGTCTTCACTTGGATAAGATTACATTCATACAAACTTACATCCTAGTAAAAATACCTATCTGTTAAAATGAGACGTATAAAAAACAATGATAACATAAAATGACGATGGTGTACTGCATATGACCAATTCGACTGATTTTAATTACAATTGCGTTATTAATTATCGTCAAGTTAATTCATTAATACAAACATCGGGGGTCGGTGAATTATGACCAAACTGAAGTGAACACAGCATTATAGAAAAATCAAACTCAACATTATTTACACTACAGACATGTTTCAAAATGTGTATACCCAAAATACTTATTTCAATTCCAACTACACTGCAAATGTAACAATACTAATGCTTAAATCATTATAATTCTCGAGATATAACTAAATCATATCGTAAATCTTCATTAGTTGTTTACCCTTAACCAATTAGTTGCCTCGAGAAAGTTACATAAATATATTCCCAAAGAGATAGCCATTAACCCTTATAAAAACTTAAATTGTTATTTATATGTAGTAGAATAAGACATACCGTATTATTTTCAACTGGCGTCGGCGCGGGCGCCTCTTCTTTCTTCGGACTAACCGGCGGAGGTGTCTAAAATAACAATAACCATAATCACAACTTACTTACCTATTAATACGAGTATGTTCCCACGTACAGGCTACATTGACTCGCGCTGGTAGGCGTTGTGTACGATCTCATTAAGAAAACAGTAGTGTTGTGTGGTATTTGTACTCGATTATCGTCCGTCATAAAAGAGAGGCGTGCTTCATAGATAAGGTGTAATTTTGATGGACTAACAACTCTAAGGCCTTTGCCAAGAGTTTTCATTGGTAATTAATGTTTCAAAAACTACTCGAAAATGACAAAATTCACGCGCAAAATTATTTTTTTCAACTTATTTTCGACTGCACCCATTAAACCATAAAATAGCAATGTTACTACCTACAACTCAAAGATTTTTTTTTGAGACATTACTTTAACTGTATCAGGGCTGGTTAGCCCTCACTACCAGTAGTCGGACTTTGCGTGAGAGTATAACCCGCTAATGGGATTATCTCCGCGCCACAGGGGTAGATTCGGGGAAAACTATTATCCACTTCAAGAAGTTGGTTGAAATTATCAATATATTTGTCATAATATGAAAAAAAAAGGAATAAGGCCTCTTAATCGCGTTCATAATGTGTTTATTTAATTACCTAAAAGTTTCGAACGTGATGTTACGTTCATGGTTACCAAAAAGCGGGAAGGGTCTGGTTTAAAATGTATTTAAACCAGAGGGATGTTAGACGAATTTGTATACACCCTTACCTCTGTGGTGCCATTGCCAGTCTTCTTCTTGACGAGTTGCTCAGCAGACTTTATCTCATCGAGCGTCACGCCCTGGGTGGAGCGCCTCGTCTCCCTGACACGTTTGGCGTGCGCCTTCCTCTGTGTTTCACTCTCTTCGTCGCGGACTGGAGGCACGAACGACCTGCGA
Source organism: Apotomis turbidana (assembly GCA_905147355.2). Lineage (NCBI taxonomy): Eukaryota > Metazoa > Arthropoda > Insecta > Lepidoptera > Tortricidae > Apotomis > Apotomis turbidana. The sequence continues at coordinate 6,381,525 of LR990280.1, forward strand.
TATCGTTAATACATGAAGTCATATTATGAAGTTACGATTGGAGCAGCAAATTTATCTGAACTGTGCAAGCTTTTTTGAGTGGCATTAGTTTACCTGGAATAATCAGGACCCGTGAAACCGCTTGGTTCAGATAAATTCGTAATTTAAACATAAAATAGCAATGTAAATTAAAAGACATGCTTACATGCGATCTTAAAATAATCGTCAAAATACGATAAGATAGATTCAAACAAAGAAAATGCACATTGATTGTTTCGCTTTCAGCAAAAATAACTCAAAATAAACCGCTGTTAAGTGAAAACTTAATCACAAGTTAAATGTTATATGTTACAACTACGACTCTTCAATACAATTGTGATTGATTATTAAACTAATCTACTGAATGCAGATCGGTTTGGTTTCTGTACCTCAAAAGAAGCTTGTCTTAACCCGTTTCCGCATATAAATTAAAAAAACGAACTTGAACTTTGACCCGTAAGGTAAGGTTGAAATTATTACCTGCCGAATATGGCTGCGTATGCAGTAAATGGTTAAGTACATTTTCCATTACAAACATTAAAATAGTTTCGGGATGCCCTTTTTTTACAGAGAAATGTTTCATTTCATAAAATTTTCCTTTCATAGACATTTTTTCCCCTGAAGTCATACATTATTCATAAATCTTAAATTCTCATCCTGTAGATAATATAAAACAAACTTAATCTAACCTAAGTTTGTTTTATGAGTTTTATAATTATAACATTCCGAAATATTTTATAGTTTCAGAGAAAAATGCTTTCGATGAAATAACATGTCTATGAAATGAAACATTCTATGAAATATTTGTCTATAAAACGAGGGGAAATCCCCGGTCTCTCTATTTCACGAAAATTAGTAGCACGCTTCTTTTGAGGCCGAATATTCTTATTGGGGTTTATTTAAGAGCGTTTGTCCGTTCTGCTTTAGCACTTTGGCAATATATTTTTTAACTGGCTTCAGAATGATTTTAGTTCGTGCGATGAGATCTGGTGAGATTCTCGTTAAACGAGATGATATTGGGTAATTTTATAGGAATAGTAGAAATATCGAAACATTTTTTTTTACCCATATTGTAAACCTTTAAAACCATATCGTAATTCAAACATCCATAACACTAATTTAGTTCCACGGTAAGTCAAGGAGTGGTACTTCGTCGATGGTACGATGTTTACTCGTATTTTTATGAGAAGGGGCAATCGCTCAGAAATGTTCCCGTTTGATGTAAGTGGTACGTTTGAGGTGTGTAAGGCTAAATAGTAAATGTATGGGATTTAACACTGTTTAAACAAAATAAAAACAGCACGAATTGTCCCGTGGTAGGACGTAGTTATTTGCCTGTTTTAATCAGATCACTACCTTGTTTAGAGATCACCAAATTTATGCCAAAATTAAGGTATTAGAAAACAATGAAGAAGATAATTTAAGGTTGTTATGTTTGTATTACTGTCATTACATAAAATTGTGTAATTGCAGTTATCTTAGTTAGTGCATATTTTTGGCAAAATTATGCAATAAATGCGCTTCGGGAAAGATTTTGTTTCGATAGAATGTACAGCGATACTCAAACAGAAAGTGATGAACTAATTAATATAATTTAAAAAATTGTGCCTACATTAGGCCACGTTACGTTTGTTATTAGAACTTAGTTCCTTGACATTTACTAAAGTTACATTTGAATGGGTTGCGATAAAAATTAATACGATAGTTTGCTGACACTGAGTCCGTCCACTTTAACAAGTTTTTATTTCAAGGAAGGTCCAGTATTCAGAATGCAGTTCATGGAAGAGAAAATATTGCTGTCACATTTGCAAAGGTATAGAAAAAAAATTGGGCAAGTGCGTTGCGAGTCCTACTCGCACATGAAGGGTTTCGCACCATAATCTATAACAAGTTTGTTGTATGGGAGCCCCCCTTAAATATTTATTTGATATTATTTTTAGTATTTGTTGTTATAGCGGTAATATAAATACATCATCTGTGAAAATTTCAACTGTCTAGCTATCACCGTTCTTGAGATACAGCCTGGTGACGGTGACAGACGAACGGACGGACAGACGGACAGCGAAGTCTCAGTAATAGGGCCCCTTTTTTACCCTTTGGGTACGGAACCCTAAACAAGAAACCCGTCTAAGGGATTACCATAGGCGCAATGAAAGTGAGATAAATATATATCAGTAGAAGTGATTATAGGTTGTACATAAGTAGTGATCTGATAAAACACGTTGCAAGCAAAACACACCAAGCAACATCATTTAATAGTACTTGAAGAAATTCTTGAATATGTTCCCGGGCGACAGTTTGGTCGGGGTGGCCGAACTCGAGGTCGAATTGCTACTGTTCTCCGCATCCGAGGAGCTAAGATATACCACTATGCTATAGTACCGTGTCATAGTATGTCACAGTGGGACACGGCTCAGAGGTTCCACAGATGTATCAGATCGAAAAGTACAGACAACTTTTTCATAGAATTTTGTTTCATAGAAAATGTTTCTCGTAATATCGGAATAATAATTCTGAAATAAGATACGAGCCAATATTTTCTCCAAGACACCGTCAAGGTCGATTCGAAGAAACAAGAGAAATATTAAGTTATCTTATCATTCATGGTGACAAAGTATAAGACTACACGTATAGCAAAATAAATCTAAGATGACTGAATGGTCAAAAAAAATAGTGCGTGGAGTCCCTCCGCGCGGAAGAAGTGAAACTTCGTAATGTGGTAATAAAAATAGGAAGGGGTTGAAATTGATTTTTAGTGAACTCATATTGTTTCTTTAAGACAAACTTCTTCACTCAAGCTCTGTCTCTTTCTATTCCCCCTCCCCAGGAGCGTTGAACGTTTAACGCAACAGTGCTTTCCTACCCCCTCCACGGTAGCGTTAAACGTTTAACGCAACCTTGTTGGAAGTCGCATTAGAAGTTTCACTTCAAAAAGGTTATCTTGTAAACACGACTCGACAATGCTATTGTCTTAGTCGTGTAGAGAAGCTCTCAGGTCAAATGGAAGCAATATGTTCCTCGTTTCCATTTCTCCTCAATTGAGCTTCTCTAAAAGACTGTTTATAAGATAAGCTTCATATGGACACTCGGACATATTAGACAATTTTAACTATAAGAGCCGTTTCGAAAAGTCAAGGGGTACCTGAACGAGTAACATTTATTATGATATTCGCACCTGTGAGCCGTGTCACACTGTAATTTAATTATCTCTAGGTCCATTAGAAATCCACTATAAATTGAAATACATATTACTTCATACAAGCGACAGAAACAATGTGAGAACTCTGGATAAAATGTTATCCAATGTAAAGTTACCCTTTTGAACGCCAAGATGCAATTCTCCGTGCCCTGACGCCATAGCAAAAAAGTGCTCCAAAATTAACATGGATTGAAAAATACTTGTATCGGTTTGATTTACGAAATTGCTGATCATTGATATTTTGACCATTTGTTAGTCCATTTCCTTTCACCGAATCGCATTTCCTTTCGCATTGTTGACGTTGGTGTCAGTGTAGGAATTTTCCGATGTCGTGACATCACGACTGTGGCGTTCAAAAGCTAACGTTGCAGCTGACCCTGGCAAACTGACAGGGTCATTATTGTTTGTTCGATGGTTTCTACGCTTGTATCAAGTCAAAGTAAAGGTAAAACATACAAGGAGTGCCCCTATTGCACGTATGTGTTGTATTGATTGATTGAATAGTAATTTGAACTTGGATTTTTTCCGTACAGCTCACACACGTAGACTGATACGTACTGTCAGCATCAAAGCACAAAACGGATAGGTACAGAAATCAATCTACATACAAGCGCGCTCGAGCAAACGCACACATAGACATTGCTCACGGACACGATATCTCGGACCAGTTCAGACCAGTGCGAGCGCGAGTGCCATCCGCTTGACGTGTCCGTGAGCAATGTTTATGTGTGCGTTTGATCGATGGCGCTTGTATGTAGATTGATTTCCGTACCTATCTGTTTTGTGATCAAAGGCAGCTGACAACTGGCTTATGTCAAATTGCCTACTAAAATTCTTAGCATTATCTTAGCATGTAAAGTAAAACTGATCGTGACCATACAACATGTAAGAGGGACAGACCAAGTTACCTGTGCCTACTGAAGGTACTTCCCACTAAGCACACAGTCTGTATAAGAACTTATACAGCCCTTATAGTCCAATACGGGAAGGGTATAATTGCCACTCAAACTAAAATAATTCGCGATATACGGTTTTTTTATAAGTCAACAACTTTATATTGAGTACTATTGGGTATGAACATTTTGTAACGGATCTTGAGTGTGCGTTAGGTATAAAAAAATAATTGTAAGCAACTTCTGTAAATCTTAGAAAAGATTATTCAAGTACATTTCTTCTGCACTAGGGCATCGCGTTTTACTGTTTTGACATTCCGTATTACTTTCTAACAGTTTTATCGAGAGATTATGTCAGCGCAATACGAAACGAGTGAAGAAATTATAAATCCCTTAAAAGATTATACAAGTGACTTTTGTAAACTAAAATGTGTTTAAAACTATGGTAAGTAATGTCAGATTGAATTTATAATAGATTTACAAAGGTTGCTTACAAAAACTTTTTTATAGCAATCGCACACTCAAGGTCCGTTAGAAAATATTCATACCAATTAGTACTCAATATACTCTAACTGACTACAAATAATCACGCACTTATATATTATTGAAGTTCAAAACCCTTCGCGTATCGGGCTATTATAAGACTTATTTCAGCTGTGTAAGGGCACCATGTGTGATACTTGGGTTCCAAATATATGTCGATGTGACATGATTTCACAACCTGAGTAGGTATATGAGTCGAAAGATTCGACTTCATTAGAAAATTTGGTATATTAATGTCAAACTATTTCTGTAATTACATCCACATATAAGTAGTCGTAAGCCTCCAATTAAATCCAACACCTTATATAACCTACTAGCTGTGCCCCGCGGTGTTACCCGCTCATCCCACGGGAACACTAAATTTATTCGGGATGAAAAGTATCCTATGTCCTTCCCCGGGACTTAAACTATCTATATACCAAATTTCATCTAAATCGGTTCAGCGGTTTTAGCGTGAAGAGGTAACAGACAGACAGACAGACACACACTTTCGCATTTATAATATTAGTATGGATTTTACGTAGATAGTGTATTATTTTATATTATGTACAAGGTGTACAACCGGATCAAAAGTAATTTATTTTGTATGTGTAGTGACTAGTGCCTAATGTTGTGTCAAAATTATAATTCGATATTGGAAATATGGGGGTCGGTATATCGATAAACTCCTTATCGATGCATTACCCATATATACTTCGTATTGTGGTTGCTACAAGTTTTGTTCGTAATCTATGTTCCTGTTATTTTCTTCTTTATTTAAAAAGGTTCTTTAAAACTTCAGTGTTCGTTGTATTTGTTTTCAGTGTTTATTTCAGAATTATTTATCCTATTACTATTGTTAAAATACAAGATCATAATCATTTTCGGGTTTTAATGGTTTTATAGTGCTATGGTACTAATAACTTAGTAATAAATTTAACTATGCTCTGTGACCATCCGTGTGTTATATCATCGTCTCCAAAATAATATTTACGTAAGAAAAGCATCGATAATTGAGTTTATCGTTACACCAACCCCTTGCCTGTCACTCCCAAAATTCCGTTTTCTGTTATTATCCTACGTGTAGTAAATAATTTCATACATTTTACTTGAGAAGGTTAAAACACCATAATTGCTTCAGACTTAAAAACACTAAAACTTCTGTTAAAAGTAAAGACGTGCCGTTCTTGAAAGGGTTTCCCTATTTGTATGGGAAATATTCTCGAGAACGGGACATCTCTAATTACCAGCTGACTTTCAACTGAAGACGTTTAATGCGGATTTCGTTCCGTTTTCCATCAACGAGCACATTGACTTCCAAGAGTGCCATAGACAACACAAAACTCGCAGACCAGATTTTTTTATCAGGTTAAATTTGTACCAAAAGTATGTTTGAAAGAGTTCCTTTTAACTTTAATTTACAACAAGTAAAAGCCTCAGTCATAACATTACATTCCACCCCCTTTGATACGATATGTAAGCGGCGTTGAAATTACTTGTATTTTATGCGACGACGGGTGTTTTTTCTATAACAAAAAGTAAGCTGTCATGTATCACAATATTTTAATAGGAGTTTATGTGACTGTACATAATGAAGGGTATTAAACACGAGGATTGGTTTATGAAACGCGCCGAAGTCAAGTTTCATAATAACATCACACGAGTGTTTTAATGCCTAATTATGTACAGTTACATACACTACTTTATCTAGCCACATATCATAGGCCTCCATGATGCATTCAGGAGTCGCACATTACGACAAATATTACCCGGTAATGGCGGTAATGAAGTTTTCTGGCAACTGTCATAGCTTTTTTTTAATTCAGAGACAAACTAGAGTTGGCCCCAACTATCATATCGTTCGATATCTTACTTACGTGCGACATTTGTCAAATTTGATGCAATATGACCATTGACGTAATAATTACATGGACACACAATCAGACGGAAAAAATGGCACCCTCCCAACTAATGCAAAATCACAAATCGCATTAGTTGGGCGATCAGTCTCGTTTAGACCATGACACGTGACGGGTCTCAAAAGTGACTTAATTTTCAGTGAAAAATTACAGAAATAACAACTATAAAATAAAGGAACAGGACGGAATATTCTTTTTTACTTAAGTTCTATTGATTAATTAACGAATCCTATGTAAAATCATAGCAATTTTTGTATTAGAATTATTAACTTTGTCCCTACAAAGTGCACCTCATCACAGAACAAAAATCGAAGGAGTCGCTATAGTTTTATATTTTATTAATAAATTAAGGAGTGCAATAAATAATTATCCTATTTTTTTTATTCAAGATTCCCATTCTCAACAACGTAAAAATGGAGATCACATTTAGCAAGAGACAAACGCGAAGAACAATTGAAGCCAAATAATTCGTCTCTCGTGTGTTCGGCATAATCATGTTTTTTTTTAATGTTAATCAACAGAAGCGTAAAATGGTGGCATTCATAAATTACTAAGAAATAGCTCTGTTGTTATGGTTTTATTTTGTCAGAGTCTAGACACTGTCAGTTTAAAACTTTGAACGCCAAGAACACATAAAGGCGACGGCGACGTGTGCTGCCGTGCATACCACGCCACCGACAAATAAGATCAAACTTTAAAGGGTTAATAATGTCAATATTTTGCACTTGTCTTACTCTCATTTCACATACAAGGAGAAATAATGTCATTATTACTGATCCCTTCTATCGGAAACTTTTTATGCAGTTGTTAAATAAAAACGTAACTAAATTTGTTATTAACAATTTACAATAAAAACGTAAATTAATTAGTTATTAACAATTTACGAGTTTATTTAGTTCAAACAAAAAATATATTTAAATACCTAAATAAAATAATAGTGAAAATATTTTTAGTATGTAAAAATATTAAAATCTGATCCATTCGTGTCATGTTCCAAGTTTGACAAGAGACTTCAGTCAGAATACGCTAAAAAAGTTAATTTACACGTAAAATATTTGTGGTAATAAGTAATTAAGTCAATTTGACACTTAAACGTTTAAACAAAGAGTTCTTTTGTACGAAGTCAATATGTTGCTGCAAATTATAAATAAGCGTTATTGGCATCTACTTGAACATGACAACGGTGTTTGTTCGGGTCTGTGGCTCTATAATAAATAATACCTCAATGAATATGACAATTCATTTCGAAGTAAACGTCATCTCGACTGATATTAGAATAGAGGTCAAATCAAATTTCTTTGTTTTTCAATGTTCGAAATTTGAATAAATAATATTATCGAAATCGATGTTATTATATTTTATCAATAATAACATTTTCACAGATAAGAAATTTGTTCTAATAAAACAGTCTATTTTTATGGTAGTCATAATGTGCGGTTCTTGAACGCATCATGGAGGGTTTGTGATATTTGGATAGATAAACAAATTATCGTGCGCTGATAAATAGCATTCTAAATAAAAATCTGAGACTTATAATAGGCATAGTTGAAGCGCTATTAAAAGATTTTGTCTGTAGCGTGCGGTATAGGAGTGTCGCCTTCTTTAAAATAAAAGCCCGAATACACTACATCATCAACATCATTATAAGGGTGAAGTCAGACGAGCGTAATTTGAGTCGCGTAATTTCGGTCGCGCCATACATCATGTCGCGTGATCACGTCACACTAAGTATGGCGCAACCGTAATTACGCGACTCAAATTACGCTCGTCTGGCTTCACCCTAAACGTCTGACATTAGTGTCTGTTCAATTATTCTCATTTCGACAGTAGTATTTATATAGACATTTGTGTGTCGGATTGATTGCATACGATATTAATGTTCTAGTCTGAACCCAGGTAATGGTTCGAAGTCGAAAGGCCCATAGAGTCTCCAAACTAACCGTCTATCACAACTATGTTACGCGACTCCCATCGTGAGAAATAGCGTCACCCTTCACACTCCCACAGTACCCTTACCATGAGTTTACAGTGACTGTACTCGCTAGCGACTGCGTAAGGGATTGGCATTGAGAATAGACATGTTGACTAATTTTTTTTGAGGATGTCAATCGATTCTATTTTTTATTGTGATCAAATGTCTATATGGGACTGACTACACTTAAACTGCTCTAAAAGTCAGAAATGACCGTCAAAGTTCAACATTTCTACGTAGCGCTAAAAACGCTCCATACAAAACGCGTCAGGCTAGTGACGTCACAGGCCGGTATAGGTACCAATAATTGTATGGAAAAATTAAGAAATTTGGCAATTTCACCGTGAAAAAGTGCGTTTAAGTTCATAGTTGTCATACAATTATTGTTTCGTAAAATTATGAGGATTCTGAAAACATTTTCAAAATTAATTTTGGATTAAAAAAAAAATCATAAAATTTGCGTACTTTTGAAGTCACATATTTCCAAAAAAGATATATGTTTCTGGATTTTTTTTCTTTGTTTCGTGATATATTTAGCTAATTTTATTCATATAACTACAGTACGCTGTAGAATTCAACATCAGTCAAATAGCCTATTGTAGTTCTACAAAGTGACCGCTAGGGGCGCTGTACTATACTCCATACAAATCATTTACGCTGTCGCTAGCGAGTACGGTCACGTTGATTCATGGTAGGGGTGCAATACTGCATAAAAACAGAAAGATATAAGGCCAGTTGGGGTACGGTAAACATACGGGCGAAGTGGAACACTTTCAATATCACACTTTATAATATTTCCTACACGACAACTATCATTAACATAGTATGAACTGCAGCGACATTTAATTATTTTTACCCGGAACTGTTACCAAAAATCTGATTCAATAAACAATGTGATTTATTGTATTTCTCACCCACATGCTGCATAAGAGCTTAAACAACCCTTATCCAGCTTATTACATCTGTGTAAAAAATGAAAAGGGCTGTAATAAGCGCCTGTGTGCTACTTAGGTATGTTTCTCTTACCCCGCCCGCCTGATCCTAGGTAATATTTCTCACGCGAGAAAGACATGTGTCAGTTGCGCTATAGGTGTTGAACGAATACGGACTTATACAGCTTATCCACTCGCTAAAAATATTGAGGTGTACTATAATTATATGATAAAATATGAACTCTGACAGGTTGCCTTAGTTACCTAAAGCATTTGAGTGCTCATATAAATTTTAGGGTGAAGCAAGACGAGCGTAATTTGAGTCGCGTAATTCGCTCGCTCCATACATCATGTCGCGTGATGACGTCACACTAAGTAGGAGAAGAAGGGCTTTACCCTTAGTGTAGATGACTTTAAGTCTGAGATCACTTTATAAAGAACTACGTACCTCCTGACAGTGGTCTGTGTGGTGGTGTTAGTGTTTGTGGTATTCGTGGTGGCAGCAGTGGTGGTCGTGGGACTCCATGTGTTGGCCTCGCGTTCCTTTTTCTCCGCCGTCGAGTTTATTCTGTACAGGAGTAAGTGTGTTAGTTATTGGGGTACTGGTGACGTTTCACATTTGAAAAAGCTTAGTTGGTAAGAGTCCATAGATTCCTATCGTGTAGATATTACGGAGTTTTATGTGCGACGTTACGTTCAAAAAGTATTACTAGATGGCGTTACTATCTGCCACTCTCTATACAATCGTTGTATTAAGAGTGACCAACGGTATTAACGTCTTTCAAATACAGCTTTTGCCATACACATGTATCTTACTTGGGCTGTATCTACTATCTACATACATAACTCTGTCGTTAATGATGCACTGAGTATCATATATGATCCTTGTACATTTTGAAACCTACACTCATTTTTTTTTAAGATTATTTAATATATTCAGATGACATTTGTCACAGGCACAATACTAGCCGAGGCCTGATCAATCATTTAACTGGCATTTTATTGAGGATGGGAAACTTTGGACTCATACCTATTGTAATACAATATTAAATCAAAATCATACACTAAAATAATAGCACTTCATAAAAATATTCTAGTTTAGGTAGCTTTATAAATAGAGAACTTATAAGTGCACAATAACATAACAATATTTTTATAAATCCAATATTATATTCAACTAAAAGTCTGATATACCATGTCTACTATTTGCAATCGTCCTTTCTAACTACACATATGGACATACACATGGAATACATCTATACAACAACAGTACATATAATTACATAAAGACACGTATAATAAAATTGGTAACGAAGCAAACGAACCAAGCATATCTCCATCTAAGATCAACGTATTGTGATGTAAATTATGTAAGTGCGATGGCTATTTACAATAGGGGTGTAGACTAATGTTGAATTATACTACATGGTGTAGTTATATGAATAAAATTGGCTCAATATGTCATGTCATGAAACAAAGAAAAAAATAAAGAATGTGACTTCTATAGTGCGCAAATTTTGTTTTTTTTTTTTTTAATCCAAAAGAAATTTTCCTATCGTTTTCACGATCCTCATAATTTAACAAAACATTACTTATTGTCTCCATACAAATATTGGTACCCAACCCATAAATGAGGTCACATGTAGGTGGCCATTTAACGCGTTTTTTAGCGCTTCCTATGAATGTTGAACTTTGACTGTCATTTCTGACTTTTAGAGCAGTCTAAGTGTAGTTAGTCCCATATAGACATTTGATCCCAATAAAAAATAGAATCGATTGACATCCTCAAAAAAAAATGTCTACACGCGTATTTGACTGTGTGTAAAGTTAGTAAGGCTCGGTTTTATTGATCTTAAATGAAGTTAATGTGATAATTTGATTATGATATTCATTAAATATGTTCATGTAATAATTTATGTTTATGTCGGTTTTGGGTTCACGTGTTAACTGTATTAATCTTAATTTTTGTAATTTCTATCGATTAATGTTTTCCTTATTTTCCTAGTATGTTCAGAATAAAAAAAATATCCCTGTCTCATGATATGAGAGTCGTATTGGGTAAAATTATACACAAATAAAGGCATAATAACGACAAAGCCATAATCACGTTCTTTGTGTAACGAAAGTTAGTTAGACAAAAGATCTGGATAACTTTCGTTACACAAAAGGAATCAATCGAGTTTTGTTTTAATTGGTAACCCTACACTAATGCCACACACACAAGAGAGATGTTTTGACAGTAAAAATAGTCGCAGAGATCCGTGCATTCAAAAATAAGTTTTTTTTTTTATTTATGTGGGACCTGGACTGATAGCAGCACCTCTAGCACAACTGTGACACGCGACTCTTTCTCGCGCGAGTAATATCACCTGTCTCTTTCTTAACAGCGCTGTGAGAGTGACGGGTGATGCTGTCGCGCGACAAGAGTCGCGAAGCCAAGTTGTGCTAGATGGGCTGGTGATGGATGACAGAAGTTTAGTTTGAATGAGAATAGAAGGAATGGCGACGAAAGACAATAAGGAATGTTAGAATAAAAAAAAAACTTGAATTTATGTTTAAAAGTAGAAACAACCCCCGTCATTTCTAGAAAAAATACAGATTTTTCTGTAGATTAATAAAAATAAAAAAGACGATTGTTTTTTAGCCCAATACGGGCTTGGCATGGTAACCTAAGCGAGGTGATGATTTTTCCGACTTGGGGTCTTGCTATGTTCTTATTCCTATTATTATTCCTACCTAAAAATAAAACAAAGCTTTTTTTTTATTTCATCTATTCCCATTGTTGTTATTTGCTTTTTTAATAGTTTTACTTGTGATCTAATCCAAATTACACTTCAATTCTAACTTCTTTATAAGTATGATAATTGCGTCATATGCCCGACATTCTGGAGGAATAAATAAGTTACTATAAATAAAAAATAAGTTACTATTGCTGAACCAGCGAGCCACATCTTCCACCCCATAGTCACTTACCATCTGAGGTCAATAGCCGGTCAGTTTGAAATAAAAAAAATGAACCCAAAACCGACACGCAACAAGAGAGGCACCTTGTCTGTACGTCCTCGTTAGTATCACTGTTAGGTTCCTTCTCAGCGAGCGGCGCCGGCGGTATAGAGGGGCAGGAGGACGCCTTTATACGCGCGGTCACGTCGCAGTACCGCTGATAGAAACTGTTCACAACACACAAGCATGCTACAGTGTTAGGTTCGAGGACTGATGAACGAAGCCGGGCCAATGAGACGAGTGAACTGACTTCCTGAAACTACGGCACGGTCTCCTAACTTTTTTGACAATACTAGCGTGTAGAACGTAAAGTTAGTGTTGGTAAAGACTCAAGTTCTTGAAGTCTACATCGCAAGAACTCGGCTCATATTTACGGGACTCTGAGCTTAAAAGAGTTCTGAGTTTTTTGGGTCGTAAGTTGAGTATTTTATCGAGTCTTATTGAGTCCTGTGGTCACAACACAAGTTTTAGAAAATAATTAAGCTTTCATATTTCAAAAATATAATTCCTGAAAGTCCAGTTAAATTCTAAAAATAACTCCGTTGTTTCAAAAGCCTTTTTAAGTTCACACTTGCGATTTGCGACAGAAATTTGTATGAAGGCGATCGCGAAACGCAAGTGTGATAAGGCCCTTAAGCGTAACAAAATACTACAGTCTCTACAGTATGAGAATACGGTTTTTCATTGAACTTAAGTTCAGTGCGGATTATAGAGGAATATTACAAAAAATATTATTATGACCCAATTCCCCTTTAAGTTTTCTATATTTTATGGGATATTTTGAAGTGTTGTCCGTGACTTTGCTTATGTCTCTTTATTCACATTCGATCTCGTCTGATTGACCTAACTTTATAGAACAAGCACGAATTGATAAATGATAAAAAAAAATATCTTAACATCTTAGTGTTTCAGCGTCATCAGCTTATCCAAAACAATTGGGGATAAAATATCTTGCATTCATTGATCACGTCTTTTAAAATACGTACAAAACATTTGTACTTGTAGGAAGGTTTTTTTGAAAATATTGAATGTTGTAAATCTTATTTAAAAATTAATCACACAGGTTTTACGGTATTTTAAAGTAAGTAAGTTATGTTTTCTGACAACATTCGACCTACGCCTACAGTCAATATTATTTATATTTCCATTAATTGACCTTTTCTGAAAAGTCATCTTATTTATAAATGTTATACTTATAGCTACATGGTCGCTATAGATAGTCTGCTTGCTGCACAGTTCCAAAAAGTAAGTATCATGCTCCAAAGATTCTAATAGTCGATATTTTCTAGTACAGTATGTAAATACGAGTAGAATTAAGATCAGTAGAGAAGAAACACCTCGAAAGAAATTTCAGCCCTCAAACACAGTTACCCTAAACCAAACTAAGATAGCCCACTTGCAGTATCGATCATCAACACCTCTACGCCACAGTAAACCATGATAAAGACTGATTTAGACGTCCAGTTGCTGGCGCCCGTTTCGCTGAGTACCAGACACCATGTAGTTCGGTTACACACGGCCTTTTTTTTTCAGAGATACAGACGCCGTACACAACTAATGTAGTGATTCAATCGCGATACAGTATCGATGAAAGCACAATACAATATCGATTCAAACGCAATACCTTTGGATAATTATTACGTCAAGCTGTCACGATAGAGACGTACATGTGCATCGATACAAACGTAAGTTTGAATCGATTTATCACCACCTTTGTATCGATAAAACAGTGCAATTGTATCGCGGCAGGTGATTGTTCGTTCGCGGGACGAGCGTTTGTATCGCTGCAAAACGTCGCCATCTGCAATCGGCCGTAAGCATTTTTCTTGCCAGCTTACCGACGCCAGCAACTGGAAACTTCGGAATCAGCCTTAAAATTACGAATGTTACTTCTACCCCGTCCTGTCCGTCTAGCACAACTATGCTTCGCGACTCTTTTCGTGCGACATAGCGCTTCCTGCCACCCTCTCACATTACTGCACAGAAAGAGACAGGCAATTATCTCGCGCGAGAAATAGTCACTTGCTACAGTTGGCCTAGAGGTGCTGTTCTCCTGAACGCGACTGTGTCATAATGGATTAACTAACGTAGTTTGTGGAACTGGTTATCGATCCAATAAAAATGTTAATTGTATTTTGTCTATGCCAAGGCGAAGTTGACAGATACTGCAATCCAACTAGATATGAACGGACAACACAGATGTGGACAGATAACTAACTCGTCGCCCAAGTCCCGGAATGAGCGGATCAGGTCGAGATTCGCCGGTAGCGAGTTCGTTTCGAAGCGGCTAACGAGAAAACTCACTCGGTTGAATTTTTCTTTCAGTCTGAAAACAATACCGCATTCTCACTTTTACTAACATATTGAATTATGTTCGAGTCTGTGTCAGGATTAATTAAATATTATCTACGGACTAGCAGCAATTGTAGAACTTTTTACGTACTACGTAGAAGAAATTAACATAGAACTTTCAAATGACAATATTATGGCCTCGTGAATACTGAAATAAAGTAAGCAAAAACTCCTTAGATTTTAATGCCTCCGAGGGAGAAACGATTAAGCTTTAGTAAAAAACTAACTGTCTTCCGTGTTGTCTTGATTTTCAAGGGTTAAATTATATCTTTAACATCTGTTTACCTGGTATTTAAAAAGCTATAGCGTTCCAGTTAGAAAGTTATTATAATTTGTTAAAAAAATTAGCGCTGCTCAGTATATTTAGATGTACAGTAACGCCCGCCAATACAAACCTGATTTAAATCAAAGGCAGTACAATTTTCTTAATCAGAGGATGATCTCTCTTGTAATGTAACTGGATTTGGGTACATGCGTCACGAAAGTCCAACTCAATACAGCGGACTGTAGTACATGTTTTATCGTTTCTGTTTACTGCCATATCTACATATATAATGAACTTAAAGATTGTTACAGTCTAATATAAGTGGCCAGAAGACCGGTCACTCCTTGAACATTAATTGACAACATTTTAGCACTGTTATTTTTATGTATAGTGCGTGTCAAATTTTCCACAAGGTGACGTCATGCAGTTGGCCGATTCCTAGACGACGCTGCTTTACTTTTTTACATTGATGAATTAGTTTAAGCCTATTTACATATACATGAAAATTGTCTTGATGTACTTTTCTCAACTTTATTTAAAACATCTTTTTTTTATATACAAATCGTGGACGAATTGAGACAAATATCCATCCAATTACATTGCAAGAGCTCGAAGCAATGATGACGTTCCCAAAATAGTGCTGGCACATTGCATACTAGTCAAACAAAAAGTAACAAACATACAATATAATATATAAGCATAAGAATAACTAATATCATGGCTCGATTAGGGAATGCAAACCGGTAAATCTATGTATGAAAATTAGCGGATATCCGGTAAATTACCGGTAATTTCCATAGACAAATTTACCGGTTTGCATTCATAAGTCCGGATAATTAGTTAAACTTATGGTATTGGCCCCATTTTTGCTTTCAAGCATCCCTTCCATTTTATACACGAGCGTCTGAACATTATGTATAATCAATTAATAATTTTATCTTATTATTAATAGACGCACGTGTACAAAAAGCAATAAATATACTTAAAATCATGATTCTTTTTACCAGTATGTTCATAAAGGCCTAAGAAACGTAGCTGGCTTAAAATGTTTGTACAAAACGGTAAATTTAAATTTACCGGATTGCTATTATGAAAAAAAGACTCTTGACATGCCAGCACTAACCATCGATGAAATAAAAAAATGACGATTAATGCCATGCCAAGAAAAAAACGTCATTTCAAACAATATTTATACAATTAAAATAAAATAAAACACGGTAAAAGTAGCAAAATTCCCATGCATAGTCCACTCACGTCTTGTCGTTCTCGAAACTGTGCGTCCTTCTGAGTATGGTGTCGTTGTCTACGGCGTTGTTCGCTGGTTTGTTCTCACCTGGAAATGTAAAGAAAATACATTTAGTTTGTTTAGTTACCATACAGTTGTTTAATTAATAACACACATTGTGCCGTTACGCATTGAACTCTTGGTTTGTGCCGATACATTGTTAACTATTAATATGACGGGTCTGATGCCTTTTTATTTCCTACAAAAGCGTGTAACCAATAAGCAGAACCATTTCTTTGTGGAAAGGGACTCTATCGTTTCTACAAATCATCATCATGGACCCTTCAGTCCATTACAGACGATTTGTGGTCTTCAGTCTGTCAAGCACCATCTTTGGTGGCTGAAAAGACCGAGAAGCCATTATCACAAACCTGACAATAGACACTGGCCGTTGTTGATGTATGGGCGCCTTGACGTCGTTCTACAAAACGCTACTACTATCCCAAATACGCGGGAAGTGAATGAAATCAAAACATTCAATCAGCCGACAACATTTCCAGTAACACTTTGCTGATTTAACAGTATATAACAAATATAATTTCTACCAATTTTTTGAAGTGAATAATACTTTTCCCCGAGTTCTAGATAGTAACTCAATTTCAACCGGGTTCGATTCCGGGTTATGCATGAGATATACGAAAAAAAAATTGAATGCAGATTTTAATAAATCTAAAATCGAAGCCATGGTTCCTAAGAACAGATTTCCCTGTCTCTTATAGTTTTCGTTTTCTCCCTACTGACCCATTTGGATTGATCACCCGGTATACCAATAAATCCCAATAGCCCTGTTCTAGGTAGTCACGTCAATAATATGTTAAGAAACTTGTTTGATCATAAATAAAAATGTCTAAAACAATCAGCCTTTTAAAAGGAATAAAGACCGCTTAAGGATCGACCACACCAAAGTTCAACGTTGTGCATATACGGTGACGGATCGTTAGTGCCACGTCTTCCGATACATTTGACTGCGTTTATGGCGCGTCAGTCGTGTGATCTCCGGCGGTTTCCTGAAACTAGCAGTTTGGCACCAAGAAGGCGCATCGTCTGGCTCTGGTTCTGTATCAGGCGTTCGGCGGCTTGCTGTCCGTCTTTACGTAATGGCGACTGTATATTTTTACCGAGACCGGTGAAATACGCAGGCTGTCCTTCCTTTACTTGTAGGGATCGAAGGGGACGACATTCTAGTGTCGCCTGGTCTCGGTGAGAATGCACAGCGGTCATATAGTTCTGAACGTTATACTGACGTGTGATCACGGTTTCCTGAAGCTAGCCATCCGCCGCCAAGAAAGCGCTTCATCTTGCTCTGGTTCTGCGTCAGGCGGGGGCGCGCGACCTTTCAGCGGCTTGCTGACGGTCTTTATGTTATATCGACTGTACATTCTTACCGAGACTGGGTGAAATATGCACTGTCATTCCTTTACTTGTAGGGATCGAAGGGGATGACATGCTTGTGTTAACATGCATGTCTGAACGTTATACTGACGTGTGATCTCCGGCGGTTTCCTGAAGCTAGCCGTCCGGCGCCAGGAAGGCGCCTCGTCTTGCTCCGGTTCTGCTTCAGGCGAGGGCGCGCGTCCTTTCGACGGCTTGCTGTCCGTCTTTATGTAATATCGACTGTAAATTCTTACCGAGACCGGGTGAAATACGCAGGCTGTCCTTCCTTTACTTGTAAGGATCGAAGGGGACGACATGCTTGTGTTAACATGCATGTCTGAACGTTATACTGACGTGTGATCTCCGGCGGTTTCCTGAAGCTAGCCGTCCGGCGCCAGGAAGGCGCCTCGTCTTGCTCCGGTTCTGCTTCAGGCGAGGGCGCGCGTCCTTTCGGCGGCTTGCTGTCCGTCTTTATGTAATATCGACTGTAAATTCTTACCGAGACCGGGTGAAATACGCAGGCTGTCCTTCCTTTACTTGTAAGGATCGAAGGGGACGACATGCTTGTGTTAACATGCATGTCTGAACGTTATACTGACGTGTGATCTCCGGCGGTTTCCTGAAGCTAGCCGTCCGGCGCCAGGAAGGCGCCTCGTCTTGCTCCGGTTCTGCTTCAGGCGAGGGCGCGCGTCCTTTCGGCGGCTTGCTGTCCGTCTTTATGTAATATCGACTGTAAATTCTTACCGAGACCGGGTGAAATACGCAGGCTGTCCTTCCTTTACTTGTAAGGATCGAAGGGGACGACATGCTTGTGTTAACATGCATGTCTGAACGTTATACTGACGTGTGATCTCCGGCGGTTTCCTGAAGCTAGCCGTCCGGCGCCAGGAAGGCGCCTCGTCTTGCTCCGGTTCTGCTTCAGGCGAGGGCGCGCGTCCTTTCGGCGGCTTGCTGTCCGTCTTTATGATCTCGGCCGCGGCGGGAGGCTTTTCTGGTAGCGTGTGACATGTACGTGATTATGGGGCACATTCGGATGGAGTTAGGTGGATGTCGATGTGGAATATTTTTGCATCACTAGAACGTA
The DNA here is from genome assembly GCA_905147355.2 of Apotomis turbidana. Lineage (NCBI taxonomy): Eukaryota > Metazoa > Arthropoda > Insecta > Lepidoptera > Tortricidae > Apotomis > Apotomis turbidana. Next base: position 6,400,343 of record LR990280.1, read on the forward strand.
AGGGCAACTTCGTACGCGTACTTTTTTTAGACCACAGTCGGGTCAAAAGTATCCTATAACCATCTTTGGATGCTCAGCTACTCCTGTCCCAAAATTGGTTAAAATTTGTCCAGCCGTTTCGGCGTAATGAGAGAACAAAGGAAATTACGCCCAGTATATGGCGCCACACTGGCATGACGCCGCGCGCCCATACAAAACAAAAGGATCATGCATCACGCTATACAGTTTTTTCTTGAAATCATGACCTCTCCCCATAGAATACTGATTTTCAACACAAATTTAGAATTTTATAATAGTATAGATGTGGGAACGTTTTATAGTGTTTCTATCAATAGTATATTGTGGGAAAACCCTGAATGATAACAGCTATGGGAAAACTGACTTAGATCTTGAATAAAATATAAACATACGGTTTATACAATATATTTCTTTTCTAGGAAGTAGGGTCAGTTATTTAACAGATAACCACCTTTTTTTCTAACTACTATATCTCGGAATCATTCAATTGAAATATGTTGTTACCTACGCTAGTTGATAGATAAATTATTACTGCGCTACAAATAGGCATTCATAAAATGTTAATTTTCCTGTCAGTTTTTCTACAATTAAGTATTTAAAAAGAAATGGAATTTGGCTAAATGTGTTCATTGGCACTATTAATAAAAGCTTAATTATAATTATAAATGTAACTATTATCAAAAAAATTACTAACCCTTATCTTGGGTTGGTCGCCTCGACTTTACATACATATTATTTTTACATGAAACTAAGTCAATCTCTTTTGGCCCAATGGTTGACTGGCAGACAATGCTGTTAGGCATTAAGTCCGCCATTTGTACTGACTTTTAATGGTGTGCAATAAAGTTTATTTATTTATTTAAATATAAATTAATTTAGTTTAGTCGAATATAACTTTTAGTGCAGGCATGCAGAGCGCATAATAGTATTTTCGATGTCATAACGAAGAGATATTCCACATCGCATTCACAGTATGATAGAAAGAAATATTAAAACGAAGATGAATTATGATATTATAATAATTCAATGGCGAACGGCAGTATAAATAGCAAGCTGTTAAATACATAATTTACAGCATTCGGGGCCATTGTGGCTTAGTTTCGATGACAAAGGAGTAATGATCGACATAAGTGTACTACCAAAAGTCACAAAATTTCTGCCACTACTCTTCGAAACCTCGTATCTAGTTTGTAGATTGATCGTATCTCAGTATCAATATATAGCTTTGTTTTAAGTAGATATTTGTTATTTAGTGAGTTTTAGTGGTGTACAGACGAAATGAAAGTTACTGCGTTGGTCAGCTGGGCTCTTGAAGAGTTTATCACCCTTGTTACTCAAGTAATACGACACTGTGCATTCTTATTTACACCGTTCTAAGACAGGCGATACATGATATGTCAATATGAGAATACTGTTCTACGGTAAACGGTGTCACAGTCGGTTACTAAGACATTCGTTATATTAAGAAATGACCATCACCTATTGCAGCCCATATGTATGTTTGTTAGACAGTGTCGCTCTGTTACCACATTAACCCCTTTCCCACGTTCCTTGCTCGTATGATATCGTTCAAACCTTCAAGAAAACAGCGTACTCCCATTAAAAGGACTAGCATATCTTGCCCCGACTTCACTTGTCGCGCGACTCACCACCTCCTGTCTCGCTCGTACGGCATCGAAAGGAAATTGACAGATAGTATTTGTCGCGGTTCCAAGTTATGCTAGACGTACTGAAACGCACTTGTGGCTCCTCTGGTGTTGCAGGTGTTTATGGGCGACGGTAATCGCTTTCCATCCGGCGTCCACTCGTTTGCTCGCTATGACAAAAAAAAACAGAGATATTAGCTTACCATTGACAACGTCCTGTCCAGTGATCTGTAACTCGACCCGTTTGACCTCGTGCCTCGGCGGGGAGAGTTTGCGTTTGTTGTTGTTGTTGTTGTTGTTCACTCGCCGCGGTGCCTTGAGTGTTGCGTCGGCGAGCCACGACGAGATGCTCGGGTCGACGAGGTCCATGCATGTCTGGCCCTGGGGGAGAAAGTTCTGGTTAAACGGTGGTACAAAAATAGTACATCACTGCAGACGCCGGAAAAGAACGGCTTGCATAGCGCTTGTATAGTGCAGGCATGTATAGTGCTTTTCTCAAACATAGGCAATGTAATAATGAAATGAATAAATACACCAGTCAAAAATATATAATTCAGCTGTTTAGCCTGTTCATGAATACAGACGCAATGTTTAAAAAGAAAACTTCCCAGCCTAGACCTTCAATTTTGTATGAAATTCCTTTACAGTTCTGTCGAGTTGTTCCGAGCGCAATGTGATACTTCGAAGCCAGTTATAACGCACGTTATGGCGATATTTCATTGCATGTTTGAGAAAACACTGCTGTATTAAATGACACAATATATTACATTGCTGTTTCAGTAAGGCACGGGCATATAGGCTTTTCAGACTTTAGTAATACACATCTTTAGACGTTATCAGTATTACACTAATATTATAAAGGCAAAATTTTGTGAGTGTTTATGTGTATGTTTGTTTCTTCTTTACGCTTAAACGGCTGGACCAATGTTTATAAAATTTGGTATGGAGGTAGTTGAGAACCTGGATTAACATATAAACTACTTTTTATCCCGAAAAAATGTAGTGTTCCCGTGGGACGAGCGGGTTACACCGCGGGGCGCAGCTAGCATCTTATACAGGGTGAGCAATCAGGTCAAGCACTGATGGTCAAGCAGGATCAGGGTACCAGCACTGGTAGCCAAGGATAGCTGGGATCTCGCCTAGTTCAAGATATGGGTTTAAAAAAACCGTACGTAAGCCTGTACAAATGCAAAAAAGAACAAAGATCAAAAACAACATCAAGCAGTGACAAAATTCTATGACACCCTCACTATACTGTGCGGCTTAGTTGGTCAGAGCGTACTGTTTCTGTCTTTGTATTTGTATAGCCCAGCAGGGTGTTGTTTAAACCACGCCATATTGCGGTAATTAATTTTACTCGCACCGACAAATTTTAGGTAACTGAAAGTTAGTGAATGCCGCTGATGTAAACAAAGAGGAAACAGGACTAAATATTCCGCAAATTTCAAGTAATTTTAGCATAATAAAGCAATAAGTATCCACAGTGATGAAAGTCAAGTTTTTTTCAATAGGATTCAGTATTTATTTCGTAAGAAGAACGAAGGATTGAGCAGCATTCCGGTAAACAATGTTTTGAATTTGGTTAAAGACACATCCTTGAAAAATTGCTACTGACGTTTAATAATGCAAATATATGACGTATGTATATTATTGCCATATGCAAGCTGTTTGTAACGCCACTATCCTTGGGCCGGACCGGGGTGAATCCAGCGATTGTAAGGCGTATTTTTTTTCATTTTTGTTATTCCCATTTCAGCAAATATTATTAAAATAGATGATTGTTGGAAGCCGACTTTTTAAGTATCCCGAAGCTACTCCCGAGTGCGATCCTAGTTAGATAATAATTAAAACGACCTGCTCTTCTGTTGTGGTAATAATCGTGAAAAAGGAATGACGCCAGAACCTCGCTGTTAGAACACCCCGAGAATCACTCGCCGACACTTGTTACGCTATATCTATGTACCATGGTAGTAAAACATGATCCTTGTAACACAATCAAAAACTTACAGAGTAGTTCTTGAGGTGAGGGTCGGCGCCGCACTTGAGAAGTAACGCGGCCGCCTCCTTCTGCCCCCAGAGCGCTGCGGCGTGGAGCGGCGTCCATCCCTCGTAGTCCACGCAGTCCGGTTCCGCGCCGCACTCTTCTAGCAGCATTTTGGCAACCTGACAATACACGCTATTAGCCGGGTCCACACAGAGCGAGCCGCCTCGCGAGGCAATTGCCGCGCGAGGAACTCGGCGCATGCCTCGGGCATTGGATGAAATGACGCTCACCGAATGCCGCGCGCGGCAAACCCGAGCCATTTTGTTCGCCCATTTGACAGATAAAACAATATTTTTTTTTTTTTTTTTATAACGGCACAACATAGTGGCTCCACTTCGCCTGATGGTAAGCAAAAAGGGGAGCCCAAGTCGCAATGGCAACTGACGAGAAACCAACGGTGCCAAGTCAGTTGACACTGCCATGCTGGCCCGAGAGATGCTTCTTCACGCTTCGTTTGAAGGGTCCCAAGTTATAAGAAGGAGGAAACACATGAGCCGGCAAGGAGTTCCATACTTTAATAGTTCGGCAGATGAAGGAATTGCCAAACTTCTTGGTACGTGTGGGAATATTCTCCACGGTGAGGCGATGACATCGCAAGCTGGCACGTGTGGTTCTATGACGGAAAGGGGAGGGTGGGATAAGAGAAAATAACTCTTCAGAACACTCGCCATGGTATAGGCGATAGAAAACGCTCAGCGACCCAATGTCCCTACGTAATTGAAGGGGTTCGAGGAATCTGGTACGTTTCTCGTCACCTATGATGCGGACCGCCCGACGCTGCAATCTGTCAAGCGCCGCCGCACGCAATCAGCTGTTGACTTGACTTGCTGCTACCTTGCTACAAAAGATTTTCCAGATAAACGAAGTCAATTCATTTTTTTATATTCAGAACAAACAAATAGCACACAATGTCAAGATAGAGTTATTCTGTTTCGCGTCATAACCAACCTAAAATGCCACCGGGACTTCTGCAGGGCTAGCCATATCTTGCCGCGACTCAGCGTCATCTGTCTTGCTCGCACGGTATTGAAAGGAAAGTGACGGGTAGTATTTGTCGCGCGACAAAGAATCGCGTGTCACAGTTATGCTAGACGTACTGCGGGCCTATGATGGATGCGTTTATCACGGAATAAGCATTTGTCGCTCACGCTAGCGACTGTCGAAGTCGTGTCGGATGCTTTGTCAGTTATTTATCGCTTGATAAAAAAGACCATCATAAACACACCGTTAAGATTTAGTTCGGTTTTCTGACGATAAAAAGGCAAAACAAAGAAACAGTAAATATATACAAAAAGTTTACACTAAAAATAAATTAAAACAAATTTAGAAAATGACTCCCCTGCGGCATGGTACCGAATATGCTGGCATCATTTCCTCGCTGAACAGGTATGCTGATACATTGTGCGAGAAAGCTGCCAGCTCTTCGGTCCGCAGTTGTCTCTTGTACTTTTAGTTTTAGTTTTAGCTTCAGTTTTATGGGCTAGGGGATGTTTTATACTTTATAGCTTGACAAATTCGTTTGTGACACTCCCATTGTCTGCGGGCGGCAGCGGCCTCTCAAGTGCGGTGGTGCGCTGCGCGGCGGAGGCCATCACACAGCAGGCTCATGCCTGCCTTTCATCTGCTTAGCGATAGTGGCCTACGTTAACCGCTAAGGGCCCATACAGACGAACGGCACTAGTACAACTGCAGCCGTCGCCACCTGTTGACGGCTGCCGTCGACGCGTTGCCGTCGACTAGTGGCGACGGCAGCCGTCGACAGGTGGCGACGGCTGCAGTTGTACTAGTGCCGTTCGTCTGTAAGGAAAGTGCCGTTCGTCTGTATGGGCCCTAACGTAACCGCATGTGACCAAACCACGCGCAAACGAGTTCGAACAATGTTCATGATTATGCATTAATTCTACGAAACAGTCTGAGCATTGACACCAGTAAAGGAATTGAAACACGTACCTTTTATCATTATTGTCACAAATGATATCATTTCATTTTTTTTACCAGCTTTATATGGATTATCAAATAGAGGATAAATAATTAAATATTACCACATTTTTACATTTTCGAAAACATCCCAATTTGTGACTGAAAATTTCATGTGAAAAGTTCCTCATTCTAAAAGAGCTTAGGCGAGCAGTAATTGGTCACAGCGCAGAAAATCATACGGGCAGACTATCACTAAGGCGGATTTAGTATGGAAATTTTACCACTATTTTCTTCGGTTTCCGCAACTGTCACACATCGCACAGTCAACCTTTGACAACGGTATCATTAAAGCTACCGAAACGCCGGGGAGGCTCAACTAAAAAATAACCGTTTAAATTGTTTTATTAAAATTTTACCACTGTTCTTTTTATGTCGCGACTGTCAAATTGACGTCCACAAAGTGACGTCATGTAGAGGGCCGATTCTTAGATGATAATGCTTTCACATTCTTTTTTATAAATAATAGTTTTGGGTTCTGTGATAAATTAATGAAATTTTTATAAACTGAATACTCTTTGAAAATGTTAAATATTGTCAATAACGACAAAAAAGAGGCGAAGGGTACGCAAGGGAGCGACAATACTATACGCGTTCCAGTTTCCTTCATAGTTCGCGTTACAACTGCCGGCAAACTTTTAGAGCATAACTTTGACTGCGCAGTAGCCGATTTACGTACAAATGTACATGCGCAGATCCGCCATTTTTGTTCTAAAAGTTTGCCGGCAACTATACTGTACAGTGTAATCGCCGAGTACGACTTACATCGATATATCCCTTCGCGGCCGCAACGTGGAGCGGTGTGCCTCCAGTCTTCGGATCTCGGACTTCCACGTAACCGTTCGCAGCCCAGTTCTTGGCGTCCCTGAGCAGGTTGTCCACTTCTGCGTTACGTGATTTCTCGCAGTCGACCCCTGAAAAAAGAATACATTGTCATCGGAAAGATAAATAATAATAAATAAATAAACATCAGACCACCTCACACAAATCGATCTAGTCCCAAATTAATCTCAATAAGGCATGTGTCATGGGTACTATACGACTTTTATAGATAAATATATAATTAAATACATAAAACAACCATGACCCAAGCACAAATATGCGTGTTCATCACACAAATATTTCCCCTGGCCGGGATTCGAACGCGGGACCGCCGGTTCAGTAGGCACGTCTCTACAAACTGCGCCAACCGCGTCGTCCAGATTAATGGAAAATTCGTCCGTCAAGATCAATGGAAGTTTTTGCAACCAGTGGTCATTCTACTGTAGTTGTCATCGATAGTTACTTCGAACAGACTTCTAATACCGTTGAATACGTGCGTCCGCATACAAGACTGCATGCTCGGTCGTGCCGCCCGAGCGAGTGGTTCGAGTAATCGTCCGTCGTACTCGAACACTCGGTTATGCCTTGATCACACCTACCGAGACAGTTGGCGAGACAGTGGTCTCGTCCCTGTCACACACAAGACATACGGGCGAGACAGAGCACTGTCTCACCACTGTACACTCACTCCATTATAGCTGGGCGACAAAACTATCGTAACTACTCGCTTCTCGCTGCTCGCCAACTCCTTTATATTTCTAATCGCTTCTCGCTCATTGTCGGCGGTGGAACCAGTGCCTCAACACAATGGAGTTCAAAGGTGATTAACTCTTAAAAGCAAAAATGATAAAACATTTTGCAAATCTAATCCATGACAATTTTGATTTTGATCTTGAAAAAGTCTGAATTGACTTTGAGTTGATTTTCGACGTGTCATTTCAGTGGTATCCTTTTCAATACTTCATGCGCTTAAGGGTTAAAAGTGTGTAAGTATGTACCTTTCTCGTCAATAGCCTTTTGCAACAACTGTTCCATAGCATCGCTCTCGGCAATGTCGACCGCGAGCTCGCCGTCATAGTTGACCGCCGCTACGTCTGCTCCACTCTCAAGGAGGTACCTGAAATATACCAGAGAACCACAATTAATATAACCTAAATTCTAAATTCAAAAATCCCATCGATAGGCTTTCGATTTAAAAAAAACGAATTCAAATCGGACCATTCGTTTGCGAGTTACGAAGTCACAGACAGACACACAAATACACATGTTAAACTTATAACTATAACTCACCTCGTTATTAAACCATTGATATTAATATCAAAGCACAGAAAAAAAATATGGTGTGTACCCACATTCAAAATAACGAGACATTACATGTTTCATAAATTTATAAATAACAGCGCCCTCTCTCGCTTGCTCGTTCACTGCTGAAATACAGTGCGGTAAGATGTGAATATTAACGTATTCACATAGAGGTCGATAAGGTGTAAAACCTTTCAAATAAACAATGCAAAGATCGACCCACAAAGCATGAGGAAAAATTCGAAAGGTTATCTGGCGTTAGGGTGGTGGAGAGGTTAATACGCTACTGGCTGCGACCGGTAATCCAGAGGTACTTTATTGTCAGGGGTTAATAAATGTATCGAAGTCCAGTCAAGTATCCCGTAGGGCCGTAGCCCAATCAAACTATGTTAGAACCCAGGTATGGCAGTACTCGAGTTAAGGCGATATTGTCCGGCCCTACGGCCGAATTGAGGGGGTGAGGTGCGCGGCAAGACGCGGAGCGCCGCCCGCGCGCCCCGACCCCGCTCGCCGAGTTCGCTAACGCGAAATCGCGATGGCAATGTACACTGTAGAGGGGTGTCACAATACAGTGATATCAGTCGGCAGTTTTTTAAGTGGCCGGTGCAAAGCGGGTTATAATACTTATAATTTATGTTCAAAGTGAAATGCGAATTCTTGCTATAGAAGTACTAAATATTATTTTTCGTTTTAACTAAATGTTTGTTTTAACTTTATTTATTTTTTATAGTTTTTACTTGCGACTGTGTTCTGTGGAGGAATTACGGAATAAGTATCCCACCAAAAACATAACATGTAAAAAATTGCAAGTCTCGCATCGCAACCTTCTACCGCTAAAAGTTGTGAGATAACAATATAAAACCAAGTTGGTTAATATATTCAGTCCCTATCAGAGTGACCCCCCGCCTATATAACAACTTTGACATACATTTTCACCGGGTTACATAACTAAAAACATATTACCATGACCGTTGTAGTGTTTGCATTAATATTACACATCTTTATCTTTATAATAAATGTAATGACTTGGCCATCGCACAGCAACATACAGTGCGACACAAAAGAGTAGAAAATAAATGAGGGCGCCACTTCCTTCGCAACTGTCTCATTTTTTTTTTGTGCTTGAATATGGTAACAATTTTGTATGAAAAATTGTAGTTCCTTTATCATCCGTTTTCTACTCCTTTGTGTCGCACTGTAAGTACATAGGAACACGAGTAAATCTCCTTTTAAAGTGATTATTATATTTTTAGCTTTATCTAATAGTTTACAATTTAGATAGTTTGGTCATTGGTAATTGGCCATTTCGTTCGGTGTTGAGCTCTGCTCCTCCCGTTTTTATCAGCTGTTTTTTGCCCGTGTGGCCAGGTCCATCTTTTATCTTAGTACGGACGGCCAAGATGAAACAATGAGTAGGAATTTACGCATATAAATTAAGCGTGACATTTAAAGCGTTAATAATATTTGGTAGATGTTTTCATTATATCTAGAGTATATTACCGTGTGCGATTGCCAAGTCCTTACATTTTATTATAAAGATAAAAATGTTTAATACATTACATTATTAATGCGGGCACTAAAACGGTTATGGCAATATGTTTTTAGTTATGTAATTCTGTGAAAATGTATGTCAATGTTGTAATATAGGCCTGGGGTCACTTAATAAATAAATTAACTGACTTGGTGTTATATTGTATCTCACAATTTTTTTCGGTAGATGGTTGCGAGACTTGCATGCATGTTATGTTTTTGATGGGATCTCATTTTTTTTAAGTGGTTGTCCTTTTTTTGACAAGCCAAGACGGTAAATACTTCTTATTCTATTATACTCTGCAGTTGCGGAGTCGACGTGAACTAGATGTAAACCGCACAGACTTGTCACTTCCTCTTATGATCCATAATGATCTCTCTCAAAATCCCTCATGATCCATATTGATCACTCTTATGATCCATAACGATCTCATGGTAAATAATAACTTAGCGGAGGCATTGTCGTGCCCCTAGATCCTTCTCATGGTCCCTCTTAGCATCCATAATGATCTGTCTCTTGATTCCTCTCATGATCACTCTCATGATCCATAGTGACCCATCATCACCACAAGGATTGTCATCACAATCATCGTCATTATTCATTATCAGTCATCACCATGACCATTACCATCTGAATCAACACCGCCATCATCATTCCTAATCACCATCATCGTCATGACCATCATTATCATCAGAATCATCAACAACAACACAATCATCAACAACACCACCACTGTCATCATCATAAGCATGACCCACAACACCACCATCATCATTATCATCATTACTATCACCAACAGCATCATTATTTGACGAGTCATCGTTATTGTTCTACCTATGCCTGTGCACACGACCATTTCAAAATTATCTACGCAGAAAAAACGATTCCAGCTCACTGCCCCTGCGGGGTGAGGTAACTCAATTCGGCACGGGGGTGTGCGTGTCCATTCTGTATGTATAAATTCTGTGCCTGAGGTTTTAGTATCTAAACCGAAGGTTATATGAACCGCAAAATCAACTTTGTAATCGAGTATTTTTATAGGGTTCATAAGGAAATACAATTTTTCCTATGCAGGTCGCATAACTGTACATTAAACAGTAATAGAGTTCAAAATTTCAAGCTTGTGTGTCTGCTGGAAATAACTTAGAATTCGTATGATCGTGTGTAATGTAAATGAGTCAGTGAATTAGTGAGTGACAAAATTAAGGAACTTTGACTCGCAATAATTCTTAACTTACTAGTTCAAATTGAATGTAACTTGGAATATGCCTAGGTTATACTATGCCCACCTAGTTACTGAAAATTCAGGCTTCTAGCTTTGTTCACGACGAAATACAGGGGGTTTGAAAATGGTCTGAATGGCTTCGAAAAAAGGAAAAGGATGTTGCGGTGTGCCGGTAAGCGCGTATTGTCGAGTTGGAGGGGGCAATGGCGTGCCTCTAGATACAATTAATAAAATTATTTGTTTTTTTAGATACTTTTAAATGTGAAATAATCTTAAAGGTGCTATCATACATAAACAGACTGCGCTAAACACATTGCCCTCCTTTGCGTCGCGCTGTCGGGTAAAAATATACTACATACCTTACCTAGGAGTCGATTGTTGCTAAAGGCCTTAAGAAAGAACAAGTACTGAGGAGCATTTGTAAAGTACAGTTTTTTTTACTTACCTATATCTAGGTTACATAACATAAATAATCATGCCTTTTCCCCAGGCAGGGACTTAAAGTACTGATATATGTTAACTGTGTACTAAATCCATGTTCCAAGTTTGACAAGAGACATAAGTCAGAATACGCTAAAAAACTTAATTCAGATGAAAAATATTTGTGGTAATAAGTACGTAAGTCAATTTGACACTTAATGCTTTGAGCAATGAGTTCTTTTGTAGGAAGTAATTATGTTGTTTTAAATTATAAATAAAGCGTTATTAGCATATACTTGAACATGTCAACCATGCCACTTTTTGACATTTATGTTCGGTTCTGTTAATTTATTATAATTATAAATAAAACATTAACTTACTTTTTGGCATTCCTTGCTCGAGCATTGTCTTTTTTTATTCGTTTTATAATATGAAAAGCTTTTTGTTTACGTTGTGCTGCTTTATTTCTCATTTTTTTGGAACAAAATTCGTAAATGCGATCACGTGGTCGCGCGGAACAAATTGACACAGGTCCATCCCCTTCAAGCGCCGAAGCGCGACTGAAATGGCACCGCGAGCTATCGCCCTCATAGTTTTAGTAGATATTTAGTTCTAGTGATTAAATAAATAATTTTATTCAGAAAATCCCATCCACTTCAACTAGATAATGTTAGTATCTATACATTTACGCAAAAAACGGGTAAAAAAGGTTCGTATTTTAGCCATTCTATAGAAAAGATATTACGAATAGAGGTAACTTTGGGATCGTTTTCTATCGACCGAAATTTTTCCAATCATGTTGCTGAACACGATTTCATATTCAGAAGATCCTTAAGTATGATATATATGTTTTTCATAATCTTCAAACACTGATTAAACGTCTACGACGAGTCTGAAAATGAGTGAGTTCGGCGTCTACTGGGAAAAGCACGCCTTAAAATAAATCTAATACGTTTCAAAGAAAAGTACATTATAACAATCCTAAGACGTTCTGTACTTTATTATTGATACTCCGATGGAACTTTGGCGAGATAATAACACATTGATATTGCGATATACATAATATTGTCCAGTTGATGGTGTATTTATGGTTATCGAGCATCGAACTTTGAATGTTTTCTTGGAATCGTGACTGCGGTAAGACAATTACTGGAATTAGAGACCGGTCCCTTTCTTGCAGGTGGTAGGATATGCCTGGGAACTTTGTTCCATAATCACTACATAGTATAAAACAAAGTCGCTTCCTGTCTGTATGTCCCTACCCTATGTATGCTTAGATCTTAAAAACTACGATCGGGTTTTGATGCGTTTTTTTTAAACATAGATTGATTCAAGAGGAAGCTTTATATGTATAATACATGCATAATTTATCATCAGCATTGCACCCGTGCGAAGCCGGGGCGGGTCGCTAGTATATAATAATATATCGTTTATTGACAACCAATACACACTTGATATCCAAGAAACTGAAGCTACGAGTTTTGAAGTAGGTATATTGTTTCTTAGTGATGTAGGTTTGTAGGGTTACAGAGGAGAGGCAACAGGCGATATGGAGTAGAATGCCAGAAAATAGCCCAACTACAGGTTACTACTTACTACAACTTAGCCACTTGACTAGTGCTAATCCCGTGAGTGACAATTGAGGAATCCGTTAACCAATATGTACGAAAATACGCTGTATTTCAATTTATCCCAAAACCCATTCACATACCCCAATGACAATTGACAATCAAGTGAATAATAGTATTTATTTTCCAGTGACGTCACTCAAACATCTATCTATGACCAATGACGCTGCCCAAGTAAACTAATAAATAAATATGCGACAGTGTTTAGTAAAGGGTCTCATTGTTCGGCTCACCATAAGGATGTCATTTGTTTGCATCTTTATACCAATAACCAGTTTACGCGTTCTAATGGTAAGCCGCACAATGGGAGCTATTCCTGTTCAGTGTCACATATCATACTCGTATGATTGTCAATTACGTCATTCTAAGTAGCGGATAAAATGAGCCAGAATGAGGTATAGGAACTCCCTGCGGGCTGACTCATTGTTTGGAATAGCTGCTATCGGCGATGTCAGTGAGTAAACATTGTATTGCGTAAGAAGGAAGTGTCGTATGAAAAACGCTACTAAAATATAGCGTTACTCACTGGCATACAACTTCGAGAGTATATTGGAACTTTAGGCTCGTCCTGTGTCAGTTATGTCTCAAAATCTTCTTTTCCGGTATCGTCTTTCACGGTTGGGACCATATCAATGAAGGATAATTAGCAGAAGTAATATGATGCATGTAACGCGTGTAGCGTGAATACGAGGTCGCCTAGTTCGGACAACCGGTAACCTAGGACTTGTTGTTATTTTACCCGTCTAACCGTCCGGGCGCGGTGACGTTGACACAAGGCGCTACGCGGCACAACGGAAGATCTACGCTATCTACTACTATTCATTGTGTACTCCATGAATGGTGTTGCCAAATCGCAGGAGATAGTGACAGCCAGCTTTCGTTAGCTAACAATTTTACACTTAGGACAATTCAATTTACATAGCCATAAAATATCAACGGTGCGAAAGGATCTCCATAAGGCAAATGAGTATGGACGCATGCGATGTTCTGTGAGGTAGTGGCATGTAGCAGCTTCCAGCTCTCGATATCACCGCGGTTCACGCCATTGCCACTATGAGGACACTTTGCCACTCCACTACGTCCAGGTGACTAACTTTCATATTCGCCGCATTACGCTATCAACATGTTTAGTCACCTGGCTATGCTGAGGAAGCCGCTGGACCGTCCTGCTGCGTCCTGCCTTAGTTCTCGCCATGGCTCACGCCCGCTCGGATTCCCATCATGTCCAAGCGGACAACTCCCGTAGTCACCAAACCATTATCAACACGTTTAGTCACCTGGTTATGCTGAGAAAGCCGCAGGAGGCGGTGGCGTGCAGCGGCGTCCGGCCTTCTTTGTCGCCATACCTCGCGTCCGATCGTAACCCCATCATATCCTAGCGGAGTCCCGTAGTTACCAAATCACTCTATCAACACGTTCAGTCACCTGGTTATGCCTAGAAAGCCACACGAGGCGGAAGCGTGCAGCGGCATCCAGCCTTCGCTGTCGCCATGGCTCGCGCCCGCCGGGTGTCCCATCAAGTCCAAGCTGACAACTCCCGTAGTCGCCAAATCACTATCAATACGTTTAGTCATCTGGCTATGCTGAGGAAGCCGCAGGAGGCCATGGCTGCCGTGACAGTACAGTTTCATAGTCGCCATGGCTCGAGCCGGCTGGAAATCCCATCAAGTCAAAGCGGACAACTCCCACAGTCGCCAAATCACTATCAACACGTTTAGTCACCTGGCTATGATGAGGAAACCGCATGAGGCGGTGGCGTGCAGCGGCGTCCAGCCTTCGTTCTCGCCATGGCTCGCGCCCGCTCGAAATCCCATCATGTCCAAGCAAACATCTCCCGTAGTCACCAAATCACTATCAACACGTTCAGTCACCTGGCTATGCCGAGGACAATGAACGCCGCTGTCCAGCCTTCGTTGTCGCCATGGCTCGAGCCGGCTCGGAATCCCATCACGTCCAAAATTCACTTGGCTCACCTGGCTATGCTGAGAAAGCCGCAGGAGGCCGTGGCATGCAGCGGCGTCCAGCCTTCGTTGTCCCCGCGGTTTACATCTGCGCCGTGAGCGACGAGGAACTCCACCATGTCCAGGTTGTCGTCGATGCATGCCTGGAAACATTGGGGTAATTGTAGTTTAGTAATGCTTGTGTGAGGCTTATATCATTGAATATATTTTAACGCATTCACTGCCAGGGGGCGTGGCCTAGGAACATACTTGTATAACGGTGGACGCATATATGCGTTGCTGGCAGTGAATGCGTTAACAGTGATTTTGTAGCGCGAGCGGTAAACAACGTAATATCAAGCCAAACAGGGTGGGAGGGAGGCAAAGTTCCGGTCTCAGCTTCGTAGAGTGTGATCTCTTACGCACAGTGCAATACAAATAAAGTGGTCAGATATATAATAAAATAATATGTATACGTCTCTATTGTTTTAACTGTAGTGTGTAATTTTAAATTAGGAGCGCAATGTCCAAATGGACGAAGCGTGTCAGTGCCAAATCACGCAAAGGGCCCCCAAGGGCCCGCAGATTAAAATAACAGAAAAAAAAGTCGAAAAACCACAGAAATTTTCTAAAATCCTTCATTCCAAGATTTTTCTTTATCTTATTGTATAAGGGTGGATCATTTTTTTATTGTTGTTATCCTGTCCCGTGGTCCAGGGGACAATGGTGATTAAACTTCTCAGAAAAGTGTTGATAACTTATGTTACTGGTATTGTCAGGAGATAGCCTACATTAGAATGGGCTTATAACTGTTGCAATTACATAGTTTTTGGTCTACGATATAACCGGTGAAATCATAATTTAAATCGTAGTTTTAACGAGTGACCCAGGGCCCAACAAGCAACAATGGCAACAAGCAACAGAAAAAAATTTATTGACCCATAAGTATTTAAGCCGGTACAGCCCGAGTGAAGCAGATGGCACTTAATTAAGGTCGGGTTATTATTATATTAAGCTTGCCCCGGCACTTTTTTATACCGTTGCTATCGCCCCAATAAATGTGTCATAAATGTCATAATAGTTTCGCATTGCATAATAATTGAACATCATTTGATTACAGCGATGCAATAAGAGAA
This sequence comes from Apotomis turbidana, assembly GCA_905147355.2. NCBI lineage: Eukaryota > Metazoa > Arthropoda > Insecta > Lepidoptera > Tortricidae > Apotomis > Apotomis turbidana. The sequence goes on from LR990280.1 coordinate 6,416,032, forward strand.
GCGATTTCAAATACAGTTATAAACAAAAATACAAAGGAACGAAATAAAACTCATACCCAAGGAAGGGTATGGGTACGTAATATAAATCATCGCTGCCGGCAGAGCGTAGCGAGTCATTATAAAACAATATACACCAGTTCGAATTCGCATGTCATCTATGATGGTTTCTTTAAAATATGCAGTTATAGAATCATTTTTTTTTGATCATATCGATATAGAATTATGAATTCATGAATTATGGAAAACACAACCTTTAGTAGCGTTTGGTAAAAAAGTGTTCACTTAAAGCGTTGTCAGTTGTCAGAAAATAAATTATTTCGCACATAATCGTAGTTATTCGGTTCGTACTGAAACTAGCATATATTGATATATATTCAAGGACGAGGACATACATTAAAGTAAAATTGACAATGACATTTGTAAGCACATATAAAAACAATGTATTCTGCATTTCGGTGCAGCAAAGTATTCGTCGGGTAGAGAAAATAAAAACCCTATTACACTCAATCTACGCAATAAATATAGATACAATAATTGGAAACGGTCTCAAGCTAAGCTAAGCTTGCTCCTATTGGTAGTAGACGTAGGTATACATACTTAAATTGTCAGGATGCAAGACCCCATAAATATATTCATCACACGAATAACTTGCCAGGATTCGAACCCCCTACTGACGCTTTACAGATCGTTATGCAACCAAGTTAGCTAGCCAAGTTGTTACGTAGCTACTATAAAAAATACTCATAACATGTCAATTATTTACTCTTGCCGGGATTCGAACCCGAGATCGTCCCTTATCAGACCATCGTAACGACAACATAGCTAAAACTATCGTCAATAAAATACTTATGACATAAGCTTGTCAGGCTATCGAGCTCCAATTTAGCTAAATAAAATACTTATGAACATTGCAAATAGGGATTTCCCTTGCCGGGATTCGAACCCGAAACTACCGTTACGCAGGCCTTTGTGCAACCAGCTTAATTGAACTTATAGCCAATAAGACACAGGATCTGATATTTCTGCTCATGACATAGCTAATTGCCCTGGCCGGGATTCGAGCCCAAGCCTGTCAGGTCGTTGTACAGTCGACATAAACGTATCGTGAATAAACACTTTTGCCAGGATTCGAACCCGAAACCGTAGTTTGGCAGCGTAGCAAAAGCTGTCGTCAATAAAAGTTGATAAGATTTAAACTAACACCATTTCCGCACATTATTATAACAAAACGGAACCTAATCAGAATCACGTTCAAAAACTGTTGATTTAATTAACTCGAAGTTTTGAACGTAATGTAAGTTCATCGTCTCGAAGGGACTGACTGTAACATCACATTAGAAGCGTCGAGGTAGTTAAATAAACACTTTTTAACGCGATTAAGTTCCGTTTTGTTACTATAAGAGTATTTCTCAAAAAAAATTACAAAATTAAGACTCTAAGTTCAATATAATTTTCCTATGTTTTTACCAATTATTCTAGTAATTTCATATCAATGCTATGGCTATGTTCGATAATTAAGGATCGGGTATGCTCATACTTTTTTTTAATTATATATAATCCTAAATCAATGTATTGGTAATCACAAAGAAAATTGGTAACAAAATAGGGAAAATATAATCGAACAATAATTGACGTCTTAATTTTGTACAAACTTTTTGAGAATGTTCATAAAGGTTGATAAGATCGAACAAAATGTGTTACTCAAATACGAACAAGTGGCAACCGCAGTTAATTTAGAATTCGCTGAAGCAATTACAGTTAATTAATATGATCATTAGTTCCATATTGCAGTGCTACACTTATAGGTCGTAACAACACAGATGTTTAAACACACAAAAGTCATTTTACCAGTCAGCTATGGCAGAATAGTTTCGCGAAGTAAATACTTCGCTTAGTTGCAATATCGCGGAATCGCATTAAAGTTTAATTGACAAACGTTGTTATACACAATACGTTGACAGAATACGATGTCGTAGTGAAATTACAAACATTAATAAAAGGAAAGTCAACTACAAAAACGTTTATGAAAAAGATGAATACAAGATGATAATAGAATGAATGCCGCAGAAGAAACGCAGTATAATGATCAATAATAAGATTTTTAGCAGCCTGGATTTGTTTTAAAATATTCGAGTTACCTGCTTTATTGAAATTGGTTAAAAATCACAGTTTTGAAAAAAAAAAAAACAAAAAAAAAACTCATTTCAAAACCCGATGAGCCGTATAGGCTGCTGATTCTTATATACAAGAAAAGATATTTCAGAATGCAATCATGTTTCGAAATATGTATTATGTGGGTAAATTAACATTGTATCTATTAAAACTGAATATCTTGCAAACTACTGGTCCTATTTTCACCAAACATAGCTTTGAACCATCTCGACGGGCAAGTCTTTCGATTGAAAACAAACTGCACTCAAAGTGGTCCATCCGTTTGTGAGCTATGATGCCACAGACAGACACACAGATACACATGTAATACTTATAACATCCCTCTTTTTCGTCAGGGATTAAAAAAGGCTTATATACCCCAAAACCTAATGAAAATCTGTATTCTGTAATATGTGCTACAATAAGTAACCAGTAACCACATTTAATAATGGTCGGACAGTCTCCATTGCATCTCCATCCTATAAGAATAGTGCATTAACTAAAGCGCAGCAGTACGGAACCGCGGCAGGGTCAGTGCCACTCAGGGTTGTCAAACATTCTGTTCATTTTATGCATCATGTGTTTCATTGAAGATATATACAAAAATTTAGAGGAATTGGCTATACGGAAGTCGCTGTATCGACTTTTATATGTACGTAACGTGGGGTACAGTAGAGCATTTTTTTTTGTAAGTAATATAGTGGCCACATTTTATCTTTTAAATGGCTACTTTTTCGATAAAACTCTAGGACAATTATCTACTTCAAGCCCATAAAAAAGACTAAAAACTGCCCTATTAAAGTAAAGGGAAACTGATCCACTGTGGGTTACAATCAATCCACTCTGACCCATGATCCACTGAACCCCACTCTCCCCGTACTTTTATGATTTTATGAGAAGACTGATTTTACTGGAGCTTAAAAATATAGTACATTATTGTCGGAGCGAGGGAAGAAGGCAATTGCTGACTTCGTATTAAATTAAACGGACTTCGAAGGCAGCCAGCACTTGCCCTTCCGGCTGAGACAAATATAGTGATTTTCTCAAAAATGGTGCAAGAAAACAAAATATGCACAAACATGTTTTATTAGCCACTACATGTCAAAATTGAATTCATGCTTTTTTTTATAAATAAGTAGAAGTGTATTTTTCTTTCGAAAACGCCATAAGCTAATTGAGGCAATTAAAAGTCGCCATAAGCCGTATCTACTGATCTTCCGCTTTAACTGTTGAGGACCTATGCCTTTTATATTTATATGGCCGTTTTAACTTTATAAAATTTTGTACCAACCCATATAAAGAACGTTTTATTTTTGACTGACCATAAAATATGCATTGATTTTTTTTAGTCAACATTCCCGTCCATTTGTGATAATTAAATTTCAAATTCAAATTCAAAGTTTTTTATGTCAGACAACATGAACCAAATTAAATCATTTATTATTATTATTTAAAGAACATTTAATATATTCAACATTGAATGCTAGCCCTAGTATGAATCACTGGAGCGTACAGCGTCGAGACCCGCATGGCATGTAACGCGGTCAACTTGTTAACATCACTAGCCCCTTCTACAGAAAGTCGTAACTCAAGTCCCATTCCAAACTAGAGCGGCCTTTTTTATGTAAGCATGGCCTATAAAACTAATTAGTACGTTTATTGTTACGGTAGATGAACGCACCTTTAAGTGTTCGATAGCGGAGAAAAGAGTTGTGTTTATGTATAATAGTGTTGATAGTAAACAGCAACTGTGGCCGTATCATGCATACTAATGGGTGGCGGTATTTGCTAGACCAGACTCTTGTCTGGTCTTCCAAATTGTTTGGTCTTTCAAACAACAAACATATGAACAATAGACACCATATAAATACGCTTCAGCAACTAAATAAAAGTACTAAAATTAGATCAGTGAATAATTCGCATAGCAACAGATATCGCAGTGATGAGTTGGCGTTTACACGACCCGAATCCGTCGGCATGATATTAAAGCATTTGAGCTGTCTTTCCCATTTATAATATTTAACCAGACCCGAAATAATTACAAAAATCGGTAGCCATAGTACGGGCATCGAATTAGAAACGACCTTTCGCCCATATGGTGCAAAAAAATCCTGGCCTAACTTTGACATAAAACACTTTCATTCGCAATACTAAATTTGATATAAAATGCTGTTCATCTTACAGATGTAGATAGCTATTAAACAGATGAGTGAAGGTCTCCTAATTCGAAACTTAGTCTATTCAAAAAAAAATGACGTCACAAAAAGAAATACTCTTACAACTAAAACTCGGTACTCACGGTAGCCAATAATACAGACTGACATCTGGATATTCAAGGATAGGTATAGGACACTTTTACCTACTACGCTAATTTAAACTCAACAGCAAGTCCTGTCTACAATCACAAAATATATATAGATGTATGTAGAGTCCCGACTATAATAAGGTTCGTCGCTTGAATGTGACCGTCTAAGGTTATAAAGTACGTAAAAACTAACCTTTTCATTCTCCGACCGTATGCTATAGACACAAAATTGTGTTCCGCATTAGGTACTTCACAAATTACATGGGATGACATTGGACGCAGCTATCGTTTCATTATCAGTCCGGATGTCGGTCGTTGTGCGCGAGCAGAATGCACACAATTATGTCATTTTGTTGAATAATTTAGGTGGACGGCGGAAAGGTATAGAAGTAAATATAAAGAGATATAGAATTTGACGGATTCTCAATGAAGCCAATAAAATGGTCACATATGAAATATATAATTAAAAAAACCGGATAACTGTGAGTCGTACGCACGACAAATTTGTAGGTACATATTATAAATAGTTTAGCCGTAACGGCCGTATCTTATTTAGAAGATTGATTTTTATCACAGGTTTAAGGAACTGTAGACCTGAGTATATAGTTTTAATTTCAATTCGATACCGGGACATAGCATACCAGGTTCCCGAGATAAAGAGCAATAGAATAAACACGACTGTAATTATCAAAGATTTGTAGCACAGAATTCAAAAGAAACTAGTAAGCAAGTATAGTAAACTTACACAATTTTCACATATTATTATAACACAACGCGACTAAATCGTGTTCGAAAAGGTGTTTATAATAATTACATCGACGTATCGGATGTGATATGCAGTCTAGGGTCTCGTCTTAGTAATGACTAAACGCTCATAGAAAAACTGGCAGACCTCAATAAAAAAAGGGAACAGAACACCAGAAAACAGAACTCGCTTGAATGATGTAAACGTGTTTTCCTGCTCCCGCTGGGATCGTAAATCCGTCGTAAACCCGAATAAAAAGAGCATTACCGAATAGTAAAACCACTCTGCAAGGTCTCGTAATCCATATGAATAGTCTAATCAACGAGATAACAACAGACACGCAAACTGCGAAGGCGATCAAAATTTTCTATAGTGACGTACAGGACAAGCCACAGCCACGGGTTGTATAGTATGAATCCCCATAAGAGATGACACACGTTTCCGTGACCTGCGTGTGCGGCACGCGTGCCGTTGACAGTGGCGACTACGCTACGCAATGTCTGATAAGACAGAGATTTCCCTATGATTATGAGATCAATCTCATATGGAGCTCACGCCCGTAATTAGCTTAAATATAGAAATACTACTTTCCTACTTTTAAATAAATTAATTGGTTTATTATGTAGGCAGCATCCTACACCATGCATTTAAAGGTTACGTCTAGTTGATTGGAGTACGAATAGAATGAAATTAAACACGGAACACGGTAGCTAGATCGAGTCCGGAAAAAGTTACTGATCGTCGCGCTTCTGTTTCCGAGTTTCCATAAAAACTTAATAAGATATTTTGCACGCTATTTACATTATTTGGAATTCTTAGTAAATACAATCGAGACAACTAGAAGTCTAGCAAATAGGTAGGTATAGTTAAAGTATTACAAGCTGAACTAATCCTCTTACCTGCATTCACAATAGCATTGTGTCTAATACAATCCTATCTGCTTTTGTTCTCATAAACGCGAACCTGGCGCCAACCAGTTACTTACAAAAAAAGGTTAGAACTACATTGCGTGGATATTGAATTTTCAGCCTTATTCCTTGTTGAATAGGTTTAAAATGTTTGTTGACGAGAGATCATAGTCCTTTTTCAAGAGAATACGTTCTTGAGCAGCGTCGGACGGTTGTAAAGTTCCAAAAAGTTATGATCACCATTATTCTGTTAGTGCATTTTGTAGTCTAATGTCCAAGGAAATAGAGTCGATAATCTATATTAACCTTCCAAGGTGGTTACAATCTGCTTTTACTACGAGCTCGTTATCTTAATTTGCGGTTTACCAGTTGTGGTTTGTTCAATGGTATTCAGTTCTTAAGTGGATTAGCTCAGCTTAGATAAAGAATACTATATAGTACAATAACAATTAATAGGTAAAACAATTCTGTAGCTATTTACTACCGAGTACCGAGACACTACTTTTTAGTGACTTTTGGTTATGAATGGACGGTAATTTAACGATCGGTTGACGGATTGATGCCTAATTATTAAATTTAGTAATTCAAATGTTTATTAGCATAATATACATCTGATGGAGTTTAGTGGAAGTGGGGCCAAAGAAAGCTGTGTTTTTTCAAGTATCACTATCACCTTGAATAACTTTAGATATCAACTATCACCCGACCAGAGGTAAACATATTTGACTCTGAAGCCACACGCAATCATATGAGAACCGCAATGTGAATATTCCGCACAGTATTTCCTAATGAAAACACCGCGCACAGTATTTCCTAATGAAAACACCGCCATTGCCGGTAGATGGCGCGCCATCTACCGGCAAAACGCTGAAACTATAAAAATGACGTAAGAGTCGGTTGCCACGGTGACCTCGGGAGCAATTTTCCGGCCCACTTCTATATATACCCGCCACTACATCATTCCACCAGAAAAATATTCGGGTCGGTCAGTGACAGCGACCAGAGCCGTTTCCGACGCCAAAAGGTCATATGTGCGCTAGTTTCTCTGAACACATACGCTCTTGTCATTTACAGGAAATTAGTACTATAAAGAGGATTCTGCGTAATTGGGACAGTCTGATGTTGGCCGTAATAGGCCAAAACCAACTGGCAGTAGAGTAATCAAATAATTTAAATGTAAAGTACTGGAAGGATCTCATTATGGATTTAATTATAGCTAAAGGTTGATATTAAAGAGAAATGATGTATCGTCATTTGTGGTATGTGTCAAAATTAAAGAATATACTTATATATTCAACATATTATTTACCGCACTCAAATACATCTGTTTGGGAGCTATGATGCCATATACTATACAGACATACAGATACACATGTTAAACTCATAACTACCCTCTTTTTTCGTCGGGGGTTAAAAAATAGTAGGATAAAAGTTCGAAACTTTCTGCAATTGTAACAGTATGGCATTTTCCATACAAAATACACAGATATGATCGATTTTTGCCGCTATTGTATGTATAAACCGGTACGAGTATGTGCTGTACCTACCCGTATGCAATGCATCGAACTTCATATTAGACGTCAAGTCACCGACCCAATTTCGTGCTATCTAAAGATATGACCGCGCTAAAAATACGCGTTATAAAAACAAAACGTAGCTATAAATCAGGTGAACTAAACGCGGATGCGCCGCGACGCCAATCTAATAATTCAAGACAATACATTACAGAATACTGTTATCAACGTTATTATGACCTGTATTTACTATGAAGGATGTGATAACAATGACATTATAACATCCATATAGGTCCCGTAACGATGAACCTAGCCCCTCATGGCATCAACTAAGATCACCCATTTAAGAGGATGTGATAATAAAGACATTATGTAGGTATAACATCGATACTGGTCCCGTATTGATAACTCGATAATGGAATCACCTAAAACGTAATATTACTAACATTAATAAAATTGTCCTAATAATAATTTTTCCTATCATTAAAATGGTTACAAATACAGCCTAAACTGCACCAAAACTAAATTATGGTAGGCGTGATGTCAGAACCGTTACGTATTCTACCTTAAGGCAGGCCAGACTTAAGTTAGGTTAGGTACGACGACGAGTGAAGCGAGGAGGTGTTAGGTAGAACTGCGACCCTACAGTAAATGTATCAGCGTCAAATAAGAATCATAACGTACTTATTCTACCTGATTGCTAAATATCATCATCAGATTTATGCGGAATGAAATGACATGTAGTCAAAACTATTTTAGTAAATTAAATACTAGGAACATCACAATTATGCACATTAATCATTCGACAGTTGAATCTTAGGCACAATAAACGATAGGACAAATAATCTTTAGGACTAACGATAATAGGAGCTACAATTTCGGCAGATCAAAAATATGCGGAATAAAGACTACGTTATTCGGAAAAAAGACGTTATGCGACACAACAATAGGACTAACAATTGTATGCCAACCGATATAGCTACCACCGTGGCATCCCCGCCGCCAACATTGCATTAGATATTTATTATATTACTTATACTATGGCCTTTAAAGAACCATGCGGTTCATGTCCCCACGGATGAGTCCAAGACTAGAAAACATTCGGTTTGAGATGAACCATTGTTCTAAATTCTCTAAATGAGGTTACATTAATAAATGTGGGCGTAGCTGACAGCTTCAGTTGTTTTGCGGATTTTGTCTGAAAGCTTTTTTTATAATAGACAGTCATGTTTAATAATATCGGTACGGTTATGCGTTCAAGTTATTGGTAAAAGAAAATTATTTTTGCGCGGTGACCTGGATTTATTCTTAACTAGCAACTCGCCCCGGACTTGCACGGGTGCAATGCTGATAAATTATGGATGCATTATACTAAACATCCTCTTATATAAATCACTATCTATTTAAAAAAAAACGCATCAAAATCCGTTGCATAGTTTTAAAGATCTAAGCGTACATAGGGACAGACAGACAGCAGGAAGCGACTTTGTTTTTTGACTATGTAGTGAAGACATGCCTAAAGTAGCTTTAAGGCAGGATCCGTGGAAAGTGGAAGAAGAATTAGCCTTTCCGATGAGACAAGGTCGATGAGATGAGACAAGTGTATGGCCTGATCGAGATCACATTCGTTCTCTTTCTTGAACAATCTTGAAAGACTCCTTTTGGGAAAGACTTTAGCAGTACCAGTCTGTCCATGGGTCATAGTATGAAGGTGACGTTGAATTATTGATTTTCATGTCATCAATTATTTAAATGATAAACTGTTTAAAGTTTAAACTCACGTAACAAATGTGCCGGACCCCCGTTCGAAATATGTCGGACAGTTCCTGACAATTTTACGTGATATTCTCATCGTATTCTGCGAATGTCAAACATTTAAATAAAATTAGTTGTGTCTTCCTGGCGTTTCGGCAACTATTACAGTTACCGTTGCTAAGAGGTGGATTGAGAAACCCACAAATTTTCACTGTCAAAGATACATTTATGCAAACTACCCATTTTCAACCAACGACAAAAAAGGAGGGGGGCTCTCAGTTCGACTGTATGTTGGTTTTATTTTTATTGTATGTTACGCGATTATTCCGCGAAATGAGGACCGATTCTGAAAAGTATTTTTCTATTTGAAACAGTACATACTCCTGAGTTGGTCCCATTGTCACTATGTTGGGTTCCCAGGGAAATTGAGAGCAACCCTCAAATATTAAAGCACTAATTTGCGTCTGGTAGTCATCATCTCATTATACTGAGCTGATTATGAAAGGGAAATTAAAAAAAATCTCGTTGGAGTCGGTTATGTTTTGTGAAAAAGTGACTATATAAATATGATTTAAATATAAAAGAGTACATACGTACCCGATGGGCCTAATGTGTAAAGACAGACAGTTACACGCCTCAAAGCTGCAGTCTACGAGGATGGATATTATGGACAAAACAAACCATTCAATTTAGTTTCATAATACTTCAATCCTTGCTAGAAAAAAACGATACATTCCCAATATGTTGCGCCTAGAACTTTATCGCTATATATCCGAATAATAATAATGATATAAAAAGCTTATTATAAGGTAAGTGATTATATCATGGATAGGGAGGTTAGGCAGTGATATGATAACATCCTTCACGAGTACTCTACCGCATCCAGAATACGTCGTCCTACTGTAAAAAAATAATGTTATTTTATATATTGCATATATTTACTGTTTTGCAAAACAGCTGACATTCATAAGTTCATGTTTATGCCTAAATTGAAGAATAAACTACTGTGACTTTGACTTAACCATATCCCAACTTAGTTATATATTATATACATTAAAAGGTATTTAAGAAATCTGGACAACAAATAAACTCTATTTTGCAAACCCGTTCGAACCTGAATCTTAAAACTTCTTTATATTGTGTTGTGCTATTGTGTTCGAAAGGATTTTTACAAGAGTTCTTTCTGAACTGTACGAATGAAATCTAACAAGATCTTCTCAGTTTTATGTACCTTGAGAATGACGCATATAAAACGTAAAAAAAAGACTTGGTCTTTTTGGTCTCTGTTGTTCTTTACATTACTAGGTGCATAATGGGTGAGTTTTCAAACCAGACCATTATATATATTCAAGATTTGCCGCGTCCATGACTCTTTCGTATATTTATTCACAGGGAATGTTCAATTGTTATTAAATATTATTAAAACAATAGTTATATGAATAGCTTAATTAATATCTCGGAAACGGTGGATTCATTTCAAAAAATAACACTATTATCTCTTCGAAATAAAAGTATTGGTATAGATATGGCGGATCCTAAGTAAGATACAGTTATAAATATTAGAAAGCAAATAGTCTAAAGCCTAAACATATACAGTAGCGGCAAAAAAACTATCCCAGATCCAAGGCTAGGATCTAAACGAAAATTTCCAAAACCTGAATATACTCTAAACAGGTCTCTTCTGCCAGGTTACGCATTTAAATTTGTATCAATGGTACGATATAAAATTGTGGTGTAACTAAACACACTAAATAATGAGACATTACATGTTTCATTGTAACTATTCACAATTTCTTTGAATAGTTACAATTATTATAATAATTGGACCTTCCAAATATGATATCATGAAAAAATGCGCATTTTTTTGAAAGGCGCACCATCTCGACTATTTCCATTGATTTAAATAAGTATTTGGATAGAAAAATAGAGTTTTTATTTGCTTAAAGTGATATGGCAGGTTAGTGTTAGGTCCGTAAACCTTTTGCGATGCTAAAATTCTGGCATCTTTACAAAATACACAGATATGATATAATAGATTTTTGCCGCTACTGTAAATCAATTTCTTAACGTTGCTGAGACGCAATTGAATTGTTATTTTTAGGGTTCCGTACTCAAAAGGTAAAAAAGAGACCCTATTACTAAGACTCCACTGCCCGTCCGTCCGTCTGTGTGTCAGTCACCAGGCTGTATCTCATGAACCGTGATAGCTAGACAGTTGAATTTTTTATATATGATCAAATAAAATGAATATTTAAGTGCGGCTCCCATGCAACAAACGTGATCGGTTGCGTTAACTTTCCACCTCATTTATATCCGGCATGATCCGGCTTTTTGTTTTCATGTGTTTTACAAAAAGCACTATTTGTGGCAGTGGCCATGTCAAAGATCAGCAAGTGGCAGAGACGGTCTCCACTTGTGTTATATCACTGCTTTTCCGTCTGTTATAACTCAGCGAACGATGCCAAAAACTTCGCATATGCCTATTTATAAATTATAACGAATACTGATCAAAGCTATCAAACAGAACTTCGTAAATGGAGCAGAAACTTATACGGATAACATCAAATTGGTTTTATAGCGCTCTCTTTTCTGACTTTATCAAAGAAAGACGCAAGGAAATAACATACGTGATTGTCTATTCGTGTGAATGTTAAACTAAAAATACGTTGCAATCGATAGCGATCGGTAGCGATGATGTAAACACTGCGAGTGGTAAGATACAGGGCAGAACGGGGAACGCTGCCCTACTAACTGCACGATGCGAAAGAGTTAATAAGCAACGGAAACAAAGTCAGAACTGGGAGGCTACGACAACGGTAAATAAATTAAAATCTATATTCAAGACCTAAAACTATATTGATTCCCAAGTCCGATCAAAGACGTTGAAAACGAAATAAATATAAATAAATAAATGTCAAAGAACTCATACAAATCGATCGAGTCCCAAACTACGCTCAAGAAGGCTTGTCTTGTGGGTACTAGAGGCCGACATACACACTTAAATACATAGAACAACCATGATCCAAGCACAAATATTTGCCCTAGCCAGGATTCGAACCCGGGACCGCCGGCTCAGTAGGCAAAAGCAATAGTATAACGTCATATAGATCATACTCATGTAAAATAATCATTAATCATTAATATTGATGTGCTCGAACGTACTTAATTTGGTTACTTTTATTAAGTATGCTACCTCGAGGGCCATCATGCCCATCATACAATATATCTAAAAACAGTAGAAACTAAAGTCGTTAAGTATGTTCTAAATATCGTATGAAAAATGACTCCCTCGATTCACTTTCGCGCGCGGTTTACGCAGAGATCAGCACTTCTAGCACAACTGGGACACACGACTCTTTCTCGCGCGAGAAATATTACCGATCTCTTTCTACGCTGTACTGTCAGAGAGTGACGGGCGATGACGGGCAAGAGAAGATTTTGTGTTTTACAGTCAGCAGCAAAAGTAACTGACTGTAAAAATTCATTCTGAATTACAACACGCTCACAATGATCTGTATTACCCTTATTTTCTAGATAATAGAGTCCATAACCATACAACATAAGGCATATCATATTCAAACGTTTAAGATTAATGGGATCCAAGGATACCTATATATCTGATAATTTTCATTTGTATACCTACGTATCCAAATGAAAATTATCAAAATCTAAATAGATCACAAATATAAAAATACGTATGTTTTTAATATAGTTACAATTATTGTTAAATTTGGAGCTACCAAATAGAACTGAATGTGAAATGATGAAAAAAAACGCGTCTTTTAAGGCATACAATGTCGACTGCATTGATTTTAATAGTAGTAGTAGTTTTATATCGTGTAAGGTTAGTATTTAGTACGTAAACTTTTTGGGATGGTAAAACTCTAGCATCTTTCATACAACATATACAGATATGATAGATTTTTTGCCGCTACTGCACTGAAAAAGGAAGATTTGTTAACAGTAGCCCAAATGATAGCTGCTAGTTACAGAGGGCTACAGTAATCAAAATAACTTTGCAAAAATTTGCTTAATTTTGGTTCCTACTAAGCACAATCTGGCTATTTCTCAAGTAGTTAAACTAGTTGTATATAATTTTGAGCAACCGGCGTGTGTATTATCTTCTGCTGCTGACTGTACTATTATCTATTCTGTGATAAACGCGAGCTCCTGGCCGGATCCTTCATCATGAGAGCGAGTGTGCATGCATCACTTTTACCCGGTAATAGTATTATCTACGTGTTGACGTAGCACAGTGCCAAATAATGCCACATTTTTCGCCACGGACAACCTGATACAGAATTGGTTAGAACTTATCATTAGAAACCTCGGAATATACTACAACAGGTAGCTATTGTGTTTATTTTCCAACTTATTCATGTTGGTAAAGTGACGTAATTTTCGGGCAAAAGAAAATCAAAGTAATCCATCTCTTCAACTTTAAGAAATATTTTGAATTATAATGTTTAAAACGTAAAATTGATCGTAGCTTTATGTTTAGAAATAATTTACAACCTTCTACAGGCATTAGAAGTCAAGATATTAACTATTTTAGTTTTTTTGTTTTTATTTTTTTTCTCCCAAACGGGCAAGTAGTGGCTGATAATTTTGATATGGGAAGTGCCTCTGAGTGTCCTGAACATGTGATATTAAAATGGGCGCGGTAGCTCGTGGGGTCTCGAAGAAACATGCCAATAAAACTTTTTGTCAGGGCTGCCAAAATAATTCGATCAAATTTTCGGTTAATTAATTTTTATGTAAACATTCATAGGAACTTTCTTTTCTACTTACTTTACAAATAATCACAACATTTTAATTTAAAAAATATATAATAAAAACAAAAAATATTATTCTGGTTTCATAAAATGTAGGTACGAAAACAACTTCTTTAATTTTACATATGCTGGTGTCCGGAAATCCCGCTCTTCCATCAATAGAATATAATAGAAAAAAAACAAAACAAATAATACTATAAGTATACATATTATGTATACAAATATGTCTATGTTGAAGATTAAAAAGATTCGTCACTTTTGGAGTCACTTAGAGTCAATGTTGGTGTTAAGGTTCAAAAGAGACGAACATTTTTCATGCCACGGCTGTACCAACAAGACGGCTGCCTAAACCTTATCCTTCACCGACTAGACCGCAAGATTATAGTGATTATTAACTAACATCATTAGCTGAACATTGCGGCGAGCAAATTAAAAGGGCAATACATGTATCAATGAATGAGTCACTTATGTATTTTCTGGTTATTTACAATAAACATATGGACAAAAGTAAGATACAAATTTACAATAAACAACGCCATCAGCAGGATGACTAGGTACTTAAATTCTAATAAACATGCGATCATTGAGGTGTGAATATTGGAGATGAAAAAGTAAAAGAAGGTCAGAACGGAAAAATTTGTGAGTCTACATATGTTACAAATGTATTTAAGACATTTTCAGATTTCTAATATATGTAGGTAAGGATGTTTCCCTACAATCACTACATATTATAAAACAAAGCCTTTAAAACTACGCATCATATTCATTAAGATTACCGCCTGTTTTTTAAAAACCTTCCCTATGAATAAACTCGGCCTACTTAGCCGAAAATTGAATTCTAATAGAATGTCTAATTTCAAAAGAGAAGACGGTTTGCCACTTACTACCGGCTTGGGAGCCGGTTTTACATCTTATCAAGGGTCAAGCAAGACACAAGAGTGGAAACCCTGGGCCTCGAACGGTGTAAATTAAATTAGTGTTTAAGGAAGTATATGTAGAGAATTTGTTTAAAAGTATATCCCGGCAGTTCTTTCTTCTCAGTAAGCCTTATAGCGAACCGCTGGTAGATATTTTAAAATAAAAAAATTAATGCCCTTCTGGCACATGTATAACTGTATACTTTTTTATATTTCAATCGTATTTTTGCAGCAATCTGTCAGATAAGAAACACTGTCAAAATTAAAAGAACCCATCATACGAAATAATATCAAAATGTATACAGGCCATCATTTTACGAAAAGGAATTTGCAGACACATATTAATATAAGATTTATAATAGATCTATATAAGTATTTACACTTTATGCATATCGTCGTCTAGTACCCATGGTACAAGCTTTACTTAGTTTGGGACTAGGTCGATTTCTGTATGATGGTCCCTTAATATTTACATATTTATTTAATGTCCAATTTAAAATACTGATTTATACACAAAGGTAATAATTTGTAAGATTCAAATAATTAATAACATTATTACTATTCAGTCAAATATTATTGACCGAAAAGTATCAACCCTAGACGATGATATTTTTATCAAAACCGAAGTTGATGTTTCTTCGAGACCCCACGAGCTACCGCGCCCATTTTAATATCACATGTTCAGGACACTCAGAGGCACTTCCCATATCAAAATTATCAGCCACTACTTGCCCGTTTGGGAGAAAAAAAATAAAAACAAAAAAACTAAAATAGTTAATATCTTGACTTCTAATGCCTGTAGAAGGTTGTAAATCGTTTCTAAACATAAAGCTACGATCAATATTACGTTTTAAACATTATAATTCAAAATATTTCTTAAAGTTGAAGAGATGGATTACTTTGATTTTCTTTTGCCCGAAAATTACGTCACTTTACCAACATGAATAAGTTGGAAAATAAACACAATAGCTACCTGTTGTAGTATATTCCGAGGTTTCTAATGATAAGTTCTAACCATTTCTGTATCAGGTTGCCCGTGGCGAAAAATGTGGCATTATTTGGCACTGTGCGTAGACAAACGTTCGCGCGGACGTTTCCGCTTCCCGCGCTACGGCCCCGGCGCCGATATTTTTAAATACAAGGCTGTTTATAACGGTCGGAGTATTCTTGACGTGTTTAGCCCAACCGATTGAAATTGTCATTGCGTAATTATTAGAGCAAGTGCTTCAAGTTTTCTTTCGAGACTGTGAATCCGACAAGCGGTCACACTCGTAGACGACGAAAATCATAGACTTAAGACAAGTTATAGTATTAATTTTTTTTATGCACACATTTGACACATCACAGGACCCATACAACGTAAATCTGCACGAATTATTGAGTTTCATAAAAAAAAAAACAAGCAATGTCATAGTGGTTTTTCTAGTAGGTATCTATAAACTTTTTTTACTTTCTTTGTCATGTTATATTTTTTCTTATCACGGTTTTGAAGTATAACCTGAAGAAAGAACAACAAAACAAATTACTATTTTACATAGAACTCTACAGTGAGTCCGACGGCTTATAGCTCAATAAAATACTGATTCACACAAAATAAAGAAAAATATATGCAATTATGCATGTTCGAAAAAAAAGTTCGTCGATAAAATAGATTCAATCAAACATTCATAATAGTTAGATTTGGCAAACAATATGTCTTTGCTACATCACTACAAAAATATCAACAGAGAACTGTCAAATGTGTTTAAAAAAAAACAGACTGTAGTACTCCTTTCTCCTTTCACTATACGGAAAAAGTCGTTGCAATTAGGACTTTAGTGCACAACTCTATGTGGTTGAAATTTAATTGGGAAAAGATTTGTAATTAGTAGGATTGTAAGGTACCGATATATGCGTTCTGGACTGATTTAATTAGCATAGATAAGTAGGAGGCACCCGCAGCTTCGCCCGCGTTTTTTTTAGGGTTCCGTACTCAAAGGGTAAAAACGGGACCCTATTACTGAGACTTCGCTGTCCGTCCGTCCGTCCGTCCGTCTGTCACCAGGCTGTATCTCAAGAACGGTGATAGCTAGACAGTTGAAATTTTCACAGATGATGTATTTCTATTAAATAACGCTATAACAAAAAATACAAAAAATATAATAAATATTCCCCATACAACAAACTTGTTATAGATTATGGTACGGAACCCCCCTTCATACGCGAGTCGGACTCGCACTTGCCCATTTTTTTCTTTATCGTATGGACGGGTAAAATATATCTTTGGATTTAAAATTGATCGGCGTGATGCGAAATCCATTTATGACCAATGTATGGCCGCGCGCCCATACAAAAAGTCAATCCTGCATCACGCTATTAAGATTTTTCCTGGAATCACGACCCCTCTCCATAGAAAAATGATTTTCAAACCGAATCTAGAATTTTATAATAGTGTATGCAGTCACGTGTGCCTATTTCTTAAATGTGACATTTATGACACATAAAATCCTAAATATTCCTCACCAGAATCCCTTGACATATATTTTTCACTACAAAGCGATGTGATAACGCGCTACGTGACAAGCGAACTCGTAGCTAGTATTAGCTCAATTCGCTATTGATATGCATGTTTAAAATAAGTTCGTTATTTGTCTACTACCGTACTGTTTTCTGTTCGAAATACACGTCTCATGCGCGCCCGATGTCCGATGAATTCAAATGGAAAGTTTGCTTCTATGTACATCCAATAATCCATCTTAAAAGCGATCATATACATAATTGGTACAGCGGCTCATTAAAATCAGCTTTTGCCATAAAATAAACACTACATTCTAGAACGGAAATAAGAAAGCAAGCCTGATGAAACTTTTAAGTATCTCGAGTAAAAAAAAACACAACATCCTGGAAGAAGGCAAGTCAGACGACTTTTAAGGCAAATTAGGAGATGGTGACTATGGGCTTATACCGAAAGCAAGCTAATCGTAGTGACCAGTTTCGTCTAATGAAGCGAACAAAATAACATAAATTCATAATACAACATGGAATTATGTGCGAGTGTAACTGTGAATTCGCTGAGTATAACTATACGTATATTGTAACATCCGCAGTTGTAAGTCAGACTTAATTTAATTTAGGTAGCCTGTATTTACGTTGAGACAAACAACTACAACTCACAAGACATTTTAATAAAATTATCGTTAACCGTTTAATTATAATTTCGCTGCCAGCAAAATTTGTTCGTTTTATAGACTATCTAAGCACTGGATTTTGGCGAAAATTCATCTGAAATATTTGAAACTGACGTACGACTACAACTAAATACAATCTTGTCCAAAACGAGACAGTTTGGACATTTATGTCATCATCATCATGTGTGTGAAGTGTCAAAAATGTCATATTTTCAAACCCGGAAAACTATCAGGAAGATAAAGGTATTTTGTTTTTGCCCCTGGTTAAAAGGGATTTGGATCACAGCTGAAAGACTTTCATAGAGCCGACGCTTAATTTACGGTAAATCATAACAAAATTGTAGAAAATATAATACTCTGGCATAGAGACAAGTAAAACTAAAGTCATCAGGGGCTAATTATTTATAAGTTAGACAAGCTTCATAAAGTCACAACTCGCTATGTGCGTACAAAAACCTCCAACAAGGTTTTCATGTCATTAAAGTTCCAGGTGACAAGTTCATATTCAGTTGAAATACCTTATAGACCTTGATTGATGTTAAGATATTTCAGCACCTCCAGCACAACTGTAACACATATATCTCGCGAGATATATTACTTGTCACTTTCCTTTTAACATTGTGCGAGTAAGACAGGCGATACTGAATCGCACGACAATCGAGCTCGCGGCAAGATATGCCAGCCCTGCTGTTCTAGTAGAATTTGTACGGATATTAGTTTAAAATCGAGGCACAGGGCGCCGGGAAGACTGCGCGGACTATGCCAATTGAGTGATGCCAAGTAATAAATCTCGCTTTACTACCGGGCGCTTGCGCAGAGTACCTAGTAGCTACAGAAATTACAGAAGACTTAGGACGGTTGATAATGAAACATATCGTAAGCAGGGTTCGTAAGGGTTGTAGTTCGTTGCAGGGTTGGCATACGTCAATTCAATCGATTTTGCTCGTAATTTACAATCCCTGGTCGTAAGATGATGTCGTTAAACATAATAGGAATATTTATTTATTTATTAATGTTTATTAAAAAGGAGCCCCGGAAATAATATCGAATCAGACTCATTAATACGAGTAACATCTGAACCGCTAGCGACAATGCACCTGTTTAAAACGCTTAGCTTACTTAAAGTATCTCCTTACTTTTGACATTGAGCTTTAATGTGGTGATACGAGATGCATAGTTCAGTTTAATAAAGCTAGAGTATTAATTAGAAGGTTTAAAAGATTCACAAGTTTTTGGCAAATGTCGTATGAAAGAGACATTCTGTGATGACATAATTTGTAGCGCCACCGGCGCGGCGTTTTGGCCCCAGACATTTGGTCATTGAGACATTATCGTTGGATGCATAGATCGGACAGCTGCTCTGTCAGTTTTTTACGAGAACCCACTGAGATAATTCCGTCTTAATAACGTCAGTGACCTCTTGAGTAAGCTTCGAAATTGGCAAATGGCGTGCGAAAGGTTTTCGTGATTATTTTACGGAAAAACGATCGTGATAAGAATTTATGTTCATGATAGAAACATTTTGTGAGAATAATAGTCGAAATAGAGTTTCAAACCACCTGTTCTACGGATTTCCAGTAATGTGTAAAGATCAGTAAGACACTGCAACCATATCGCTTTCGTACGGGTTTTGAGAGCTGTGTCGCCATCCGCGGCGAGGCCCTACCTACCTTTCCTCATACACCTTTAATATAAAGTAATTGAATTGCGGAATACTCAACACCAACGAATTCCTTGCAACTGCACTCAACCCCCGTCGCTACTATAATCCCTACTGCTTGAAACATAATAACAACGTGATTTCAAACCCTCCCACCAAAGAGTATACGAAATATCTACTTTATGAAACGTCTTGTATAAGATCCAAACTACATCACTCAAACGTTAGATGAATCGACATTAACATAAAGTCATGAGGTGTGAAGTTATTTACTATCATTTCTATAGATTTGCCTGTCAGGAAAGTTTGTCACTATAATCACTTGGACGATGCATACAAGCTATTCATTTTGCATATCCGCGCAGTAATCAGTAACGCTTATTACGTCCGTGGCATTTAATAAATTAACTACGTTAATATCATTCAGGAAGATATATTATCCATTGATGTGCCAAATAGCAAGTTTGATTTGATACAGGACATGAGTACAAAGGTGGAACTAACTTCCATACTAATTCTGCAGAAAAGCAGCTATTCCATTTTTAACTATAAATATTTTATGATAATGCTTTTAAAAAATACCCGAAATATTTTCAACCATCGTCATACGTCTAGGAAAGTATTTAATATCGATTATCTACCCCTCTTTAGTACCCCTACCACGAAACTAGAGAAACGATTCAGTTTTCAAACAGAAGTTATATTAGGTCACACAACAAAAGCAAAAATACATTTATTTGCAAAATAAGTAAAGCCTGTTGAAGTAAGTAGGCGCACGTGCATGCTTCTACGCTAAAAATATCGAAAACTGCAAACATGGGAAAACAACGTGTGCGAAGTAAACTTAAAGCGTGTTAGTTTGTTGCATGGTAAAATGCTGTTAAGCGTGTCATAATATTAGTTTTTGTTTATCTTAGAGGCACTCGCCACGCGTTGTTCCATGTTCTACGTTGCATGTAGCTTAGGATAAGCTAGAGTAAGCCCTCACTACTAACTCACTAAGTATAATCAACATGTAATATTGATTAGAAACGCCACGGTAGATGCAATATCTATAAAATATATTATCCAATTGAGTGCGACTCTTAATTCTTTGACTGAAGAAGCTATTTCCATACGTTATGCATACTGCAAGTATCGTATATTTAAAATGTATTGCGAGTACTTCCTAAGAGTGCATGTTGATTGCTCTGATGACGGTTTGAATCTGTAGGAATGATAATAAATAGCTCTACAGCTACAGTCTAATAGCGATAACTGCAGTTGTGTGGATATAGCTACAATGTAGGATGGTAATGGACTGGAACTTGGAAGCAGTTCTATACATATATTTATGTAACCCGTTGCTGCTACTGCCAGTACTGAATCTATCATTTCTATTGAGATGGTACTTCTTCTTTTGCCTGGCCCTTCCCCATTTTATTTGAGGTCGGCCCTCCGTATCATGCATCTCCAGGCTGCTCGGTCCTGGGTCGTCTCTTTATTCGGTTGGGCTTCTTTGAGGTTCTTATTTACTACGGACATCCAAGTGATTTGGGGTCTTCCTCGTCCTCGGGGTTTAGTTTCGATTATCCAGTACTTTTCTGGTCATGTGGTCGGATGGTCGCCTCATAACGTGTCCGTACCACCGCAGACGGCTCTCCTGTAGTTTTTCTGGGATAGGTCTCACTTTGAAGGTGCCTCTTATGTGCGTGTTTCTGACATGGTCCAGCCTAGTTACACCGCCTGCCCACCTGAGCATCTTCATTTCTGCGCAGTGTAACTGATTTTCGTGTTGCTTTTTGAGTGGCCAGCATTCGGCTCCGTATGTCATGGCCGGTCGGACGGGTGCTCTGTATACTCGTCCTTTTATGCGCACGGGCATTCGGCTGTTGCATAACACGCCAGATAGTTCTCTGCATTTCATCCACCCGGTATTTATACGATGGGTGACATCAGTGTCTATTGACCCATATTTACTGATGACTGAGCCTAGGTACTTGAAATGGTCCACTTCTTTTAGCTGGTTGTTCTGCAGCCAGATGGTGTGTTTGTTGTTGGCACCACTAAAGTTACAATGCATGTACTCGGTCTTCTCTCTGCTTATTCGCAGACCTGATGTTTCCAGAGCTTCTCTCCACTTTTCTAAAATCTGCTGTAGGCTGTTCACCTCTTCACTAATGATGAAGACGTCGTCCGCATATAAGATGTCCCATGGCGGCGCTCGTTGCAGATTTGAGGTGAGATGGTTCATTACAATATTAAATAGCAGAGGGCTGAGAGCGGAACCTTGGTGCACACCAACTTTCACATCAAACTCATCGCTTGTTCCGGCCGGACTTCGAACTTTGGTTGATACTTGGTGGTACATATCTTTGACAATCATTATGTAATGCTCCGGGACACTCTGGGTCCTTAGAGCGTGCCAAATTAATTATCTCGGTACTCGGTCGAAAGCTTTTTCTAAGTCAATGAATATCATGCGCAAGTCTGTTTTGTTGTCTCTGTATTTTTCCATCAGTGTTCTGACCGAATGTATGGCATCAGTTGTGGATCTACCGGCGACGAATCCGCATTGGTTTTCAGTGACGCTAGTTATTTCAAGTAGCCTTTTATTGATAACTCTTTCCCATATTTTGAAGGAATGTGAGATTAGCTTTATAGCTCTGTAGTTGCCGCAGAGTCTTATATCAGCTTTATTTTTATAGAAAGGGATGAGAAAGCTCTTTCGCCATTCGTCGGGAATTCCATCGGCCAGGAACTTGTTGAAGAGTTTCGTCAGGAACAGTACACCGGTGTCTCCCATTCGCTTCCAGAATTCAGCAGGATTTCTATTGAGATGGTTCTGTATACACATATATATATTTTTTTGTTTGGTCCCATGGAAAACAACCCAGTTGCTATTTTGACCGTGAAAAACGTACGTTGCACATGGTTGTTTTACAATTACTGTTTCATTAAATTATGAGGAACCTGAAAACAAATTCAAAAATTTGTATATAATATGCTTTTTTTTATTATTTACTAATAGTATGTTTTATATTCAACATGAGCATGAAACACGAATACTAATTTCCAATTTAATCGAATCAATGGAATTCAAGGTACTTCTAAATTACTCCAAATCGAATTTGACTTAGCCCGCATCGATAGCCTTATTTAGTTTAGGTACTATCAACTGCACCTCTAGCGCAACTGCGACATGAGACTCTTTCTCGCGCGAGATATACTTATTACCTATCTCTTTCTGTATAGTAATGTGAGAGAGTGACGGGTGACGCTAAGTCGCGTAACAAGAGTTGCGAAGCAGTCCTGCTAGACGGGCCGCCGCTAGAGATGCGACGAAACGACTCAGTGGTCGCCAAACCAGCAAAAAAGTCTTAGATTGCGCACTTTATAAGAGTGGTGGGCTTATAGCGCTCTTATAATTGTTTTGCTGCTGCTAATACTATCGGAAAGTATCACTACCATGTCATGACATGAAGGACCAACGTTATAAAATCACTTAGATGGTACCTCCCCAACTAGTTTTGTCTGTTCTGCCTATAGGTTATAGGTTATAGCGGGCTAGTTTTCCGCAACTCGACGTCTTACAATGCGCCTATTTTGCGTGATAATCTGTTCTGCCTATGTTTATATTTAGTAAATTTTTCGAGTCAAGTGTCTAATTAGAATTACTCCGTCCGATGCGATTTTACCAATAAAGGAAGTGTAACCAATTCACGGTAATGTCATCATAAGGATCTGATTACAGTATAGTAGGTAACGTTAACATGAGGCGAGTAAACGGCGTGCCATATTCAGAATGACATTTTACCGTGAGCTTTTGGAACAGTCACTGCGATGGAAAAACGCTTTACCCTACGTCTAACCGCTATAATTAAATCAGCCAAATAATAACAGTGGAAAATGACAGTATTATGAAACCGTCTATGCCCTTTTAGTATTATCGTTGGCACGTCCCCAACACCAGGCAATCATGAAGGGGCGGAGCCAGACCGATTGCGGACAGGCGATACATCGAGACATTTCTGTCAACCTGGTTTTAAGATTAATAGGTTTCAAGAATATCCAAATTAACATTGCCTATAGTGTAAACGATAACATTATATCTATTATAAAAATATGTATATTTACTACTTCTGTACTTTCTTCCGTAATAAGCACTGCTTAACGATGTGATAACTGTTATGTATGTATTACTTCGCCCGCTATTCAAATAATAAAACTATATATAGTTAAAAATTAAAGGATATCTCCAACTCTTCTTATTAGAAGAAACATGTTTAATTGCCATGTTTTAGGAATCCATGCCTCGAAAAAACGGATCCCCTCACAGGATCACTGAGTGGAGGCTGTTGTTCGCTGTCTGCCTGTCTAGACAAGCAAAAATAAGAACATCCAGGTAACGCGAGTTTGACTCGTCGGCACTTGGCCGATTTTGACACTTTCATATCACATAATTTTTCTTATAAAGACAAAGCAAAATAGGGAAAAAGACGCATATGGCATTTTTTTATGAGTAACATTAGAACTTACATATCCGGGTAAAAATGACGAATCTACTAGTTACTCGTGGGAGCCAATTACTGGAAAAATGACAGATTAATCATTTTGCCCTACGGACGGCAGAGTTAGGCTACTCGAGACATTCGACTCTTAAACGCCAATATCCGGACCCATTGACCCAATCCAAAACAACCAACGCTGAAAGGTAGTATGCGCGTACATAACGCATATGCACTTGCTGTATTTCAACCTAGCGCATGAGGGCATCGGCGTCTGGTAGCAGCGAGTACGTTTATTTACCGCTGGATGGATCAACAGATGGTAGAGATCGACCTACTTCCGTTTTATATAGATCGGGGAATTACAACCATGGCCGAATGTATACTACAAAAACAGTAGGTGCTTTTATAGTAGTTAGTGTAAACCTGGGGCTTAAAATGTTATCGTACATGTAACCGCGCGGCAGTGGACCGGCACCGCCTCAACTCGAGTCGTTCCGTATTCTTTATATGACATTCCAAAAATGCAACGCACACCTATCAAATCCGTAACGGTGTCAACACGCGTCGAGACACGCTAACGGCGCATGGACAACATGTCGTCAACTGTCACCGTCACCGCGCTCAACTCTGGGGGACCGCACTGGATTCCGTGCTTATAAAACCAATCGCAAAGTGAATATCTCTTCGCAAGCGCGGCGGCGTCGCCTCGCCGGCACTTAGCGAGTGCCGATGCGATGTCGTTACGAGGTTGCGTTTAATTGACGCCGAGTGGTTAGGATTAAGAATAGTGAGCCTATAATAAACCTGCCATTTAAACTTATATCCTGTTTATTTCGAGTTCCATCTGTGCAAATCTACTAAAATAATGTCGAGTACACGTGATCAAAATCAATTAATTTACGCCCGGAAAATGTTATTCAAGTAGTACAAAATGTTTAACACTAAACAAAAAGGAAAATACTTTCTTTCCAATGCAAAGTCATGGTAAGTATTTAAGTATGTTTTATTTCCTCGCGCGATGCATAGTAAATAATTGTATAATACCAGTGCCGTGTTTAAGATGATTTCCGACTCGTGTTGAAATGACACTCGTCTGAAATCTGCTACCCTGCTACTTGTATCATAAACAACTATTGTTGCTGACTGTACTAAGAAACAAAGGCGTGTCCAACCAAACTGTGTTTGCACAGCCGAGATGTAATGTCAATATTTTCTTTAGAATCAGTATTTTTTCGCACTTTGTAGAATAGGAAGTTACGCAACTACGAAAGCGCTCGACTAAAGTACACAAATTTAAAGACATGTCAAAATTCATTTTCTATACAAATGAAGGGGCATTTATCAAAACAGTATAGTTAAGAACACTTCTACGAATGTTTCAAGTCATAGATACTCGGGAAGTGTTGGGATTACGATATTATGACCAAGTCCTAAAATACTACCTAGAAGTAGCTACAGCAATGTTTTTATGTTAAATTGGAGACTAGAAGGGCCTTTACTGATACACCTAAATTGATATTTAAAATAAATTTAAATTGCCTATATGTGCCAGCAAGGCTAGCACTGTAGCACAATAGCACATAATATAGCTGCGACTTCACTTGCCACGCGACATAGTATCACCCGCCTTTGTCCCATAGCATTGAAAGAAAAGAGATAGACAAAAAGATGAGAGAGAGTCGAGTTACACAGATTAAAGTGACAAGGTAGCAAAGTAAGCAGCCGCGTTTATGGCTGACTTACGAATCGCGTTAATTAAACTTTACCCAGGGCAATGACTGACTGATTATGAAAACAAAAATGTTTACGTGCAATATGTGGCACTCGTACGATCGACTCTTGTAAACCCATATTTAAGTCTCTTCAGGTTATGACTCTGTATTCTATGTATGTATATGAGATTTGTATTTTTGTCAAGAATAATATGCACCTTTATAAAATAAAAACATCCAACCCTAGAAGCACCTCCAAACTCCATGGTCTCAACATATGCTATCCTGAGGATGTTAACACAGCTCATATGAAAAATAGTACATTCTACATGTCTATTAAAATTTTCAATAATCTGCCAGAAGATCTAAAAATGACAGAACTACCAGAATACAAAAATAAGCTTCTCAAATGGTGTACTGAGAGAGCTTACTACAATTTAAGTGAACATTTTGAATAAATTAATTTATGTAGGTAGTTTAACTGCAACATCTGATTATTATGTATAGACAATTCTGATTATGTAATGATATATGTAGCCAAGATTTTATTATGGTATTGTAGAACAAAGAAATCTGACATGTAGTTACTTTAATTAAAAATTGTAGTGTATGTGTAGTTTGTTATTTTAAGTTAATGTAAAAATTGTACGCCGGTTAGCGGTAAATTGTGAAGAACTATAATATAATGTAAGACCTAATTTTTGTACTCACAATATTACAATAAATATAAATATATGATTATGATTAAATCTCGAGACTACTGACAACTTGGCTGTGCAGTTCAGGTTTGCCAACAATACTAAGCATCATTTTATTTCAGATCTGATAGCATTTTCACCTATTCCTCTGAGATTCCAGAAAACGTTTAATGGTTATCTAAAACGGGTAAGCGTGAGCTTCATCGTATAAGAGAGTTCGTATACCTATTGACGACACAGGCAAATATAAAACTATGACTCTGAACTTGTATGTGTACCTCCTACAATAAAATTTGTAGCGAGCCTGATATTGTATTTCATTTAAGACTCAACAAGTTCTTAAACACTGCATCAATAATTTATCACATTAGTTAAGGCAAAGATCTCACTCACAGTTTAAGTAAAACAATTTATTATCATAATCTAGGTACCTACCTTTTTAGTGATACAATCAGCTCAACTCAAAACAGTTGCATTGTGTTTATGAGTGTTTGTTTACATCTAGTTTTCTCGAGTGTATTTGTTTATCACTCAAAAAAGGTTACTGATATTAATAGACTTGCAATTGAAAATTTATTGTTTTTTTTTTCTCATTTGCTAATTTCAAGACCCAGTAGCGACACTTAAATATTAAGTTACAAATACAGAAAAAAGAACCAATGTGTTTTCTAGTGGAATAGATCAGTTTTAGTTGAGTAAAAAAAAAACTTTTTTTTTCTTTCCGATAAATCACCCTACTACTGCTATAATAATGAATTACTTCTAGAGTTTTAACTAGACACCGTAATGGCGAATGGATCACAGTCCCTCAACACACAACTGTGTTCTGCTAGTCTTTCTAATAAGCTAAACCGGCAACCGTTAAAATTCCGCATGTAACGTAATCAGGAAAAATTTCCTTTTGGCCAACATCTCGCCCGCCGCAAAGGTTATGTGAACAGTAGTATACGTTCTGTTCAAAAACGTCACATGTGCCGTCGAGGTTATAATGAAATTACGACGTTTTAACTCGGCACGGTAGATGTGAACAGTACACCACCTTGTGTTAAAACGTCATATGCGCCGAGGGGGAAAGAATGAAGTTACGTCGTTTTGGATCGGCACGGCAATACGGCAGACGGTCGTGCTAAATCTGTATCGTGACGTCGCGACAATCTAGTTATTCCCGCATCATACGGTGTGCCGCATTCTGATTCTGTGCGGAAGCGAACTCACTGATGTTGTACAGTCGCCATCAGATAAATTGCAGTTAACTACTCGTCATAAATATCTAAACATGACCCGTATTTAATTTTTGTATTAAGCGGTTTACACTCCCGTGAAATTGTCAGGTACGGCCCGACATGTTTCGAACTCGTGATGAAGAGCTCTGTAGGAGTTCCAAACATGTCAGGCCGCTCCTGACAATTTCGCATAAGTGTAAACCGCTTAATACAATAATTAAATATGTCTCACGAAAGTTTCAATAAGATTATGACTCTTATTGTAAGGACACTAAAAAGAGTGTTCAAGTATTTATGAGCGCACTAGAGAGCGTATTCAAATATGTGCAGCGATTAAGGTATGTCATGGCGACTGTACAGACTCCTCGGGTGAAAGGATGCAAGCGGCATGGTTTTCAACCCCCGTAAAAAGAGGGCTGTTATAATATAAACCTAACATGTGTATCTGTGTATATGTATATCTGTGTGTCCATGGCATCGTAGCTCATAAACGGATAGTCCAATTTGAATGCGGTTCTTATTAATCGAAACCCTGGTCCGTCATGGTTCTTAGCTCGAGTCGGGGGGTTATTTAATATAATGATTACTTATTAATAAAAAATAGCTACATCTTATCCATTTAATTCGAAAGCAGATGCTGATTTCACGGATTATTAAAACAAATTCGTGGGTTAGTTTAATATGAAAAATGTAAAATAAGGGGCATTTGAATTAAACATTTTTCTATAAAATCTTCTATATAACAGGGAACATCACAAATCACAATAGTGGTTTAACCCAAAATGTCATATCCTAAGTTAATATATTGTCCTTTTTTAAAAACCGGCCAAGTGCAAGTCGGACTCGCGCACCGAGGGTTCCGTACAAACACTTTCCATCCCTAGGTGGTTAAGTTAAGTTTGCACCTGGTATGTATAGCGCCCCATATAAATTAGGTGAAAATTAGGTATTAAAAAAACTACTTACTAGATCTCGTTCAAAACAATTTTCGTTGGTAGTTTTTATAGTAATGTACATCATATGTTTTTTTAGATTTTTCATTTTCTTATTTTAGAAGTTAGAGGGGGGGGGGGCCCAACTTTTTTCCACTTTGGAAGCGTCTGTCACGCAAACTATTCGGTTTAGAAAAAATATATTTTAGAAACCTCGATATCATTTTTGAAGACCTATCCATAGATACCCCACTAGTAGAGTTGCTAAGCCGCGAAATTGTGCGCATCGGGTTACAAGCATGAAATTTCTACCACACATAGAGCGTTCCACGGTGATTATTTTCAGATGTGGAGGGAAGTCAGATTCGTCCCCTGTGTGGTGGGAGAGCGGGGTGAAGAGGACCAAGTACTGCTCTTTTTCTTTTTTTTATTACTGATCAGTTAAGGCTACTAGGGCTTGTGCGACATCGTTTTCGTGTAAAATAGATATCAGCTATTAATTTTTCATGTTATTTAAGAATAGTTTCATATAAAAATTTGGGTTTATTGCCGAAAAGGTAAAAATCACAACTAGTTTTTTTTATTCAGAACGATAAATTAGTTATCTATCCTGAATATTTACCATTTAAAAAAATATAACTAAACAGCAAATTTAATCTTGTTTTTAAAAATGTATACATATTGGGCACATCTGATACAAAAAGTACCTTGAAAAAAATGTTGATGTTAAGCTTAGCCTGCGTGTTCTAGTACATTTTGCTAAGTCGCGAAATTGTGTAAGTACATCGGGATACAACCACGAAATTTCTACCACAGATAGAGTATTCTACGGTGATTATTTTCAGATGTGGAGGGAAGTCAGATTCGTCCCCTGTGCGGCGGGAAAGCGGGGTGAATAGGACAAAGAAGTCCTCTTTTTCTTTTTATATTACTGATCAGATAACACTACTAAAACTTGTGTGGTGTCATTTTCGTGTAAAAAAGATGTCAGCAATTCATTTTCCATGTTATTTATTCATAGTACCATATAAAAATATGGTTGTATTTCCGAAATTGTAAAAATCACAACAAGTTTTTTTTATTCAGGGAGATAAATTAGTTATATTTCCTGAATATTTACAACTAAGAAAAATATTGCATAATAGCAAATTTAATCTAGTTTCTAAAAATATATACATATTGGGCACTCTTTATACAAAAAGTAACTTAAATAAATTGTTGATGTTGAGATTAGCCCGTGTGCTCGTGATACATGAGCAAAAAAATATTTTGTTTTAATTACATTAATTTGTTTTTCTAGGACGTATATAGTAAAAATAATATGTAAAAGCATGTTAATAATCATTATTTAATGTATTTAATGAAGCGAAATAGGATGCGTTCGGAGATTTACGTTGGTTACGCCGACGTAAAGATATATTTTAAGCTACTGTTTGTATTAGAAGTGCCCAACATGCATATATTTTTAGAAACCAGATTAAATGAGCTTTTTGAAATAATAATAATAAGTTGAAAATTTTCACGAAATGGACAACATTTCATTTTTTTTACCCCTACTTTTTATTGATTTATCTAATAGTATTTGCAAAATTACTCGACACTTTTTTTTCTTTAAAAATTTTTTTTAGTTTTAGACACTTTTTTTGTAAAAATAAAAGTATTTTATTCCAAAAAGGCGTAACGCAATTTCAAGGCTGGAATGGATACCGCCTGTGCATTTATAAGTAAAAAATGTATTGCATCTGTGGACTTGTCATGCGACGTATACAAACAACTTGTCATGCGACGTCCATAGACTAAGTGGTCCGTGTTGTCATAGCAACATATTAGATGTTTGTTTTTATTCTCAGCTTTCAGCAGTTTTTATTTTGATTTGGCTGTTTTTTTTTTCTAATAATAATTGAAAGGCCGTGTTATCATAGAATGTTTCGGCACAGGACGAAATTATAAACGCATGATCATGGTGTCCCTCGATAAATAATATTTCTTCTTTGTACAAAGTCAATATCCTAAAAGCTCCCTAAAAGGTTCACTTTTTGTGAAGATCATAAATTATAAATGTAATGTAATGTAAGTACTAGGAATCTCTATGTTTTGATTACCGTCGATGACCGTAACTTCGCCTAGGCTTCCTATCTTCGCCTACCAAATATCTCTAGAGTTTTCAGAAGTATCTTAGTGTTTCTAAGAGATGCGCATAGCTCCTCGTACGACCTTTAGATATCTCTTAGAAACACTTAGATACTTCTGAAAACTCTAGAGATATTTGGTAGGCGAAGATAGGAAGCCTAGGCGAAGTTACGGTCATCGACGGTATACAATTAGTTGATACAAATGTTTCAGTGGGTAATATTATGTTATTTTTTTCAGTTAGAAGAAA
The DNA here is from genome assembly GCA_905147355.2 of Apotomis turbidana. NCBI lineage: Eukaryota > Metazoa > Arthropoda > Insecta > Lepidoptera > Tortricidae > Apotomis > Apotomis turbidana. Next base: position 6,447,364 of record LR990280.1, read on the forward strand.
ATGTACAAATCTACGAATTACCTACTGTGGGTCCTCCCAAGTAAAACACTAAAGAAATCGAAGGCATCTTGTGTGTCTAAATATCAATGCAGTTCAACTCAAACGACTAACTGTGAATAAAAGTGGCTTCAGATATTGAAATAAAATGTGTATTACCTGAGTGTATTACCTTTATTGTTTTTATTCTGTAGTAGTAGTCGTTAATTTTTTACACTGCAATAAGCTTTATATAAGTAGGTATCGAAAAATACAACAAGAGCCAGTAGAATTGAAAGATAATAAAAAAAACATCTGGAAAACTGGCTTTTCATGTGAAAAAATCGTAAATATTTCCATTAGGATTATTGTTCATAGGAATACTCGTGATTTACAATATTTTTTCGTAAACCTTACCAACCAAAACTGACGTATTGTCGAAATGCTCCCTGGATTTTAATGTATGTTCATAATCATAATACTTCCACTTATAAATAAAATAACGTATCAAATTTCACGTATCTTGAAATCAAAGTAATAAATAAAAATAACGCTACTAATGAGTATTTGTTTAATTAAATAATTAGGTACACCTTTTTTAACGAAGTTACACACATGTCTTTTGGAAAATGTAAATTTCGGTCTAGTCCTCGTTTCATTTCACTGATGGCAAATTCGTTATCACTGCATTTGATACACCACAGATATCTATTCTGCTTCATTAGTGGTACAAGCATCAAACTGCTCTTCTTAAACTATAGGTATCTTCCGGTTCGATTGCAAGCACAGAATATGAGTATTTATTAACTCTTCAAGTCTTCATCTCACAAAGTAGATAGAAGGCCCCCTGGCTCGCCCCCTGGTCTTTCATCTTAGTTTTGTATTTCCCTTTTATTGTAGGTACACGGCTGAAAGATACGGGAAGATATCTGGATTTTGGTTTCCCCAAATTCTATTGCATAAAACTTTGTTTGTCATAATGTAAGTATATAATCGGCTTGCCGGCAGTGTGCCGCTCCTCTTTAGCGTATATTTCATAATATATTCGTTTTATTGTGAAAATTTAATTGGAACATAACGTAAAAGCAGTGAAAATATTAAACAATTTTATTCTGACAATGACATCAATGACATTTGTCTACTTCCACGCACACATACCTAGACATTTTTTTTTATATCGCACGTAATCGTAATGATTTGAAATTAACTTTCTTCAGCCTCAGAATAATCTTTTGCTATTCATATCCATTTTTCTCAAAAAATGGTGGTCTGAAAATTCTAAAAAATATTTTATAGTGCTTAGGAAACCAATTTCATCGAATAGGGATTAAAATATAGTGACTTCAAAAAAATGAAATGTTGTCCATTGAACTAATTTACCTCGCTGAATAAAAAAACTTGTTGTGATTTTTACCTTTTCGGCCATTACGCCCATATTTTTATATAGAACTATACAAAACGAACATGAAAAATTAATTTCTGATATTTGTTTTACACGGAAACGATACCAAACACGTCCTGGTAGACTTAACTGACCAGCAATAAAGAAAGAAAAGAGGGATACTTGGCCGTATTCACTCCGCTCTCCCGCCTCACAGGGGACGAATCTGACTTCCCTCCACATCTGAAAATAATCACCAAGGAACACTCTATCTGTGATAAAAATTTCATGCTTGTAACCCGATGCGCACAATTATGTTAGAAAACAGCGGACTAAGAACTCTACTACACACGTATGTGTTTGACGAAAAAAAAATTTTTGAGTTTCAGTTCTAAGTATGGGGAGCCCCCAATATTTATTATTATTTTTTTATTTTTGCATCAAAATCTTAATGCGGTTCACAGAATACATCTACCTACCAAGTTTCAACAGTATAGCTCTTATAGTTTCGGAAAAAAATGGCTGTGACATACGGACGGACAGACGGACAGACAGACAGACAGACAGACAGACAGACAGACGGACAGACAGACGGACAGACAGACAGACAGACAGACAGACATGACGAATCTATAAGGGTTCCGTTTTTTGCCATTTGGCTACGGAACCCAAAAAAAGAGTAGGGTTATAAATTCATTAGGAACAAATCACATATGTAGCTCAAACTGACCAAAATAAATTAGTTTCAAATATTTTGCAGCATTGACAGTTGAGGGTGGACTAGCTTTGATAAATCAATATTAATTAACAACACTAATTATGAAAGTCCGCACTCTTGCCGTGATTACATGAGAATAGGGAAGTTAGGAGAATAAATAGAATGGTGCTAATTAATCCAGATAACCAATATTATTATTATTAGTATTTTTAGTGGTGATGTGCAAATAAATATAAAAATACATTGTTCAAAAATCATTCAAATCAACAAAAAAATATAATTATGCTGTTTTTGTAAACATCTCTTAAATCGACTGAGTCTGTCACCTGTTGTAATGAAAAAGTATATAATTATAGACATAATTATGTTGGACAGGGAAGCTATTAAATAGATAACCTGGTACGTGACTACAACTGCTTTGACTGCTATAAATGCTGTCATCTGTACCGGAGATTGATTTGTTTGCAAGTCAATGGATGAATGTGTGTCGAAAAATCCTGAGGTATTGTGAAGTTATGGATGATAGCGGGATTTCCTAACTATTCAGTTTTATTTATATTATTTTCAATGTGTTATGTTATACATATTGTACTGAATATCGGTCATAACTGTAATACTGTATAAATACTGTTTGGAAATAATATTGGTCCAGGTTTGAAAAGGGCATTTAAGGTGAATGTTCCAATGTCACCCGTATTGCTATGAGTTTAAAGTGCCAACTAGTGAGACAATGTATGCTCTAGGATATTTAACTTATTGCCTGATTCATAATTATAACCATACCCCGTGGTTTTCGGTGCACAAATGATTTGATTACTGTCAGCCTAGTGTAAATCAATGGGATATTATTAAATGCACATCAGCGCCTCTAGCACAACTGTCACAAGCGACTATTTCTCGAGTAAGATAATTGCCTGTCTCTTTCTATGCAGTAATGTGAGAGAGCGACGGGTAGCGCTATGTCGCGCGACAAGAGTCGCGACGCGTAGTTGTGCTAGGCGGGCTGTATAATTTTTCAGCACACTAGGTAACTCCACTAATTAACTGAATGCATACCAGAAAAACTAATGCTGTGCAAAAAAACAATTGATTAACTGGACATGTCCTACAAAAAAATTTAAACATCATGCAAAACGAGATGACCTTTTTAACTGAATTCACACCAAAAGTATGGTTCGTACAGTGGATATATTTGAAAGTTTCACCAAAAATACTGACTTGCACACTAATTATCCTCGCACTGCACACTAAGATTTGACTCGGCCGGGTTAGGTTAGGTTAGTTTTTTTTTTCATAGCCAGTAAAACAGTTTTGCATATACCTTTAAATAGTATATTTAATTCGCATTATTTAGTGTGCATAATTAGTGTGCAAGTCAGTATTTTTGGTGAAACTTTCAAATATTTTGATCGAAAAAAGGGAATATACAGATATTGATTTAAATACATGCCTAAATCAATTGTACACTAAAACCCCCAGGGTATGATCATAATACTGCAGTGCAGTACCTTAAGGACAGTAAGTGAAGTGAATAGTGTCTTGAGGTTTTGCGTGACAGTACATTGTTAGTACTAGTGTAGTATCTAGTATATTATGTAGTATAGACGTATGTACATAAATACATATAACAATTGGGTCATATTATTCATACGAAGGAAACCAGTGAGTCATGATTACCTATTAGCTGCAATGTTTGGTTCCTAACCATTATTGGATATTACTAGTTTACTACTTATATATTTTGTATTTTCACCATCATGGTTTCAGGTGCACGAATGATTTCATACCGTGCACCTAAAATGATTTTCACTAAGCTTGTTATTTTTGTTGAAAACTATTTTGAAAGTGGTAATATTCATGTTTTCTGTCACTTCTCTGTCAATGTATTTAGCAATTGTACATTTTGTGGTCTAACACTATAGTGATTAGCAGATGAAGCTGATACTAGTTAGTTGAAATGAATTTCAATACTTTTAAATTTTAAATGTTTTCAAAATCTAACTTCACCTTTGTTTTAGTGTAAATTGAAGGATATTTTGAGCAAACCTTAGGTCAAGACCCAGTGGTGGGAATGTAGCCTAGTCATATGTTAACTACAGGCAAAATAAGTCAGAGAGTTTTTTTATGCTTTTTTAATGAATCCTTGAATTCAATCTAAAAAATAACAAGATAGAACATATAATTTGTGCATGCAATCTAAAAATCCTCTCAACATATTAACCTAAATGACCTAAAATCTTTGGCCATGTTAATTCCTTTTAACTAATTGATTACCACATTACCAACGAATTCACAGACGAGTATAGAGGTTTTAATATTGTTTCAACAAGAATGTTTGGAGTGCATAGCCACCAGTGTTGTGTGAGACAGACTTAAAAAACCAGGATATTTAGCGTAAATCTTACTTTTCCCTGGACGTCTGAAAATAAATTTAAAAAACAATCGCTTTATTTTTCATTCACATAAAAAGTGTCCAGATTTTCCCAGGACACTTCTGTAAAATCCCCCGGATGGCCTCCAAACTAAGGCAAATCTGGGGGAAACCTGGACAGATGGCAGCCCCTATCTGAGATAAGCTGTGAGCGAAGAAGTGAGGATACACATATAGGAATACTTCATTAGCCTCTATTTGCACAGCATTGGTGGAAACGGTCACAACCGACCAAGGCTTTTTATAAAAAACAAGTGAAACATGTGCAAGTAATGTCTGTGAGAATTGTGGTCCGGTCAATGCACAGTTTTAAGATATCGGTTTATACTTGACCTCAGACAACAGCAGCAGACGTGTCGCAGCACCACGATGTGGCGTCGTATCTCTATGTTAAGATTTCAACCTGACTGCTGACAACAGGTCTGTATCCCGTTGGTTTCAAATGAACTGGAGACTGTGTGCTTGTCGACACATTGCTAGTGGTTTTTCATTGAAATACATAGAAACCTGTAGTGTTGCAGTAATACATCTGCTGCTGCTGTCTGTGTTCAGCTAAGAATTGATATTTTTATTCTTTATAATCACTCGTCATTTCGATAACTTGTCAGTTTAGGATTAAATGACCATGTACAAAAATTAAGTCTTTGTTTCTGGACACCACCTGGCAAATCCTACTTATTTGTATTTTTCTTTTAACTTCTGCACTTTTATAAGATTTTCAAAAGCATTTTGAATATGTACTTCATAAAGTAATGATGAGTCTTAGAAGGATAAAATACAGTTCTAAAATAAATTAGTAGTAGGTGTAGGGTAGATTTATATCTGCCACAAGATCAATTTGGTCAAGAGGATGAGACACCTGAAGAGGAGAATTTGTTGTACAGACACTTGGTTAGACAGATAGTTTCAGTGAATGCTACTCAATTATTATTTGTCTTCAACCACCGGCATGATAAAATATAGTATCTACCCACATTGCATTAAGATATTTTGTATATTATATAGTTTTCATCTATTATCATTATAACTTTAAAGTTAAATATTTTTAACTTATTCCAAGCCTCAATAATATCAATGTGAAAGCGAAATAAAAGTTCAGATGTTTTAATGTTCAACAAATATTATTTTAAATGGAGTATCCCCTTGTTTGCCTCAATATGGATCTATGCAGATTGTTTCTACCCTGCGTTTTATTGCCATGTGGTTGTGTGGAACCTAAGATGTCAACCAATAGAAAGATCCCACAGTCAAACCAGCTACTTGTTTTGTAAAGAAGAAAAATGTAAAGTTCCTGAATAAATAACACAACTACTAGCATATATATATAAATAAAATTTGGTCTACAAACAAGATGATTTTAGTATATTTTTTTTTGCAAAATGGTTAAAACTGTCAAAAAGTGTGTGACTACATGTAAAAGATAGATTGCTTTAGATAAATTGAGCTATCTGTTATGAACCCAATTTACCCAACAAGTACTGATAAGGTGTAACAGTGTATTCAGTATAAAATAGCTTAGGGGTGGTAAAATTTTAGGAAATGTTATAGTTTAGATGCATTTCTGTAAGCACAGCATAATACATTTTCTAGTAACAAAACTCCAGACACGGTTACAGAATACAAGATATGTTGTACTAAAATTGTGAAAAATTATGTTGAATTTTTCGTTTACATAACGCGTGAAATTTAAAAACGCTATTATAATTCATTCTGACATCGATACAAACTTACGATTGCACGAAAAAGTTGGTACCTAGTTCGAAACTTCCTACCTGTCAAATAAGTGAGTACGTACGTATTTTTCAGCCACCGTCAGGAATGATTGCGAAGAGCATGTTGGTTAGGATGACAATTTGAGGAGTATGTCAGAGCACTGACCTGATGTAGGGCGGTCAGACCATCCACGTTCGCGGTGTTAATATCAGCGCCCGCCTTCAGCAAACGCTGGACCTCGTCCTTGTCGCCCGAAGTGCACGCTGCCAGGAACACGATCCCTGACGAGAACTGGATCCTCGATGCCCGCTTCGGAGTCGGGCTCTGTTTATTGGTGTCGGATTCCTCCCATCGCCGCAACTGCTCGGCGCGTTTGAACAACGCAGACGACGAACGCGTATCCGTCATTTTCAACTCTCTCGAAACACTTTCCACTCAATATGGTCCCAGAGAACACTTTTCACGACGCATAGATTATGTTTTTATTACGTATAGTACACAAACGCCGAGTCCATAACTTAATTGCCAAAAAAGGAAACATGAAAGAAGAAACGTCCCTGCGAGAATGAGACTAAGACTCCTTTCATGCGATCATTGTTCATAACACTTGTTGAATTTCACATGTAACACTTAGGAATAATGATTTTATATACATGACATAACCAATGAGCTACACTTTTAGCGTGGCAGCCATTACGAAAATAATTTTACAGCCAACTAAACTACCGAAATGTAAAAAGTAAAAAACTATCAAGTGTGAATGACGGGAAGAAGAAAACACCCAGCGCCACCTAGCTGCAAACTTTTCTGAATATTGTTGCCATGTGTAATCCATCTATAAATGAAATTCTTGGCTATGGTAGACGACTAGACGTACCTTACAGTGAGAACACACTAACTAATGAGTACAAAAATATTAAGCGAGTGATAGACGTACAGCATTTTCATTAATATAAAAATGACAATATAAATTAAACTAAGTCAATTAAAATGCACCTTATACTATGATCGTCACAAATGTTAATACTAAGAGATAAAATATGATGACATCGGTGATAAAAACAGCAGAATAAAACAGATAAAATAATTAAGTGTACTCGGGTAATTCCGAATGGCGGGTAATTCCGAATTATAACGGGGTAACATTTTTTGCGCTAGCAACACTTCCTCAGATACTATACGCTTCTACAGTAAGAAGTGTTGCTGGCGCAAAAAATATTATCCCGTTTATTAGATATCAGTAATTTTTGGAATTACCCGCCATTCGGAATTAGCCGAGTAAACCCTACATGTCAAAATTTTGTCCCTTAATATTTATTTATTATTATTATTATCAAGTAATACAATTACGGTAGGAGAGTGTGGACGCACCCACTGCCACAAGCTTTGAATAGATTTCCATATGACTCCATAAGTAACAAAACTGTAAAGAAAGTGGTGAGTATATATTAAAAAATGTTAAGCAGCCTTCCCGACTACTTTTTCTCCTTCGCATTGTCACAATTTATAATAATAAATTTAATATAATTAGATTCGATAAAATCTTTAAATAAAAAATAGAGTCAAGCGGAAGTTACCTACTTAGTGAAATAAACAAATTATTATTATTTATTTTTTTAAGTCCAAGCAGTCCCTAATGGATTTTCAAAATACAAAAAATAACACTGAAAATTACAAAGTCAAATAATTAGGAATAACGTCATAAGTAACTTAAGTATTGTCAATGTTGAATTTATCACTATTGTTCTCTATTTCAACAAAGATCCAATCAATGTATTTCTCTTTAAAATACCTTCACAAATATCAATGAAAGAAATGAAAAATAAGAAACTTCAGTACCTAAAAGATAAAACTAAATAACAAACAACTAAAATAAACTAAATTAATAGTTATACTAACTAAATTTATTAAAAAAATATTCGAATTAAGTGGTAAAACAATTTAAAAACTTAAAACCTACACTAACCTAACTCTAGCCAAGGTCTGTCATTCGCGGAAATGATCCCAAGATGCTAGCGGCGTTTCCCCGCTGCACAGCAATACTGAGCCTTTGTCCGAGAAACGCGCCAGCTCTGGGATCACAGATAGTTCGTATTAGTTTTTTTGACGTGACAACGTCTTAAATTAGGTTGCGCTCGAAGTCACTCATGAAAAAGTGTAACGCCCGCTTACGTCTGTTAGGAGGGCCGGTTGTCCCGCTAAAACTCGAGAACGGCTGAACCGATTTGGCTAATTTTAGTATTGAAATATTCGTGAAAGTCAAGGGAAGGTTTAAACGGTGAGAAAATATTGAATAAATGAGTGGAAAATAATAAACAAGATAATTTTATATTCCCATACAAATACAAACTGTTCGTACTTACCTGTCAAACATATGATGTTTGTTCCGTCGGTTCGGTATTTTTAGAATAATTACATGTAGATCTAGACTAAATAAGGGTTTGGAATCGACAACATACGTGCATAATAGTCTGATTATAGCATATTTAGATTTAAAACATGTAAAATAATGACACTATAATGACATTAATGACACATGTGATGGGTGCGTTCAGAAAGTAACACTTAAAATGTTGTTAGGGAAATTGTGAATGGATATGATACAAATAAATATTCTACCGAGAAAAAGACGTTGTCACGTAAAATCTTCCTTCGCCCGTAAAACCGACTTTACAGGCAACCATTTTTTTTATGGAATCAAACAAACTGTGAGTGGCTGGGCCCCATGGGCCTAGAGTCTCTACCGCAACAACACGAAAATATAGTTGTCACCTAAACACATATATTTTCGGAGTTTAGCCGCCTCAGCGATTGTGGCCGCCCCACCTGGATTTTGGCACGTTGTTGCAATGTGTGACGGTGCCAAAGGGTCCACACAGGTGGAGTCCCACACTAAGGGCCGCCCCAACCGCCACGGTACTAACGTCATGCCGTCGGGTCTCTTGCCATCATCTCGTGCGAGGTCATTTGGTTCGAGAACTGCAGGCACGTTGACGCTGACAAGAGCCCGACGTATGATATCATTTAGACAAGCGTGGCGGGAGAGTCTGCCGGCGCTTTTGGGGCAGCTAAGGCCGTGATGACCTAAACGATCTACCTGGTATCCGCAATGACATTGGTGTGGAACGACGATGTCTAGGCCTAGACAAAGGCCAACAGCCACTCTGAAAGAATTATCATCTAATAAAGTGCCAAAATTAACTGAGGGAAGTGCGTGAAGCCAGTATCCGGACTCGCGAGCAGAAACAGCAAGGAGCCTGGCCTTGTCTCTCGGGGTGGGACTTGTGTCAGTAAGGTGGTTGGGTACTCTTAGATTTATCGGCATGTCCCACAATTTCTGGATCTCTGTACTCGTCGGAAAGTCTGTACCAGGGCAGGCCTCTTTCCAAGCGTCCTTGGCCTCTGACAAACAGGCCACCTCATAAGAGGTAGCGAGCTATGTGTCGAGGACAAGAACGCTGAAAGGGCGACACCTGAGATTTGCCTTACGCCGAGGCCACCGAACCGTACAGGTAGCGTAGCCTGTAAAAATTGACGAGCGTCAAATTTCGCATTAATGATTTTTTCTAAGTGAGCGTGAATAATGTTGTCAATGTTTTCACACAGTAATTTAAATTTCCAAAAGGGGCAGCATCGCAGGGCATACGTGAACTTAAGTACAAAAAGGCATGAACGTAGTATGAAAACGGCCATGTGGGCATGAATTTCTAATAGACGATCTGCGGATTCTTCAAACTTGCTTATCTTATTCTCTACAAAACTAGGAATCCCTTCGGCAAAGATGGGAACACCAAGAAGGTGAAGTGTTTCTAAGGATAAACACTTGATTCCTGGACTAGCGGACTCAAAAGCTTGTTTGACCGATAAAGTGTCGAAGTTGCCATCTAAAAATACTTCGCATTTGTCAAAATTCAACTGTAGACCGATCGAATCAAATTTATTTTTGATTAAGCTAAGGTCGTTTAGGACAGAATCCGCATCTCCTCCGAGAGTACCATCATCGAGATACCAAACATTAAATTTAGAGGTTAAATCTGAAATTATTGGATGTATTGCCAGGCTAAAAATGGCTGGACCGAGACCTTGCTGACATCCGACAGATGAGAGCAAAGTGTTATTTTCAAAAACAAGATTGGATGCAGAACCATAACATTGCCAAAGATAGTGATAAATATCAGGGACTACTTTTTGAATTTCAGATAACATAGTGTATCGATTGATGGAATTAAATGCGTTCTTAACGTCGAGTTTCAGGAGGGCTTTTGATGAGGAAGTATTAAGAAAGGTGCGACAGGCATGTACTGCCGCTTCACAGCCACCTTTACAACCGAAACCCAGCTGAACCGGTTGAAACTTTGGCTGCAGCAGCGGGAGAATATGCCTGCAACAGATTTTGGAAGCAATTCTCCTAAAAGTAGACCCAACCGCAATGGGGCGAACCCCACCATCTTTTTTTTAAAGAGCACAGAGGTTGGCACCATATAGAGTATCAGTGACAAGTGGGTGTACGTCTCCGGCTAGCATGAGGTTTATGAGATTGGTTAGGGCTGTGAGAAGTGCATTATGATTACTTACTGTTACATTATGATACCTACTTAATTATGTTAAGTTGCATACACTACTTTATCTAATCTACACACATTCATATTCATCATCATTATCATAGATTTTCTTTTATGAAAATAGGAAGTACTGGCCAGAAGGTCTGTGGAGTGCGGGTGTAGCGACGTATTATCATTCCGTCTGCATAGCTGAAATACATTAATATACGCCAACAGCTGATGCTGTGAGACCCCGGCGCGCGCAGCGTACGACGGCCACGCCACGCCAGCGCCGATCCGTGGTAGACTAATTGGAAATGTAGCTATGATTCGCTCGCTCCATCCCTGTCATCTGTACGCGCATTGTACGGGACAGAAGACAGAATCGCGGAGGAGATCGCGTGATGGGGCGTGTATTCCCAAGAAATCTCTACGCACGCCACCATTTCCTAGTTTTAAGTAATAAATCAAAAGCTGTGTACTTGTAAATAAAATTCATTCCGACTTTGCATTTCGACTTATCAATATATGGGAGAATCCCTGCTCGATGACCCATCGACCATACACTTCCTACACGGATATGCCCGATGCAACACCGCGGGCCGCCGCGTCTTAAAAGTATCATATTTCATCTTAGACGACCCCGCTGGAGATATCGTAATGTCATGAACTAACATCTCTGATTTTGGTCGCTGCCAAGTAAATGGGTGTTAGAGATGTGCCCGTTCTCGAAAACGTTTCCCGATTTTGTCTTCTTTTGATTATATGCAATACCTATACCGTGTGTTTTTCTTTATTTTAACAGGTGTCTCGTCGTGAAGGCTAAAACTCCATGAAGCATACCATACTTATACTGAAACATTTTATATTCCAGAAAAGAAATGAAAAGTGTTATAAGTTGATCAGTAATATTATAGCTGCTAAACGTACAGGATTAGTGAAAGGTGAAAAATGCGAGGTTAGAAAGTCTAGTTCTTTAGTTCTAGGCCCTCTATTATTTTAGTAATTTCTTATGTTCGTTCTTGGGGTCCAAACTGATGATAACGGTCAGGCGATCACGGGAACTAAAAGTGTGAAGTCAGCTTAATATTCCTAAAAAGCCATAGACAATGCCTCGTAATTTGTGATTACTAAATAGCCAAGAAGAAATAGAATTTTGAAAATACAATGAATAAATTTCTTTATATATTAGTAATCTAAATTGAAAATATCATAATTATTGAAAAATAAGTCATTAAACTGAAACTGGGCATCGTTTCGCTCAATGAGAACTAACTGTACTTTTTTTAGCAGCGCAAACGCCCTCTGGTGCTGGATCGAGACTAACAGTTTCAATAACTATTCAGAGCCAGAGCCAGAAATTGTTCGAAATTCAAGATGGCCATGTGTCACGATGGTCTCTTGAAGTGTTCGCGTTAACTTTATTTGTTTTGTGTGAAAAGAGTGTTTTTCCACAATGGCTGACTTAAGTGTTGATATATCAAAGTTGCCGGACGAGATAAGAGATAAATTAGCTGAATTGGACTTAGAGCTATCTGAAGGTAAGAGTGCAGTAACTTGCGGATCACCATAGATCGATAATTTGTTAACTTTATTTTGTTACCATTATTATTGCCGGGTTGTTTTTTTTGGTAACGACACTTTTTTCCGCTGACGCATATATTGTTGGTGGCACGGAACAGGTTTTCCTAGTATTGACGCAATATGTGACAGCTGACGATGTTTTTAACGGACGAAGTAAACGCGAGAGTAGCGTCTTATGTTTTCTTTATTGTACCTCTGATAGTGGTATCGGGGCTGCGGCTCACGCTCGACTTGTTACGCGCTTTGTCACACATCGGCTGACAAGGAATGCAATACAATGCACGATGGGACAGTCGAGAAACAGTTCGAACGCTCGACTAAACTTTACGGCAAACAAATTTCAACATCTTTTCTATACGATTAACAAGCTTTTCTGTACGATTAATGTTCACTACGCTATAACTACATGTAGTGTGTATATGTCTTTCCTTATTAGCTTGGTGTGAGTGACTTCGCGACCACAAATAAATCATCCTCTGCGAGTCCGTACAATGTAGCGTTACTCATACTCTGAGTCTTTGTACATATTCACATTCTTAAATCCAATTTAGGTGTCTGTGTTTTGAATGAGTGTCTGCCAGCAATTGGCGAGTACAACTACGATTATTACTGTTAAAGTGCACTGACATTGTAAAGTATTTCCTTATCACATGATAAGTATTTTCTTGAAAACTCCTGAATCACGAATTTTGGTCATTACATAGATATTTCTGGATTGCGACTAGACTTGAATGTTGGCCTACTTGATAGCCAATTGAACAGTTAATTAATTCACTTTACTATTTCATGTTATGCATTTGCTCATACATCTAATTGGCAACTATTGAATGACAGTTAACTTATGAAGTGTATATTTAAAGATAGGTTCCTTAATGGGGGATATAAAAAAAATACTCACTAGACTGCTATTGTATGTGTATACGACTGAACTTCGTAGGGGCTGTGTGATCCCTACTCTATTAGATCAACCTTCAGACAAGATGTATCATACATATTGTATAATGATAAGAATCATGTTTTTATTATATCTCCTTGCCGATGGGGTTGAAGCTGAGTTGCTCCAGTTCTTATACATAAAGAACAGTATCACTAAATATATTCAGCCAATCCTGTACAGTGTTATTTAATACATTAAACCTAACTGGTTCTAAATTTTGCTAGAAACCAATCCTATTCAAATTTCTATTACCTCATGTCTTCCACAACCCAATGTATCTATTTACTAATGCTAGAACTAGTTGAATAGGGAGATCTAACGTTTACAAGTAATCTATTGAAAGAGTTATACAATTACCCCAACTTGTTTCTTGACAAGAGTCGAGTATCCACTGAAAAGGGACCGTTCGGCAGAAAACATGGTGTTACCCCTGGAAATTAATATTACAATGTTTCAATCCTGTACAGTGTTATTTAATACATTAAACCTAACTGGTTCTAAATTTTGCTAGAAACCAATCCTATTCAAATTTCTATTACCTCATGTCTTCCACAACCCAATGTATCTATTTACTAATGCTAGAACTAGTTGAATAGGGAGATCTAACGTTTACAAGTAATCTATTGAAAGAGTTATACAATTACCCCAACTTGTTTCTTGACAAGAGTCGAGTATCCACTGAAAAGGGACCGTTCGGCAGAAAACATGGTGTTACCCCTGGAAATTAATATTACAATGTTTCATGTGACAAATGGCTGAAACCGCAAAAACAAAGCAGCTTACGATTATTACAACTTACTTAACTCAAATACCAAGTAATTATGTAAGTACATTTCAGTTCTCAAGTTTTTCATGTTTGAAGTCGACAAAAACAGCAGGATTGTATATATGTTAGTGTTGTTAGAAGACTAGCCTTGAAGACTTTCGAACCTTATAGACTCGCAAACTTCGAAGGTTCAAGCTTTTAAGACTCAAGCGTTGAAGGTTTGAGCTCAATAACGGTTCGGAACCTTAACGACTCAAGCTTTTGATGAGCTCTTAATAGTGAGTCTTTAAGACTCGAGCTCAAAAGAGAGCTCAAGCTTTAAGAACTCGGTGCCATTGAAAGCTCAAGCCCCCCGAACTTCAAAGGCGAGTTCCTGAGTCAAGCGTTAAGAGCTCAAACAATGAGCGTTTTCAGCATTATGTAGAATAATATTATAAACCTTTCTGTATCGGATAAGTTGCTTAACAACAGGTTAGTATTAGATTAATACTCCTACGTACCTATTATATATGCTCTTATTGGAGATGTGGTAATACTATGTGTATGTATGAAAATATCGTATAGGCGATATTCATGATTATTTTGATTGCATACCTCAATCAAAAAACAATTATTTGTTTTTAAGCATATATCGAAAAGTAAATAGTTGTATTTCGATATACTCACACTGAAAATTAGACTGCTTTATTGTCGACCACGTAACGTAACCCTACTTTATTTATGAATAACAAAAATTCTCATATATTTACTTACTTTCATAGAAAAAAAAAACGATATAAAAAGTGATCAATAAATAGGCTAGTTGACTCATGTCAAATTGTAATAAACTAATGTTTATGCCGTATAGTATTTAGCAAAGGAAACCTAAATATATATTTTTCAATTCATAAAAGTGAAAGATTGCTGAAAAAATTTAATTTGAAAATATGGTTTTTAATCTGTATTTTGAAATGCTTAGAACGCTGTCCGCCATTTTCGCTTTTGATAGTAACGTCGTCATGTAAACAAAACTGAAAGTCTACTTTGACGACTTAATAGTGTCGTCCCTCTCGATCTCCTGTCAAAGTATATCGGAGTGAGCGGAATGGCATTATACGACGGTGGAATTTCGAATATTACAGGTAATTCTACGTCACGCCTTAGATTAGCAAAAGGCAAAAATGGCGGACGGCGTTTTTGAATGTTCATGAAATTTCAAATTTTCAATTGATAAAATTTTGCTTTCTAGCTTTCACAAAAATACAAGACATTTTTTTTAGAGCTAGTAAGATCATTATTAACCATTTGAAATATATTTCAAAACTGGGTCTACTAGCCTATTATATAAGTCAAAGATTGATCTTTATCCAAAGCGTTTAAGACTTGTGAATGCTCCAAACCTTATGGACTTAAACCTTAGAAGCTTAGTAGGCTTTAAAGCTTGAGGCCTAAAGACTCGAGGTTTCTATGCTCGTAACGTGAACACGAACTTTTTAATTTGAGGCTTATACGCTCGCGGCTTTAAGGTTCGAGGCTTCTACACTCATAAGTCGCGACTCGATTCTTATAGTTCAAGCCTCGAAGCTTAAATTCACATCACTAATATATGTTCATACGCTAGACCCTAAAATCATAAAAAAAAACATTGCCATTACATACCTATTGGATTCAACCCTTTGAAGAACACTCCTTTTTAAACCTTGAAGAAAATAGTACTCCCTTGAAAAAGGCCCACCCTCTGGTGTTGCAGGTGTCCTTGAGTGACGGTAATCGCTTACCATCCGACAATCCGTCTTCTCACTGCTATGCTACGCTAAAAGGACGTATCTTACTATGACATCCGTATAAAGATACAGCCCAGCTGCCTCTTAACGGAGATGCTACAACTTTGTGCGACAGCGGCAGTGGTGCGCGGTACTTGTGTCTCGCTCGCTCCTATGGCCGCCGCGCTCGTCTCTCGCTCAATTGCTCAAGGACGCAACTAAACGGTGGCCGCCGTGTTGATACTTTAATGTTCTGCAGTACCATATCGTTGGTGCGCGCGGGTTGCCTTACATGCTCCGTCTAGTGAGGGTTGTCTGTGATCTGGGGGCACGGCAGCCCTCGTTAAGACAAACAAGAAAGAAGCCGGGGCACTTACTTTTTCCTGAACCGTCTCATTTTCTAACCGTTATAGCTTCATCCTCGATATATCTAGTCTACAATAATCCTTGTCACTTGTGATTTATTGTCAAATGATTGTTGAGCCAGGTTCGGCATGACGGATACGTCTAGTTCGGAGATATATACGTATATAATACATATATGATTTATTATAAAATGAGAGAAGAATCGATTGCAAAAAAATTGTACATAGTTAAGGGCTTTAATTAACACAACGTTAATTGATTCCTTTGTGTGACGAAAGTTACCCATACATTTTGTATGACTAACTTTCGTCACACAAAGGAAGCGAACGTATTTTATGTTAACCAAGCTTTTAACTATGTACATTTTTTTTGCAATCGATCCGGAAAACGAAGCCTACCCTACGCCCACTGGCGGCCTACTCCTATGTAAGCCCTACCCCAGGCCCCATCTTGGTTTACTTACGCTTTCTACAATAGTATGGTTGATTGGGAACAATTTAAATAATCATATAAGTAGACGCAGACAACTTTCATTATGTATTTGTACCTACTTAAGAGGCCTTATTCCTTTTAAAATTTATTTTTTTCATATTATGACAAAATGTATTGATAATTTTAACCAACTTTTTGAAGTAAATAATACTTTTTCCTGAGTTCTAGGTAGTATCGTAGCTATTTCATGCTTTCATTGCGTGCAGTCAAAAATAAGTTGAAAAAACTAATTTTCCGCGTGAATTTTGTCAATTTCGAGTAGTTTGATTTAATGACACAAAAATTATCAATGAGAAATTCCAACTGTAGGTTTCAAATATATACCAATAAATCCCAATAGCCCTGTTCTAGGTAGTAACATCAATAATATGTGAAAAAACATGTTTGATCATAGAGAAAAATGTTAAAACAATCATCATTTTAAAAGGAATAAGGTCTCTTAAATCTGTCTACATACCGCGCGTAACTAAGGCGGTGATAAACATGTTGAATCAGTTCAATACTTACGTTTTTATTTGGTAACAAAATGCTAATATGAATAAGCAGATACTTCAGGCTTATCTGCAATGAAACTTCTAGGCTGCAGATACAGAAGACCAAATTCAGTCACAGAATTATTATTTTTATTTGTCTATAAAGTACGACGAACTTATCGGATTCGTTCTTAGAATTAATATGCCGTAGCGTTTTATCGGTTTTATTCTTAGTAATCTATAATCTAAAGACTATAGTTAATATCGTCTCTTGCAACACCCGTAACTAAGTGGCCTAAAGTTGAAGCTTTATCCGAAGATTGTATCGAGTTCAATATTAATTTAAGTGAAAGACGATAACCAGTATTCTGAGTGACTCGGAAGATATATCAGAAAAGCAAGAGACTATACGGTACCAAATTTGTAAGAGTTAGGATGTTACTGCACCAATCGATCTTGTTCGATCGACATCGATTCTATCAATCGAGGTATCCGTCTTAAGGTGATGTTAATAAACTTGTAACAAGACGCCGAGCCGAGCATCGGGTGTCGTCGCCAACAGATGGCCTTAGGGGTGCAAGTTGATATAAATGAAGGGCGAGAAGTATGAATTGTGGGTACAGTCTAGCTTTTTAATATTTTGGAGGGGGGATGCCCTTACCTACCCGGCTGCGCGACGCCCATCGCATGAGGCATCGGATAAGTTCATATTTAGCAGCGAGTATTAGCTGTTCTGTTACTAGTGAATGTTCGGGTCTATCAGCATCTTTATAATCGATCGATGGTATCTATCAAGTATCGAGGAGCACAGTTTCGGAACCGCTGACTATACAAGGTTGCTATCTCACCATGACTCACTGTGCGTCCTTAAGACTCACGATATGAGCCTATGTCTGCTACAGCAACATCAGCGTGTACGATACGCATATACAATAATACAGCGCTTAGATTAGTTTGGCCATTGAATAAAGTGAACAACAGTGAGTTAGTAATGTTCGAATATGCCTAATACGATTGAGAAATATTTTGATGGCGTTATCTATTATATGTTTCATCTACACATACAAAAAAAATTGTCAGTAGCGTCTTCAGCATGCGGTATACTTAGATAAAATCACAAAGAATACGCAGAACATCATTCTTAGGGCTTTCGGTGCATTCGTTTTGCGGTCTTCCCGGCGATGGCGCCCGAGTCCGTGTATCTCCGCCTTTGATTGATTAAATGCTGTAAAGACTCATACGATATCGGCATATCCGACCGTAGACCTAAATTTACGCAATCATAATAAACGTTAAAATACTATAGTTCTCCGATGACGATCGGGCTACTGAACAGTGCAGCGCCTGGAGCCTGATTCGGTAGATATACTCGTATTTATTGATATAGCGTTTAGAGCGATGGTTTGGCCATATCAAAGACACGACTGGACTGCATTGGTTTATTCTATGAAATGATGTTAACAACGTGTTCCTTAAAGTTAAATAATAGACTTCGCTAAAAGGTAACCTATAGTGGCAGGATTTCGGACTGATGACAAAGGAACGATCGAATTTACAGCCCGATCACTTATATCAACATTTTATCTATACCCTGTTCCTATTCCTAGTGCTCTTGAAGGACCGAAATCGCTCCGCCTTACGCGAAACCTATCGAGTCGACAAAACCAGATATGAAATCGGGTCTTGTCGACAAGCACGATGAACCCCAGCAGGACTAGCATATCTTTTCACGCGACTTAGATCACCTATTTTGTTAGCACGGTATTTAAAGAAAAGTGACAAGTGCTATTTATCGCCGCGTGCTGGTAGGGTATGCTGAATCGGTTATTTTATTATAGCAATAACCCGTTATAACCAGTTTTACTACAACAAAATAACCGGGTTTGCATTTCCTAACCGCTGGTCGTGCGGCACCGTCGCTTATTTTCACTGGTTCGCGGTTACCAAGATACCTATGCCATCTTAAGGCTGCCCGTCCACAAAAGATGTGTAAAATAGACCAAACACATTTCTCACATTTAAATGCACTTCTTTTGAGCTCCGCAAAGACCCGGTTCATTCGTCTCACTTCTGTGTTCAGGCAGCTTAAGTCTGCATAAAGCATCTCTGGAACCCCATGTTAGTCTTACCAGCGAGTGGTGTGAAGCTCTTTATATGGCAAAAATGTTTCATATGAAACAAGCTGTGACTTTATAAATAATTGGCGCATTTTACCAATTGTCTGTTTTTTTCTTATGATACGATTGACTAGTCAGACTATCTGCTATTGTTTTTCCATTGTACTTTTGTTCTAGAATGCGGAGTTAGCTTTGTCAGACTTTAAGGTTAGTTGAAACAAGTGCGCAGCGGGGCAAGCGCTCCAACCATATCGAAATATCGAAGAGTACAGATGTTATACTACTAAGGGCCAAAACTCAATTACACGACACGACATCGCATCGTCGTACGACGCGACATCGTGCCACGGAGTGACGTCGTGACATGGAAATGCATAAATCCAAAATGAACTTTATCTTCATGTGAAAAGATGCAAAATTAAAATTCATTTTACAATCTCACGATGTCGCATCGTGGCACGATGTCGCGTCGTACGACGATGTGTTTTGGCCCTAACCTTACTTTTGTCAACTAAATATAATTGCGTGGTCATACGATGGCGTTAATACATTAGTATTCTTTGACATTTCGGTATGGTTTGTGTTCTTGCCCTGCAGACGCGCGTCCGGACCGACATATTACTTTTCGCACCTGTCCCGGCTGACCTCTTTATGTTTATTATCTTTTGTTTTAATAATATTTTGCCGCCATGCCGCAGCTATGCGAATATTTCTACTATTTCTAGCAACATCGTGTATTTATCTATGGGCGACTGATGGACCGTATCCATTCGTGATCGTGATAATTATAAAATGCCTCGCGAATTATCAAATAATTGCTGTACATCTTTATAAATACTAATGGGGCGTGGAGATGCTCCATAATAGTTAGCCGTGTCAAATGAGACCGTAAAGCCCGACACGAAAGTTCATAATTAAGTGATAAGGAATACGGTAGAAGTTAGTTGTACTATTCAAAGAATTTTAATAAGAAATAACGGCAATAACAGTTGCAGGTAATAGTTGCACTGTGAGCTCTAGACCTTCCGAGTTGGCTTCGAAATTGCCAAAAAAAAAATGTCGATTTCAACCACCATATCTCCGCCGTTGAGGAATGTGGCTTTAGGCGAGAACGGCGTCTGGACATCCTAACATCCAAACATGAGCAGAGTGTAGGTAGCTATTTTGCTAATATGTATTTCGCTTGTCGCGTAATATTTTTGCCCGCGCATCACGATATAGGCGATCTATGCCTGAACTTGTCTTCGACCTTTCCGCGAGAGAAAATAAGCTGTCAATAATGTCAAGCTCAACTTCATTAGATTTTTTATTATTAGACGCCTGACCAACCTTTCC
Source organism: Apotomis turbidana (assembly GCA_905147355.2). Taxonomy (NCBI): domain Eukaryota; kingdom Metazoa; phylum Arthropoda; class Insecta; order Lepidoptera; family Tortricidae; genus Apotomis; species Apotomis turbidana. The sequence continues at coordinate 6,467,936 of LR990280.1, forward strand.
AATGCGTCATAGTTTTGGAGTAATGACATATTCGAATGTGTACATTTTATTAAATTAATATTTAAATAATTTGCAATCTTAGACAACATATAATAGCAGTGATAACATCCTCTTTCTAAGCCGAATAATGAAAAGTAATAAGATTGTGGTCTTCTATATATATATTTTACATAGAAAACTATCGTGAGTCTCAGACATATTAATATACTTAAACGGGTTTACTCACGTCGTAGAAGTCGAATAACGCTCGACATGTTTCGAATCGGTACGCGATTCATCATCAGGAGAGACGACCAGTCGCGGCGGCGGCCAATCGAACACTGCGGGCATGCGCCCTGTCCGCGCGGCTGCTCGACGCGGGTGTCACCGGCGGAGGCGCAAAACTACCCTCATCATCACGCACAATGCCAATCGTCGGGTTGCGAACGCATCGGCTCGTCCCCGCCCAACTGCAGTAGAGAGGCTACCTTTATACTTGCCTTATCTTAAGGGCGTGACGGATAAAATCGGATACTTGTTACGCCGTAGATATTGCATCAAGACGATTTTCCGCCCTCATATACAGCTCAGACAGTTGGTGCGTTCCCCCAAAGATAAGGAACCCTTAGGTAATCCTGGCGTATATATGATTCCGTGCTCCTGTGGGAAGAACTATATAGGAGAGACTGGCCGGAACATTTCCACAAGAGTGACTGAACACATACGTAGTATGAAAAATCAGGATACCCGTGGTTCTGCAGTGACGGAACATTCACTGAATTCGGATACGTCTCACTATATTCGGTTCGATAAGGTAACTGTGCTGGCGAGAGAAAAGTTTTCCATTCCGCGGAAAGTACGGGAGGCTATCGAAATTAGTCGTCATCCGAATTTTAACCGAGATTGTGGATGGTCAGTGCCCCCTAGTTGGAGGACGGTTTTGGATACTACATCGGTGGTTATTGTGGACGAGACCTTAGGAAATGACGTAGTGAGTGTTGTGTGCAACCCGACAATTGGCATTGTGCGTGATGATGAGGGTAGTTTTGCGCCTCCGCCGGTGACACCCGCGTCGAGCAGCCGCGCGGACAGGGCGCATGCCCGCAGTGTTCGATTGGCCGCCGCCGCGACTGGTCGTCTCTCCTGATGATGAATCGCGTACCGATTCGAAACATGTCGAGCGTTATTCGACTTCTACGACGTGAGTAAACCCGTTTAAGTATATTAATATGTTCTATATATATATATTCCTCCTGACCGTTTTCGGCCACGGCGACTGCTGAATAAATAGTAGAGCACAAGTATTACACAAATCGATCTAGTCCCAAACTAAGCAATGCTCGTACTATAGGTACTAGACGACAATATACATGATATAAATGGACATAGATAAATAACATCTTCATTGTTATTAACATTATGCGAATATTCGAAGTCTACCTATTAAGAATGAATGTACCTACAGTCCTATGACGGACAAACAACAGTAGCTTTGTAATAGGGTCCCGTTAGCACCCTTTGGGTACGGAACCCTAAAAATCATAGCATAAAATACTGACAAGATGTAAATAAACCAATTGCAAACACGTTAAATTTCGTTTTCATTTTATATAGTACAAGGATCCTGCCTACTGGCCCAAACGGGGAAGCAATAAAACTAATAATGTTTACCCTAATAAAGAATATTTGCATTTGTTCACTCACTTAATTTGATATTTATACAACAACACATTAATAATAAAAAAAATAAAAAATAAAATCTTTATTCATGAAATCATAGTAATAACAAATGGCATAAAAGGTCTTAGATCTATACAGAGCATTGTCCGTTATGAGCAAGTAAACTAAAACGAACTTGTAGCAAGTTCGTTTTAAAATAAAATAATTAACTTCAGTGAAAAGGTAGCGATAAAAATATTATTGCGAGCTTTCCCGACAAAATACAATTGCAAAACTATATGCACTATATCTGTACTGTACTTTGTTGAACGTCGATATTAGCACCGCCGCAGACTGGATTTCGGTGGCATTGTAATTATTAATTAATATCCATTTTGCTACGAAATAATAATCAATTTATAAAGGGTGCATGCCAGCCGTGATTAGCACCGATAAATTTGGGCCAATCAACAGTTATCCAGCTTATGGTTGCTTTATTGTGGTCTTATTTATATTTAGTAGTATGCATTTTTTTTAGCCTGTGGGTGTTATTGTTTGCTTATTTTATTAAAAATATCACTTTAATAAAATTGTTCATTGTTAACCTACAGGGTGATTGAAAAAATCATCAAGCTGTGCATGCATAATAATGCATAAATATAAACGTAAAAAATAAAAGAAAAGCGTATCGATTTTTTAAGGCATGACTTGAACTGTTTAGCCCTCACTGCCAGCGAGTAGGAGTTTGTGTGGGAGTAGACACCCACTAACGGGAATGTCGCGCCACATTAATGATTTAGTGAAAATCCCTTTTTTATGCCAGTTTGGGTGTTTTATGTACCTGAGTCATCTTTAGTTGCGATATCTCAAAGAACACTCGTAATACCGATTTGTATTCCTGAACGTTTGCGATTAATTGGCTATCAACGTTCGCATGTGTGTGTGGACACTGTTGCCGATATGTATAGTCGGCTGCAGAGAAATGTGACCCTTTTCCATACATGTTAGTGCGACAGGATCATGCAAGTCTGATGCTGAGTGTACATGTTTGTGCACTGCCGCCTCGCTCCATTCTGGTATCAAAACTAATATAGCTGGTGCGAAATTCTGCCTGTGTGGGTTACAACAAAGGCTTAGGCACGCGTTTATGCAGTTCCGGGCAGTCAATGCGGGCGTTACTTTGAATGCTGGTTATTGCACGGCCTTAACATTTAAAATAGCATCGAAAAACGTGTTAACGCATGATAGTCATGATACTATTTATCAGACATTATTGAAAAGTGAACATCACATTTATAATAATTCTATTCTAATATTTATTTTGTGGGCATAACTTATTCAAAATTATGAAAGTAAGAAAACCGAGTATGAACAAGAAATTGTGTCAAAATGTTATATGGATAAAATATTTTTCTCAAACATGCAATGAAAAATGTTGTCGTTTCGTTCCTTATAATAGGCATCGTAGTACCCCATTTGAATTTCAGACTGCATTGCCAGCCTAGGCCAGCAAAGCAACCTTTTTATGACATCTATTTATTTCCGGTTTTTGTTTATTTTTCAAGCGCGAACAAGGATTTCCGGCTCCTATCTCTAATTTCTAGTCACGTTGACGCTCGGCCGTCCATAACTACTCTATGTAGTCGTGTTATTTAGTTCATAGAAATAAGGAATTACACATTTTTCTTGTATCTGGTTCTAAATTAAAAACGATTCCGAGTGAGAAAGACCTATTTACTTCCGTTAATGTCACTACTATAGATATATTTTAAATGTACACCCGTGACCCGAGTTCTTGGTCGACCCCGGGCCTAAAGTATGGAAAATATGATTTCAGTTAATGTCCTGGGATTTTGATACGTTATAGATTTCATTGCCCTGAACAAATGTCTTTAAGGGTGTTACCACTGTTTTGAGTCGCCTTTAGCTTCGACTTATTTTTGTAATTTTTATGGCTATAACGATGAATATTATATCCATATTCCAATCGTAAGCAAATAAAACATGAATTTGCCTGTAGGCATTGTGGTTATTCCACATAAAAAAATGATGACACATTACATGTGTATATGCCTATGTTATGTATGTTTAAGTAGGTTCATTTGTGCATACATATTTATTTTTTTGGTATTTTATGTACGTTTATTTATGTATTATTTTAGTAGTTTTTTTTCTACAGATTCCATGATTACTTTTGCAACGCCTACTCATTTCTGACGTTTTTATTTAATTTCGCTACCCAAAGGTTGTCTGGAAGAGATCGCTCTTTAGCGATAAGACCGCCTGTTGTTTGCCTCTATTGAATGTTACGTGCAATCTGAATTTGTTTGTATTTATTTCCTGTTGAGGTGTGCAATAAAGAATATTCTATTCTATTATATTCTACATGTTTCATAAATTAATTATTTTCACGTTTTCTTTTCTAAAAGTACATTTTGCTCGCGTCGAAATCGGGGTCACTATCAAACGAGTCATGTTAGGGTCTAACCTATCCCTGTTCCAAATTGCAAACTTTCGCTTTTATAATATTAGTGACATTAACCGACATAACATTAACCGTTAAAACATTACACATGAACCGACTACACAAAAATAAGAGAACAGCCCGTATACGAGGATGCAACAGTTGGGGTATTATAATAATATTTTATTTCTCGTACAAATATCTCTCGAGATTTTTAAACTGCGAGAAAAATGACGCCGTCGACTCAGCTTCCTGTGAGCGCTTCCACACGATGGAAAACCGTGAGTGAGCTTCAAGAATGTCACAACGAAAATTCTCGACTACGCGGTATTCGCCAATGTAGAAATATTTCTCTTTTAAAAGCGTTCAAGCTAAGAATTCTCCCCTTTTATATCTATTCTACTTCGTGGAAATTGAACTGCATCTTGTGCATTGCTGTCAAAAGATGTCTTACTGCGACAGTTTTTACTTACTAACGAAGTTATTACCCCAGTCCTTACAGGTTTGAACCTGTAAGTTACTGCAAAATTGTGTGTAACTGGTACATGTAAGAGCCTTGCAGCTTTCGGTTTTGGACGCTCTTTGTTTGCTACGCTGAAGTTTCATTATACGTAGTCTTGCCATAAATTTTGTCCTTCATAAAACGAGATTTATTTTAAAAATGTCCACATTCACTTTAACAATCTTCTTCAAACTGTCCTGCCACTCGTCTATGATGGCACGGACGGTATCGATGAGTATTGAAGCCGCACTAAATGTAACTTGAGAGACTCAACATTACGATGAGGTTTAGAGCAGGCTTTCTCTCAAAATATTCCACAGTACCTAATCCAAGGGGTTGAGATTGGGGCTTCCTGAGGGCCAATGTTCAGCCGCAATAAATTCTGGTAAATGCATCGCTAACCACCGTTGTGTTGTCTTAGCTTTATGTGCGGGAAAAATGTGCAGGATGGTGGCCTTTTTCTACCCTTGGAACTTTTTTGATCTTCCGGGGAACTGTGAGCATATGTTTTATCATTTTGGCGGTTCAATTTTAGCTCCACAGTAAAAACAAACATCTGGAAACTGAATATGCTATTACTTTATTTGCCCTTAGCGTGCCGCTGCCACAGCACTTTAGCTCTCGTCGCTCTTATTTTCCGTAGAGCCGCTGGCAATCGCTGTCCTGTGCTCCATCAATAAGCCCCAAGATTAAGGTCTTGTTTTATGATACCGGACATAGTTTTAGGGGGAATTTCCATTTCCCTAGCCATGATTTTCTGCTTGCGTAGGGGATTTCCCCGATTTCGCTCAGCTACCGCTTTAATCACTGCTGTACACCAGGACACTTGTTTAACGTGGTCGACCGCTCCTGTGCCGGTCGTCGAGTTAACCCATTTGGTTGTATCGCTTGATGTCGATTCAGATACCTATTCGAATATTTTCAAAATGGCGGGGATTTGGCAAGTAATGGAAAACGTAAAAAAAAATACAAGGTCTACAGCTTACAAAGCCACTATATAGGTAATGCATTTTTCGTTTAGTTTAGTTCTTACCAACACATTAAAATAAGATCTAACCACATATTCGAGACCCGTTCCATTTCACATTTATTATAACTACTCGATTAAAACGTCGTGACCGTTCGTAATCTAAGTATATAAATAAGTAACTCTATAATGTACCAGGACGTCATAATTCATATCATAACGCAGCGGCAACTTTCTGCCATCCTGCAGACCCTCATATTGTGTCAATGGGTTAATACTCAATTAGGGCGGCTGCGTAGCATCGGGGGACCGCATGCTGTTTTATTATGATGATAAATATAATAATCTATCTTTTCAGCCTCTAACCAACCGCTGCTGCCCTAGTTATCTGATACTATGTTGTCATAGTAACGTAAACACGCGCCAATCAAGTTGTTTACACTTTTATTTATCTTAGATATCGTAGAGTTTTTCTAGAGTAGGAAGACCAACAAATAATCGGAGATTTGAAGTTGCAGTGTTGATAAATATTTCTGTTGCCGTTAGAGAATAAGCATTTTGAGAAATCATATTTTTTTTTTAACAAGTAATTCTTCCGATAAAATCAAATACAGAGCGCAGAGCATCATATAGTGGGACTATTACTGAATTTAGTATGGAAATTATACGGCTGTTCTTTTTGTGCTTGACTCATACTTTAAAGTTAAACCATTCAACTCCATACTTAACGGGAAAAAAAGTTATTATTCTATTAGCTTTGTTAACTTCTAGTAGTAATTTTGCATTAAAATGTACACTTTATCCTGTATGTTATAATACGCAAAATAGTCTTACCTTTATAAATATATTCGATATAGCGTCTTAAGTCTAAGTTCGCAAACGCTGTTATTTCCTTGTTCACGGTGAAAATAGGTAATTTCCGTCGTATCGGCGGAGGTTCGATTAACCGGTTACATTATTAAGACTGCGCCGAGCGAAATGTGAAAAATAGGCAGTTAGACTGGTAGTTCAAATCAAAATTTTCAAGTCTAACGGCATTTTGTGAGCCATTTTGGCAACATGACTTTTCTGATGTAAAAAAGCCTGCTGAATTCGATTCTGGATGTTGCCAAGCCGAATTTTGCCCCCCTCCCCCCATTTCCCCCCTTTTTACCTCAAAATATGCCCCTAATCACGGTTTTTACGGTTTTATACAAAAAGTATTACAGCTAGAAAAAAAATGTCAAAGACAAGAATGATCTCTATAAAATTTCCTATAACATGGTGTATAAACTTTTTTAGTAGGCCTTATGGTTTGTGAGCAATATCTTCCCGAACTTCATAGACTGGTAGAAAATTCTAAATATCGGCTTCCTTTACCGTGCTAACGGCATTTTGGGATCCATTTTGGCAACATGACTTTTCCGATGTAAAAAAGCCTGCTGAATTCGGTTCTGAATGTTGCCAAGCCGAATTTTGCCCCCCTCCCCCCTTTCCCCCCCTTTTTGACCTCAAAATATGTCCATAATCACGATTTTTACGGTTTTATACAAAAAGTTTTACAGCTAGAAAAAAATGGTCAAAGACAAGAATGATCTCTATAAAATTTCCTATAACATGGTGTATAATTTTTTTAGTAGGCCTTATGGTTTGTAAGTAATATCTTCACGAACTTCATTATTTTTAAAAAAAATTATAAACTTGGTCGAGGCAGTGAAATGCACTTATTCTAGGATAATTGGTATCGCACAGGATCCAGCCGCTCTGCAGCGCTTGACGCTAACATCCAGTTTGCATGCTGCTTATTATCTGTCAAGACTTACGAGACTTTCAGTCATAAGCAGTCGTCAGATTTACACGCAGAACCAGGGATCGATACCGGTATTCATGAAAACGCTCTAATTTCGCGTTTTTTTTCGAATGTGAAAGGCTTGTGTTATGTAGAATTTCGTTATAGATATAGATCCTTGAAATTAGCCCACTAAAATATAAACATGTGTGATAATGAGCGAAAAACCGGAATATAATAACGTTATTTTGTGCTATTTTGTATGGAGCAAAATAACGGTATCGATCCCTGCGCAGAACCGTACCCAAGTCGGGCTAAAACGGCCGTAGAAAATAAAAATGCTTTGCTTCTGAACATGAAATCCTTCAAAATGCTCAGTTCTACGCCAGATTCTCCAGAAATGTGCCTTAGAAATGCAGTTACCCGGGATCTTGCAACAGAAAAAAATAAAGTGCCAATTCACACTGCTAAGCAGCTTGGCTCACTCTAAGTAACGAAGTTTGTTTCCGAAAGGCTCACCAACAGCAGCCCGTCTAGCACAACTATGCTTTGCGACTCTTGTCGCGCGACATAGCGCTACCCGTGACCCTCTTACATTACTGCACAGAAAGAGACAGGCAATTATCTCGCGCCAGAAATGGCCGTTTGCGACAGTTGTGCTAGGGGTGCAGGTCTACAAGCTACAACGCAAAGTTCAAAATGAACTAAGGTCCGACCTTCAAGACCTGTACAAGGCAGGTCGTTCAAAATCTACCATATTTGCGTCTGATGTGGGGGGCAAACGCTCAGGCGCTGGAGTGGTGCCAAACAAAGCATAGCCTGCATCGTCACATACTCGACTTGTACAGCAGGGACAGGAACTTCTCAGCCTTTCGCTCATGGGGTGTATGTTTATCTCATTGAGTAGTTCACAGTGCTTTTCGATATCGGAAAACGGAATACTTTTAATCAAAGGAGTGTCTAGGTAAATGTTTTAGAAACGCAAATGATCAATTTAATTATTTTGTTACCTGCAATAAAGCCGTTCGAATCGCCAGTGCCTGAGTAAAACGCCAGAATATTTTAACGTTCTAAAGCAGTCCCTTAATTTTGTCATGATGATGAATAATAAGCAACAACAACACTAATAACCTGTCTTCTGGGTGGGCTATGCACAGTGTGGAGCACATGTCGAGTGTCGGTTTCCTCATGAATAGCACGTATGTTGAGGTATCGACCTCAGTTGGTGACGCTTGAACCTTAGTCTCGTCTGCAAATCCTCGCACTACGACGACATTAGTCCCGCTCGCGCGTTTGCGGGATAAAAACTGTGAGCCCAACCTAGTTTGAAGGTATTGAGTCATTTTTAAGGAGCTGCTTGGCAGTGAGAAGTGACACTTTATTGTTTTCTGCTGCAAGATCCTGGGTAACTGCATTTCTAAGGCCAGTTCTGGAGAATCTAGCGTATAACTGAGCATTTCGAAGGATTTCATGTTCAGAAGCAAAGCATTTTTATTTTCTACGGCCCTTTTAGCCCGACTTGGGTACGGCTCTGCGTGTAAATCTGACGACTGCTTATGACTGAAAGTCTCGCGAGTCTTGACAGATAATAAGCAGCATGCAAACTGGATGTCAGCGTCAAGCGCTGCAGAGCGGCTGGATCCTGTGCGATACCAATTATCCTAAAACAAGTGCATTTCACTGCCTCGACCAAGTTTATCAATAAAAAAAAAAAAAATGAAGTTCGGGAAGATATTGCTCACAAACCATAAGGCCTACTAAAAAAATTATACACCATGTTATAGGAAATTTTATAGAGATCATTCTTGTGTTTGACACTTTTTTTCTAGCTGTAAAACTTTTTGTATAAAACCGTAAAAATCGTGATTATGGACATATTTTGAGGTCAAAAAGGGGGGGAAAGGGGGGAGGGGGGCAAAATTCGGCTTGGCAACATTCAGAACGGAATTCAGCAGGCTTTTTTACATCGGAAAAGTCATGTTGCCAAAATGGATCCCAAAATGCCGTTAGCACGGTAAAGGAAGCCGATATTTAGAATTTTCTACCAGTCTATGAAGTTCGGGAAGATATTGCTCACAAACCATATGGCCTACTAAAAAAGTTTATACACCATGTTATAGGAAATTTTATAGAGATCATTCGTGTCTTTGACATTTTTTTTCTAGCTGTAATACTTTTTGTATAAAACCGTAAAAACCGTGATTAGGGGCATATTTTGAGGTAAAAAGGGGGGAAATTGGGGGAGGGGGGCAAAATTCGGCTTGGCAACATCCAGAATCGAATTCAGCAGGCTTTTTTACATCAGAAAAGTCATGTTGCCAAAATGGCTCACAAAATGCCGTTAGGACGGTAAAGGAAGCCGATATTTGGATTTTTCTACCAGTCTAAGTTGCCGTTAAGTAGACAACGTTATGAGGCCTTATTCCTTTTAAAAATTATTTTTCTCATATTATGACAAATATACTGATAATTTCAACCAACGTTTTTAAGTGAATAATACTTTTCTCATGCTTACATTGCGTGCAGTCGAAAATAAATTGAAAAAACAAATTTTCCGCGTAAATTTTGTCAATTTCGAGTAGTTTTTGAAACAATAATTATCAATGAAAAGTTCAAACAGTAGGTTTCAAATATATACCAATAAATCTCAATAGCCCTGTTCTACGTAGTAACATCAATAATATGTTAAGAAACATGTCTGATCATAGAGAAAAATGCCTAAAACCATCAGCATATTAAAAGGAATAAGGCCTCTTAACACTAGTTGTTTAATCCATTTCTAAACTATATATTTAGCACTTCGAAGAATGTGTTAACAACTTCTCTGTGGAAAAATTATAAGATTATTAATATTTTACCCTAGAAAACTAAGTAAAGTTGGACGAAAACTGTAAAATCGTAAGCAGGCGTTAAGTGTTTTTTATACCCTAACAATGGAAATCTATTCTGATTTTCAGTTCAAAAAAAAGATGAATGTATACATTACAATTTGTCCGCATCAAATATTTCTTCAATTATTGTTTGGTATTAAAGGTCCAGATTTATCAAAAAGTGCTTTTAATTCTCCATACATTTTTACTATGGCGGCCGCGCGCCGATCTAAATACGCATTCCCCGCGCTCTATGGTTCAGTCGCTAACGCTCGGCGCAGTCTTAAAGTTGTGCTTTATTTAGCGCTCCTAGCAAATCTTACACAAGTCTACCTAGTCCCAAACTAAGCGAAGCTTGTACTATGTGAACTAAACCTAGGCTTGTGCTAAATTGAACAAAGATGAACTGTAAATTGTGTCATAAAGCAGCTTTTTATACTTATCATAAACTTCTAAAATGGTATTGGAAATCGGTTTTCTATGGAGATGGGTTATTATTTCCGACGCGATCCAGAATTTCTGTGGGCACACCAAAACGGCTCGACGGATTTTAACCAGTTTTGTTACAGGGATAGCTGGAAATCCAAAGATTGTTATAGGATACCTTTTAGCCGACTATGGTAAAGAAAAAAAATACGCGGACGGAAGGTGCGAGCCCCTTTCTAGTTGATAATACTTTTAAGAAACATGCGTAAGTATACTTGAATTAGATCACAGTAAAGCCAAAGGTATTTTTATACTTATAGGTACATTAACACTTCTACACTTTACACATTTTCTCTTCTCTTCTAAAACTCGCCCACTATACTTATAAAGCACGGGTTGCTTCAGCGACTATTTCTAACTGCACATAATTTTATTTATTCCCGATATTATTTGTGTTTTATGTGCCGGCAAATATGCGATTTACAAAGTTGCGATTATAAAATACAACCTCAAACACCATCATAAAAGAGAACATCACAATAATTGTGTTCAAAGTACGTAATTTCGAATCCCAAATATACTTTTTAATTTATTTAAGGTCATGCTATATATATATATAAGTAGTATATAATCAGCATCAAAAATTATTTGGCTCTTATGTTGAGTAATAAAGTAAAGTAAAGAGTATATAAAATCTACTTTAGTTACTTGCTCCAATATTATCTTTAAATAACGGCAGACAATGAAAAGTAGCCTTTGGGAAGTCTTAAATATACTACTGGGTACTTATTACAGTTTAAAAGTAATAAAATATAGTTATTTTTTAAACGTAACAAAGTTATAACTGACAATAGTGGTGTCCACTTAAATATACAGCATTTGATGATCGGAAGTTCACCTTTGGCAAGATGATGCTTCTGAAATCTAAGAGTTCAGAACAAAGATTCAGAACAACATATGTCATAATTATGTAAAAAAAAACAATATGAGTTCATAACTCCCAACTGCACTAAAAATCTAAATTTCAGAAGGTTCATCCAGCCAAGAAGAGCATACTTGGGGTAACCAACGTGTCGACGACCAGTTGGTCGTCCCAGGTACCGCTGGGGAGACGTGGTGGAGGTGGATCTTCTTAAGCTTCAAGCCGGAAATTGGCAAGAAACTGCGCAGGATCGGGATAAGCGGCGTACTCTCGTTTCGGAGGCTAAGATCCTGTTTGGGTCACTGAGCCAAAATAGTTAGTTCATCCTGCCAAAGGAAAACACCCGATTGTAACAACACAAAAGTGCACAACTAAAATATATGCGTATTACACTTTTGTGTCGTGACGCTACCCATTATAATATAAATAAAATAAAAAGCCGGCCAAGTGCGAGTCGGACTCGCGCACCGAGGGTTCCGTACAAAAACTTTCCATCCCTAGGTGGTTAAGTTAAGTTTGCACCTGGTATGTATAGCGCCCATATAAATTAGGTGCAAAGTTAGGTATTAAAAAAACTACTTACTAGATCTCGTTCAAAACAATTTTCGTTGGTAGTTTTTATAGTAATGTACATCATATGTTTTTTTTAGATTTTTCATTTTCTTATTTTAGAAGTTAGAGGGGGGGGACCGACTTTTTTCCACTTTGGAAGCGTCTGTCACGCAAACTATTCGGCTTAGAAAAAAAATATTTTAGAAACCTCGATATCATTTTTGAAGACCTATCCATAGATACCCCACACGTATGTTTGATGAAAAAAAAAATTTGAGTTTCAGTTCTAAGTATGGGGAGCCCCCAATATTTATTATTATTTTTTTATTTATGCATCAAAATCTTAATGCGGTTCACAGAATACATCTACCTACCAAATTTCAACAGTATAGCTCTTATAGTTTCGGAAAAAAATGGCTGTGACATACGGACGGACAGACGGACAGACAGACAGACAGACAGACATGACGAATCTATAAGGGTTCCGTTTTTTGCCATTTGGCTACGGAACCCTAAAAAGCATGTTTAATGCAATCGTTGCGTTCATAAATCATTCCAATTATAATATAAACTAAACCTAATTTAATTACCAAAGATAAAAAGAATTACACTCATTTAGTATTTGCTTATTTTCTATATGTATACAATAAATTCTGAGGTAATCTCAGTACATCGTAAACATGGCCGATAACACTTGAATCTTATTAGAATAACATTTGCTTAAAAATTGCTTTTACCGGCTTTTTTGGCTCTCTTATTATGTCTAAGCGCAAGATTTCAATATATTTTCGATCACGTCAGACTTTAGACCACAAAACGTCAAACCTTTGCTAAAACATGATTTCATATCATTGGTCATCACTTCTATGAGACAGTTAAATAGTTACTTTTTGAGCACAGTAGCACACCTCCCATACCAGTGTACAGCAGGGTTAGCATATCTCGCTGCGACTACGCTTGTCGCGCGACAGCATCACCTGTCCTACTCGTACGGTATTGAAAGGAAAGTGACAGGTAGTATTTGTCGCGCGACAAAGAGTCGCGTGTCACAGTTATGCTAGCGCTACAGGTGTGACAATTGGAGTTTCTTAACCAACCATATACTAACGAAATTGACAATAGCTACCTATACTTGAACTTGACTATCGAACAAAGCTACAATCCCAGCTCTCGTTTCGCGAGCGATCTAGTTTTTACTGTGTTGCCATTGTTTACTTTTTATTCACGCGTACTTGAGTTTTTTACCGCCATTTTCTATTATTTTCTGAACAAACGGCATAGACGTTTATAACACCACGCAATATTTGATCGAAACAGAAATACTTGCGCAAAACATTGATATTTCGTTGTAATTTTAAAGTTCGTAATATTGTAAAGAGAAGGAATACCCCTTCAAGACAAACATGGCAGGAGTCCATTTTCTCTGAACCTTACAATACGTTCTTTCAGTTGAATTTCAACACCTACGATCCACATTATCGCTACTCGTATACAAAGTTCGTCGGCAAACGCTGCAGTATCTTTGAGAGCGTACTGTCCGGAACACTCTATGAGTCTTCGTGGGGCAAATAGAAAATTGTTTTAGTAGCAAAGCTGTTGAAAAGCATTTTTATTTAATTTTGTGCAGCATAATAAAATTATTTTAACAAACAACTATATAAAGAAAAAGGTTAAGGTTTAGTTATATACTTTTAATTTTATGTTGTTTTTTCTCTAATAAATCACTAATGAAGTAAAAAAAAGAAAAAATATATCTTATGTCGTCTCATTTGCTCCATAGATCAGGTAAAGGTTGAGTAATGTTTTTGAGTACATCGTATATTATATAATAATAATACTTATTGTTTCTAGAAATAGTTGTCCTATATTAAATTTCTAGATCGGGAATACCTCCGTATTGTATGTCGTGTCGTCACTGCCCTGCCAGTGCGGCCCTTATCTACGTTTATCACATGTATTATCGCTAGCGCAATCGCATTTTAAATTTGAGATAAAATGCATACGTACAACACGCATTTTATCGAACGTTATAATAACCTGATGTAAAAAAAAGTTGACATACGATATTTAACTATCAAAGTTATCTGGTAATTCTCTCTCGCTTCTCTTGCAGCCAGATATCCAGGATTTTACTAATTAGGCCCGCTGCAACAGAATGGCAAGTGTACTTAAAAAAAAAAACCCTTATGCTGAATGTTATTATGAAGTTTTAGTTGGTAAAAATTTTTCTTATTCGTATTTATTCAACCGGTGCTATTATTTTACAGCCGATACAAGACAATACTTTGAATAAATGACATGTGGTTTTTTGACGATGTTTAGTTGCGTTAAATAGTTACCTAAGCAATCTGTCTAGTTTTGGTCATAACATACACTGAATGAAATACTTCCATCTGGAATTATAACAGGACTAGCATATTTTGTCGCGACTTCGTCTGTCGCACGACAAAGAGTCGCGTGTCACAGTTGTCCTAGAGGTGCGGGACGAGTTGAAAATCCATTTAAAATTAGCAAACTCACTGAAAAGCCAATGAAAACCTAAAAGGAGCAAGGAGAAGAATGACTCTTCTTATAAAATGGAAAATATTAGTACTGCATAATCTCGTTTAAATTGGCAGGAAAAACATTTTCAAACGTGATTCAGACACTGAAGTACCTATCAGAAGTTTCCAGGTAACGCGGTATAGAATCGCGATCAAGGGAAAATGAATGAGTTCCGTGCTATTTTCAGACTTTACAATTGAGTTCCAATCGCAAAGAACTTCTAACAAGGGACTTTATTCACGGTAGGTTAGTTTTCATTGAAAAATTGATAATATAATATTATGCAACGTTTTTATTCTAGTAACAATCGGATGAGTTTTTATATTGTTATCACCGTATCGGGATACGGTGCGCATTAACATTTAATATTAGCATTTTTTTTTTTCAAATATTGGTTATAGATACACATTTCAGATCATTTAGTTGTTACCGTTAAACTAAGAATAAGTTTTTATAGCCGACTGTACTTTTCTTTAGATATCCATCAAATGCTCACTGAGACGATTCTAAAGAGCCCAAGCTCGGTAGGATTGCTTTTTCTATTATAGAGTTCCTATGGCCACCTTCCGGCTCCATCATCAGATCAGCCCCATGGTACCATATTATTGTATTGTCATCAAAGTTAAGTAAGTATGCAAAATTTCAGCTCAATTGGTTGACGACATCTGCTTCAAAATTGAGTTGCAAGATTTCACCCGAACAAACATACTTAGATACATACTTACATACAATGCAAGTTAAATAAAAGCTTTTAAAAATGTTAAGGCTGCATGTCCAATGGCGCTTTGGGGCTTCACAAAGATGTAGCCTGATTTGTTCATTATATCTCTTCAATAGACAGGCAAACTTATACAGTCTGACCAAAAAGAGTAGAAATTAATAAGTGACAATACTGTAGTGTCGTGCCCGTTTTCTTAGATTGATTAGACAGGGACGACACTACAGTATTGCCACTTTTTAATTTCTACTCTTTTTGGTCAGACTGTACCTGAATACGAGTGCCTACCTAGAGTATAACCTAGTAATAATACTCGTAAGGCAGTTTGGGAGTTGTCTTTCGGCGGTTCTTTCTTAGAAGCCTTATTATTTGAACCACTGGTAGATATTATAAATAAAGTAATTAATGCTAGCCTTGCTCACGTGTGACTGTCTTTACATATTAGGGCCACCTGACATGTACCTTTACTTTTTAATTAAAATTTATAAAATGGGTAGTTAACACAAATGTAACTTTGACAGAGAAAAATTGTGCTTTTCTCAGTCAACCTTTGACTGCGGTAACTTGGAAGTTGACGACATGTCAGCGAGGCTACATAGCATAAAACAAAGTCGCTTCTTGCTGTCTGTCCGTCCCTATGTATGCTTAGATCTTTAAAACTACGCAACGGATTATGATGCGTTTTTTTTTAAGATAGTGATTCAAGAGGAAGGTTTATATGCATGAAATATGCATAATTGACCAGCTTTGCACCCGTGCGAAGCCGGGGCGGGCCGCCAGTAATAAATCAATAATAGTTTCAATAGGCTAGTTGACTCATATCAAATTGTAAGAAACGAATGTTTATTCCGTATAGTATTTAGCAAAGAAACCCTAAATATATATTTTTCAATTCATAAAAGTGAAAGGTGGCTGAAAAAATTTAATTTGAAAATATGATTTTTAATCTGTATTTTGAAATGCTTAAAACGCTGTCGCCATTTTCACTTATGATAGTGCCGTCATCAATCATGTAAACAAAACTAAAAGTCTACTTTGACGACTTCGAATTGTGCCGTCCCTCTCGATCTCCTGTCAAAGTATATTGGAGTGAGCGGAATGGCACTATACGACGGTCGAATTTCGAATATTTACAGGCAATTCTGCGTCACGCCACAGATTAGCAAAAGGGAAAAATGGCAGACGAGACGGCATTTTTGACTGGTCATGAAATTTCGAATTTTCAATTGATAAAATTTAGCTTTCTAGCTTTCACAAAAATATAGAACATTTTTTTAGAGCTAGTAAGATCATTATTAACCATTTCAAATATATTTCAAAACTGGTTCAAGTAGCCTATTGTTTTATTTAAATGTGTGACAGTCGCGGATACCGAAGGAAACATTGAGTACAGTCAACCAATTTGATTTCTAGGCCACTATAGAACCTTGTCACAATGACAATGATATGAGATTTCAAGCGGCTTTCATATTGACGTTCACTGTGACAAGGTACGAAATGGCCTAGGAATCAAATTGGTTGACTGTACCTACCTACCAATAATTCCTAGGGCAATAAGTGCCTAAGCGAAAGAACGTGCTAAATACTACTACAGTACTTACAAATTGATATTATGCCAATGCGCGGTTATGCTGTACGTTCTGGATTACTGATTTATGTAAACTAATTCAAACTCCATTAAACATTCCATATTTTGGTGAGCAGCAAGCTCAATTACCTCGTTATAAATGTGTATTCCTAATTAGACGAAACCTACAGGACTAATTATTTTGCTGGCAGTAATTTATTCAGACCGAAAACATAATGGTTATAAAGCGGTTTCGTATTAGGATGGTATGCGAGCTGGAATAAATGACTAAAACCGTTGAATTTGTAAACCGATAGATATGTACGATATATTGAAATCATTATAAATAAATAAGTAATAAATATTAGACAAACTCACACAAATCGATTAAGTCCCAAATTAAGCTCAAGAAGACATGTGTTATGGGTGCTAGACGACGATATACATAATTATAGATATATACTTAAAAAGCACAAATATTCGAGTTCATCACACAAATATTTGCCCTGGCCAGGATTCGAATCCGGGACCGCCGGCTCAGGAGGCAGTTGCACTACAAACTACGCCAAACGCGTCGACAAACTTTGATACAGATTTGTGTTATTTTTTAGCGCGGATGTATTATATAGTTTTCATCACACTTAGTCGTAAACAAGGGTTTACATGCTAAAAAAGCGGGCGGTAAGTCGTAAATTACGCCCTAGGGCGGTAAGAAGAATATTACGCCCTAGGGCGGTAAGGAATTTTGGTATTGACTATTTCCTCCAAAGTGTGATGAAAAACGTCGTACGTGACTCTGGTGGTAAAGGAATTCCAAACTCGTGTCATTAAAGCTCTCGCCTTCGGCTTCGGGCTTCTAATAGACACTCGTTGTAATTCCTAGTTTACCACCGTCGTTACGTAATGTACTATATTAGCTTGTCTTTCAAGTAACAAGCACTAGATTTACAATCAATGGATGGCCCTAATTTTATCCTAAAGTTGAGCCCTTTTGCTAGTGGCAATTTGTGTTTTTCTATATGTCAGTTTGATGATTTGTATTTGAAAATTTGAATTCTTCAATTCATTGAAACCAAAACAAAAAGTGCTCCTTGAATTACCTTCATACTTTTTACTTGACGGCGTAGCTCGAGGCATATTCTGAAGCTCCGTTTAATATCTGGAATACTGAAAAGCAATCATATTTTTGGCGATCCTTATCATATTTTTATAGTAAACGCCTCACCTACTTTTACATCGAAATGAAAGGATTAAAAGTACCTACTTTTACTTTCGGGTGCCCATCAAAAACACTAACTCATAATGCAAAAAATTAAGAAAGTCTTACCCCGGCTCCACACTATCGCAAAGTTGACCGAGGCGAAGTTGGCCGAAGTATGAGTTTTTGCAGCAAAGTGCCTCCACACTAGTGTAGAGCTAGACTATAGGCCAGTCTTCATATAACCTAACCAGCTGTGCCCCGCGGTGTTACCCGCTCATCCCACGGGAACACTTAATTTATTCGGGATGAAAAGTATCCTATGTCCTTTCCCGGGTGTCAAACTATCTCCATACCAAATTTCATCTAAGTCGGTTCAGCGGTTTAAGCGTGAAGAGGTAACAGACAGACAGACACACTTTCGCATTTATAATATTAGTATGGATTTTCTTCTCTGTAGTGACTTTAGTGAGCGCTCCTGTCTTTTACGTTGGTTGTATGCGAAGTTTTGATTAGTTTGACGTAACATTTTCTATGATAGAGCCTTAGTCAGTGGGGTAACTACAAAGTACTGTAACTTTATTAATTTCTTTCGTGAGGCCCCCAACCTGGGGCAACGCCATAACGTGTCGGGGTCCTGTGACCCGGGGGGCCTGTATCACAGATACGGCTGATACGGCGGCGGCTACGCCCCAGGCCTTAGCTTAATTGCTTTTGCTAGTTTTTTTCCTACTACTAATATTGGCTACAGGTTTGAACAAGGTCACCGGACACTAAAACATACTTACAGTAATTGCAGGTGTCAAGTTGATCAAATGTTGACCAGTCACACCTTATGTTTTGTGTACTAACTACGAGCTACCTTGGACTATAGGTGGTTTAGGCTGCCTGTCCACTTGAGTGGAGCGGAAAAAAGAACCAATCAGGCTACGTCTTTGTGATGCCCAAAAGAAGTGAATTTAAATCTGAGGAATATGATTGGTCCATTTCGACACATCATAAATAATTAAATATTGTACTAATATTAAGTTTAGTAAAGTATATTTATTACATTATATATTAACAATATCCTTACATTTCATTTGCTTATGAAATATTCGGAAATTAAAAAAAACATTGTCATACAAATTTTATATTTGGTTCAGCATGCAACAAATAGCTCGTTTTAATATAAAAAGAAAAATATGCATTTCGTCTATAGAGGCAAACTAGAACCCATTTCTCATGATGGTATGAATTTACAAGTAACACTTTAAAATTAAGACCGGTCCTCTGCCTAAAGCTTAGAACTAAAAGAAAGAGAGGGGTGGTTTCAACTGCTGTATGTCAATGATATCATCCAACGACGGACTTACCTGGGTCATTGTCAGATTTAGGTGCGTGTCTGTCCGGTGGACATATGAGAAATTAAGGATTCCAGGGCCTAATTTTCTGATTAAATGACTGTGAGAATAAAGAACGTTCCCTCTTCTATAATCTGATGTAATAGCAACATAACCTAGATTCATACAAGCTCTTAACTTTTGACCACCGAAGGGACGAATTTTGTTTTTTGAAATGACAATGACCCACCTCCGTAGACGCAATGTAAGATGTAAGCCTCAAAAATTTGTAACAACGACGTTGCGAGTACCATTTGCGAGTGTACAGGACTTATGTGTTTGATACTTTGTAATGCTCCAACGGCTTGATCAATTTTGATAAATTTGGGTATGAAGGTAGCTGTCACTGGATTAACATATAGGCTACTTTTTATCCCGAAAAAAAAATTGTTATCCTGTGGGATGAATGAGTAACACCGCGTGGCGTAGCTGGTAAAATATGTTAGTAACATTTTGAATTGTCATGAAATGCATTGATTAACGTCGATTTTCAGCATGATCACATGTACTTGAACGTGTTAAAATGTCACACCGAATTTTTGCCGTGCATTTCGTCAGTATTTTCATAATCTGACCTAAATCCTCGTGATGTTATCTAGGACGTTCCAATAGAATTGACCTGGTTGCTAAACTGTAATCAATTTTGCAGGTGACATCACACAAAAGGGCTATGAGAAAAAGCGGACCAGATTGCTCGCGCCGTACCAACAGCAACCGCCAGGTAAGACCCGCTACTGCCCCGCGATTCAATCATGACTAACATCGCCTTATACTAATGAAGTAATGGGGGTAATACGCGACTCAGAGTGCTTGGTGGCGATGAATAATTACCGCAAGATGTTATCGTAACGTCATTCACATGCTAGATGCTTAGACTTAAAACTGCTGTGTTGTCAGTCAGGACGCGCGTCTGCAGGGCAAGCGCACCTAATATACCGAAATGTACAAAAAAACAAATGTTATACTACTAACGCCATCTTATGATTATGACCACGCAATTATAGTTAGTTAACAAAAGATGGCGTTAGTAGTATAAAATCTGTACTTTTCCATATTTAGATACGGTAGATGCGCTTGGCCTTCCGGCGCACTTGCCCCTATGCAAAATGTATCATCACGGACGAACTAATTTAACTGTATCTGTATTTCCGATTAATACTCAAATTCAGACAAAGTACGACTGACCCTTCACAGTTGATTCCCAGTAAAAGGTAATTTAATATAACGTGGTCAAACGTTTTACTTCGGCGTGAATATTGATGGAAATTGTAAACTAATTGGCTGCCAAGAACGATATATTTACTCGTAAAACTGCATATCGAAACACATTAATCAATAAGAGTGATATTCTATATAATATATACATATCTGTGTTTCTATTATACCGAGACTAACCGTCGGGACAGATAGGCCGAGATAGCTATAGCTATGTGGTAATACAGATATTCTATTGAGTCTTGGATGCTCCTCGCGCCTTTTCAGTTCAACGTTAGCCTGTTGTCCAGCCAGTAATAGAAGTGATGCTTTGTATACCACAATGCGATGCGGTCGATCGAGAACGAATCGCTTTTCTCATCACATCCCCCGAGCATTCTGAGAGCGCGTATACTGGTCGACCGTACCTATTGGTCGGCTGTACGTCAAGGTCGCGACTAGTGTCGCTGGGGTCAAGTGTCAATTGGTCGCAAAGATGGACACTGGACAATCGCGAAACGATGACGCCTCGATTCCGCAACTAGGGTCAAACAGCGGGGGCAGTGAGAATCTGGACAGCCGACTTCGTATTTAGAGCGGGTGCAATGAACTTCGTCGTCCCCTCGGCGAGTTGAGACGGGAAAAATATTGGATGTCAGTATCGAAACTTCTGTCTAGACGTTTTTAGTTTACGTTTCGGTTAACAACACACATATTTACATGAATCTGCTCAAAAAGATGCAAAAATTCTTATTGTAAACAGAATTTCCAGCTTGATTCGGATTGAGGTTTCGCTACTGATATTTTTTTGAATGCGCGGTGCTCTGAATAATGTCGGAGCTGTTGAAAATATAGTTGGACTGTAACAATGAAAGCCATCAGCTGGACCAGTTGGGAGTTCCGTTCGCAGTTTGCGCCGGTTCGCTAGTTAAAATAATGGCCGACCTTCATGACAACAAAAACCTGATTTAGTAATCTAACTACCAATCCAGTGTCCATCGGAAGCGCCGTTTTGTTTTCTTTTATGTTTTTTTTTATATGTTTTACCTTTGTTTTGAGGCAGTACACAACTACCAGTGGTAACTAAGACCTGTATGAGAAATATTAGTTTACCATAGTAACTTACGAAGTTTCGAAAGGCAACTTTCGCAATAGAAGTGTATCAACAGTGTCTTTGGTGTTAACCACAACTTCCCATGAGAAGACTTTCAATAATATATTGCGAAAATTACCGTTCGATACAAGTACGTGTACTTCTTTTTTTTAATGGTTTAGTCGGTGACCACACGCACAATAACCACATTTCACGGCACTCCAATAAGAGCACATTAAATTATAGAGTAACCTATGCCCCAGTCTTTAGCCTCATTTTATTGAGGCAAAAGTTATGAGCAGGTCGGCATTATCTTACCAATTAGCGTAATTTTACCATTATAATAAATGCATACAGCCATACATCGTAACGCTTAGGGGTATTAATATTTTTGGACCAAGTTCGAATAGTAAAACTGAACGCGATATATAGTGAATGTGCATTAGTTCTGTTCAACCGGAACAACTTTGGTTGACTGTAAGTACTTATACCGGTTCGCGTAATTTTACCATAATAATAAATTATGCATAACATATACATACATCGCAACGCTCAGGGGTCAATATTTAACTAAATTTTTGGACTATATTCAAATAGACAAAATTAAAAGCTAAATGACAAATAGTGATGACTTTGCATGGTCCGTTGCAATAACTTTGCTCAACTGTACTTAAAACCGGTTAAGAGGCGGTACGTAGCGTTAATGGAATTAAACGAGACGTTAAAGTGAGATAGTACCTCGTAATTGATAGTGTTTTTATCTAGGGGAACACTATACTTTCGAGAATGTTATGTTTGATCTGAATCTTTCAGTGTAGAGCAATATCACTTGTAATCGTAAAAAAACAGACGATTCGCATTGCGAATGGTATGATCCGTCCTGTAGTATTGTTCGCTAATGGTACGCACGTGCGAACAAATTTATTCGATGTTCGTGTTCGCACCATGTTTTTATTCGTTCGTGCGTACAAACCTTTATTAGACTGTTTTTTGTTGGTTTTGTCACCGGTGCCCATTTCTTAATTAAATTTGACTAAATCCTGGAACATCAACGGCAGCTGTCGGCTATATATACCTATATCTATATACAATTTTAATTACCGAGCTAGCTAGTGGAGGCAAGACGGAAATTGAATTTGAGTCCCGACCGTCAAGGCAAGCTCGGGTGTTGGTGCCGGTAAACAGTGGCGCATTAACCTGTGGTTCTGGGTGACGTTCGGTGATTGTATTTGTCATGGTACACGTCACTTAGGGGCAACTGCACTAAATGTGTCACAATCGTAGAAACCGACCGGCGGTAACTAAACTTTGGTAGTTCTCTTTGTTTGGTAAAAACTATCTTATATATGAGTGTTTCTCAAAAAGTTGTCCACTTTCTTGAAAAGAAATTGTCCCTTCATGAAAAACGTTCACAAAAAAATTCCTGACGCAATTTTAATACAAAAAGTAAGTAATCTTATAGTTTAATACATTCATAAACTGGTTTAATATTTATTTTACAAGCTTTTATTTAACTTGCATTGTATGTTTAATGTATGTTTGTTCGGGTGAAATCTTGCAAGTTGCAACTCAATTTCGAAACAGATATCGTCAACCCATTTGAGCTGAAATTTTGCATACTTACTTAACTTTGATGACAATACAATAATATGGTACCATGGGGCTGATCTGATGATGGAGCCGGAAGGTGGCCATAGGAACTCTATAATAGAAAAAGCAATCCTACCGAGCTTGGGCTCTTTAGAATCGTCTCAGTGAGCATTTGATGGATATCCAAAGAAAAGTACAGTCGGCTATAATATAAAAGCTTGCCACTAAAATGTCATTTTTGACAGAAACTTATTTACTTTAGGGACTTAATATATCGAGTTAAATGGATTGTTTTGATGTAAGTATATAAAAGAAGATTGCCACGCAAAATTTCCTCACACAATTTCGTGACGTTTCCTTGACGTCAAGAAATCATGGACGTAGGTACAACTTTTTGAGAAACACTCATATTTAACCATCTTTGAATGTTCACATATAATATCTGTACAAAATTGATAAAACATGAAGCTGTAATAAAAAGTAAATTTCCAAATAATGTTACTCGATGACTATATACAATGTTAATTACCAAACTGGTCGAGGAAATGTGGAAATTCAATTTGTGTTCCGCCTGTGAGCTCGAATGTTAGTGCCGTTTACACACGATCATCGATCGACACGAGACACGTCTGGTAGTGCGTTAACTATAGTGCTGTACCCTTACCATGTGTTTACAGTGACAGTACTCGCTAGCGACCGCGTAAAGTGTAGTGTATGGAGAATTACGTTCTACAAAGTAACCGCTGTGGGCGCTGTACTATTCGCCATACAAATCATTTACGCTGTCGCTAGCGAGTACGGTCACGTTAACTCAGGGTAGGGTACTGGTTGGCGTCGGGTATAAGGCTGCCATCCGTCCGGGTTTCCCCGGATTTGTCCTAGTTTGGAGGCCGTCCGGGGGCCGTCCAGCGGGGTTTTCAGTTAGTGTCCGGGAAGACCCGGACACTTTTTATGTGAACGAAAAATAAAGCGATTGCTTTTTAATTATCTTATTTCGGACACGTCCGGGGGAAAAATGCGGTTTACGCCAAATGTCCGGGTTTTTTAAGTCTTTGTCCGGGTTCGGCGAATTTAGAGATGGCAGCCCTAGTCGGTTAGATTGGATTTCTCAGAGTACACGTTCACTAAACGTTGGCTAAACATGATTTTTATAAGGTTACACTTATACCAAAATTATGTTTAAATCAGCAGATATTCCACTGATTCGTACGAAGCGCTTCTACCCTTCTAAGTAAAACATTACATCGTTGACCTCGATTTCTTTGCGGTGAACTTTTATCTGAAATGTTTTTCTTGAATATAACTAAAATGCAAATGCATAAGTGTACCTACCTATGCTTCATCATTCTGACATTAAGTCAGGTCTAGGTCAAATGGTTACTGTTTAAGCGTGATGAAGATGCAGATATAACGACATACATTGCGGCATACATGAGAAGCTGTTATCAGTGCCCACTCTTTTGAGGAATCGCGTGCTTTCCACTGAAAAAAAAAAAGATTTGTTAACAGTAGCCCAAATGTTAGCTGCTAGTCAATAAATCGGAGGACTGACAAACTGAGGGCTACTAGTAACCAAAATAAGTTGTTTAAAAGCTTAATTCTGGTTACTACTAAGCATATATAATCTATCGTCAGCCCTTCTAGTCCAAACGCGGTTTTAAGTAGCGCAAGTAATATCACCGCTCCGTTTCGACCCAGTACAGTCGGAGAGAGACGGATGATTACTATACGCGGCCAATTATATTAGCCCGGTACTTGGTATTAAGGTCTATCCTTCCTTACCTTATGTTGACTTCACTCAAATATATTACAAACACATACACATAACTTTGCCATAGCGAGGGCCGACACAGAAGGGGCTTCATATTCCGACAGTTCAACTCTAATATCGACACCGTTGGTAAAAAAATATCATAATGAAAGCCAGAGAAATGCGTTTGACGCGTACTAAAACCCCGGGGTATGCTCAGCGTAAAGAGAAGTACCGACCAGCAACACATTAATGGCAGGAATCAAATGGTTCATCTAACTCCTATTAGATGTATCAACGGTCGCCTAACAGGCGTTGCACCGCCGCAGTTGAGCGGACGCGGCGAATACGAAGTGGAGTGCATCGGTCAGACGCTCGCTTGGTCACAAGCGGAGCGGATCGGATGTTGCCATTACGTAGAGATGTGCCGTTCTCGAGAACGTTTCCCGATCTGTATGGTGAAAGAACGTTCTCGAAAACATTTCGAGAACAGCACATTTATTTGCCCGCTCCCGCGAACCTGACGCGGATACGTAGGCGAGTTTTCCTCCCCAGCACGTGTAATATAGTCGGGCTAATGAAATATTACTTAAAGTTTTGGCGGGAAATTAAAAAAATTCTGCGGCGGGTCACACTTTGTATAGTAGGAATTATATTAATATTGGTTTTGATACTAGAAAATATTTTTGATTTTCTATGCACAAGAAAGGTACCTTAAGGAAATAAGTTAAATATAATTATGTTGACGTGCACTCATAGTAACCTCAAATAAGTAATTTCTACCACTAAGTATGTACAGTACAGTCAACGACAAACACATAAGTTTACACTTTAGTTTTACAGTACTTTAGTGTAGTGTAAGTAAGACCTAGCTTGATAATACCATAATCCATAGTATTAATCCATCACCAGAAAAAATACACAAGTACTATGCCAAATTTCAACTCAATCGGAATGTTAGATAAGAACTAGTTCATAAAGTATCAAAATTATTTATAGAGGACCCACCTACAATTGTTTAAATCATAGACAATTGGTGATACCACACGGAAATATCTGTCAACATTATTCGCGAATAATACTGCCTGTCACTCTCCTATTAATTACCGTGCGAGCAAGACAGGTGAAGCTAAGTCGCGCGAGAAGCGAAGTCGCTGCAAAATATGCTAGCCCCGATGGCGACCCTGACATACGAACAATGTATGCGCCATTGCGTTAACTGTGGTGGGGTTATGATTTGACATTTTTTTAATTCACATATCTGAAAATGACGAAATTGGAAAAACCAAGATACCGAATGCATACGCATACATTTTCTGACATTTTTATAATAACTTTCAAATGTCATTATTCATTCACACGCCAAAATTAAAAGCTTTTAAAATTGTCAAAGCTTGAAGATTTCTAAAACGAATCTATAACGAAAGGAACTGATTGACAATGATACGAAACACAATCAATGTTGATCCTATTTTTATCCACATTCGTTTTGTATATAGATACAAAGGGACCTTGCTCCTCTGCTCCGGTTTAAGAGGTCATGTGTTCCAGTCCCACTTGGAATGCAGTGGACCGCATAAAATGTAAGCTTCTTATTTATCCTTTGTATATACAAAATAATTGAAAACGTTTTATTATGTAGGTTTTCACCTGTCAACCGAGCGAGCAGAAAGGTCTTCACACACGCCGTTACAACAATATATGATATGAATATGCGTGTAATAAAATCGCCTCCCCGTTCCGTTCGTGACCATAATCGCTCCTATCATTTATCTTACTCTGTACGCGTAAGATTTCAACATAATATTACGCACTATGTTTTCCCATTAGTAGGGTTCACACCGACCGCATGGTACACGTGTGCACTGTCGACTAGTCTCCATTACGTCCATGTCATCACCTGGGCGTATATTTTTTCTAATTTGTCGATAAAACTTAATAAGATATGGGCATATCTTAAATATGTCTTGTTTGGCACATTTTTATATATTTAAATAATTCTCAGGGTACGTTAGTTTTTAAAAGACTTAAAAAATGAGGATCTTGTACCGACCCATCACTTTAAAAGTTTAAATCAACGTCACGGCTGACGGCTTATATTGAAAAAATGCCGGCTGTTGACTGATTTTTAGCGCTGTCTTTCATTTCCTAGTTTGTGATTATAAACAGGCATTTAATTAATATTCATACTCACTCACATCGTAAATATTTAATTAGCTACCACTTTATTAACAAGCCGCGAATCACAATTATTAATCAAATAAATATTTTTATAGCGATTTCCAAGTACTAGTCGTTTATGGCGTTAATGTGAATGTTTTATTTGTGATTTCGTTACGGAATTAACGACCTTCATGATATGTATGTGGTATATATGTGAAGTTGTTGTTGTTGTTTATATTTCAACGAATTCATATGGCAACAAATGTCTCAGGTCATCATATGACTATGTAAAACATGTATAAAAATCTGCTGGGTCTCCACCTTTTTTGCTTTTCTTTTACTGAAGCTATAATACAGCCATAAAATTATTTAACAACTTCAATCGTCCCTATCCCTTCAAGTAATAAAAAGAAATGATGCATTCTTGGATAACGTCAAACTATTACACGTTTCTTCGCCGCAAATGGTTGAAAAACCAGACTACTCAAACTACTTAACTTTTTTCAGATAAATATAAAGTACATGTTAAATTATGCCTTGAAAAAAAGTACGTCAAAATACGTGCAAGTCCCAAGCAAATCCGCGTCACCGTTTGGTCGGCGCAGACCCGCCTAATTGTATCGTTATCTCGTTTGCGTGAGATGCGCTGCCTTTTTTTACTGCAGTGAAATTTAACTGGCATCGTAAAATATAATTATTAGTAAACATAAATACTGAAGTGCTAGTTCTAGTTTATAGCAGGTCTGATCTAGCCAGCTGACTTGCAAATAAACAATAACTCTCTTTCTGACGCACTCGAGTAAAAATCTGTCACTGTAAAATGTCTGTCAATCTATCCGTCTCCATCGTTTAAATTAAATAGATGAAATTTAAAATAACTCATGTCGATCCAAGTGGACTTTTAGAATGGTGACCAGGCCTTTTATCCGATATAATCAAATAAAAGACAAAAAATTAACATATTTATGATTAAAAAAACAATTTGAAACCTTCCTTATTCTAAAAGAGCGTAAACAACAAGCAAATGAAGGGATTTTTACAAAAATGACTAGACTGGTACCTACCTACTGTCAATAGAAATGTTTCGTTATAAGTGTTAACCAGTCTCTAGGCAGTTATGTTGTTTTTGTAAACAGCCCCTCAATCGATCACTGCGCAGTGAATCAGTCGGACTATTACTAAGAAGGATTTAGTGTAGAAATTATACTACTGGTCTTTTTGTAGGCTGCGACTGTAATTTTTCCACTGAGTTACTTCATTTGAGTGCTAATTCTTAGACGATGCTGCATTTGCCTTTTTATTTTATATTTGCAAAACGAAAATGAAATTAGTTGAAATTTAAATAAATATAAAAATGTCGGACGAGTGAACTTCAGCGTGTTATGTAACGCCGAAATTTCATTTCGATATGACACTTAAAAGTAGTCGCGGAAAAAATCAAAAGTAGGTATCGACTTTTAAAGATTTTATTGCATTGTTTGTTACTGTCCTAAATACATACTTAGTTACAAGTGAACCTAATAAAAGCTTGCTAAATAACGAGGTAAATCATGTGACTTAATCTTAAGTTACTTTATCTCTAGAAACTTATTCCCTGCAAACGAAGTCGCAGTCCCTCTGGCATTCGATATCGCCATTTGCTCATTACCGTCCCGCAGCAAATTCTGCCGAAATATGGAGGTGAACATAAAATTATAATAACCTCTCGTTAAATTCGTTTACAGATAATTGGATATTCACGCTTCGGGCTTATCTATTTGCACCTTCCTTTGTTTCCGAAAATATATCTGACATGCGCTGTCATCTATGACCGCATACACGTTAAAAGCAAACTTTATACCTAGTAAAGTCTAGTTTACAATTTCAATCCGTTATTTGGAATCGATGCAAAGTTAGCCCGGGGGTACATCGTTGCAATTTGGCTGACGCTGTCCAGGATTTCAATGCAGGCTTCAAAGGCTAATTTAATGGTGTTTAATAACATTTCGGAGTGATTTCAACTCCATAAACGTCGAAACTGTGGCCTCGAGGTATTTCGGACTACGTAAATCTCACAGTTATGCGAGTCTAGTTTATTATCGGCTTAAGTAATGGCGTGATAGTTTTCAGACTTTTAAAACACTTGTCCGCTTATGTATATAATAAATAAATAAAATAAAAATAGCCTTTATTCTACCACAATACAATACATGCATTTGATTAAGTATAATTATTTAATTTTTAACATAGGTAAATTTGATTATTATATTTATAAAATTCATTCATGCTTTACATTATAAAAAAAATCAAGTATTCTTATTCTAACTTGTGTAAGTCGCCTCTAGCGTAGGCCTCCCCCAGCTTATTCCAGGTATCTCTGACTTTAGCTCGCTTTCTCCAGTCTAATCCGCATCTTTCTTTAAATACATCTTCCCATCGTTTTTTCGGTCTTCCTCTTTTCTTTGTCCTTCTCTTGGTTGCCACTCTGTAATTATGTTAGTCCATCTCTCGTTGTCACTTTATAGAGTTTATGTATATACAGTTTCATAATTTGGACGTTATATGAGTTGGTAATGATATTTTAATTTAACTAAGGAATATTGTTTGACTTGTGTCAGAGATATGCTAGACATACAGTACATTGCTGCCAAATATAGTAGATTTTTTGGTGCAGTATTATTTCATTTTAGAATGATTTAGTTTATCGCGCTATTGTAGACATCCTTATGACTCAAAAGTGACAGTTATTGAAGACTCATTACGTTAAGCGTACAAAGGTGATACAATGGTAATGCGTCATTGCAAGCTGCGAATTGTTCCTGTGATTGGCGAAATGATAAACAAGGCCAATATGATTGGAGAATTTGTGCCGTTGCACATCGTATCGCTGCTACACTGTTGGAACGACTAAGTTGGCAAACTAGTACAGTCGCGGAATTAAAAGATTCGTCACTTTTGGAGCTTAACCCCTCGTAAGGTAAACGTCCCTGTGCTGGACACGCTAATGCCCAATAGTTGACACCATGCTGTCACCTCGATTGCTAATGACGTAACATTCAAGATGGCAACTATTGGGACAGTGTCGAGCACAGGGACGTTTACCTTAAGTGGTGTCAAACATTTGCTGATTAAATTGAAATTAACTGATATTAGGTAGGGTAAGGTTCAAATGTCCCGCACGGATCCGTGTCTAAGCATACGAGGGGTTAACACCTTGACATAAATTCGAGAAGGGACGTACCTTTTCATTTCCCTACTATACCATATATAATAAAAAGTCAACTATCTCTTATAATTAGCAACACTTCTATGAACTAAAGTTGTTTTGTGATGTCAATATAAATTTAGAATCACCAATAAATACAGTTTTTAAACACCAACCAATAAATTTTCCTATTTCCGTAAACCAAATATTTCTCTTGTGATTCGTAAATCAGTATTTCGATTATCAATACCTATTGAAACGCATGCAACTAAGTAGTCATGCCTCATGCATAGCGCTGCCATCTCTAAATTCGCCGAATCCGGACAAAGAATTCAAAAAAACGCGGACATTTGGTGTAAATCGCATTTTTTCCCCGGATGTGTCCAAACTAATATTAGTAAAAAAGTGTTAGGTACGCTAAATGAAGCTAGCGTCTTGATTGTCCGGGTTTTTGTCCCGGACATTTTTCGATATCCTCTCCGGACGGCGTCCAAACAAGGACAAATCCGGCGATACCCGGACGGATGGCGGCTCTACTCATGCATCCTCCTTCAGTGATCTAATCGTTGGATGAAGCACAAAGGTACGGCTTTTGACAGACCCCGTATTATTCGTCCGCCTTCACCCAAGAATCCACAATCATACTTGTACCAGCAATCTCAAATCTGTATTCATCTCTGTAGTACTAATCAAAGCGTACTCCGCCCGAGCGCGACCGTTTTTGCATTTGACGCATCGCCGTTTTTAGTCCAATTAATGAAATGTACACATTATTGTACATGTCTAATTACCCGTTATTCGGCCGCTTTGTCGAGGGATTAGTCTGTGTTACGTATCTTTTTATGGATTTCATAGTAAGATACTTAACGAAATACAGACGCTTCGCTCGCTCGTTTTGCAATATTATATTCATGGTAAAGTGTGCCCAAAGTGCCTTTGAGTATAAAATAAATGAATTCATATTAAGCTCTTTTAAGCACTCAAATAACCTATTGCACTTTTCTCATCTCTTGTTATTCAATAACGCGTGCACAGTCTATTCCATTTCAATCATACATATTGTATTATAATATAATAAAATAATAAATAACGCCCCTGGTAACTCTAGCGAATCCGCGGGTATGGACAATTTATTTTAAATAAAACCTTGTTTTAGTCAGACCACGAACCAATTTAACATTCCCATCAGGTACACGTGTTTGAAAAATGTTCAGTGAATTTGTGGAGCGCGTGCAAATTTTCTGGCTAAATATAAGTTGCCACTTTGCCAATTGAAGGCATAGAATTGTAAATACGTACTTTAATGAGCGTCGTAAAGATATCCGCTTCTTTTTAGCACTTCTAGGATATTAACTAAACACACATTAAAAGAAGTATCGTCTGCAATTTTTGACAAGTGTGAAAGCCAGGGTTTCAGGAAGGGAATATATTTAATAAAACACTTAAACGGGTTTAGTGTGGACCACGACCGGCTCGATGCCGTTTGACGTCTGTCATAGTAATGGCGGCAGCGGGCAGGTGGCGGGGACACTTTATTATATAAAGATGTCTATACACTACCTACATAAGGTACGTGGTTATATCTGACTGTATTTCCCTACTAGGTATATTAGGAATTGTATTATGTCACTCGCGTACTTATCTGAAAGTGACGGGTGCTTTGACATATATCTACCGGGTGATAATCGAAACACGCAGTTCTTCAGCATCTGCTGTGCCATAGATTTTTTTAATATTACAGAACATCTTACACAGATCGATCTAGCCCCAAAATAAGAAAACCTTGTGCGGGTTCTATTGGATTTTCTTTTGTGCTGCCATCTTTTCTTTCAACTCGTTACCTTTCGCCGTCCACTGCTTAAAATCCAGACGATTTGCAATGTGAAGAAGACATTCCATTGTATTGATTCGGGCGTGTAATGATGACAACCTATATTCATACATAGCAATATCAACAGGTTCTGTTAGTACTTTATCTAAGAGGTTCATCTCTGTGGGTTTAGCTAAGCATAAACTGCAGGTTGCATTTGATCTGGCCTTTAAAAGGTAAGTGCAAACTTTGCCGTCTAACATCGTCATCTTCAGCTCATGTTTCACTGTGTCATAAAAACACTGGAATCGTCTTGCTCACTGTCACTAATTTTTTGCTTGTATCTGCTCTGGTTCGAAGCACCATCAAATCCCCATTTAGAAACAGGTATCATCTGCTTATCTTCTACATCCTCGGGTATCCCTACCTCGGGGTACCCATAACACAAGCCTTCTTGAGCTTAATTTGGGACTAGATCGCCATGTGTGAGGTTGTCCGATATGTATTATTTATTATTATTATATTATTTCCCTTAAAATATTTGTTTAAATTATTTATAGTTAACTATATACCCACAATACGTTTTAAGTCTGATATGACGCCTAAAACACATTTTTTATAAAAAAATCAGTTTTCGATTTAAAAAAAAAAGTGCACCTGTCCGGGAAATTGTGAATACGACAAAAAATCATAAATAATTGATACTAAATTCATGCGGGAGGATATTACGGTTTTCGTTGTACTTTTAGAGATATTTAGTTTTTTCATGTTTGCTCCATACAAAATTTTCGTTAAAAAATTATTACTCCTCGGTTTATTGGCCAAATTTACCCATACTCATTATTTTACCTAAAATTCATGACTAGATTGAATTTCAATCAAAAAAACATACACTTGGAAAAATAAGTCCCTTTTTCTATGGAGAGCCTATTTTCGTCCCACAGTGCGCCGCGCCGGCTCAATAGGCAGCTGCGCCAACCGCGTCGTCAAAATTAGATTATATTTATTTATTTCATGATACCTAATCATCATGAAATATTTATTTGACGACGCGGTTGGCTTGGTTTGTAGAGACCTGCCTACTGAGCCGGCGGTCCCGGGTTCGAATCCCGGCCAGGGCAAATATTTGTGTGATGAACTCGAATATTTGTGTTTGGGCCATGGTTGTTCTATGTTTTTAAGTATATATTTATCTATATAAGTATGTATATCGTCGTCTAGTACCCATAACTCAAGCCTTCTTGAGCTTAATTTGGGTCTAGATCGATTTGTGCGAGGTTGTCAGATATTTATTATTTATTTAAATAAATAAATTTAAATCTTAATTGTCAGTATAAATTGCGCTAAGACAATTTACATCCATTATACTATAATTGTCATAAAAATAAAAATGAGTAATATATCTCATAGTAAAAAACAAAACAATTGATTGCAAAAACAGATATTTACATGCCATAATTCAGTAAAAGTGATATATTATAATATAAAATATCCAACAAACACCGCATTTAAACAAAAACTTATGACATTGCAAACCAATATATTTCGAGTTGCTTATATTATTTTCCGACTCTTTTATTTACTAGTAAACGTCCAAGTCGCAATGGATAGAAGATTGACTTGATTGCAAGATTGATGTTGAATGCAATTCATTGTTGCACATTGGACAATCGTCTTGTGTTTTTAGCTTTGATTGTCACTCCACTCAAGGTTGGCATATCATTTCTTTGATATGGTTGAGTGGATGCTCAAACAATTTATCACTTGTGACACCTCTTCTTTCAATTCGCGCTTGCAACCAGCTCGTTACGTAGTTCCACGTAAAATGTACGTTGCACTCTCGATAAAAACGTTGTTTACGCTTGTGCTACCTGAATCTAGTGTCCGACCGAATTTTCGATTTTGTTTTCGGCAATATTCGGCCAATAATCATGCTTATTTGGCCATATCAACTGAATCTTCGGCCAAGCCGAAAAACAAAGGTCCATGTAGTCGCACTTCATTCAGCCTACTTCTTGCCGGAGCTTGCCATTTTTTTATTAAATCCTATACTTAATAGCTGTTTTTGTCCCTAGTTTAAAAATATTGGGCAAGTGTGAGTTCGACTTGCGCATGAAGGGTACCGTACTATAATCTATAACAAGTTTGTTGTATGTGAGCCCCCCTTAAATATTTATTTTATTTTATTTTTAATATTTGTTGTTATAGCGGCAATAAAAATACATCATCTGTGAAAATTTCAACTGTCTAGCGATCACCGTTCTTGAGATACAGCCTTGTGACAGACGGACGGACGGACGTACACTGAAGTCTCAGTAATAGGGTCCCGTTTTTACCCTTTGGGTACGGAACCCTAAAAAGAAACAAAGAAGATTTCAGTGTACAGACAAAATACATCACCTTTTTTTAGTGCATTAAATCATTCAGTTTTCGGCCGAAAATGTCACTAAAGCCTAAGCTTCGGTTTGTATTTCGATTCGGCTGAAAATCCATTTTCAGTCGGGCACTACCTGAAGCGTCCCTTTGCTTTGATTTATGGGCAACGTTGTGTAGCGCTTTATTTAAAGTGAGCTACGGCTTAAGAGGATTTACCACTGCTCATTTTTCTATACAAATCGAAGTTACGTTCTCGTCTGTATCCTCCCTCCAAACCATAAACAATATCAGTATGATTTTTTCTTGAGAAATTTCATGTACGTTCTGTAAGTTTAAAGATACAATGAAAAAGTGTTGTCTTTTTTATTTATATTTCAGATTTTTTATTTTCTGGTAGCGTCCCCTAAAACTGAAATAAAAAATATATATATCAGCGATGTTTTTTCGTGTCCTACATGTGTCCTAGAACAAAATGAGGGGAAGGGGGTTAAAAATTAAGCAATTTAAGTACTCTTTGATATTTACGTCGAGGGATGCGGCCCGATATCGCCGACCAACAAGCAATAATAATAAGTAAATACGCAATCTGTATTAAGCCTGCTGGCGCTGACATGCTCATCATAATCATAAAAGCTTTTTTTCTTTTAATTAAGGTAAAAGATTAAAAAACTCAATAGAGAACTTGAATAGATTCATTGAATCCAAATAGTTTGGTGTAAATTGTTGGAGTTATCAGATCTGCATCAGTATGATATTCAAAGTTATTCAATGCAGTCCCAGAGTCGAGCTAACTTCTCGAGCGGCCATGGGCTTATGAAAAGGCATAGTTAGTAATAAGTTTGAATAGTTTGTGCATACTAGTTAGTACGCTTGTGCTGTTGGTACTTGGAAATTTTAATTTACACTTGAGTTGAATACGATGATGACTGTGCTTGCTATATTTTTGAGCGAGCGAGCGAAGCGAGAAAGGTTACTGTTTCAACTTGGCCTAAAATTCTTTCGTATGTCCGAATTCCGGATGTCAGTATGTTCGGATATCCATTTGTCCAAATTACCGGCTGTACTCGTCTACAGTCAACCCACGACGTAAAAAGAGGGGTGTTATAAGTTTAACATGTGTATCTGTGTATATGTGTATCTGTGTGTCTGTCTGTGGCATCTTAGCTCGAAACGAAATGACCAAATTGAGTGTGTTTTTTTTTTGTGCTATGTTTGGTGGAATTAGGACCAGTTCTTTCCAAGATTCTTTCAGCATTAATTGGTACAAGTGACAAGATCTCAGCCAATATTGAAGCTAATAAATGCAAATTTTGTATGTTCGGTTTTAGTAGCATTTTTATATCACTCATTGAATGAGGGTCTCATGATGACTAGCTGCTTGTGTCGGGGGTGTTTTAAATTTTTAATTTAGGTTATTCTACTTCTGTATAAGGCAGTCCGTAATGCAAGCTATCGAGACATAAAGTTTACACAGAGCTAAACTGACTAGCTTTCTAACAGTAAATACCATACTGTCGTGTCCTTAAAACCACTGTTTTACAGCCTAGCCTTACGACCACCCGTTACCTCACGCTTTCGACACCACTTACACAATATTTCGTTTCAACGTGTCCTATGTTTTTCATCAATCGTATTGAAAATATTCTATATGACAATTGCAATTTTATGAGCTAACGGGCGTTAACCCCAATTTGGTCCAGACGGATGAAAATGAATAAATACATTAAAGACTGATGGACTGAACTGACTGAATCCGCGTGTAAAACTGCGTTTCCACTAGAGATGTCTAGAGATGTGTTTTTGTTAACCAATAGAATCAGCAGCGCTGAGCGAGGATGAGTAAATGAAGTTATTCCATTGGTTAACAGAAACAGATCCCTCTACACATTTCTGGTGGAAACGCAGCTTTAAACAGATCTCTAAGTTTATAAACCCTGGTTTTACGGCTCTTGAGTCGAACAACCGGACGTTGGCACAGGACGAGCCGGTTTATTCGACTCGAATACTCCGCACAGATTGAGCTATTAAGGACAAATGAACCACTGAATTAAGGCGCGCATCGAGCACATGACACGATAGTTGAATGCATTTATAAACACATGCCGTTGATAATATTTTTATTTATTTATTAGGAACTGTATATCTACCAGTGGTAGATTTGACTGTGGGATCACTTTAGAGTATCTCTATTTTAGTAATCGCTATTTTGTGTTTCAAATTATTTTTGTATTTTTAATTTTTTACACTGTCGCCACCGAGAACGGTTACGTTAACTCATGGTAAGGGTACTGACGTACTCAGGGGCTCACTAGGATCGAACAATTCGGTAACCCTTTTAAAATAACAGTATAAAGAATAAGCCTGTTATTTTCCACCCTAACTGCCCATATGCAAAACATCATGTCGTATCAATGGGTCAACTCTTTTGTCAGCAGCTGCCGTCGTTTCGGCGTCAGGTGTCGGTGCAGGTGTCATGTGTATAGAAAGTGAACGGTCTATGTACTGTATAAGTCCTAATGTTTTGATTAAATCCGTTATTTTTTTAAATTTTAAGAAAACTTTCGTGAGACATGTTTAATTATTGATTACGCGGTTTACGTGAAATTGTCAGGAACGGCTTTACGGCCGAGTGACGCAAAAGAGCCATTTGAAAATCTGTAACTTTATAACTATTGTATTAGTAATCAGTTAATACACAAACCTGAGAATTGCGGCTTATTTAGCCAATCTATTTAATACATCTACGAGCAATTAGGTCATGCAATATTCGCTTGTGAAATACAAAAATTTCTATGGGAAATGAGTAAGCGATTTGACTTAATCACTTTACATACGGGAAGTGTGCGCGTTCAAATCTTATCTACGTATTTTGATATACGTGTGAGATTTTTCGTAACCACAGATAAAAGACACTAGCGTAACCAACCTTAACCAATAAAGTAGTGCATCTAGAATAGCCATCTATAGAAATCGGGGACTCGATGATTCCCGAATTTCCACTAAAATTACGTGTTTTTTTTTAAATATTGGCGTTTTTATATGTTGAAAAGATGTATACTTATTTGAATTTTGCTTAAAATTTTCAAAGCGATCTAAGTTTCCCGATGCGGTTTCTTTATACGCTTTCATTGTGTTTTTAGACATGTTTTAGTAACCAAATGAGTATACTTTTTAAACTTTGTAATGATCGACTCACATTGGCGAAACTGCTAACAAATTGCACTTAGATTGGAGTCATTGGTGCATATGTAAGTACACGTCGCCATAAATAGGTTACCGCGGGGCAGCGTAGGCAAAGTTTGGCTTCGTTGCTTCCGGAGCCTCTGAATGATATCCGCTCTAGTCTAATGTATGTACCGTAAGGTTGGATTATTTTAGCCCTGGGGGGGTATCATTGCCCACCCATTGAAACCAACTTTATTTAATAAGTAAATTCTGTGAAACTGCATATAATGACGAATCCATTCTTGAGTGATCGCTGGAACTGTTTTCTGAATTATTTAAATGGATTGGAATATTGCCCCCAGGGCTAAAGTAACCCGACCTTACGGTAACTAAAGTTCTAGGGCAGAGTTTTTCAAACATTTTGGTGTTACGGCCCAAAATGACCAATAAAATTCTTTCGTGACTCCCTAAAACCTAGTTTGTAAGATTAAACTTGCAAATGTACATGCTTGACAAAATCTGCATTCCTTGTAGTCACGAGACTTTCTCGATGCTGATCCTCGCGATCCCCCTGGGGGTCGCGACCCCACAGTTTGAAAAACACTGTTCTAGGGAATAGCTTTTTGCTAATTCTGAATGATTTTCACACGATGGCTTGCAGATTATTTTAACTGTATTTTCCAAATAAAAGCTTATATATAGATTCATTGATATAAGTAGATTTTAATAGACAACCACACGGACGTTTAATAGGGATGACGGCTGATGTTAAATTCTACAAGATACTGTAGTTTTATAAATAAAATTAGCTTAATATGTCATGAACAAAAGAAAAAAAAAATTTAATATGTGACAGACTGTACGTAATGAATGATTCCTTTTTTATCCAAAAGAAAATATAAAAATTATTTTCAGAATCCTCATGATTTAACAAAACAATAATTCTATGACAAGCATGAACTTAAACGCACCTTTTGACGGTGAAAATGGAAGATTACTTATTGTCTCCATACAAATATGAGTACCACGTAATAATGACGTCACGATCTGGCCATTTGTATGGAGTGTTATTAGCGCTTCGTAGGAATGTTGAACTATGATCTTCATTTCTGACTTTTAGAGCTGTCTAAGTGTAGTTAGTCCCATATAGATATTTGATCCCAATAAGAAATAACATCGAATGGCATCCTAAAAAAAAAATCGTCACGCCTATTCACACCGGGAGGTTTATTTCTGTTCCTATCCAACAATACTCGTCGCCGCTCAGTCTTGGGGTGCGGTACTACTATAATAACCGTTTTAATATTTACTGATGCTCCAATTACACGCTGTATACGCGTCCATTTTGTTTTCCGCTATTGATGTTAGCCAGAACGGTAAAATCAATATGACCTTATCACTTGGTGCTCTTTGATGCGCATATCGGAACAGATGTTAGTGTGCCGAAAGGGTTTTAGGGACGAGTGATAACGGCTCACCTCGGTTTATCAGCGGTGGATGTCAATGAACTCGATAACACCTGGGGTGCTGTTTCGTGTTCGTTAGCTCTTATACGGGTTTAGAGGCCTTATTGTTTTTATAAATGGTTTTTTTTTTATTATGATAAATATATTGATAATTTTAACCAACTTATTGAAGTGATTAATACTTTTCCCTGAGTTCTAGTAACAGCTATTTTATGCTTTCATTGCGTACAGTCGAAAATAAGTGAAAAAAAAACAGTTTTCGGCGTGAATTTCGTCAATTTCGAGTAGTTTTTGAATCAAAAATTATCAATGAAATCAAACTGTAGGTTTTAAATATATACTGATGAAATGATAATATGTTAAGAAACATGTTTGATCATAGAGAGAAATGTCTAAAACAATCAGCATTTTTGAACGGATAAGGAGCTTTAAAAATGAATTTATTTTATTGGACGAGACCTACTACCAGGGCAGTGGAATAGTAGCCACTCATAGTGTTCGTAAATGCGAGCAAAATTCATTGAATTGCTAGGGCCGTCACTGGTCGTCATACTTCATTTCAATCGATTGTGCTTGCAATTAACGACCCGATCCCTGATGATAAATAAAAGTTAAATATTGCGAATGCATGGAGGAAATCCTGTTGACCAGCTCGTATAATGCGAGCAAAATTCATTGGAGGGCTAGGGTCGTCACGTACGTTAACGTCATTTCAATCGATTTTGCTCGCATTTTACGATCCCTACTGACATCAATCAATTTACAGTATTAGGTAGTTTCATTTGGTATAATAACATTATATGAAAAATAAGTACCTACCAAGACACACGAGCTCTTTGCATTTTTTTTATCCCTGTCCACTCCCTGACGCAAACAGTCTTTCCAAAAACTTTCGATTTGCTAATAGGCATATCTTGTATTACTCAACATATCTATAATACAGTGAACACTCAAACTCCGATGGTATAACTAAGGCTTATTATTTATAACAAATCAGATTAAAACCCCGATCACGTAACGCTATTATACTTTACCATTCATGGATTAACGCGCAAGCTGTGCAGTCATTGTCGATAACGTGTGTACGGGCCAAAAGCCAAAAAATGCTGGTCCATTCTTAAGCCGCATACGGAAATCGAAGCGTGCGCTGATCAAATATAAATACATGCCGTTACCATCCCGTCTAGCACAAATATGCTTCGCGAATCTTGTCGCGCGACATAGCGCTACCCGTCACCCTCTCACATTACTGCACAGAAAGTGACAGGCTATTATCTCGCGCGAGAAATAGTCGCTTGTGACAGTTGTGCTAGAGGTGCATTACCACTCTTCTCGCTATTCTGTCATACAATATTTGAACGAGCAGGACGTCGCATGTGAAGTTCGATTTTTGAACATCGGAGTAACCTAGTGTGTGGCCAGCCTGAATTTTGAACACCGGAGTAACCTAGTGTGTGGCCAACCCGTCTAGCATAACTATGGTTCGCGACTCATGTCGCGCGACATCATCACCCGTCACTCTCTCACGATACTGTACAGAAAGGGATAAGTGAGTCGCGTCTCAAAGTTCATCTCCACTCATCATCATATCGTATGGCTTCTTCTTCTACTGCTGCTTGAATCCGTATCAGTAGACACGTATCAATCCTTCGTAATCATAATCTTGCCCTTGGCGTTTTTAGTCGTACCTCTATTTCAATACCTACTTACATCTTTGAGAATTTACCCCTATAGATACGTTAAACGTAAACTCTCCAAACATATTTAGTCGCCAATTTTAGCGAGGATGCGAGGTAATCACGGGCAGCAGACCAACAAAATATTTATGCGAACACTCACACAGACAAAGTCTGCTGTTGCGATAAACGCACACGCACACTACAAAAAAGAATGTAACGCCTTATGACCAAGTTGCCCAATGTAGTTTGGCAGAAGGGTTCGCCTGTATTTGGCATCTCCAAAGGCTAAATCCTCGAAGAGCTACAATAATATCAGAGACGAACTTGGTGCTGTTTAACGCAGATTTTCAGAGTGATACTCCAGGTCATCGATCTATTACTTATTCCATAAATATTGGGATCAGAGGGACATTTTTTTTTTGATTTTTGATTTGACTTATGGAGATTTATTGTTCCTAATTATGTCTGTTGTAGCGTTTATCAATCAATGGACACTCACGGGTTTGAACTGGCACTGTTAGAAATTCTCGAACAATTCCGGTTTGAGATTTGCGGTTCGAAATTCTCGATTGACAGATTCTAGGGATTGCCAATTACAGCCCCAGAATTTCACAACTACACAATAGTTCTGCATTCCCGACGTATGCCTCAACATACGAGTATCGTTATTGCAATTAATTGATGGTTTTCTGGCTACGGGGAATACTAGTCTAGTCTAGTTACACTTCAACACGTCTACATGCCCGATGCTCTGCGAAAAAAGTAGATAAAAGTATATAAGCTTATATTTTAAGACATGTTGTGAATATGTTTGGATATTTGGATATGATACCTAACGGGGGATACTCAAGAACCGGACTCCGCCTTTCGCCTTTCAAAATGGCGCGCGTTCTAGTCGTGTAACGAGCAGCATACACCCGTGGGTTGTGTCGCCTCGGCCCAAGAACAATTGGCGTCGCATTATCACTTATCCTAGCACAACCAATAGGTGATGATGATGTCCTCTTTGACGTATTCGTCAACGTCGGCACCCTGTCAACTGTTTCTGGCGAGTGCACG
Organism: Apotomis turbidana; assembly: GCA_905147355.2. NCBI lineage: Eukaryota > Metazoa > Arthropoda > Insecta > Lepidoptera > Tortricidae > Apotomis > Apotomis turbidana. The sequence continues at coordinate 6,509,983 of LR990280.1, forward strand.
CACGTGGCTCGTGAATCCCAGCTTGTTCACGAACACACGATCACAAGTGGGACAGTATAGGTAATACAGTTCTCAAACTACTTCTGAGTAAATCCTTCTGTCGCTTCATTTTGTCGGTGGATTTAGACTAAATGGACAAAGAGCTATTGTAGAGCATCCATTACATGAAGATAATTTGGAAGAATGAGGATAGATTGAGCAATTCGCTGGTTTGATCTAAGCCCACCGTGTGATGATGCTCAAATTCCGGTAGCGCGCGCGAAGCCACTGATAAATGCTTAAAAAGCTGGTAGTGACAATGGCCGAGTGTCCAGAATAACGCTTGCCGCATTGTTTGTGCGGTACACTACAAATATTGTAGCACAACAATACTCGTAACATTGTATGGTATCGTATTGTTTGATCACTTCACGCTCGCACCTTTTAAAACGGTTGTCTGATTCATACAGAAAAGATACGGTCGTTAGGTTTTTAGGTTAATTTTAATTTAATGTGAATGAAAAATTATCCTATTGATTTATCAATTTTTTGAGCTATTTTTAGATCTATTTGCCTTCTGGACTAGTGACGTGTTCGAAGAGATCATGTGATTATGCTTTATAATGTCTAAAGTGCTGTCATATTATAATACCCGGCGTACTCATTTGTTTCTATAATGGTACCTTTTTATTACAAGGAATAATCCTCATAATTGTGCGTGCATATTGTGTTTATAGTTATTTTTCAGGTTTACACAAATTGCAATCCATATAGCAATGCACTATAATATAATTCTGTCGCCACTATCTACGCATTGGTCCAGTATGATTTAGTTAGTTCCAATTTCCGCCACATGTGCCTTATTTCAAACAGGAATATATTTGCTCTGCAGTGGTATTCAGTTTGGTGCCCATAATATTTTTTTTTTTATATATATATCTGATGATTTAACTCTCATATCATCACTGTTGGTTCTTGGTCCAATTTGGAGCATGGTCCTTTGAGCCCTCATTTATCTTTTTCTTTGTGTAAAGTAAACCTGTATTTTACAGTCCGACCATAAAGAGTAGACATTAAAAAGTGGCAATACTGTAGGGTCGTCCCTTTGTGATCAATCTAAGAAAACGGGGACGAACACTACAGTATTGCCACTTTTTAAGTTCTACTCTTTTTGGTCGGACTGTACGAGTTTTAATATCGGTACCAAAAAGCACTTGGCCGTTGTATATTTTTGAGTAGTATATATAAATTTTATTCGGCATTGATGATACATTTTTCGCGCTCTATTTGACACGTTGTGAATAATTTGTTTAATGGTCGTAATGATTGACGGCCCGCCTTCGTTCGGAAATACTTACCTTGTATGTTAACATTATTAATTTCCATTCAGCATCGAAATAACCGGGCTGGCATAATAATTAATTTACCATTTTTAGCGGTCACAATGAAAACGATGCAGCCATGTAGGTAAATACTGCTGAATATTTTGTATAAAAGTTGGACTCTACAATGTTTATCAACCGAATATTGCTTTAGAAATGTATTACGGTTTGTTTCAGTTCGGAGTTTAACTAAACGTTAGGCAAACTGAGATCTAAGCCAATTATATTATTAACTGGGGAACAGAACTTAGGACATGGGCGCATTTTCAGAGTCTTGCGGACTGGATGGTTGCTTTTATGAAATTATGACGCGATAAATAAGGGACAAAGCATTCGTCACGTTTTGACAAAAGGCGGGTGTGAGTGACAGATGCTTTGTCACTTATTTATCACGTGATAAACGCAACCATCAATAGGCCCGCTTATCTCAACAAACGTTGGGTCAGAATACGGTTGAAGTCATGTTATAGTTTTGATTTCTTATGAATCCGAAAGACCTTTGTTAGTTTCAATCTACTTTGGTAATAGTTATAGCGTCTTGTCTTTCCATTGTGGTAATAGCATGGTACTTATATAATAACCATGATATCGGAATGAGGATAAAACCGCGCGGCTGAAACGCTCGGAGAACACATTGTATGTGTATACATTTGAGGAGTGTATTTTCAAAAGGGCTTATTTCTCTATGAGTCTTAGAAAAATAAACCCTTTTGAAAATACACTCCTCATTTATGCTCATTGTCGATCCTCACTCGATTCAGACTTGTCTTAACTAGTCGACTAAAACTTAAGTAACGTGGGGATTGTAGAGTACCTCTAAAAGCCTGTTCAAGATATAAAGCCAAGTGATAAATAGTATTTTTAATTTTCCAGCATTTTCACAGTAACTCGTTAATATGCTATTAAATTTACTCAATAAAATTTCGTTTATATCAAAATTGGGGGCCTGTTTTGTTAATTTTGATAGACTCATTTGTTTCACGAGAATAATAATGTATTTTGAACCTAAATTTGATATGAGCATTCCAGCCTGGCTGGAATGCTCATATCAAATTTGTATCTGGATACAGACTAGACCTGACTGATGTTATGAAAGATCTAGCATTGACACAGTTTCAGCGAATTGGGTCAGTAGGTAGTGCATGTATTAACATGTTTTGCTACGGTGATGTACCTGGTTTTACGAGCTTTAGTCCCCTGCCATACTGGGACGCCATAGCGACATAACCAGCATTTTTTTCCAAACAAATATAGCTAAAGGTTTAATTTGTTATCGATCGGAGTTATAATAAAAAAAAAAAAAAAACTAAACCCCACACAACTCGATCTATTTAGTCCCAAAAACTAAGCTCTAGGAGTAGGCTTGTGTTATGGGTATTACTAGACAACGATACAAGTACTTACAGGGTGGAACAGATCGAAGGACTTTTAAGCAAACAGGGAATTGTTCAGACTGAGTATAAAATTTTTCATCAACGAACTTTGTAAATATTTCTATCCATTTTTGAGATACAGTTTGTTAAAGATATAGTGTAAATAAAAATCTGCACATATCAACCATAGCATCTTTTCATTATCGCTTAAGTTAAAGACAGGTGTCAATTTACAATGTAAATAACCTTTGAGTTAGTAGGGTTGTCACTGATATTAAAGTATTTTTTTATGTTTTTTTTTTTTTTTACTTTTAAATTCAGCTTTACAAAATATAATAGGTCGATTGTAGATCACTCAGATGGCACTATCCTGTCAGCTCAGTCTTTACAAATGTTCCACCCTGTATAGATAAATATATACTTAAATACATGGAACAACCATGACCTCAAGTACAAGTACAAATATCCGACCTCATCACACAAATATTTGCCCTGGCCGGGATTCGAACCCAGGACCGCCGGCTCTGTAGACAGGTGCACTACAAACTGCGCCAACTGCGTCGTCAATTAAAATGCGATAGTTTCATTACTAATCTTATTTCCTGTAGTTATGCATTGGCATCCCATCATAAACATGTATCGAATTAATGATACATAAACATATCTCATTCTGTCTATTTCTATCAAGGATTTTCTGAATGGGCATACCTTACTGAAAATGGCCGTGGTTTTTCAAACGCCTTTCCCATACGTTACGTAACATACATACAACATAGCAAATGCATATCTAGGAACATAGATAAAATATCAGTGGATCTTCTTATTTTCATACGATAAGGGCGGTTGAAGCGCCCCGCGGCGATACCCAACTACTACAAATTATACCTTTTAAATTGCAAAGTAGTTTAAATGAATATTTTCCATTACGTCACATTACCTATATATTGATTGAAGTGTCCTTCGTAAATATGGAAACTGAACCTGACTGATTAAACACCTACCTACACTTCACGGAGGATATTTACTTTTTAGTTTAATTTCAATTTGTTAATTTTGTTCACTATTATTTGAAGACATTTGACCACAGTACATTTACAACTAAGTTAAAATGTAAAACTTTCGATTTAGAATTCGTTTTAAGTATGTCGCATGTTTGTAATAAGTTATTTTTAACATAAACCCAATATTTACATAATTCAATTCTTGATGTTGTTTACCGAAGTTCTTAATATCAACATTATATGACCATTATGATTCACATTTTAAGTGTACCTATAATCCGAGAATTACTAAATATATGGGGTTGTACCCGCAATTGTGCAAGGGGCTATTTTTCAATCTATTCCACGATGATCAGACATCGGTAACTGTTATCAAATTCGTGGCGTAAGGATGTAATTATAGGCGTTTTCCAAAAAAAATACCGAATCCCTGTTTTTCCAGAATTTGACGTTTTTGCGTTAATCTTACTCAGAATCGATAGCATTTTCAATTGAGATGAAAGTTCGTTCCATTAGCGTTACGTAGTGGATACTAAAATTCCTATAAAAAAATTCGGTCAAAAATTTTTTATCCTCGCATTGAAAATGCTATCGATTCTAAGTAAGATAAACCCAAAAACGTCAAGTTCTGGTAGAAACGGACGCAGGTTTTTTTTTTTTGGTAAACGCTCACTTACCGCCTGCAATAATTTACACAACCCGTAAATGTAGTGTCAATCCAATTACATGCTTAGTCTCCGTGAACAGATAGTTACCGATATTTGACGCACACGCTGCAGAATGTTGATTCCTACCCACCGTATCCTCATCTAACTCCTCACCCAACTAGCATCTTCTGCAGCAGGCAACCAGCCGCCGCGCGGGCCGCGGGGCGACGGCGGCAGCGGCCGCCTTCACACCAGGAACCGACGGACGCACCGGCGCGTCACGCACAATGAGAAGCGATACCATTCAGGTATCTCGTAGTTTTGGTTCAGGCGTTTATATCAATGGCCCTCGATAATGGGTGAAAATCAGAGGCGTCTCAACCGCTACCTCGGCGTTTGTTACGATGTGCGTCGAAAATTCGTAACGAATGATGATTCGGTGTGGGGACGCCCTGCCGGAGACAGGCGGGCTGTCAATCGCTTGGTTGCGTTCATTCAGCCCAATTCCCAGTTGGAGCCAACGGTTACTGTTCCCGATACAGCCCTCTTCCTCGAATCGTAACGAAACTGAGATAGCGGTTGAAACGCTTTTCACTATAATTGATGGAGATAATAAAAACAATCGAATTTCATTATCGTGACAATTGTCAGACAAGAACAAAGTTTGACGGCCGTGATGAACTCCACAAGCTCTGTTCGGATCCCGATTTTATATTTACCATTTCATTCATAAATTATCTTTATTACCAGACATTTGTCACGTTGGTGAAATAGGAGCCTGGAATCCTTGCAAATAATAGTGAAATTTTGAGGTTTAGGTTCCTTGGATGAAACTAGTTATTAGGCGGGTTATATTGCTCTCTAATACTTCAAGATGCCTGGACAGCTTTTGGATCATGACCACTCTCCTCAGCCAATTCCTTGAATGACTTTGTCGGCTCTTACTCACGTCGTACTTAGAAGTCAAATATCGTTCGATTTCTACGAGGTGGAACTCGAATATGTGCTCAGTTGGCCGCCGCCGTGACTGATCGGCTCTCCTGATGATGAATCGCGTACAGATTCGACACATGTCGAGCTATATTCGACTTCTACGACGTGAGGAAGAGCCGACAAAGTCAGACGTCGAGTTTTTTATAACTGGGTCAATACAGGGATATTGATAGCGCCGTCTAGATTTGTGTTGTAAGTAGCTAGTATGGTAGTGGTTGGTAGTTATTGAATATATAGGTATATTTTACGATATATTTAAGTACCCACCCATAAAAAGTGTGCATCTTTATAAACACTAATACGTTTTATTCTCTTTAGTAATATAATGCATATGTATGTGTATATATGTACAAATACCTAATAAATATGAATGACTAGCATTTCACATTTATGACTTATATTTAAAAGATACTGACTATCAGTGTGGACTGTAGACATCAGTATGTATGACTACAATATATGGCCAACCCCACGACGGAGAGTAACGACCATTTTGCCCATTCTGTGTCGGATCGTTTTGATTTTTACTTGTGTACTTAGGCGCCTGTTATTGACCAAATTTCCGAAAACGGGCGCCTAGTACACACATTCAATTATTATTGCGCAAAAAACGAAATGGTCCGACACAACATTTCCTTCGTATTCAGTTCCTAAAATGTCGTTAAGTTTGGTTAAGCATTGGAGGAGGTAACAGACGAGAACGAAAGCTCGATTTAAATAACACGGTTACGTTAAGTTTGGACCTCATTTGTATGCGACGCAATAGTTACCATAACGTAAACTGATAGTATGGCAAAATGAGCAGTAATATACACCCCAGGCCAAAAGAATGGAAAGGAAGTTTATTCTTAGTAACCGTTAGGGCCACCCCCAAAAGAAAAAAAATAGAACATTCACTATTAAAACATCTGCATATTGTATATATATATTCTTACCTAACTCCGGGACAAAGTGCATGTCGTCGTTTTTTTATTGCCTTTCTACAAAATGTTTCACTGGAAATTTTAACCCTTTGACCGCCAAAGACGGCAAAACACGTCATCGGGAATTCGTGCCACTGACGCCAACGACGCCTATTGACGTCAAAAATTTCAATGGTCAAAAACATGCTAATTCATACCACCATCTGTGTTTTTCAGTCTCTGTTGATTTTGGAGCACTTTTTTTTTTTTTGGTTTGGCGTCAGTGGCACGGTGAATTGCTTTGCCGCTTGGCGCTCGAAAGGTAAGCAGAATATGCGTTATAGACTTTTAAAATGTTTATAATAATTTTTATATTTTGACTTTGTAATTTATTCCGTAAGGAAATCACAGGTTTGTATAGCTTGTTTCTATACTTTTGGCCTGGGATGTATCCTCTTAATATTTAGTTTGCTACATTGAGTTGCGTTGATTTCCTCTTAGTTACATAAGTTTAGCTGTAGTGGAAAGGCAGCCTCTCGTGATCTGTGTCCTATAACGACCGAGTTTTATTATCCTATGCCCAACATCCTATAAGAAACTCAATATAGGAATCAGACAGCCTAAGCCTAAGCCACTTATTGTAAGTCCTGAGGATAGAATATTCCCTGAATTCTGCTTACAAAATGCTTTCAAGGAAATCCTCATATACAAATATTTTATACGTTGACGGGCGCCAGTAAAGTACCTATACCAGAAGGCTATACCTTCCGTCGTAAACGACTACTTCAACGGTACACCAGCACAATGAGATCTGTGCATTGCATCTCGTAAACATTTATCCTCTTAGTCCTCGCGTACTTCATAGTACAATTTCAAACGGAATGTGTTCTTTAGATTAAAGATGATTAGAAATACAAACAAAAATAAATACATATCAATAATAAATATGAGAGACAACCTCACACAAATCGACCTGGTCCCAAATTAAGATACTAGACGACGATATGCGTACTTATATTGATAAATACATACTTAAATACATAGAACAACTAAGGTACCTGCGGGTAATAAAGCCTGTCGGCCAATAAGGCCTAAGTGACCAAAAACGTGTTAAATGCGAGAGCTCGCGCTCAAGGCCACGCGTCCCTGACGCCAAGCGGACCAACAAGGAACTACAAGTTTGAACTGGCTCGATGCCCCGCTCCCCGCCGCCAGTGTTGCGTCATACATTTCAGCAGGTGAGCGCGCAGCGCGTGATACAAAAATCGGTCCGAAATAAACGTGAATAATTATTATAGTATTACATTAATCATGACAATTTGCACACAGTTGTTCTCCCTAATTAACGCTTTTAATGTGATACAGGTTTCAATAACGTATTGTGATGCCAATATTTTATATTTTGTTTTATTTATCCACGATGACGGTGGTGAATATGGCCTACACAATTTATCAACAGGCCTTATTGCTCTCTACAACTTAAAGTTTGTTTTAGGCTTTATTATTCTCCTACTCCATATATCGAATTTTGTTTAGTTTTTATAGCGTATTTCGGTATTTTAAGTTATAGTATTAATTTAATGGAAAATTTATTACTTATTTGTTATATTTTCAGTTTTCTATCTCGATGCCTCCCACGAAGCCTCTCGATGCCTCTAGTGCGATTTAGCATGCCCAAATTGGTGCTCGGCGATGGGATGGTATTTTTGTATTTATTAGTTAACGTTTAATTGTGTTATATTTACGTTATTAACGTAGTAGGCCTTCTTACACTACCTGTAGTAGAAAATGGCCTATAGTAAAATAAGGCCTTTAGGACAAATCTTAAAAAATACTAAATTTCATTTTATTTTAAAGCAAGAACTTTTCGCTATTTTTTATGTTGGTTAAAGTTTGAGACTGATTATCTCCATACATGTTAATTAATTGCTAGCGGAGATAACGGAATATGTTGATGTATTTTTGTACTAAATAGCCATACAATGAGTAATATTTTATCTCAATTAAAGATCATAAAGGTATTTGTTGTAATTAATTGATTTTTGATCTCGACAACATTTTTTTTTAATGATTTAAGCAAGTTAAGGTCTTAGGCCTTTTTATACTACCATATTTAAATAAGGCCTAATGGTAGGGTTTTAAGAAAGCTGTCACAGTGTGTCTCTTAATGGCAATTTATGCAAATTTTCACGTTTATTGTATACTACTTGAAATGAATGACTGGTTAAAATAATAATACGTTAATTAAATATGCTATTTTCAATGTTATTTACATTCTCCCTTAGCTAGGCCTTAATACCCGAAAGTACCTTATGAGTTATGACCCAAGCACATAGAGTTCATCACACAAATATTTGCCCTGGTCGGGATTCGGACTCAGGACCGCCGGCTCTGTAAATATATACCTACTAACCCATAAGAAACTTACAATCTACTTAAAACTTAACTTAACTTAAACTTAGAAATTCAAAAGTTCTGAAAACATTCCCGCTCTTTCGATTATATATGTGATAGTTGCTTGATTTTATTTTCGGATAATAAGATAGTTTCCTAAGATATAGAAATTAGTCCGGCAGTTAGATTGTCCAAAATTTTGGACACGATTTTTTTATTTTCTGAATCAAACTAAAGATATAGAACGGAAATATAGTCCGTTAATGATCAGCTTGATCTCCGACTTCCGAGCTTTGATGCGCTTTTTTTTGTCATTTTTTGTTTGAATAACAAATATATATGATAATAATCTAACTGACGGAATATTTATAATATAATAACTTATAGTTTTCCCAGGAAACTACCCGATTCCCACTTTAAGCAAGCGTATCGTAAATATCCGCTGTCTCGTGAATATTATTCTTCTTTCTGTATGGTACAGCTTTATTAACAGGTTATCGATATAATTATAATGTACCATTTTCCCAAAACACTCGTCATTCTACCTACGAAACTAATGTAAGTAATTTAATGACTGTAATACTGGCAATAATATTTGGGTCTCTCAACTTTTTTCTGTTGCTCGTTGCCACGGTGATGTCCCCTGGGTCACTCTTTAAAACTACGATTTTCGGCGGCAATATTCATCAAAAACTTTGTAATTGCAGCAATTATAAGCCCATTCTTGAGTACTATCTCATGAAAATACCAATATTTAAAATTATCAACATTTTACTAAAAATTTTAATCACCATTGTCTCCTGGACGACGGGACAATAACAACAAGAAAAAGTTGATCCACCCATTTAGTTTCGTCTGAAATTTTGATTTATTGGTATTTAAAGTTTAATCTCTTAAATATTTGGTTGACAGTAACCACACAACAAAACGATCGCGTTGGAATTTTCAATAACAATTTCAGCAGCATTCCGTAACGCGGACTTCACTTATTATTATTTATATCAAAATATTTAACATTTCATTAAACAAATACCTATTGTTGGCTTGTAGAGATAACGACGGCAACCTCGCATCTTATTACTGTGCGGAAACACATCGGACTTATTTCATATTCTTATGCTTTAACAACTATGTCAACGTAAATCTTCCTTCTTTACCGGAGCCGGGTAAAAATTATCCCACAACCATTTTTGGATGTTCAACTATTCCAAAGTTGCCGTTTCGGCGTGATGTCAGGACAAAAAAAATCTTACGTACAGTTGCGCATCGAGCTATTAAGAGGCATAATATTTTTTTTTTCGTATTATGATTAATATATTGATAATTTTAACCAACTTTTTAAAGTGAATAATGTCTAGGTAGTAAAATAATTATATCATGTTTTCATTTCGTGCAGTTGTAAAACTAATTTACCGCGTGAGTTTTGTCCATTTTGGGAGTAGTTTTTGAAACAAAAACTATTAATGAAAAATTAAAAAAGTAGGTTTCAATTCAATTATATACCAATAAATTCCAATAGCGCTGTTTGATCATAGAGAAGAATTTCTAAAACAATCAGCATTTTAAAAGGCCTCTAAAGGTTTTTACTTGGGTAAGGTACTTTAGGTAGTTTATGGAAAACTGATTTACTCCCATAATTTTTTTAATAAAACTAATTATCGCGACTGCTCATTGCACGGCAAGACGTATGCAAGCTATGGAGCTAATTAACATTAAAATGTAATTCATACTCACATAACTTTGTCGGCCATTCGACTAAAATACCTCATTAGACAGATTTTCGTATTCCGCACTTGATTTAGTATGTTCAATCAGCATGACCAAACACAAATATCATGTAGGAATCGTAGGAACTATTTCAAGGAATTCACAACGTGCTGCGACGATAGCTGGACATCCAAAGATGGTTATAGGATACATTTTATCCGTCTACAGGAAATAAAAAAATACGCGGATGAAGTTGCCTCACCTCCTTGTATAGTAATAATATATATATATGTATGTATATGTTTATTTATAAATAATTATATTTACCAATAAAAACCTGGAGGGCCTATGATGTTTTGCGTTTATCAAGTGACAAATAAGTCAAGAAACTTTGATGGCTGGCACTTGTCACCCTCACTTTCCCGAGATAAAGAATCTTGACAGACAGAAGACAGACAGACAGACAGACAGACAGACAGACAGACAGACAGACAGACAGACAGACAGACAGACAGACAGACAGACAGACAGACAGACAGACAGACAGACAGACAGACAGACAGACAGACAGACAGACAGACGGACGGACGGACGGACGGACGGACGGACGGACGGACGGACGGACGAACGGACAACAAGGTCGTCTTGGACAAGAAGGGTTTCGTTTTTTCCTCAAGGTACGGAACCCTAAAAACAATTCACGGTTCTCCTCTGAAACGCACCTTAATTCACTTTACAGTGTGTTTGATATTATAACAAACATTTGACAGTTCTCTGTTGATGTTTGTAGTGATGTAGCAAAACCTAACGATTATGAATGGTTGATCAAATCGATTTTATCGACGAACATTTTTTCAAACCTGAATATATTTTTGTTTATTTTGTGTAAATCAATATTTTTTTGAGCTACGAGCCGCCGGACTCACTAGAGCTTTCTATGTAAAGTAATAGTTGGTTTTATTGTTCTTTCTTTAGGTTATAAACTTATCGATTTAATCGATGCTTACCAATTTACAGAAATAACACATGAATCGAAACGCAAGATTTAGGGCCTTATCACACTTGCGATTTGCGAGCGTATTTTCTATACAAATAAGCGACGCGGCGAACACGCTGCGCGATCGCCTTCATACAAAATACGCTCGCAAATCGCAAGTGTGATAAGGCCCTTAGTCACAACACAACTTAAAAAAAAAATAAGACGTAGTACGTAACTGTTTGAGTAATGATTTATTATCGTTAAATACTTCAACACCGTGATAAGAAAAAAATATAACATGAACTCAATAGTACCAAATAGAAAGTGAAAAACGTTTATAGATACTTGAAAAACCACTATGTCATTCCTTGTTTTTTTTATGAAATTCAATGTGTCGCGCAGATTTACGTTGTATGGGTCCTGTGATGTGACAAATGTTTGTTATAATATCAAACAGACTGTAGTTCAATCTAATTCGGGCTGGCATTTTAGCAACGAAAACTTAACAGTCTAAATACAATCTGCCGCCATCGCGCATCGTCTATTTATAAATCTTAATCCAGGAAAGTTGTTTTTTCCGGAAGCTAACGAGTGCTTTTCATACGGCAGAAAAGAGTTCTATATTTAAATTTATAAGATGCGGTATTTCCTTAATATAATAAACGTCACATGTAATCTTATGTAAACAATTGTAGTTTCAACTTCAATTCGTTGTGGTATAAAGTCGAATTTTAGTTATTGCTAGCTTAAAGTAACGTAACTATTTTTTTTGTAAACGCGTACTTTAGAAAGAAAAAGTGTTATTCGTTGTTTATGTTACTTTCCTATCACCAGCGACTTAATTAAATCGAGATCTACAATAAAAAAAGATGTACTACTAAATGAATAGATTGCTGCTAAATCTTAAACGTGCCTAATATCTCTATTTTAAGTATCTGTTATATTGTAACAACATTGTTTTACAACCATTAGATTTTATGGAAACATTGTTAGCACATAGCAATTATATTGCATCCGCAACATAAATATATCAGCCGACGGTGTAACGCATGCTTGCCGCTGGATATAGGCCATGAAATGCTCTAAAAATCTATCGTAATCAAAACTCGTACGCAATTTGACATTCCAAATAAAACCCAACTGTATTCCTGGCAGCTAAGAGTACTCCCAACAGCACTCCAATAAGTAACTTTAACAATATCAGGCCGCGCAATCCCCATTCTACATCAAAATTTAAAGCGCATGGAATAAGTCTGATGTTTTACGGGCTGTAACGAGATGCGAGGTTGCTGCCGTTCTCTCTAGTCATAATACATGTCCCATTTACCCGTTCAAATAGAAATGTAACTCGGGTCGCCCGCGTTCGCTTCTAATGTAGGTCTACTTGTTACGCCTGGATAGTAATTCCTGGCCTAATGGGTATTTTACATCCAACGGAAAGTACCAGTATGTTAAGTTAGTCTGCGCTTTCAATGCGACTTTGTTTTCTGCTTATTTAAGTTCATAAGGCAGATATGAGTCTGAGAAAGTTAAGTCGATTTGATTGAGTTTGCGTTTAAACGAGTCTTGTCGTGTATGATTCATGTGTAAGGAATTTCGATCTGTGTCTGAGTGGTGTATGATGCAAATAAAAATAAACTATTGAAGTCTATTTTTTACACCCTTTCTTTTATCATAAAACTTCGATGGCTAGGTCGTTCGAGACTTGATTGAAGCTCCCTAAAGTAAATGTCCCTTCTGATCCGTAACTAATCCGTAAATACAAAGGCTTTCCTACTATCCTTCCATTAACAATATGTTATCCATCAAACCCTTTATATTTTAGTACAAAGATTAGCCTAACTTTGACGATCGCGTATAAATGTAGTCTCTCTCGCAGTTGTCTTTATCTTTTATATCTAATATTATTAAATACTAACATTGTATTGTAAACCAGTTTCCTTAACGGCTGGAGGGATTTCAACCAATTTCGGTACAGACATAGCTAGACATCCAAAGATAGTTATGGGATGATTTTTAACCGACACCAGTAAAGGGCTATACGAAACCAATGCTAAAAAAGAAATGCTTCAGAACGTCTTAGCTAGGAACTCTAATGGAAAATAAATCACGTCTGCAAAATATTTTACATATATTAAAAATGCTAAGTTCCTGGTACTCATTTGCACGAGAAATTTTTATACCTGATATCGAAAGGTTTCAGCGTTTCCATCCATTGCCGGTCTGAAGGCAATTTCCGAGTGTTCGGGAAACCAAACGTCAATCTACACCCAATATTTACGGCGCCTGGTTTGAGAGAAAGAAATACATTTGTTCGGGATGAAAACTTAATTCAATAAATAGTACCAAACAGTGTAAAAAAAAACCTATAAACTGTGGTCTTTAATTATGAATTGCCTCGGATAGGTAACACCTCGGCATAATGTTAGTTCGAAAGCCAGCGCAGATCTTCCGGAAGTTAAGTCAGGGGGAGTCGGGGGAGAATTTCTGATACGAAACGAAATAATCCGAAATTGTCGGATGGCTCGTCCAGAAGATCATCCTGTTAAGTGTGAAGTGATTCTAAAAAGATGCTCATTATTACCAATGAAAATTATGACAAGTAATTACATTCTGACTATAAATTGTGAGGCAGTTAATAGAAGCCCGTTGACGTAGTTGATTTATATAGATTTTTACTATTTGACATTGAAAAGTTGTCGTTTACAGGAAATAGATACGCGTTTCGTTTTTTTCTGTAACGGTTTTCTTAGTACATGCGGGCACTAGTAACGACATACTACGAGTATTTACTGTTATAGTTACTATAAACTTGATGATTTTTGCCTTTTAGATAAATAATAAGTAATATTGTGACGATCTCTTCTAGAGAGTTTAAAAAGATAGGTACATGGTTTCATAACATCTTGGGTTCCTTTTGGCTTTCTTCTCAACAGTGGTCTCCTTTGAAAAAAGACGTAAACTCACCATTATGAGAGTGTCCTTGTACCACTTACACAAAATTAATTAATTATTCCATAATTAGGAAACCACTACTGAATTTATAGACTGTGGAAACCTCTTTACCTATAAGCACTAGCGATGATCGGTCGAGTACTCGGTCGTGACGTCAGCAGGCAGGTGTGTGCCACTGACATACTAACTGCCGCCCAGACCGCTACACAATGTTTCCTAACATATCCAACCTCGTAATTTACCCCATCGTTTACCGCAAACCAATCCGTGAACCGTATATGATACAATAGGCTAGTTGACTTCATTTTTATCAAACATATGTTTATTTCGTATAGTATTTGACTACGAACCTAAATAGAAGATGGCTGAACTAATTGTATTTCGAAATGCTTAAAAAACCGTCTGTCATTTTCACCCCTGACAGTAAGTCATCAATCCAGTAAAAAAAACAATCAAAACTAGGAACGTCATTCGCATCATAGATAAGAGTGTATTACTGGTATTTATTTACGGGATCGCCTGCGTCACGCCGCAGATAAGCTAAAAACAAAAATGGCGGACGGCGTTTTTGCCTGTACATAAAATTTCTATTTGAATTTAATAAAATTTAGCTTCCTGGCTCAATAAAAAATATTTTTTTTTGTGCTGGTAAGATAATTATTAACCAATTCAAATATACATTTAAATATAAACCAAAGGTTGATCAGGATCTGGAACCATTAGAGGCTGAATATTTTATTTGCTTTGTTTAATCCATTAAGCCTTTGATCCCGTTTTCAGGACAGAAATAACTTTGTTTTTTGATGGGGTCAGTACGAAATGCTTGTTTTATTGAAAACAATCGAAGGTCTTTTAACAGAAGTACATAATTTGACACAAATATAATATGGTAAAAGTGTTTTTTTCTCTCGTATCTTGGCTCTAAACACGTAAAATGTGTTGTGCTAGTTGCGCGTTTTTCTTTCCAATCATAAAATAAACGTAATTATAAGTATCGTCTTGGTGAATGTTTCAATTGTTTTTTTACAAAATCATGGCCCAAATATATGTTAATCCGGCTTTTAAATAGAATATATAATTACGGATTAACTTGCTTGAATTTAACTCCACCCAATCGATAAGATACTTATATATAACTAAGGTAATTTATCCCGTCGAGCAGCAAGTCTATTATTGATTACAATAATAACTCTAGTAGCAAGCTTGAAATCGGATACCGGACCCGGAACTTGTCCTACTTAAAGCCGCAAAATATATCGAAAATTATTAGGTAGAGTAAGTTATTTGCATCTGAACCATTATCGCGATAAATTCATGAATATACCTACTTAATATTTGTTAAGCCCAGTATGCTTAGACCCGGATCCGTGCGAGACATTTGAACATTAAGTTAAATTATCAGTTATTTTCAATTTGATTAGCAAATTTTTGACGTGGCATACGACGGGTAAAGGGGTACCCTAATACGTTGCACGTTGCTTCAATACAGAAAATAAAGTAGTCTAATTATAGTGAAACAACTTACAAATTACAGTGACAGAAAGGCTTGCCTGGTGAGTCGGTATAGACGGATAGTGATACGAACCCTGCAATCCCTTTTCACGGCTAGGCATGTATAGTCCTTTTCTCAAACATATATTATGCAATGAAATAAAAAATACACCACTCAAAAAAATATGATTCAGCTGTCTAGCCTGTTCATGACCACTGACGCCAAGTTTAAAAAAAATACTTCCCGGCATAGACTTTAAATTTTGTATGAATTTCCTTTACAGTTATCTCGAGTTCTTCCGCCCGAAACTTGATACTTCGAAGCACAACGCACGTTATAACGCACGTTATGACGACATTTCATTGCTTGTTATGTATAAATATAAATTCATATTTATATTTAATCCAAACTTTATGTATGTAACGAGTGACAAGAAACAGTTTGTAGATTAGTCACTTGAAATTAAAAGCGGCGATTAATAAAATGGGGTCGTTCAAAAACAACGGTGATGCCACAGGATGATGCCACCTTAATTATGTATTCCTCAATTACTGACTCAGGCTTCGGCCATTTTGATTTACGCGAACCTTGCGCACGCGCCTGTTCTATCCTAGAGACGAAAAGACGTATGTTGTAAGTAATATTACGTCAGTAACGTCTTACTCGCATGGAAGGCAGTACCGTGCAATCGAGTTGTAATTGTTGAGTTTCCTCATTGTCTTGTAAAAAAAAAAAACATATATAAGAATTGACGAATGAAGACTATCGTTCACATAGTTTATGGTAAGCAGAATCAATATTAAGAATTGTTAAGGCTCCTTATCCGTTCAAAAATGCTGATTGTTTTAGACATTTTTCTCTACGATCAAACATGTTTCTTAACATATTATCAATGTTACTATACTACGATATGGTGATCTATTGGTATATATTTGAAACCAACATTTTGATTTTTTCATAAATTATAAAATCTGTCCGATTCTGTTTTTTGCGCCAATAATTGAATTACAATCAAACCTTTTTTATTTAAAGACAATAGGAAAAATACAGACTTTCTTAGAACCACCGACGCAAACGAGTAATCTATCATTTTCCAACAATGAGTCGTCCTTTGTTTACACGCATTAAGTCGACGATCGCGATTTAAAAACAAAACGTCGGGGATAGTGCAATACCGCGTAAGTAACAAGTGTAGATCCGAATAAATTTTCAAACAAATGCTAAGTATTTTATTGAAATGAGAACTTTATCGACAGCTGTTATTTACGCAATATTGCTCTATCCCCGACGAAAAGCTTATTTTATAAAGTTTTTTAGTAAAGACGGCACTTGATCGTTAAGTGGCCTCTTATTTATCTCAGTTTTCTCTCTCAGTCACTAGTGTCTATCTGGATTTATACTAGAACGTAAAATTCGCTAATGCGCTGAGCTAAGATGAATTCTATATGGCGTAAAGACGGTGGCTATAGCCAAACGCGCAACGATTGCTATTTTCCGGCTAGGAACTTGCACAATAAAGGAACCGTTGAAGGATTATGAATGAGAAATTAATTTGTATTATTCATTAATATTCAAATTATTTCCCCAATCCTTCGATTAACGTTTCTTCCGATAATTATCTTTGCATGTTCTACATATCGCAAACATTACTTGTAGGAGTAGGTTCAACTTGCGGCAAAGCTTGTGCCTCTGAAGTTAGATATACTATATATATATCTAGTTTTTAAACACCAAAGAGGTACGATGCAGCGTTTAGGCTATGTTAAGGAACGCCAAGCTCTCATCGCTAAATGTCATTGGACAATCTCAATAAATATCGGACAACCTCCAATCAACTGTCAAACCGTCATGTCATCAGTTCAGCATGTACATAATGACCGCACTAGCATCCGTTGATTTTGCGTGAGCGCGGCCCGTAGCGCGGCGAGATGTGAATTATAGTGGTTGAAACGTGATGCGGTAAAAAAGGTATGCGTTTGCGCACGCGAGCTCGTGCGCCGTAAGGCCGGAGACACACTTTGCCGTATTGAAGAAACGTCGTATGGACAGCAGAGGTATGTTAAAGTACCTTCACTTCTTGTCGATTTAGTTATTTATTATTGTCACTTACTAGAAAGCGCCCGCAATTACGTACGTGGAGGAGAAAAGAGGCGTAACCTTTTTTATTCGCTTTTCCGTAAACGGATAAAAAGTTTACTTCAGTAATCTGTGGACTCTATTCAAAGGGCTTGGCATTCGTTTAAAGTCGTTTTTAGTTGATGTGACTACAAGAACACATCGTCTGATGACAAACAATAATCATTAGTAACAAATACCTACTTCAAATAAAGCTCGTATCTCAATATCAATCTACAAACTAGATACGACATTTTGAATAGTAGTGACAAAAATTTTCGTGAGTTTTGGTTGTCACCAAGCTACTTATTGTTAGTTTTTTCTAGTGTGTGCGTGGTTTTATAATTCGAACGTTAATTGTTTTGGTGTGATTTAGTGACGTGCTACCGTTACCGATGCGCTCGCGACTGTTATCGCTTTTCATTATGAGCTTAAAACGGTATCTTTTTAGAGTACGCGCGTGTGTACCGCCCATATTATTGTGTTAATGGATTTAGACTTATTTACGTGTAAGAATACATTTGGCTTCATCATTAGTGCCCGGCCTGCAAGTATCTTACTGCGTCTACGCTTGTCAGCTGTCTTACTCGCACGGTATTGAACGGAAAGTGTCAGGTAGTATTTGTCGCGCGACAGAGTCTAGGCGTGCTGGTATCAACTGATCTGAAAGATGACCTAATACAGGTGGAACCGTTAGCTTCAGAAAATAATAAGACAAATAATACTTGCGTGAATAACTATGAATAATATGTAATTTTTACTAAGTACCTACATAATAATAGTAGTTTATGTGACTGTACATAATGAAGGGTATTAAACACGAGTGTGGGTTTATGAAACGAGCCGAAGGCAAGTTTCATAGTAACATCACACGAGTGTTTTACATACACTACTTTATCTAGCCACATTTCATAAGCCTCCATGATGCATTCAGGAGTCGCACATTATAACAAATATTACCCGGTAATGGCGGTAATAAAATTTTCTGGCAGCTGTCATAGTTTTTTTTTATTCAGAGACAAACCTTGAGTCCGCCCCAACTATCATATCGTTCGATATCTTACTTACGGGCGACATTTGTCAAATTTGATTGCAAATTGATAATTCATTTCCAACTAAACGTCATCTCGACTGATATTAGAATAGAGGTCAAATCAAATTTCTTTGTTTTTCAGAGATGTTCGAAATTTGAATAAATACGTAATATTATAGAAATCGATGTTATTATTTAGCAATGATAAAATTTTTACAGATAAGAAATTTGTGCTAACAAAACAGTCTATTTTTATGGTAGTCATAATGTGCGGTTCTTGAACGCATGATGGAGGGTTTATGATATTTGGATAGATAGACTTTTTTATAAAAAAATCATATAAATAATTATTGTCAGCCATGGGCACCCTACCTAATGGTAGCGACATAGGGGATATATGTACATATAGTTTAGGTCCCAATAGTTTAAGTTAGGTTTAATTAGATCATAATTTAAGTTTTTTAAGGTTTAGTTATATACTTTTAATTTTATGTTGTTTTTTCTCTAATAATTATTCACGTTAGTACGTTTGTTTTATAATTTACTGAAGCTTGTATAATTTAGATAAATAAGTTTATTTTCTTTTTCTATTACTTCGATTATCTTATTCGATTGTCATTGGCACAAGACATTTCAGTGGTATAACTATATCACCCATATATTTCAATGCTTGCTATTTGAGCGCTATCGCTAAAGTAGAAGATATGGTGATATTTCGGACTAATGTAAAAAAATAAAGACGTTGAATTTAGCACCCGGTGTCTAATCATAGTAAGCGGCGGCTAAAGCACACATATTATATGGAATTGGTTACTCCTTACCTTCAAAGCAATACGCAAAACTTCAAATAGAAATTGCCGTTAGCGAATCTGTATTCTGTAGTCTACCCTTACCGGAGCTACTAGCGACGATTTGTATGGAGAATAGTACAGCGCCGTTAGCGGTTGCTTTGTGGAACTAAATTATTTCATACAAATCACAGTTGCTAGCGGTCGCTGTATACTCATTGTAAGGGTATGTAATGTATCCAACAAAGAGAAATGTTAACTAAATTTCCCGTTCACATCCAGCCACGAACTGATATTCTCATCGAGGCTCGTTTTCACGTGCGCTGGCTATTGTAGGCTACATTATTAAAAGCGATTAGAACTTCCACACTAGAAACCACATGTCCACTCCAACGCAGGTTGCTAATGCACTTCTATTTAGTTATAGTCGGTCGTTAAATTAGTTCTGCCACAGTTGTGAAACTGTCTAACGCTTAAATATCTTTAAAGGGTATCTTTTAAGGGGGGTTTTACTTTTAACCTCCTGACTTCCAGTGTCCTAACATAGTACATAAACTTCAATTAATAGTTAACTGTCAACTATTTGTCATAAGGCTAAAATTAAATTGACAAATTATGAATGCTGGTCGTCAGGAGGTTAATGTACATGCACCGAGCTCTATTACTTGCAAGAAAAATATTGCGTCCAGCAGTTCTAGTTGTTCTCTAGTGCTATTGGAATTATCTATACTATTATGAAATTCTAGATGTGTATTGAAAATCAGTTTTCTGTGGAGCCCTCTCCATAGATGAGTCATGATGACGGGAAAGAGCTTTATAGCGTGATGCAGGATCGTGTTTTGTTTTGTATGGGCGCGCGGCAATATGCCAGTCTGGCGCCATCTGTTGGACATAATTTCCGTTGTTCTCCCCTCACACCGAAACGGCTGGATACATTTTAACCAATTTTGGTACAGGAATAGCTGGACATCCAAAGATGGTTATATTATAGGATACTTTTGACTCCACTACAGTATACAAAAAGAAGTTGCGGGCACCTTGTGGTAAGATATAAAAATTCTGAAAGGTGGTCTGTATGAGTACGTCTCAACGCAGAGTCGCAGACAGACACAAGTTGTACTCGTATCATAAATAAATATCGGACAGTCCCACAGACTTTGTCTGTAAGCTCTATTCTTAGAATAAGTACACCTAGAATGAGAGTCTGCATACAACAGATTTGCCAAAGATGTAGCCGCTTTTGGTTTTATGTGCACGTGTCTACGAACCAATCATAGAGACGTTTTGCTCGTGACATTGACGTTGTGACAGATGCGCACACGGACGAAAATTAACCCGTGGCTAATCAAAATTGGCTTCACTTTCAAGCGTTAACCAGGTTTCTAGACAAGCTCTCTAGTAAGCTTGTGTTATGGATACTAGACGACGATAAACATACGTACCTATACAATTATATACCTCTAGATAAGTACATACTTAAATAACATCCATGACCGAGGCACAAATACTGGAGTTCATCAATCACACAAATATTAGCCCTTGGCGGTATCGAACCCCGGACCGCCGGCTCAGCATGCGGCTGCTTTACCACTGCACCAATCATCAAATGTAATTTAAAACCAATGTTATTTTAACGAAGTTGGTAATTGGAAGTATTGGTTATATTCTTAATAGTTGCGCAAATCAATCAAAGCATTGCATTGCATTGACCGTGACACCGTTCGAACGCTCCCAAAACCTTATAATATCGATGTTTTTGTTGACTTGCGTAAATCACTGTACAAGCATTCTATATTATATATGTAACACATAAGAATATGACAGGGCATGCGTATTTCATAACATAACAGTACGATATCTCGGGCGGGGTCGTCTTAAACTCATCATCAGGGATCGTAAAATGCGAGCAAAATCTATTGAAATGACGTATGACAACCAGTGACGGCAAGCACTTCAATGAATTTTACTCGCATTTTACGAACCCTACTCATCACATATGATGATGTTATGGTGACCCTCCCGGCCTCATTTATGAGCATACCTTTGCTAACTCGGGGCACCGATACTAAAATGTTGTAGCAGTATATTTTATCGACAAAAAATGTATCGATGTTACAAGTGTCAAGATCTAAATGATATCAACATATTTTTTCTCTTCATTTTAAAATAACAACAATAAAACGTCTATTATTCGTCTATTTTACATTAGTTTTCATAGTAAGTAAGTCCATATTCGTCGGTATAAAAGATTGCCGTCTAGGTGAAAATATTAACTTCATCAGACATGATATCGAACTTTTTTTATAGTAGGTAATCGAGAATATTCAATGATCACATGTATTAATATATTTATATATATCGCCATATTTTTTATCGATATCAAATCCATATGAACGTGCCCCGAGTTGGCACAGGTATGTTTATGAGCGTTTTCCAAAAAAGAAAAACAAATCCCAGTTTCTTCCAGAACTTGACGTTTTTGGGTTCGTCTTACTCAGAATCGATAGCATTTACAATGTCAAGAATAAAAATAAAAGCAGGGCGGCGAAATAAGAGCTTTTCTTGAAAATCGCCCTTATTGCTACGCTCCGCGGCAGTTACTAATAGTGCTTTCATTATGTAACAGTTGCATAAACTACTAAAACACACTCCAGCCCAAATTAAAATGCATATAAATAATTGGCAAGAAGTAGCAAAACTTTTACTGCGCTGCTCGTAAATTATTAAAATGAATTTCATTCTGCTCGACCAAGTAAATTGCTATCTGGGTAAACTTCATATTTTCCCTGGTTTACACGATTGAGATGTCACGTAGGTATAACGTTTAATTATCGTGCTGACATTTAGAATTCATGCGGCTCTCGTGGTTCATGGCAATTACGATAGCTTGATGCGCGTTGACAAAAACTTGTGACGGATAGCATTTCAATGTCACAGCGCAGTCGGTTTGCAGTTTGGATGCAGTTGGCATCAGAACTGCTTTTGCAGCTGGGTGGCAGTTCAAATGCTGACCATCCCGATTGGCCCATATACAGGTTTAACGTTCGCGTCTTTCCTGTGGAAATGTGCGAATTTAAGCATTACGAAGCCTACATTTCGACCGCCCGAGCGAAGCGTTCCCGTTTCAGGTTGGTCAAAAATTATGTCGTATGTCCGAATGTACGGATATCCAGTTGTCCGGCGGCAGTTTACTCGACAGAAGGTCGTCGATTTTCTCAATCGATTTTCTGAAATTTTGTGAGTAGCTTCGATACTTATACAGATTTTTTTAGCCGAAAGAGTTGTCTAAAATTTTCAAAATGGCGGGGAGACCTATATGGTGTTATAAACTTTAAACCATTCCAATTATAGCCATGTTAAACAAGCGAACTATGTAGACCTCACACTTTCTTATTAACTATTATTCGCATAAACGATGCACCTTTTGTATATAAATATAACTCTATGTGATGATAACCTGAACAATTAACTATAAAAACCACAAAGAACTTGATTTAAGGCACAATAACTTCGTCAAACTCCTATATTACCCACAATCAATATAAAGAGCTCGCTACGCTAGGTGCCCGTAAGGTTACGACTCAAAACAGAAACGCCTGCTTAAGTAGCGCAAGACTTACAACTTGTGAAAAGAAAGATAGTGGGCGGTATTCTTTATTCAGCAACCACATGAGTTGTATTTGAAATTGATATACAATACATACACAGTATCACATTCGTAAGTTAAAAAAATCATATGTTTATAATGAAGCGAAAAATTGAGAACTTTAATGGTTCCTCAGGCAGGGTTCGAACCTGCATCTCCAACAGTTTTCCGGTCCAACACAGGCGTCCTACCTATTGGACCAACGAACCTGATGCGAAAACTATTGAATTTTTCAACCAGTTGCTTCTGCGTGCCTTAAAATGGCTAATATTTGATTTACGTTAGCAGACGTTACTACCTTAATAAGAATAATTTAAAAAATCATAAATAAAAGTAAAGTTAAAAAGATCAAAAACACGAAATAATAGTCATTGTCAATACGTACATACAAGAATCAAAATTTTCAAATCATAAATAATCGCTTGAATATGCAGCATTTACTGATCAGAAAGTTTCCTTCGGCAGGATGAACCTTCTAATCCTTGAATTTTTGTGCAAGAAGGAGTTATGGTCTCATCTATTTTTTGTATGGGTTTAGGACATTTTGTGTTCTGAATCCTATGTGGGGTATCTAATGAAAGGGCTTCATGAGCTGATGCCAAATATATACTGTAGGTTACCACATTTGGAAAAAATCTGAATTACATTATCGAAACATACCAAATTTGGGCTCTTGTAGGTAGACGGCTGAGTTATTTATTATGAAACACGCTAAATAACCAGTAATATACTCATCTTACGCCAAGGAAGGAATATTGGGAATATTTTAATTAACATTTTTAGTGTTTTTTTTTTATCAAATGCCATATATTATGCTGATATGTCGTGAATACCGGCCACTATGACGTTCTAAAGTTGAAGTGTATAGTTTTTGGGGAACTAAATCGATTCACTGACCAATATTGTAAATACCATGACTTTGCCATGTCAATACAATTGATAAGATTTTGGTATGACGGCGTCAAACGCAACATTGAAGGGACTTATGATATATGATGGACATCAATATTCTGTATCTCTCCCTCTCTCTTTATCTATGCGTCACACTTAACCGGTGGAACCGCGCTTCCTTCTTTTCTTTCTCCATTTAGTTTGAGGTGACAGACACGGACAATAGAAGCATTTGTAATTAGAAAAGAAATCAAATCAGAAGATGTATATTTTTTCCAACACGTCTAGCGTAGCTGTGACACGTGACTCTTTCTCGCGCAAAGTAATAAAAATAAATACAAAACAGGTGATGCTGACTGGCGCGAAAAACGAAGTCTCGGGAAGATATAGCCCTGCTGCTTGCTCAGTTGCTCTGCGTTTGCTCAAGCCCGCCCCGTGTGCGGGGGGTCACAATATGCAAGTACAGATAATATACGATACGCGCGGATAAAGTTGTGCAATGCTTTTTGCGATAAACATCGGCCGAAGCAAACCCGGATTCCGCGACGATCGATAAGCTGCGCTGTGACAGATAATTGCTCTGCTTACGACTAGAATGTCAGCGATACAAGCGGCCATGTTGGATAATAAATAAATTGATGACGTAAGCTATGTCAGTGTTGACTTATACAGTTTGACTTCTGTTCCTGGATTGTCATTCTGAAACTCGACATTAAACCGCGCCTAGTTGCATCCTGAAACAATATGAATATGAATGGATGATAATGATATTTGCGTGAAATGTGTGTATATCAAGGACGCGCCCGCAACTTCGTCCGAGTATTTTTTTTCTTTACCGTAGGCGGGTAAAAAGTATCCTATAACCATCTTTGGATGCCCTGCTATCCCTGCACCAAAATTGGTTAAAAAAATCCTTTGACAGTGGAAAGTGGCAATTATGAGCAACAGATCGCGCCAGAACGGCAAAACGCCGCGCTTCCATACAATGTTGTTTAAACTTATTCAAACGAATCCACGAATTACTTAATTTACTTCTTCAAAAAACTTACATTCCATGAATTATAGACAACATTTGAAATGCGCAACACACGCCTATAATTTCCCACCAAATACCTGCAAACAAATAGTACGTGTAGTGTTCGTTAATATTATAATTCGACAAACTAAACTATGCCGAGGATAAACCGCAGCAAAGCGGATTTGCAATGCGAAATGCCGGGCGGTCTGCGGCGGAGCCCTGGACCAACACCACTACAAAACAGGGATGGCCAAATAAAAAAATATATATCGATGTTTAAAAATGTAAAATTGCAGTGTAATTCGTTGACAATGTTGACATCAACAAAATATTAATTGTTAACATTATTATCATATAAAAAACATATGCATTTCAGACACAATCGTGTATTAGTAATGAATAAATCCTATGAATACTAAACAATATCGATATGTACAGTCAACCAATTTGATTTATAGGCCACTATAGAACCTTGTCACAATTACAATGATATCAGATTTCAATCGACTTTCATATTGACGTTCACTGTGACAAGGTACGAAATGGCCTAGGAATCAAATTGGTTGACTGTACAGTCGCCATCAGATATATCGCAGCATATAAGGCGGTCATAAATATCTGAACATGTACTGTAATGCCCAGTCAATAAGAGTCGTCGTTGTATCTGATGGCGACTGTACGTGTAACCGTCAAATTTGGCCCTAGCGGGTAAATGTCCCCATTGGCCTTAAGAGCATAAAGCAAAATATATATATATATATTTCATTAGCAAATAGATGAACGTACGTATTTATACTCGCTAAGGCAACATTTGACTGTTTCACGGTATAGAGTAAACTATATTGATATTTTTTACACAAGCATACTCGTCGCTTTTACGCTTTACCTGCCCACAGACAGCTGTTGCTGTGACACACACCAATAAGACCATCACAGAAACTACTTAACTTACATAAAGAGATAATAATAAGCATGAACAGTCTGCGGTTGTATACATGCGAAGTTTCATTTACAGAGCTCTAAATAAATCGGAATTCTTAGTCTACATATTAAAAAATATAACCGGATTGAGATCCTCTTTTTGAAGTCGGATAAAAACACTCAACAATCAAGTTACGAGCATTCAAATAAAAAAGGTTAAAACGAACACATCAATGCATTCAGTCATGGTGGAGTGACTATGTGATACTAAAAGAACAAAGGTATGAAACAACTATAGGTACGTGATTCAATACCAAACGGGACGTTGGTGGAGTGGAGCGTTAGGCAATTTAGTCGATAGATGGGTCGGATATAGGGCTGCCATCTCTAAATTTGCCGAACCTGGAAAAAGACTTAAAAAAACCCGGACATTTGGCGTAAATCTTATTTTTTCCCCGGACGTGTACGGACACGGATAATACACGGGTATTATTAAAATAACAATCGCTCTATTTTTCATTCGCATAAATAATGGGGTTTCCCCGGACACTTTTTGAAAACCCCCGGATGGCTCCCAAACGGCCTCCGAACTAGGACTTACGGATGGCAGCCCTAGTCGGATATAATGATGAATAGAGAAACAAATAAACTATAACACTACTTAACAGGTGCCTTTTTATGAAATAGCAAAAAGTATGTACTTAATTTAGTTACTTATAAGTAAAAAAACTGTCGGAATGCTCTTCGGCCCACAGAGCCGGCTCATTCCTCGGCCAAAGGATTAGCTTGGATATTATGCGGGGTAATGTAGCCTACATCATGTGATATCAATCGATTTTATTTTCTATTGGGATCAAATGTCTATGTGGGACTAACACTTAGACTGCTCTAAAAGTCAGAAATGACCGTCAAAGTTCAACGTTCCTACGGAGCGCTGAAAACGCTTTATACAAATGGCCACCTAATCGTGACGTCATTATATGGGTACCAATATTTGTATTGAGGCAATAAGTAATTTGCTATTTTCACGGTGAAAAAGTGCGTTTATGTATATATTATGGTTGCCATACAATTATTGTTTTGTTAAAATATGAGTATTTTGAAAATAATTTAACAATTTCTTTTGTATAAAAAAATTATCATAAAATTAGCTACCTTTGAAATATTTCAAAACATATATATACTTGTATATTTTTCTCTTTTTAGGGTTCCGTACCCAAAGGGTAAAAACGGGACCCTATTACTAAGACTTCGCTGTCCGTCCGTCCGACTGTCACCAGGCTGTATCTCAAGAACGGTGATAGCTAGACAGTTGAAATTTTCACAGATGATGTATTTCTATTGCCGCTATAACAACAAATACTAAAAATAAAATAAAATAAATATTTAAGGGGTCTCCCATACAACAAACTTGTTATAGATTTTGGTACGGAACCCTTCATGCGTGAGTCGGACTCGCACTTGCCCAATTTGTTTTTTCTTTGTTTCATGACATATTGAGCAAATTTTATTCATTAACTACATTGTGTTGGATAATCGTCGTATAACAGTCGTCATCTCTATTGGGACCCAATGGGCTATTTGGTAAAAACCTAATTTTGCTTAGTACCAAATGACCGCTTGGGTTCTAAATAGCGTCAATATTACGTATATAAGTGGAGTAGATACAGTATCAGTTTTCGTACAGCCAGCAACGAAACAATAACCTCCGCGGAAACCTGTGTTCACTGCAAAAGGGGCTGTCGCACGACGCGCCTACGTCACATTTTGAGTATCTATGGAAGGTGAAAATGCGCATTGCAGAATGCGATTACTTTACATGCGGCGAAAAGCGGAGTTCGCTAAATTCTTTGTTTCTCAGTTTGTACTGCGAAGATAATGCGATATGATAATCATATTCATATGATAATTATATTGATATCATTTGTCCCGTAATATTTATTTATATCTAAAAAAACGAGGATTTAGGATTGCTAAAGAATTCTATCGGTAACAATAATAAAAAAAAAAAACTAGAATACAACAGCAGTTAAAGTACACCGTAGATTATGCTATGTAAGCATAGTTTTTTTTTCAGCTTGCATTTCATGCATAGTTACAGAAGCGGCAAAAACCTATCATATTGATTGGTGTATTCTGTTCGAAAGATGTCCAGCTTTAAACTGCCGAATATGATATATTTTAGCCTAATAGTTAAAAATCTGTATAATTCTAATTGAGGGCAATAATATTGAAGCCCCTTTAATTTGCCTTAGAGGTTTTCAGATGCGTCCTTAGAATTTGCGCTGTCAAAGTTTTCAGTAACTATAGGACTGAAATCTTTGCCAACGACGTACACGTTTCCGTATATTACGTATTTAACATTCAGGTATGAATTGCTGTTTCGCCGTATGTCATTAAAAAATACCGTACATAAAGACTTTAACATGGTCGTAGGCTAACGCTGTGTCCAGTTTTAAAAGGCTTAAAAGATTATTATATGACTATAATATCTTTTTCACAAAAAAGAACCGACTTCAACGTGAAGAAATTGTATTTCCTAGGACAACTGAACGAATTATTTTAAAAAATCACCTGAATCGTGAGATAATAAGATGTGCTTATAATATTTGAAGAGTTCCCTCGATTCCTCATGGATATCGTCATCAGATCTTCGCTGAAATTATATGGGACCAGCTTGGAGACGCCTACTATAGAAAGGACATTCCAAAACGTTTCATAAATGACGTAGTATTTATTTAATAAGACTTATTTCTGATATAATCAGATTTATTTATTTATTATCATTATTATGAGTTACATCCATAATGTAATATGTGCTGATATCTGATCATACAACTTATATAACATTCCGTTACGTCTTGTGTTGGTTAGCCTAACAGTAACAAGTGTTAGTCCGACCCAGGGATAGTGTCCAAAGAGCTGTGTGTCATAGTTGTGCTAGAACTACAGTTTTTTTTTCTGTGAGAATCAAGCAGGCAGACTCATGAAGTCGCAATTTAAGGCCTTTTTGTACTGGGCTTGTGGTTTTGTGTCAGACACCTATCGCTTCTCGGAATTTGATGAGTCAGACCCGTCGCAAAAACCGCGCGGGAGTAGGCCACGTGCCTCCAATGGGGTCATCGAGTCAAGTTTGCGCTAAAAAACATTGCAAAAAAGGGGTTTGGTCGGCCTTGTATGGTTATAATTTAACGTGTTTATAACGGACGTTTGTACTTGGGAAAATAGTCTCGCGAAAAACCAAGCAATAAATTTAATCATTTTAGTAAGTACTAATAGTTTTTATTAAGCTGAAAAAACAAGTGAACCCGCGGAACTCAAAGCTCAAAATTTCAACATACTAAAGAACCACCTTTACTATTAGAAAATCGAATAATAACGGTCATATTTGAAAATTACTTTCCAACTAGTTACTCACTACTATATTTACTGGCTACCTTAAATTATACAAATTACAATACTAAACAAGTCTAAGTTTTATTACTATTCTAATGAATAACCTGAATAAAGATACTCGCGGTGCAAATAAAATGCACTCCGTTGAGTTTCGTGATAGGATGGTCAATAACTACTTCTTGTAAATAACGTTATCAGATATACAGCTGTTTGCATATAAGTATTTGCTTCAAAAGTCAGGTGGAATCCCTAGGGCTGCTCTGGTGCCTATCCAACTCTGTACACAACTATGCGGGGCAGACTGAAATATTGCATCTGATTCGACTCCCTTACGAACAGTATCAAATGCAATTCTAATGCTAAGTTGTAGACAAGTATTCTGGTCATCGACCTCTGTAAGGTCTGTTTAATTAATTCAATGTAGTAGATTGAGTTCCAAAGCTGAGCCAACTGTTTTTTTTTTAAGTTCTAGTAAATCAGAATTTCAATTCGAATACGTAGTTCGTTAATTTGTGTGAATATAGATAGGCTAAACAAAGTCCGTCCGCCCGTCTATCACAACTACGCTTCGCGACTCTCTTGTCGCGCGACATAGCATAGTCCGTCACTCTCTCACAGTACAGCGAAGGAAGAGATAGATAATATTTATTTACTCGCGCGAAAAAGAGTCGAGAGTCACAGTTGTGCTAGACGTCTCAAATAAGACAGAGATGGTATATAGAATTGTGGCAGTATCCTTTATCAAAATGTTTCTGAAATGCTATCTACAGAAGTAATTGAAAGAAAATCTGTGTATTTCTGATCAGACTGAGCTAGGTATAGATACCAAACAATTTCGTGATTTTATAGCCAGAAAGTTTATTCAGGTATGGCTTTTGTCGGTAAAGCAATCAGAAACCGTTTTATTTTAACCGTTTCGACGCACCAACGAAACGAATTAACAAAAAAAATGTATGCGGTTGTCAGTTTTCATATATCGGCGGGGACAGTGCAATACCGCGTAAGTAACAAGTGTAGACGAATCAATATTCAAACAAATGCTAAGTAATTTATTGAAATGAGACCTTTATCGACAGCTGTTATTTACGCGGTATTGCACTATCCCTGAAGATATGTAGTAGCGGAAAGAGTTTTCAGCACTACATATATTGAAAGAGTAATACATACTTATTGCGTATCGAATGAATTGGTATGTGTAAAGTGCCGTTAAGGAAAATATTATCATTTATCAAGTATAGGTCCGTGTTACTATTCTCTGTTAGTTACTAACTTTTGATTACTGTCAATGTCGACCATTTGATAAGCGAAAGAAACTAAAAAACAACTACTAACTAGCACCAGCGTGATAAATGAGAATCCTAATTTCAATAGAAGTCGGTGTTTCAAACTTTGTTTCTGTAATAAAGAAGAGCAGACAGAGACAATGGATTTCAAATTTCTATCGTTATTTTACTCGCTGAAGAGTAATAAAACCATTAAGCAATATTAACGCCAAATCCCTCGGGAAATTAAACGACAAACTAAATGTATCGTTTATAATTCGACAGAAAAAACATCGAAACACGGCAGAGGCTTAAGGTATAAATTACCACTGCATTAGTTAAGTGATTATAAAACTAACAAGTCAATCTATATACCCTTCCTTTTCTAATATTTATTAAAAGAGAGAGATGCATCATCAAATGAGTCATAGAACCGGTCTGTGAGTAAGACCAAGGGATGACGGTGTGAGGACGTGAAGAAATCGATCCCGATTGTTTTTTTTTATTTGTAACACTGAGGGCATTTTAATGTGAGACTTCCTGAATAGTTTTGATTGTGTTAAGTCTTTGTAAAGCCGAAGTCGAAAGTAGGTAATTGTAGCACTCCGTCGTGGTAATCTGATAAATTGTGACATTTTGAGTTAAGGATAGTAAAGTGACGAGATTATGTTTAGATATGTAAACAATTAAACTCGCCTCCAATGTGTTGACGTTATTTATAACCATGCAGTCATGTTTAACGAAAGATTCGTTTACTATACACGTCATAACTGTGACAAGCGACTCTGTCGCGCGACGAATACTTCCCGTCACTTTCCTTTCAATACGGTGCGAGCAAGACGAGTGATGCTGAATCGCACGACATGCGAAGTCGCGGCAAGATATGCTAAAAATGCGAGCAAAATCGTTTAGGAATCGGAAATTCAGGTGGATATTTACCTAAAGTTGACAAAATCCTATTACTATCTCCCTCAGACCTCAAATAAGCCGCCTATACCTACAACTGAACAACAAAGCCGCCGCTAAAGTTTAGGTATAAAAGCATCCGATTTTCCGATGCCTAGAAATGACTAAGACGACCAGTGACGGCTCTAGCACTTCAATGAATTTCGCTCACATTTTACGAACCTGGGACCTAATTCGAGATTGACATTTGAGTGATCGCCAAACGTCAAATCTCTATAAGATAACAGTTATATCGCCATTGAACTGTCATTTAAATGCGATAATAATAATGCCATACGATAAATAAATAAATGCGATGAGCTTAAAAGTGACATATCACATCTCAATTTTGGAAATACGAAGGCGATAATGATTGTCAAAAATGTTATTCATGTATATAAATTTCTGTTTTGAACGAAACGTAACAGACTAATTTCACGTACTACGCGGTCAATTTAAAGTATGCGCCTGTTATTTATGCCGTCACATACAAAGGAAGCGAAAATTTTGCGCGTCCGAATTGACGAAGTTGCGATGTTCTAGGGATATCGCCACTTGTCAAGTAGGCACACGTCAAAAGTGACGGATGGCGATGAAAAGGAGAGATCTCCATTATATCTCTAAAATTGGTCGAATACCCCCCCTGAGTTAGTTCGGTGAATAGAGACTAAAGTACTATGGGTAACGTTACAAACGGTCCGGTAGTTTTGAATTGTTGATATGTTGTCTAGGATGGTTAGTCAGTGTTTAAAATGCAAAATGCACAATTCCTCCCCCTCCGCACCCGCCGCCATATTGAAAAAACCGGCACTTTCTTCATATTTTTGCTCATATCTTCCTTTAGGAGCATTTTGGCTAGAAGAAAGCTTAGACAATGTTATAGATAGAGAGTTAAATTGACTATATTCTCCATTTTATATTTTGTTTCTAGGACAGATAATTACGGAGATATGCACATTTAAAAAAACGTAGAAAATAGCAATTTCCAACTCAAAAGCAAACTTCTTGGTTATATCTTCGTTTAGGAGCATTTTAGCTAAAACAGAGCTTGGGCAATGTTGTAGAGAATTAAAATGTACTATAATTTACATACTTCAAAGCAACCATTCGCTTTTTTCCTTGTCTTTGCATTGTTTATTTGAATACTATATTATACTATACCTACTAACGCTTGCTATAGGCATGTAAATATAATTATATTGTAATCTTTTAATATAAATTGCACGCTTTACTCACTCTGTTATGGGTGGTGAAGTAGGTAATGTAAATACCACTTAAAACAATAATGAACTGCTATACGATTTTACCAATATTACAGAGCAATTTCTGAAATACCCGCGTCCGTATAAGCTCATTGGAAGGTCGCAAAACACTAATTGCTTAATGGTTGTAAATTGGGAACTAAATGTTTTATATTTAAGCCCAACGCGAAATAAGCTGTAGAGATTTATTAAAAGCTTCGATAAGTACCGAAAACTTCGGCTATTATTTGTCAAAGACCAGTATTTTGTGTCAAATAGCCGAAAACTAAACTGTTAGTCACTAGTTGGTATGTATACGAATTATTTTTGCGTCTTTCCTTTAGATTTGTAAGGTTTTAAAATGAAACTCCGCAACTTATCTGATTAATGCAATATATTTTTGAACACTTGCACAATCACACAACAAAAATATGCGAATACTCTTACGATTAAACTTCTTACGTCGAAGTCACTCACGAAATGACCCCGTCCTTTCCATATTCGCATTATTATCAACTTCCCTCCCACTCTAGTGATCGGTACCAACAGGACAGGAAGCACGATGCCGGAATTGCCATAATAAAATTAAAATAATTAATAAACAATAGAAATCATGACAGTTTTAGGACCAAATTATCTGATTATACGCGTTCCAGTACAAATAGCGTCTGCTCTTCCATATTCCTGTGTGATAAAAATTACATTTACGTCTAGCATAACTGTGACACGCGACTCTTTGTAGGGCCAGAAACACTACCTGTTACTCTCCTATTAGTACCGTGCGAGCAAGACAAGTGATGCTGAGTCACACGACATGCGAAGTCGCGGCCAGTGCTAGTCCTGATGCATTCAACTTGTTAACTTTTAACCGCAACAAAGACTTAGTTTTGTCGGCTGTGTGACACACAGAAGTTGCACTACAAAGATGGAATCAACCGCTATTTCGTAATGTTGTACATCTTTATACTCACAGCATTTGCAGAGTCCGTTTCGACAAAAGGCACCCCGCGGACCGGGCTGATAAATTATCTGCACTTGGTGATTGCGAAAGAAGTTGCGATATTTATATTTGCCACTTTGCTGTATGTTGTTGCTAGAACTTTGAACTCTACTGGGTTACCTAAGCGGTAAGCCTGCGGACAAAGCCTGAAACCCCGTGTATTGTTTGTTCTCAGGAATGCTCTAATACGTCACTTCTGAGCTTTAGCACACTAAGTGTAGTAAGGCTCCTATAAAAAATTTGATTGCCATAAAAAATGGGATCGCTACTCATCTTAAAAAAAAATCGACATGTCTCAACAGAAACCACTACGACAGTTGTTCTGAACAGTTGAGAATCACGCTCTAACTCTCGCATTCTGTTACTCAAGCATACTAGTCTAGTCTATGTTCAGATATTTTTTTAAATGAAAGGATTGCATTACGAAGCACTTGCATCAAAACTCCGTTACCGCGGGCACTACAACCCGTCAGGTGAGCAATTTGTGCATCGAACTATTTTGGTCCACGTGAAATTTGGACTTCGAATGGAATAATACTGTCGTGTTGTGGCTGTCATGGCGTGTCAACTGATTGGAAAACCACGGCATTTAAAACAGAACGACACGACTAGACTTTTCCATTTCAAAGAAATTAAGTACATAGAAATAGTTACTTGAGACCTCAGTAATCCAATCAAAAAATTCTGAACTACCTATTCAAATGCCGTTTTTCGAAAAGAACTGTCACCAAAGTGATGACATCTGGTGAAATAAAACTCACTACATTATGAAAATGTTTATAGCACATTTCTAATGATTACCCGGACGTGACCTGCCATGCATGTGAGAATTTTAAAATTTAGTGTCATTATAAAACCACAATTTTCCGAGCATCTTGCACGTGCATTGTGATTCTTCGGGCGAACTTTTACGGCTTCAGCCATTAGCCCGCGCTCCCGACCAAATGAAAAGTGACTTCGCTCTCGCCCTCTTCCCCGCGAACAGGAACATATCCAATTTGGCCCGCTAGCACCATATAATGCATCAGTACAGACGCAGCATTGTTACTAGTGCATCTTACTTCAAATCAGACAGTCCTTACAGATTCTGATTTATGATGCATTTTGGCTTGCGATTTGGTTTTTCGTTGCTAGGTGACGGTAATTTGCCTCGGTTTAATCTACTAGACGGTGCATTTCGCAAGACTTTCAGAAGGGTCAGTGGGTTGAGTTGTGTAAACACGTTTTATTTGTTGACGCGACACTTGACGCAGTTACAGCGTTCTGTTCTAAAACAGCATCCCAATCCGTACACTGGGACAGATACTTGCATAGTGCGACCAACCTGTGAAACGGTGAGATTAGGAACTACGACTGCCATGCTGAAATATCATACGATTGTCGGTGTCACTGCGTTCGAGTGCTCTGTGTGAAGATTGTGGCAACACCCTTCAGTTGACAGAAAAATTGGTCGCACTATACTATACTTGTCTCTATATTTGACGGCATCTGTCATTAATTAGACCATTGGTAAATCAGTTCTAATTCTAAAATACAGAAGCACTCTTTGCTATCGATAAAAGATCCTATAGTTATAGGTAATCCATTAGATATCAACTTATAAATATTTACACCAAAGGAGGATGGGCAGATTTGTATAGACTGGCCTAGGGACCAATAACGACAAGCCATATACTCGTATCATTGGAAAGACTTTTTCATATTCTACAACTTTTTGTAGGCCGGGAAATTTCGAATCGACGTATAAAAAATAATGTAAAAAAAGCGATACATAATGACGTTTTAAACTTTTAACTCAAACTACATTAATGCAGCGATAACTATTTTCACACCAAGATTTGGGACTACGTGCCATAGTAAAAGTTTTAGAACTTAGAATAAGCTATCCAGTGTCATGTCGCTTGTCCTTATTGGTCATATAGGCCAATTTACCCGCCGTCCTTGAGTAAAAAAAGTGTGTCAATTAATTTTTACAGTCGATTACGAGTAGTTAACGGTAAAGTAAAAGAATGCAGTTAGAAATACCTACAATACGGTGTTTGAATATAGTGAATATTTGGGCAATGAAACTACAAAACACACATTAAAAAATACGCGGAACCAAATAAACTATCAACTTTTGGACATTATATTATTTTTAATTTTACAATAACTAAAAAGAAGACGTGTTTTGACTACTGCTTTTTATGACGTCACATGCCAGTATCATCATAGAAGCTTCATACTAACAGATCGTTTTTAGGGTTCCGTAGTCAACTAGGAACCCTTATAGTTTCGCCATGTCCGTCTGTCCGTCCGCGGCTTAGCTCCGTGATCATTAGTACTAGAATGCTGAAATTTGGTATTAGTATGTGTATGTATAACGCCGACAGAACGGTAAAATAAAAATTCAAAAATTTTATGTTTTTCGGGTACCTCTCGAACACCTAAAGTGGGGGTGATTTTTTTTTTCTTTTCAATACTGGTGTGTGAGGTGTCGTTGAATAGGTCTTGTAAAAATAATGGGGGTCTTCTAACATTATTTTTTGATAAAGTCAGCAGTTTTGTAAATATTCGCTCCAAATACAAAAAAAAATAGTGTCCCCCCCTCTAACTTTTCAGCCACGGGTCAAAAAAAATCGGAAAAATTCATGTAAATGAAGCCTTATAAGTACTTTCAATGAAAACTATATTGAACAAAATCGGTCGAGCCGTTTTTGAGTTATCGCCAAATTTCATATTTTGTCTTTAAAAGGACGTAAGATGACTTCCAGAAGGTAATAAGTGATTAGGGCGTTTACGACCTTTTTATAGAGCTTAAAATCTTTCTTAACTTAAACCTTGGGCTTAAAACAGCAGTTTATTGTGAAGGATGAGCAACTACGGAACCCTACACTGAGCGTGGCCCGACATGCTCTTGGCCGGTTTTTGACATTTCATAAAGAGTAGCTGATTTGAGCTGTCATCAAATACCGTATTGCGGCCTGTAAATTAAAACATGTGGCTATTGTAGTGGTTTCCCTTGACTTTGCTGTGAATTGAACCATAGTTCTGTTACTATCGTTCAAACGTATATTAATTGTTGATAGAAGACTGAAGAGAAAATTACTATGGCCATCATCCAAAATTGCATACGACCTGGAACAATAAGTCTTAATGGTATCTAGGTCGCATGATATTTAATTTATGGCGTTAATGTTATTCTACATTACTATGTATATTTACGCTAAGCAACACGTCCTATTTTAATGTTTACTTTACCTCACGGTTGAACGTGCAAAATGAAACGTGCAAAAAATAAATCTCACCTCCCAAGTGGTGTAAATACTAAATTTAACATTTTTGTAAATTTCTATATGACGCCTCTAAATAGATATATTTTTAGCATTACACGGTTGGCTTTTGTTAGGGTTCCGTACTAAAAAGGCCAAGTGCGTGCAGCCTGGCCAAGAGTGAACAAGTTAACGCCACGCTCACGAAGGGACGGATCCGTACGAGTACGAGAAGAAATAGAATAGAGTTGTCAATTCCATTACATTTCATGCATATTTAATCGACACCTTTGTCGGTTGGTCACGGGGGGGGGGAAAGGGATTTTAATATATCATGTATTTATTTAATTTATATTTTAATTCAAATGTCATTGATTGTCCCACCATCTTCATTCTTCGTATAGGTCGTCTGCAGTTACGAACTTGTTGCATCCACTTAAAGGTCATATCCGATAACCTAAATCTGCTTACTTATTAAGTTCCTTACCTTATTAGTTCTTACTAATACAAAATATCATGCAGACTACCTCTTCTTTGTGAAGTCGGTTAATGTTTTAAATGGCGTGAAACAACATTTTCTTGTCAAATAACTGGCCTATTGCAGATAGGATTAAGCCGACGTGCGATGAATTACTAGGCGTTAAATGTGTTGTGGTTCGTTCAGGCAACACGACAACAATGCGACTCGCAAACTGATAAAGCTGGCTTTGTTGTGATTGGTGAATGGAATCGGAGAAATAATATGATTTGTGGATTTCTGAATTTTGCGTATATTTGTTTGTTGTGAAGCATTTGAATGAACGATGGGGTGTTTACATTAAATTGTGGTAATAAATGTGATTACAATATTTGTATATAAACCGGACAGTTCTGGGAAGAATTCTGAAACAATAAAGCACTAGGTATTTAAATAAAACAATACCTAATAGGCTCAAATAATTAATATACGCGATATAATCCGTTTAAATTGTTATATTTAAATGTGTGACAGTCGGGGAAACCGAAGAAAATAAAGCACTACCTAGTTAAAGGAAATATTTGCTCCCGTGGTGACTAAATATTTTTTTGTATTGGCCGCTGGGTCCATATTAGTGTTCTATATTTAACTTTTGACGAATCTAAATTGTATCATTGTCCTACCGACAATAAGTCTAATTTTAATAATAAACTTATAAAATTAATTTATAATAGCTTTACAAAATTACATCTACAGTCATTTGGTTGGACAATAATCTAGCCGTTAACAGACTCCTTAGACGGTAAGTGGGATTTTCTGCCCGCTACGCGGGTACAAAATCCGATCCTGACCAAAGCTGGACGTAAAACTTTAGGCAAACCACGAGCGGTAATTTGTAAACCTCTAGATCGCATATTTATGGCCCTCGCCTTTGGTTCGATCCACAAACACCTGCGATCTGGCACATTCTCCAAATTCACCGCCCTAGGGATGTAATGTACTATTATACCTAACGTTCTCGTATTCATCAAGATCCAGACCGAAATTCGGATTCCATTTCACTTGGAATTGAAATCCATGTGTTAGGTCTGTAGTTTAAATTTCTAGCGAAATATCAGTATCTGTTTAAAAATCATGTGCAATGCTGTTACCATTTCTGTGGAATTACGGACTTATATTCGTATAATGGACACGTATTCAGCTCGAAATAAGCTCTTCGGTGTAATTATAAGCATCGTTGGATGTATGCAGACTTCATTGCCGACACGCCGCCAATGATATTAATTTGGTTATTAGTGCCTCGTGTACTCTAATAAAAAGCCATCGTGTAATTTTAGTTTGATCGTGTGATTGAATATCGATGACAGTGTCGAAAATGCAGTAATTTTATCGGCTCATCGCATTTTCACTCTCATTGAAATTTATTGCGTATCTTTTGATAAACGTAAAATGAATGGCTTAATGTGTTGCTAAGGTCAAAACTTGCGAAGTTTTGAACCCATTAAGCTATTTGTTTTTAAAGTGCAAGGAAGGTTCTTTTGATCAGGAAAAAAACTTCTAT
The DNA here is from genome assembly GCA_905147355.2 of Apotomis turbidana. Classification (NCBI taxonomy): domain Eukaryota; kingdom Metazoa; phylum Arthropoda; class Insecta; order Lepidoptera; family Tortricidae; genus Apotomis; species Apotomis turbidana. The sequence goes on from LR990280.1 coordinate 6,549,312, forward strand.
TTCTCATACTGCTGTAATAAAACGACGTCTAATTACATCTTCCCTCCTCGCGTCGATTTCCTCATTAGGTATTGAGGGTCGTGATTCCGCCGTAGCTGGGTCATTATGCTCCGGACCGTGTTTCGCCACCTGGATCTGTCCTCGGCTTCATGGAGTGCGTTGTGTAGCTTGGTGTCCAATGATGAGCGAATTTGGTCAGACCACCTCATCGGTGACCGGCCCCTTGCAGGCTTCCCATTCGACCTTTCCAGTCAACATGAGTTGTTCCAAATTATTTCCTTCTTTCCTGGCAATATGGCCGAAAAATTTCATTACTCTTCTCAAGCACATAGTGGACAGACGAGTTTCAATATAGAGTTCGCGAAGAATGGATTCGTTTGTGCGGAATGCTGTCAATGGAATCTGCAACACTCCTAGGGCGGTAATTCGTAATGATGACGTGTTACTTTTCTTTTAACTTTATTGCACAATACAAAACAATAAGTAAAAATGGCGGATATAATTTTCACGTTGTGGGCGGTGTTATAGTCTTCTCTCCTAATGCAGCATGACTATAAACACGCATCGAAAACTGTGTATATCGCAATGTCTCCTAATAAACGTCATTGACGCGCGACAAATACTACCTGTCACTTTCTTTTCAATACCGTGCGAGCAAGACGGGTGATCCAGAGTCGCGCGACAACAAAGTCGCGACAAGATATGCTAGCCTTGCAGGTGGGTATACTAAGTATAAAATATATACGGAGGACCCCGCTTTGAAAAGATAGGAGCCGTCATTTGTTGACACAAGCTTGTTCTTACCCGGGTAACGTAGCCTCCACCACACACATCCGTCCCGGCGGCTGCGATCAGGTTTCGGAGCTCCAAACAGAATAAAAAAAGGAGGTGCCGAGTCACTGTAACGATCATTGTACCTTTTCTGTTCTAGCTAAATAATCGAGTCTTGTTGAATATACACACATATTCATATACCCGTTAAGTTACAAATGTAGACGATAATTAGACGGTTTTGAAAAAAAAAACTACGTGATTTTTTTTGTTGTTTGTGGCTCATTTAGCTCTGAATAGTTTGTACATTCAAACACCATACAAGAAAATGTGTCCCGAAATTGCCGTTCCAGATCGTCACGTTTTTATTTCAAGCAATTAGCTTATATATAAAAAAAGAAAGTTGCCGTCTAGTGTACTTACTGATACACACTTAAAGGCCAGCAATAGAATATTCCCTATTTATGTACAAAACGGGGTTAATCATATTGTAACGTGATTGAAAGGTAGAATACATGAATCCGTTCAACCTTATGAAAGTGTTAATATTAAATCGGAACTCTTTACTCATACGATGAATAATACAACGCGAAAACTACGCGATGCTATAAATAGATTGCGTAAACAATGCTAATTTGTATAGGTAGATGTGCACTATAGGGTGGCCTTAAACTATATGACATACAAAGATCTGCTCTTGGGAACCACGTCATCGATTTCAGTGATAAGTATATCGGCAGCAACAACAGTATCTGTCAGTTTGACGTATGCCAGTAGTCAAATTGTCAGCTACTTTTAATGCTGACCGTATAACTGTATAGGTATATATCTAAAAAAAAGCGGGTATCGGTCCTGGACGTATTATAAAAATAAAAGTTATATTATGAGTTAATATTTGGTTATATCGCTTGTGTACGTTTTGATAAGCAGTAATTGTTACTAGAAAACATGATATTTAAAATGAATAAAATGTATTAACGCAAGTAATTAATTTCAGTTTTTTGTTCAATACGACCGAGTTAGATTCCCGAACCGAGTACAAAGTTTTCTTATCACTAAAATCGATAACATAATGGTTCCTAGGAACAGGTCTTTGTATAGCTTATAGGTCAGACCTGCCCATACTGACCGATATAAATAGGTCGCCCTGTATACATACAGTAGAAGGTATGGGTTGACGGGCGATGGGCGAGCATGCATACATTATTTATAAGATGCAATTGACCTAGTTTCACGATAGGGATTGGATTTGCTCATGTATCACTCTCCCGGTTTGATAGGGTTGTTGATATTTGTATACCATTATTTCATTATGAAGCAAAAGGCAGAAGTTATATAGTAATAAATATTAATAATATCTGTATAGCTTTAAAAGTGTAGGATTGTATTGAAAATAAATTTCAGAATTTGAATGCTTTGAGACTGACGTGTGTAAAAATTTCAACGGTTTGATAATGACGTGTGTCAATATCTCAACGGTTGGACATTGACAAGTGCCAACCATCAACAATATATTAATTAAGTTTCGAAGGCAAATATCCCTTTACCATAGCCACTATTTGTTGAGCATTATCAAATTATCAATAAAAAAAGAACATACTTATCGGAAAAACCATGGTAAAGAAAAACTATTGACAGTTTGCAGATCCGTGCAGCATCCTTGCTATCGAAATAAAATATATTAAATTATATTTTTGGTCTTCCAAAAAATTTAGCAAGTCTATGGCAAAACTACAACGCTGCTACATTTTTATCTTATTATTACTAATTATAATACAAGAAATTCTTTTGTCCCTCGAAATCGTGAGATTGGGCACACCTCGGCTCCTTCAGCGTTCGCGCCACTCGCCACTTCGCTCCCAAATTCAGGTGAAACGTGCCGATAGGGAAGAAATTTTATTGCAAATAAAAGGGCATTCCTGGCACCACGCCTGTATACCCAGCTACAGCGAAACTGAATAAATACTACGATTCTAACCGTTGCGAAGTAACATTTATTCCGTCTGGTTATATTACAACCAATAGGTACTTACTAAAATTTCTGACACTGCTTCAAAACCTTGCTAGATACAAGGTAGCTAAGTAGCTTTATTTTAAGTAGGCATTTGTTACTTAGTGAGTTTTGGCTAACAACAGATGATTTAACTAATAAACTAAATTCTAAATTTTAAAACCCTCGAGTCAACCAAACATAGCTAAGTAGCATCTCGACAGACATGGCTTTCGATTAAAGAAAACTGAATGCGTTTTCTTTAATCGAAATAATATATTGAATAATAAGATCCGTTTGGAGCTACGGTGCCACAGATAGACACACAGATACACATGTTAAACTTATAACACCCCTCTTTTTTGTCGGGGCTTAAAAATATATTATGTTCAGTTTTCACGACGTATCTATTCCGTTACCGATGCAAGTTATATCCCGATGACAAGAAATATTGAAGTTATAGATTCCCAAACGATAATTATTTATTATGCTTGCGAATTACATGTCGATGTCTAAAAGTACCGTTTTTCAATTCTAGAAGTTTCATTTGAGAGACGTATTTTCGTCAGACCTTAAATATTTATAAACTATACTGCCTCTGAATATTCGCGGAGTTCAACAGTGTTGTGTAAACATGAACTTTGGTTTGGACCGTTGTTTTTCCACGGTGGCTTCTCTTAGTAAAAGCGGATATCCACTTCCTGAGCACCAGAGCCTATTATAACGCGTTGCCGACGCATTGGGGGCGACGCGTGAGGACACTGCCAAGTGCCAACTAGGCTAGGCTCGTACAAAATGTAATATCTTAGCTGGATATTTAAGTCGCTTACGTCTTTTGCTGCACGTTGCGTGTTAGCGCGAACAGTACAAAGGACTCGTGCACATAACCAAATGAAAAGTCAACTAGCCTAATTAATCCCTTCGCATTGTAACTTTTACCTAGATTTTTTTTTTATTAGTCTTGCGGGCTAAGGTAATGTTTATCACGCGATAAGTAAAATGACATAATATATCTATCTCTTTTGCACCTACGCATTTGTCAAAAAGTGACGGTTGCTTTGTCATTTATAAATCGTTTGGCAAACGCGACTATCATAAGCATCCTGCACGTCTAGCGTAACTTTGACACGCGACTCATGTCGCGCGAGATAGCATCATCCGTCCCTATCTCATAGTACTGTACAGATAGAGACACGTAGTATATCCCGCACGAGAAAAAGTCGCGTGTCAAAGTTATGCTAGCCGTGCTGCCCGTCTAGCACAGCACAACTATGCTTTGCAACTCTTGTCGCGCCACATAGCGCTAACCGTCACTCTCTCACATTACTGCACAGAAAAAGACAGGTAATTATCTCGCGCGAGAAATAGTCGCGTATGACAGTTATGGGGTGCAGGTGCTTAAATATATTTCTATTAGGTACATACTAAATTGAATCCTCCTGCTGTGATTCAACGTTTGTGTCATCTAGTAAGCGCTGAAAGTACCTACTGTTGTCAAAGGATTACCAACGAATACAAACTGAGAGTGGTGCTTCTGTTCTTGTTTCTGTTCCACACATTTCAAAGTGCATTTGACTGTTTCGTATCAAACTAAATGAACGTTCATTCGGGGAATACTCTTTATTGGCGCATTTTGCCGAATGAGCGCACGAAATAAAGGTAGTTTCGTAACTCCGTTACATTCAAAATAACATCAACTTTTATAAACGCTGGCCCGAGTTAATACAGTTTTGTTCCTCGTTATAGCAGTATCATACGACGCGATCCTGTCTCCTAGCTGAATGTCGCAGGTAAAAAGCAAATACGACCTACTTTTTATCATCAGCGTTATTATGATGACAGCGCGTAATTAAACAACTATCTTTCTCTTGTAGGCTTTAACGGATTCCCTGTTCAATCCGCTTTTGTCTCTTTTACTCTGCAGATTAGACTGGGATAACCAACTAGAATCAAGCGTTGTTATTAACGAGTGACGGTAACATGGCAGGAGACGTTCCAATTTTGCAGTAGATTTGTTATGGTTTCAGGACTTTATTAGTTTTGTTACCGCCATCGCCACTGGCTTGCAACGGTCAAGCAATTTATTTTTCAAACGATTGTTGGTGATTAGTTTGAATAAATTTTATCTTGGTTAACAATGAAGTATGGTCTCCTGTTGTTCTAGCGCGTAATATAACTATCTTGTCTCTTGCTTTTCTTTTCTAAATCTGTACATTGGGATAGGATCTTAGCCATCATCTTTTATGTATGACTTGTATAGTTTTTAGTAACGGACATTAAGCACGTCGATATTCTATATATTCGAGTATCGGTCGCAATGCGTAGTATTAGTAGTCTAAAGTTGTGGAGGGGTAATGTATTTAGAGTGGTTATTTTTTGTCCTCATTGTGCGAACTTCTTTTGTTTGGTTCGTTAATGGAGTCTGGGTTGCATACTAAAAATATAACAATACAGAATAGTATAAACCTCGTTAGTGCCTTGATTCTTTCGTGGCTGAAACGTATTTTTAACCGAATCGGAATACCCCTACTATGAGTTAACGTGATCGTACTCGGTAGCGACACCGTAAACGATTTGTATGGAAAATAGTACTACAGCGCTTCTAGCGATTAGTTTGTAGAACTACAATTCTCCATACAAATCCTTTACGCAGTCGCTAGCGATTACTAGTCACTGTAAACTCATGGTAAGGGCACACCCGAAATGACACCTGTTGTAATTCTATAAAGTTTGATTCCCCGTTGTTAGCTAGCGGAGCAGTGCGAAAATGTGTAGCGAAGATGTAAACAGGGATCAATGGCGACCCACTTCAATGAATTATGCTCGCATTTCACGAACCCTGATAAAGAAATAATGTATACTTTCACATGTAATGCGTAGTTGCTTAAATAGCGTAACGACTCGGACTTTTTTGAAATGTGCGAAGTATAAGTATGCCTTGCTTGCATGCATTTCTCGTACACATGTCGCGCATTCGTCGTTCGATTACCTTGAATGTATATTGATATAAACCATCAATGTACACCAGATCAGGGGTAAGAGATAGTAGGAAAGCTAAGTTTCCCTATTTGTAGTTTTCTCGCGTAGTATTTAGCTACATCGCACTGCAGTGGAGAGTGCGCAGCTTCCTCCATCAAATTTTTCATCACCCGCACTAAACGAAGTTAGTTTTTTTATCACTTCAATATCTGAGCATATTTGATATCGGACATACGTTTTTTATATTTACTGGCTATAACAGTTATATTTACCAAATATGCTAGCTTAGTGGCAAACTAACGTTCTATAGGCTTTCTTCATCTGGCAAACTAAAACGCAACAAGTTCCTAAAAGTATGAATCCTGGTCCTAGTGGTCCTCTAGCCTTCACAATTAAAATTATACGTCGAGTTCACACATCCAAACTAGGTCGATAACTCCGTCCAATTGATTGACTGATGGAGTGTAGTAAGTAGTAACTTATTAAGCAAACAAATAGAAACCATCACAGTGAAGAAACAAAAACTCACCTACTAAACTGCCTTATGTATATAGGTACCTAAAGATTTTCTAGCACGAACGACGTGTTGATAGTGATCGACAAAACAAAACATCGACAGTCCGGTATCGATAAGAACCACTTCAACGTTATACATAAAAGTAAGTGGTAAAATCATAACATGCATTTTCATTCATTCATTTTATTAATATACCTATACCAACGTTAAATTAGTTTAGTAAACAAGTTTTTAGATTCTTTGTCCTTATTAATTTATGAAGTAAATATTTAATATTTTGTTCGGTTACCGCGACTGTCACAATAAAACAGTTTATACCTAGAGATTTTTCTAGCACGAACGACGTGTTGATAGTGATCGACGAAATAAAACATCGATAGTCCGGTATCGATAAGAACCACTTCAACGTTATAGATAAAAGTAAGTGGTAAAATCATAACATGCATTTTCATTCATTTTTTCATTCAACGGCAACTGGAACGCTACCGAAACGTCAGGGAGGCTCAAATAATTAATATATATTGTTTTATTTAAAAGTGAAAATTTACATAAACATGTAACATTTATTAGAATTCCACGACATTTATAATATTTTCTTAATAACTACGTATACTTAATTATTAATTTTGTCAGAACGTTGACGTGGTGGTTACATATAAGAAATTTTGACGATATTATTATTATGAAAGCACTAACCGCCTGATGTTCCTGCTAGAAATATATCTAGGTATACTTATGTACCTATAATTGAACGTACCGATTTCGACCAGCGTTTGAAAATGTTGACAAAAAATACAACGCCCTGATTATTTTAAACGGCGTTTCTAATTTTCTGTTTACTCGGTTTCGATCTTATGTAATTGAATTGTGGAGTAGGTTTTTAAACCGACCATAACATTGCAAACCGCGTTTATTGGAGCCAAAGCTACCGTTGTATGACATCTGAATATGCGATTTGTAGTATGTACAGTCAGATGCACAGGTCTCTTTGTTCGATTCGACTGTCCATGGCCAGTGTTGGAACACGGGCTACGCGTCAGGTCCAAAACAAAGCTTTAATGTCACGTCGACGTGACGTGATACGTAAAACAAGTGAAGGAACTATCTGCTTTAACGCCTTGTTTTGTGAACGTGCCGTAAAACTGATCCAGAATGCTTCAGTTTTGATCTGTTATTATGGCACGTTTGTGAAATGCACTTTAAAATAACGCCGAGTTTAAAAATCTTAACACAATTTATTGAAGGGCAAAGTGGCCGCCCTTTTATATATCGTTTCTTAAAGGGACCGAATACGAGTTGGAAATTGATATTTTCATTGATAATTTTTGTTTCAAAAACTACTTGAAATTGTCAAAATTCACGCAGAAAACTGTTTTTTTTTTTTCTATTTTCGACTGCATGCCATGAAAGCATTAAATAGCTATGTCAGTTTCTATAACTGAGGGAAAAGTATTCACTTCAAAAAGTTGGTTGAAATTATCAATATCATTGCCATAATATGAAAAAAAATGGGATAAGGCCTCTTAAGCTTAAAACTGCTAGGAAAAATAAGTAAATCAACCTACTTCCAGGTTAGCGTGAATATTATTTATTTAAGTCCTCGAAGCGCTAGTGTCCACGGGGTTCGGTTCCGCCCACTTACTTGCGACTTCTAAAAGGAGGAGGTTCACAATTCGGTTGTATGTTTTTGTTATAATTCACATACTAGACGTTCATGCAACTTCCTCGACCTATTTTTTTCTTTACCGTAGACTGGTAAAAAGTATCCTATAACCATCTTTTAATGTCCAGCTATCCCGGTACTAATATTGGTAAAAACTTGTCCAGCCGTTTTTGCGTGATTCGAGGACAAAAGAAATTATGCCCAACAGATGAGGCCAGAGGCACCGCGCCGCGCACCCATATAAAGCAAATGACGATCCTGCATCACGCTATTAAAAAAAATCCTGAAATCATTACCCCTCTCCATAGAAAAGTGATTTTAAATACATAAATAATGCAGGGTTTATCTTATAATAACTAATTTAATAAGAACGTATGGTTTCAATTCTTTGTTCTTATTTACTCGTTAAAGAGAATTTATTAAGTCATTTCTTCTTTTTTTTTAGAGCAATGTAATATGAGTAATATTCCATAAAAACAGGCAACCAGGTGAGAATGGGCTCTGTGGGAACGAGAATTAATTAGGAAGATCTACAAGTTCTTTTAGACCTTTATGGATGTTTCGATTTCTAGCTTATTTATTAGAAAAGCTAAAAATGTCATACATGTATCATTCAATTCGGCACCGTTAGTCCATAGGCCCGTGCGTCTACTTGGTCCCCGTTCGTTCATTCACGTATATTTCGTGGAAGTCTACAATTATTTACATTCAATCTATATGCTATAGCATTCGCGTAGTTCCTTTCCTTTGTTGCTGTCTGCGAACGTGTTAAGTTATAAATGTCCTTTTATATCTGGCAGAAAATCCCATACCGATAGTACTAGGCATTACAAAACGCTCACTTAAATACTACGTTTAAAGAGGCTTGTTTCAACACGCCCCTATACAATGGGAAAATACATTTTCTTTTGTATTATTTACCAATACCGCAATATAAAAGGCACTTCTGTGAAGTCCGTCATTGGCTTTATTTGTATTTGCATAACAGCGAATATCGATATCTGAATAGTCGTAAACCGAATGAGAGGGCTTCATGAGCTGATTCTAAATATTTATTACATGAATGCTACGTATTTGGAAACAATTTCAAACACATTATGAAAACATACCAAGTGTGTGCTTTGCAGGTAAGAGACGGCTGTTTTTTTTTTATGAAACACGCCATATGACATCTTAAAATCAAGGATGGAAATTCGGAAATAATTAAAATCTTTATTTAATTTTTCAATACCCCCTTTTATTCCCCAATTATGAATAATATTATAATAGGAAGATATAATGGAAAATTTTCACACATCGCGCTTTCAGAGGAGGAAGGGAAGAGGGAGACACCTCTCTAAGTCTCTCATCCCCGCAGTTTTTGATGAGGATGAATGATAATATACTATATAATATATACTATCTTCAAGCGCGCTTACATCGCTTTCAATAAAGAACAACGCCTTTTCGATTTTTATTAATAAACATAAAACAATACATACCTTTGATGTGTGAGTGAGGGTGAGCGGAAAGGTCGATGTCCACCCGTGTCACGGTGCTCGTGATGCCGCCAGGGTTGCGAGAAGCCGTCTACGGTGGTGACCGAGCATGACACGACTGTTGCCCTTTCGTGACCCGTGTCTCGGCCGTAGTATGGGAATAGGGAATGCAAATTTGAAAACGGTCTAAAGGAATATAAGTAGGAACATCCCCCTGTTTTCTAGAAAATTATGCAAAATTCTCTCCAGTGTAAATAAACGAAAACTTAAAGTGTTTTCTCCTGCAGACCTGATCCAGAACAACAAAAAGTCACTTTGACATTGTCAACCGAACTGACCAGAAAAGTACCATTGCACTTCAAGTTTTCTAATTTTTTGGAATTTTACTAGTTCAGACGACAATTGTATACCTATATTTTTTTCTAATTCGTAAGGGGCCTAGGACCTATCCCGTATCATGTCCGCCAGAGTCTATACTCAGGAAAAAAAATTTTTAACAAAAAATAGAACCGACTTCAGTAAAACTAAAAAGCCAAAAATAACCCGTTCAAGTACAGATTACCTTTGACTCACCCTTTGAAGTCGATCCCAAACCACTCAGTTATTATATTTATATTTTATAGTTTACGTGAGGTTTGGCCCCGACTTCAAAGGGTGAGTCAAAGGTAATCTGTACTTGAACGGGTTATTTTTGGCTTTTTAGTTTTACTGAAGTCGGTTCTATTTTTTGTTAAAAATTTTTTTTTTGCTTTTTAGTGATTGTTAAAAACACTTATGGCAGGGGTGATCAGGGAGGTCTTGAAGGCATGCATCTCGTTTGAATTATCTCCTAACTCCTAACCGTTGAGGAGTTGTACCTTCCATCATCAGCTCAGCATTGGAAGATGATGACCACCATATGCAAACACTTAAATAATTTTATAAAATATGTGAAAAATATTATAAGTGCCTATAAAATTTCAGGAATTCCTTCGATTCCTCTTGGATCTCGTCATCCGATCTTCACCAAAATTTTATGGGACCAACCTTGAGATGTCTATTCATGAACCTAAAAAGAATTTTCCAAATCGACTCATAAATGACGGAGTTCTGAGGTAACAAACATTAAAAAAAAAAAAAAAAAAAAAAAAAAAAAAAAAACATACAACCGAACTGAGAACCCCCTCCTTTTTTTGAAGTCGGTTAATAAAATTTATTAAAAAGTGGGTTCCTCCCACTTATAAATAAGAAATACCCCATTGTCAGACATAAATAAATATTAGCATTCGCGTAAATATTGTTCACTTTATTTACACTTTAATTAGCGCACTAAAATACATGCATCGTTGCAATGTCGCACCCAAACAGACAATTAAAACTGCCTCAAACCGGTTTCTAGAGCTGCGGCAAAACTTTTGACATGTATCCGCATCCCTTTGAACAAAATATTGCATTTTATGATGTGTAAATTGGGGCGCATACTGAAATTACGTTGTATGAGTACTATCATCGTAGAATTAAGTCAGAACGTTTCAGTTCAAGCGATTAAAAGGGCTGAAATAATGAATGTTTCATTTGTGATAATATTAGCAAATTAGGTACGTCACCTAAAAATAACATATCCCACCTAGTATATAGATGCTATTTCTTAAGCTGATTCATACCTATAGACAACGAAATGAGTCGGGAGCGAGACCCGAGTTCATGCACTCATTCGTTGCCCCGACTGATCGCATTAGCGGCGTCGGCGAAGGTTCCGTTTACTACTGCATCTTCCACCATTATTTCAGTCGGTCAAAGAACTACAAAACATGGTTATACCATAGAATTTAATATCGTTTTATCCAGTGATCGCAACATGCGAGCAAAACCGATTGAAATGACGTACGACAACCAGTGACGACCCTAGGGAGGACCCACTTCAATTTTGCTCACATTTTACGAACCCTGGTTATAACCAAAATGCCATTAAATATGTAGGTAAATTTGCCGGTAAAAAACCCAGTGATTTGCCTGTTGCATTAAAGTGTTTGACCTTAAATATTATTCTTTTTAACACTTAACTGGATCAGACATGTAAACGTGCTTTAGAATTTGGTCACATTATGTGCCAATATTTGCTACCTAATAACGGACCCAGCCGAAAACATATAACTTTTCAAACCGATTCATACAAATCCCTTGAGACAACGAAATGAGTCGGGAGCGAGACCCGAGTTCATGCGCTCATTCGTTGCCCCCGACTGATCGCATTAGCGGCGTCGGCGAAGTTGGTGTTGCCGCTGCATCTTCCAGCTTTATTTCAGTTGAACAGAGACTCTCAAATTCAATAATAACCACGAGTAGAGGATAAAATAGAATTAACTACAAGTAATAGTTTTATTGTAGTAGTAGTTTTGTTGTAGTAGTTAGTAGATTTATTGTTTATTTTAGGTAGGTGCCTAGATAAATAGGTTACAAATCCATTCAGTTAGTTACTCATTATTTTTCTTAATAATGTAATTAAGCGACACGTGTTTCCATTATTTTCAGAAAAAAATCACCCACTCATTTATTCTACCTACTCAATTCAGCTGCATTTCACGATACTTTGTTATTATCTTTGTTAGTATACTCATTTAACAGATGTGATCAGCTGTTTCCAGCTAAGAGGGTGTGGTGAAATTGAGCCTAAAAGTAAAAAACTGACTGAAAAAATAACAATGTCTCGAGTTTTTTGTTCCAGGCATTTTCCCTTTCTACTCTCGCCCATTGGTTAATTAAGTTGTTTATATTTTAAATTTGTTTTCAGAATCCTCGACACCGGAGATCCCATCCAGTCCCACCCTGTCCGAAGAATTCCTATTGAACCATTTTAGTATTCGTTGGTTTTTGCGCAATTTCCTTTATTTTAACATAGTTTTATTCGAATGAGCGGATTGAGCATATAAATACCCAACCCCCTTATGTAAATTGGTCCATACAGGATAACTAGTTCGACACATTTTACTTTCATTCATGTGTATAGAATTTCGTAGAAGCGATATTATGTACTTGATGAAATAAATTCAGAACGTTTAGGAATAAAATTCGGTAAGAAATTGCTGTTTTATTGTAATTAGATAGACCTCTCGACGTGAGGCATTTTGTTAGTAGTACACGCACAAAATCGCGACAATTTTGGGAACGTAACAATGCAGTCCCCTCAACATTTTTCAATGAAAATTATGCGAAGATACACCCTTAATATGCAAAAGTGTTTTTGTAATGCGAAGCGATTAATTATTTCCATCTAAAACATCATTGGGAAGTTTTTAATTATTTTGCTTTGTTTGGGAGATACATGGATAGTAACCAAAAAATGCGACTATGCGTGCTCGTTAACATAACCCCTTATAAGAGGCCTTATTCCTTAACATTTTTATTATATTATGACAAATTTATTGATATTTCAACGAACTGTTTGAAGTGAATAATACTTTTCCCCGAGTTCTAGTTAGCAACACAGCTATTTTGCTATGCTTTCCTTGCGTTCTTTCGTTGCGAAACCAAACCTATATTCAGCGTGAATTTTGTAAATTTCGAGTGGTTTTTGAAACAAAAATTATTAATGGACAATTCAAACTGTACGTTTCAAATATACAGCGTGTATATTTGATATTACCGCAAACTTTACGGGGTCTTAGTAAAGGCATTTATTAATATATTGCACCGTAAAAAATCAGCACGCAAAGTATTTGTTTGTTGTTGTTTGTTGACACTTAACATCGTGATGTGACAACTGTCACTAGTAATAACTACGCCATACATTGCTGCTCAGAAAATTTTCAAAAATTAATTACGCTATAGCAGTTGACGCTAAATTAATAATTATTATAAATATCAGATTATAGAACTAAAATCTCCGACAGGCTTCAATTTGCGGTTGTATCAAATATACACGCTGTATATCAACTCTATCGCTGTAAATCTTAATAGCCCTGTTCTAGGTAACATCAATAATATGTTAAGAAACATGTTTGATCATGGAGAAAAATGTCTAAAACAATCAGCATTTAAACGGAATAAGGCAGTAACGCAACATAGCCTTAGCTAGTCTGCTACAATACCAGAACTAATAACTTCGGGCGTTTTCAGGCCGTCTGCCGCTTGTGACGGGCAGCTGGCTACGCACATACACGTTTACGTTTAATCAAATGTTGCCTTGTTTAAATAAAACAATTTAAACGGATTATATCGCGTATGTTCATTTTTTAAGCCTTCCTGACGTTTTGCAAACTATTACAGTTACCGTTGTCAAAGGTGGACTCGTTGCGATATAATCCGTTTAAATTGTTTTATTTAAATTTGTGACTGTTGCGGAAATCGACGTAAATATTTCATATATTTATTAATAAAGTACTAACAATGCAGTGTTGTTTTTTTGTGGTCTATGCTAATCGTTCCAATAACTATGAAGGATAAACGTCTCTTTCTGACCCAGCGTCTATTGGGTATAGCCCTAGGTCAGGAATGAAACTAGAAGATGCACATAATAACAATTCCATTTGTATTACACTGTCAACACAGTGTAATACAAATGGAATTGTTACATACATTGTGTTGTGCCTGAATTGAAGTAGTTACAGTAAAATCCCCTGGGATACACTTTGCTGGAGATGTTTAAGTCCTCTCTGCCTTTTCACAAGTGTGTCGTGAGTGAGCGATTCAAATGATACATCTTAAGAGACCTCATTCCTTTTAAAAAAAAAAAATTCTATATGTGACAAATATATTTATAATTTCAAGCAACTAATACTTTTCCCCGAGTTAAGGTAGTAACATAGCTAATTCATGCTTCAATTGCGTGCAGTCGAAAATAAGATGTGGAAACTAATTCTCCGCGTGAATTTTTCCAATTTCGAGTAGATTTTGAAACAAAAATAATCAGTGAAAAATTCAAACTGTTAGGTTTTAAATATATCCTGATAGTCCTGTTTTAGGTAGTAACATCAATAATATGTTAAGAAACATGTTTGATAATGATCATAGAGAAAATGTGTAAAACAATCAGCATTTTAAAAGGAATATGGCCTCTTAAAGGCGGTTTGTTTTCGATTTTACGTTTAATTCTACTAGTATTGTTTTTGTTTTCGTACATTTTTATTTTTATCCCTTATTGTAATCAAATTGGTGAACAAGGCTGAATTGAATATTGAATATTGGATTGGAAGCGGAACGCACCGACTTGATTGAGTGGATATTTTTTTGTAATTATTATTGACCATAAAAATATTTTTGATGGGTCTAGTTTCGATTTAACTTGCCTAATAGTTACGTATGTTTAGTCGGGATCAATAGTAGCTGCCAATTTTAGTATGCAATTTGACACTAACCAGTAGGGAAATTATCAGATACTTTGATGCTGACTGTACATTCGTGCGGTTCTACTTAGAATATCCTACAGAAGTTTTTTATTTTTTTATCGGCCAAAAATTTTGAACAAAAAGCTTTTCTTTTTTATTAATTTGAACATAGTGAACATAGTTAACGTAAGTATGAATAGTAAGGTATTGAAATATTTAGCTTATGTTTTCTTTTTTAATACTGTTATTTAAGAGCGTCTCATCTGACCGTCTTGCTCGTAGGTGGCACTTAATAAATTTGAATATCATTTAAGACAATTATAAGGACTACTGATGGTTCAATTTGTATCTGAATTTCACACAGAAGAAAAATATGATATGGGTGAATACAAAAAAAAATACTGTCTGAACTCATTTAATTACAATTTGGTATCAATTTTTCCATTGTACGACGTCAAATTAACCATCGAATAATGTACCTTAAGGTACTGTTTTGAGGTGCATTATCGTGTCGTTAATTTTTGTCGCACAAATTTTAATTAAATGAGTTAAAAGTTAGCAAACTTTTTGGTCTTCACCCATATACTAGTACGGCAACGAAACTGGAGGCGAAAACTACGCTAGTATTTTAGTGATACCTATTTTTAGACCTGTACATATTTTTCCCTGAAGATTATGATATCTGATATCACCTACTAAGTGTCTACTCACCTATCAGCTACTAAGTAAACATAAAACCCATTCAGAGCCGTGTCACCGGGATCGGGCCCCTGTCAATTGCAATGAAGGCAATGTTGTGCAGCTATTGTACACCACCTCTGAATCCTGTGCTCCTGGTATAACGGACGACAGTTTTGATCATCAACGCACTCAACATGGACGATTATTGGTTTTAGACCAAAACGTTTGAAATCAAACTATAGTATTTTATGCAACCGTTGTATAAGAGGGGGGCAAAAAACACGAGTGGCATGAGTTTTTTGACCTAATTCAACGTTGCATACAATACTTTTTCTACGACTCGACATTTCATAAATAAAATGCAAATAAACAACAAAGAAAATAATTACATGTTCCCGCTCGGAATCAACAAAATTAAAAAAAAAAACAAGTCTGATAAACTTTTTTTTTATTGTCGTCCTTCAGTCAAAAAAATATGAACTTATACATAAAGGTATACGTCCACTATACTAAACATCTGTCAAAAAAATATGAACATATACATAAAGGTATACGTTCACTATACTAAACATCCATGCACTGAAGATAAAACTTTTTTTTAAGTTGGCACCAATGCCTTAGTACAATAAGTTTTTTTTTTAAATTGCAAATTGTGTGAATGCAGCTGTTTATCTTGTAATCTGTGGTACTAAGCAGAGATGGGCAAAAGTTAATCGATTAACCATTAACGATTACGATTAACTTTTTTAATCTCGATTAACGATTAAAATTGACGATTAGTTAATCTTATCGTACGAGTTCCGATTAATTTAATCTCGATTAAGTTTATCGATTAGTTAATTCGATAAATTTTTCTCGATTAGATTAACTTTACTAATCACTACATAGTATAAAACAAAGTCGCTTTCTCTGTCCCTGTCTCTTTGTATGCTGAAATCTTTAAAACAACGCAACGGATTTTGATGCGGATTTTTTTAATAGATAGATTGATTCAAGAGGAAGGTTTATATGTATAATAATGCACCCGTGCGGAGCCGGGGCGGGTCGCTGGTATAATATAAAATACGATATTTTTTATAAGTCTTAAGTCCCTGCCTAGAACTTCTTAGAGTACTGCACTATAAAAACCATCTTGTATTACTGTAACAAGAGGGAAGAGGGAACGGTCGGATACAAAGGTATCCGAACCAAAAAAGTCTAAAGGTACATTTTCTGTCCCTGGACAAGACATATTGTATTTTCGTAAAAAACACAAAATGCGCGTGTTCCAACTTTTAATCGAGAAATTAATCGTGAAATTTTATCGATTAAAATGACGATTAGTTAATCGAAGACTCTCTCGGTTAAGTTAATCTAGATTAAATTAATCGCGATTAACTTTGACGATTAACTTTTTTAATCGATTAAAAAAATAATCGATTAATGCCCATCTCTGGTACTAATTGACGCTTTTTTCGCGACATTATAACATCGTTTAGCAGTGTTTTTTTGGGCAATAGAGTAGACTTTTACAGACTTTCATAATCTATGTCTTTAGAGGTTTGTTTATTAGAGGTAGTAACTATATAAATGACAGAAAAAAGTACTGGAGTAAAAAAACATATTTAATGGATACTTTTTTAGAAATTGGGTTGGGTAGACATTAAATAACCATTTCTTTACCAATTTCATTTATTAAATGTTTGTATGCAGCCGATGGCGATTTTAGTTTGGTACTCTCAATAAACAGGACTGAAGTTAGATATACATAAAATTATAGTGAGAAGTATAGGTGTATGTATTGCAAATTCCAGTTAATTTTTTGACCGAGCGAGCGAAGCGTCACCATTTCAGCTTGGCCCAAAATTCTTTCCTATGTTAGAATGTTTGGATGTCCAGGCGCTTTCTGGCTGTATGAGGTCACATTTCACAACCGATTCTCATGAAATTTTGTCTGGTTTCGATAAGTATTATAGTTTTTTTTGTGTTGCTTATAAAACTAAAAATGGTATAGGGTACAAACTTAAAATATTAAAAATTTCGACAATTTTTATACAAATCTGCGAGTTCTACATCAATTATAGTACAGCAGTAATAGTAGACTGGGCAATAATCGGACAGTAAGATTTTCTAAATATTCTGAGCTCAACCCACCTGCGAAGTTTCAAAGCTCGAAGGAATTTACTGTCGGAAACTTCGCAAATTTTATCGAGTAGCACACTCGCTAATTTGAAAAAACGCCAACGTTGCCTGCACATCGCTGATTCCTAATTTTTGCCAGTTTCGGAAAATGTAATCGAATTCCTGCCTTTGGCAATTTACCTGAGTTTCGGATTGCACGATATCGTTTCAGCATTTTCCCTGCGTTGCGATGCAAAATATTTGGTGAAAAAGTCTGAATAGATTGGGCTTAGATACTGTGCCAGTTCAGGTTTCTGGCAATATCATAGTATTTAAGTGACATTTCGATGCGCTTGCCTGACTGACCTGACTGCACCAGCGTGCAGTTGGCCTGACTGACCTTACCTTTTGTAATCGTTACGTAAAAATATGTCTTTAAAGTGGAAACATATAGTAGTAATAAATATGGTATCAAAATTTTCATTAAAAGCGGACTCAAAATAGGTCCGTCAAACAATTACCGTGTAACATACAAAAAAGTGATATGTCCCTCAAATAGGGAGTTTGGTTAGGAGGCCTTATACATTTTAATTTTTTTTTTATATATATATTATGGACAAATAAATTAATAATTTCAATCAACTTTTTATAGAGAATTTTACTTATCCCTGAGTTCTAGATAGTAACATTGCTATTTCATGCTTTCATTGCGTGCAGTCGAAAATAAGTTGAACAAATCAGTTTTAAGTAGTTTTTGAAACAAAAATTATCAATGACAAATTCAAGGAACATGTTCGATCATAGAGAAAAATGTCTAAAACAATCAGCATTTTGAACGGATCGGACGGAGCCTTAGACATAATGGATAGCTTCAGCGTCGTCCACGCCGACCGGGTGCAGACGCTCCAGGTGTCCCGCCAGCCGCGCCGCGCTCGCGAACGCCTTGTGGCAGTGCCGGCACTTGGCGCAGTTCTCCGTGTGCTTGTAGAGCACGTGGTTCTGAAGACCGGGCAGGGATTTGAAACTGCGGCCGCAGACGCAGACAGTCGCGCCGGCGGGGTGGACGGTGCTCCTGAGGACGGCATTAGGTTTACCGTTAGTTAAAGAGTCATCATTAGATGAGACAAAAGCGCATTTTAATGATGTCTGGGGAAAGAACGTTTTCGACAACATTTCCCATACAAATCGGGAAACGTTCCTGAGAACGGCACATCTCTAATGATATCATAGAAACAAAACACTTTATAATTACCACAGCTCTTTTTCTCATATCAATAGTCAAAACTTTAGTATAGGGGTATGTGTGGATGGTTTTTGAATTGTTCCGCTTCTATGACATCATCAAAAGACGCACTTGTCTGATCGCAATTGCCTCAGGCGACTTAATACTATGCAACTAATTAAACAACAGAGACTCATACATAATTTTAGTGTTTACCAATCCCTTGTATGTAAATCTGAAAGTACCTATTTGAGATTGAAACTGTCTATAAAAGATGAATGTCAATGTTTATCGTGAAACCTGTATCAATAGATGCGAGTTACTTTCGTTGATTATATTCAGTGAACGCTCAGTGAAGTATGGAAGGTGACCAATGACAGTAAGAGTAACACATTGCTATCTTTTTCTAACGACGCTTATCTTTATCGTAAAATAAGCGCACAAGAAAATATCTCGTCATAGGATTTATTTGGTCATGCTTGGTGAGTTTAGTAAACAACTTAACAACTAAAATGAAGCTACTTCATATTCAAAGAGACATAAGTGCGAAATTCATGACCACACGAATATTATTTGTATATCAGTGGATTATGGCGGATTTGGCAAGATTAGTGAATGTGTCCTACCCCCTTTAATATAGAACAATTAAGTACCTACCTACTTTAGCAGTTAAAGTTCAAGTAAGTAAAGTGTTGAGTAATAAAATTTATTTACTAAGTCATAATAATATCCTCTCGGACTCTAGAAACTCTCGTTCAAAATGTATACACATTTGATATATCTCAAAACCCTTAGAAGAAAAGATTAGTGTAATGCGTACCAAAGATATAAACTGACATTTCTAAACATGGATATCCCCGAGATACATAACACAGACTAACCTATGGTTAATTAAATTCGCTTCACTGACGAACTCCCTGCGGCACAGTTCGCACCAGTGCCCCGTCTTTGCGGGATGCATGTATCTGACATGGTTCCGCAGCGACACCGCTGACGCGTATACATTGCCGCAAACCTTACAAGCTACGTCCGCCTTCTTGCACCCTTCACCATGCTTGATCAACCCCCCAGCATCATCGAACGTCTTGTAGCACACCGTACATCGATGCTTGCGGTGCATGTATCGCAGGTGCTTCTCTAAACTAAGCTGCGATGGATACGTCTTGTCGCATTGTGAACACTGAATGCGTTGCGCGCTGTGTTTCAGAAGCATGTGTCTCCGCAATGTGACCGGCTTTTTGTATATTTTGCCGCAGTGCTTACAGGTATTCGGAACGTGGACTGAAATCTCTTTTTGAGGGCGGTCTTCGGATTCCGAATTATCGTCTTGGGACATTATGTCGTGTAAAAATGCTGTCGACGTGCGTAAATGTTCTTCTATGGCGTCGGAATCCAAGCGTACGACGTCCACTTGAATTTCCGTGCTGTCCATTATCGCGAAGATTGAACGGACGCGCTAAAATAAAATTTGCACTTTTAGGTTTGCGGGACACGTCATGTCAAAGTTTGTTAAAAAAAAATACTGATAAAAAAAGGTTCTTTTTTTCGGCCACTGATTGCAGATGTAATAGGTTCGTATATGCGAAGGATTTGTTTATCTTATACTCACTCGATTTGTGTAAATTCAAAGTACTCTTATCTTAAATATAAAACGAAAACGTTTTGCAATAACTCTCATTTTTAATCGCAATGTATTTTAACACTCCATTTGCACTCTAGCAGATTTATTTAACTATTTTTTTACTGAAACTTAAAAATGGCAATGAACAGTAGAAACAGTAATCTAAATATTCGATGCTAAAAGCGCCTTGCTAAATTATTTCATGGGCTAGACCTATCAGGTGCATAATTTATATTTAGACCCTGCTTTTGCTCGCAACATTCCTCCGAGTTATACTGGTTTCATCATCCAAATTTTGCCGGGAATTTTTTGGAGCACCAGAGAATTCCCGTCATACACGGCATCTTTACGACTCATTTAAAAAAAAAAAACTTTACGTATTATACGAATTGTATACTTATTTAAAGTTTATTGAGAAAGTAAAAGTAGTCATAACATAATGTGATTAAATGATGATATTGGACAGGGTTATCGAATTAATTTGTGCGCCCATAAATCAAAATTTAATTCATTTTCGTCCGTTGTGAAATTATTCCAAATGTCATATGAGTACCTTATATTCCAGTAATTCCAGAGCGTAGTAGGCTGTACGGTAAGTTTTAGATGAAATGAAAAGAAAATCCTATTGATAATAACGAGCGCTATGAAACTGCAGGATTTATATCGTTATGTGAACAAAAAAAAATCATAGATAATTTTCACGCTTGATTAAACTTTTTAATAGAACTAATTACCCGCTAGGCTCATGGCACGAATTCTGCCAACAATAAAAAAAAATAAGTGAAATTAATATTCTTATAAAACTTTTATAAAAGCTATAGGTAAATATTATAATATGTTATATTATTAACTTTAAATTTTAAATGCGGAAAGCTGAAACTTTTAACCATACTCGGAATCAAATTGTTTTTACTTTTTTTTTAGTGCGGGCATAGTGCAGCTTTTTACCTGTCTCCTTTTAGTCGATGAATCATACACATACTGACTGAGAAATTGACAACATTTCATATTTTTAAGACTATCATCTTATTACTTTTCTGAATTCTGCTTAAAAAGATGAAGTAATCTCTGTTTTTTTATTATTAATTTATAAAAACATACTCATTTTAAAATGTGGCAACACCAAAACCAGAACTTAATGGAACGGTTACTTTAGTCGGTTTTCTTATTTAAAAAAAACTTAATAAAACTCGGTATGCATCTGCCATCTGTCAACGTCAAATAAAAAGAAATATATTTTTTCGCTCTTTGGTTTAGACAACAACCCTATTCAGCCCGTATTGTCTTAGATTGCAGTTATTTGATGTATTTTCTTATATTTCTTTAAATACAGAAGAATAAATTCAAAGATTTTTTTTAAGGTACACGACACAAAGCCCTGTCTATCTCTATATTAATTTCCACCTGTTATAAATATGAAATGTTGTCAATTGCGTGACTCAGTAGTATGTTTTTTATTATTTTTTGTTAGCCTGGTGTAGTGTGTGTAGCCTGGGCAAAGGCTTATACTAATAGTAAAACATAGTTTGATAATCCTTGGCCAGACTTGCTAAGACATTTTATGTGCACGTATTATACTATATTATATTTTTTTGTAAGTGCTATACAGAGTAGTCTAGGATTTTGTTGTCCTGCCGGCGGATATGATAATTTTTATAAAGGCAACACAAAGCATCATCTACTTAATAGATAATTTGTAATTAGGTACATATTGACGTGATAATACGAAATAAAGTAGAATAAATATATGTCACAAGTCAATCTCGGCATTAGGTTCGATTTCATAGATAACCTGATTCTTAGAATAATTAAAAAGGCGTATAGGTACGTAAGGTACACCTAGTTGCAGGTTTTTACAAGCTTTTATTTACTGTCACCTGTCTCGTTGTAATGGAGTTTTGTAAGTTAAATTTGACCTACTTTCCGGTTTCCGATTGAGCTGAAATTTTTGCACGAATATGCAAATCGCGTGACAATACAATATTATGATGACGTGGAGCTGATCTGATGATGGAGCTGAAAGGTGGCCATAGGAACTCCGTAATAAATAAAGCAATCATATCGAGTTTGGTCTCTTTAGAATCGTGTCTGTGAGCAATTGATGGATGTTCAAAGAAAAGTACAGTCGGCTATAAAAGCTTGTTAAAAAATGATCTAAATCCGAAACACACTAATCGTGTATGATTATACGACTTTCCGCAGATGTAGTCTAAAGACAAAACAAAAGACGATATTTGGAGTGCCGAGAAATGTGGACATGGAAGCGTGGTGGAACAAACGAACCATTTTCCTCTGTGCTTTTACATCTGTTCTACTTTCAAGATTTGTCATTACTTTTCCTGGGATCAGAACAAGTTATACACGTGTTTACGTTACATTCCTACGCAATTCTTTAAAACAGTGATTATACAATTTGAAGAAATTTGAAATCGAAAACATACCAATTTTTTAGCTATATATTGTTTTCGCTTCCAAATTTAATTATCATTTGTGCGTGTCGTGTAATGTTAACATCAAAAGTATATGACTGAAGTCTATGGTTTTTAATTTGAGGTTATGGTGGCCAGTTACTTTTGATGGTACATGATTTTGGGTTCTTTATCGGGCAGCGAGGGCACACGCGCTCCGCTCCCCGCCGGGCAGGACCAACCGACGACTGACGCGCAACGAGAGTCGGTACCACTCCGGTGAGTCACATAAAGAACCTAACTCCGTGGTGTGATGTCATTCATTGGTGCATTTTGTTTTTTTTTCTGTTTCGGGTGCTAGGTTTTCTTTTGGTGGGGTCTTCTTTCATTTTCTTTCTCTATTTTCTTTCTAATGTTGTTATTTTTTAGGTTATATTTAGGTATCTTTATTAAACGATTGCAAACGCTAAGTAGATTTGGTTGGTGAATAAGATTAGCCTCTAAGCGTTTTGATAGAGCATCGTGCTAAATGGTGTTTGAGCTGTTTGCTGTATTTAGCCCAACACGGCGAGTCAAAGGTATCTCAAACGGCTGTAGTAAGTTCGCAAACGCTTTCAATTTACTTGTTGGACTGAATGTGAGACGTTGAATTGGCAGACTGTACATTTCGACGATCTGCCTTTGACATGGATTAACGTTAGAGTAGTAGGTTTGTAGTTTCTTTCTAAGTTTAACGAGGCATGTAAAAATAAATTAGTTTATCTACCCACATTAAAACATTTCGAAAACATGCTGTTTGAAAATAAATGTAGTCATATCAGCGCCGCCTCTTCAATAATTTGACATTGCAATGAAATGGGAACATTGTGTAGGTAATACATGTTCTCACAGGTGACGCTAAGGTTAAATACCTACCTTTCAAAATAAAAATAGGTAAGGAGATCGAAATGGATGGGGAAATGGAAAGCTACGTGTATGTAGCTACGTGTGAGCGCTTTTTTATTTATCTTTGCGTGTTTCGGTGTTTATCTTTGTATCTATGTATATATATAGCAATTAGCCAATCATGTAATCAGAACTACTGGGGAATAAAATTGAGTAATAATGTTACGTTCAGAAATCAGCAGAAAACTCAGTCACGAAATAGTGATATTGCTGTGAAGTTTTGTTATTAGTGATTTATTGACTATTTTTTCATGGCAATTAAGGTCGGAAATAATACTAATAATTAATGTGGGATGGCATTGGGACGGTAATTGGATAATAAATACCATTACGGTAATGTATCATTCTGTGATAAAAATAATATCAAGACAGATGTAATTTATCCTTTGTATTCATAAAATGCAATGTAGGTACATGAATAATTTAATGAAAGTAAGCACGAACTAGTTATGTAAAGTATGTAACTTAACCGGTTTTCTATTTAGACGTAACCCTCCAAAAGTATAGTTCCCATTGAAGCACTGTATCTCAATACGGCTTCAACAAAAGGTATGAACAGTCTTTTAGTGGACCATTTTGTCACAATGGATGTGAAACTGACACTGGGCAGGTTGTCAATACACGACTTGAGAACCCGATATTATTTAACAAATATATAACAACAAATAGCCGACTTCAAAATAAATCTTTTTGCCCTACATTCTGGGAGCTAATTCATGCATGACAAAGAATGCAAACAGAGAACCGATTTGTTTGAAAAGCCGCGGTTTTACAGAAAAACAAGACTTTTCGATGAAACACCGAGTGTGCGATTACATTCCTAGCATGAGTTTATTTGTTAACATTATATCTATACGAGTACTTCTAAGTATACATTGTTTATATTATCAAAATTGTTTCATAAATTAATAAATCGACCTAGTCCTAAACTAAGCAGATTAGTATGAGATTTATAAAAAAAAATGTAGTGTTTATTAATCTAAAATCGACGCCATGGTTCCTAAGAACAGATTTCCCTATCTCTCATAGTTTTCGTTTTCTCCCTACTGACTACTGAATCTAAATAGATTGATTACTCTGTATAAGTATGTATGTCATCGTCCAGTGTCCCCGTCACGATCCGCGATTGTTTTTATAATCTTAATCGAATATTATTATAATAGTGTATTGAAAAACAGTTTTCTATGGAGAGGGGTCATGATTTCAAGAAAAATCTTAATAGCGTGATGTAGGTTCGTCATTTGTTTTGTATCGGCGCGCGGCTCATGCCAACCTGGCGCCATCTGTTGGTCATAATTTCCATTGTCCTCGCATCACGCCGAAACGGCTGGACAAATTTTAACCAAGTTTGTAAGAGGGATAGCTGGACATCCAAAGATGGTTATAGGCTACTTTTTACCGTCTACGGTAAAGAAAAAAAATACGGGCGCCTCGTAGTCATAAATATTTTTCAACTTAGGATAACTTGAGTATCGACGGGAAACCAGTAGTTCCGTCACATACATGTTTAGTATCGTGTCGTAACATTTAATGACTTTCTCCTTTCAGTTAGCGCACTTATCGTAAAACCGTGAGTCATATTCCGGGACAGTGTTTGGAAAACTAACAGAAAATTCACAAGTG
Organism: Apotomis turbidana; assembly: GCA_905147355.2. Classification (NCBI taxonomy): domain Eukaryota; kingdom Metazoa; phylum Arthropoda; class Insecta; order Lepidoptera; family Tortricidae; genus Apotomis; species Apotomis turbidana. The sequence goes on from LR990280.1 coordinate 6,574,613, forward strand.
AAATTGCCATGGTGGACACTGCGGTCCATTTAAGCCAGTTTGCATCTGAGGAATCTGATTCGTCACATCTTTAAGTGCGCCAGCTTGTACCAACTGTCCTTATATACTTAAAACATCAGACAATACCTAACAAATAGCAAATAAGGATAGCGATTGTTGCGCGACATAATATCACCCAAATTTCTTGCGTGGTATTGAAAGAAAACAGTGAAGTCTAAAACTCTTTATTTTCGCGTCACATTTGTCCTAGAAGCGCTTTCGAAAGAAATGGAAAATAGTTCTCGTGCGAGAAAGAGTCGCGAAGGGCAGTTGTTCTATATGTACAGCGTGTCAAAGTTGTGCAAGGGGTGCTGGATTATGATGATCTCTCTTCACTTGGACGCGTCCATTAAACCGTGCCTGACAAAGGACATAGCTGTTATTAATTTGACACTATTCTCGGCCTCATGCACAATTATCTTTGTTCAGCTACGTTTGTGGTCCGCCGACATGTCGGTGTGACAGGAAAGAGTTTATGAATGAGTACAAACTTAGAAATGCGAATTTGATCAACAAAATAGGGGAAATTTGTCTAAAAATGTTGAAGCGAGATTTCGTACTTCAGACTTCGAAATCTTCGAATTTTATAGTGGAAAAACAAAAATAATAAACTGTAGGTATGTTTTGAACGGCCCACAGACCGCAGCGCATGCATGCATTCGCACCCGGTTGAACCAATCACTAACCATCACGTATTTGAAATGGAATTTATCGTCTATTTTCGGACAGCAGTTGTTGTAAAAATATTTTCTAACAAACACTTTCTAGCCAATTATTTCGTGCGCTTACTTTGTGTCCTTTATAACAAAAATGACAATCAGTAATCATACATACAATATTTTTTGGTTTGCATTCTGTGTTTCATTTTGGATATTTTTACGGTCTTTTTTGAACACTCATATAAGTCTGTCGCCCCCTTTCCTCCTCCATTCAAGATTGCTCTGTTTACAACTCTTCGCAATTTTATGAAGGACTACGTAATTAATTCATGTCAATCTATCTATTTTTACGTTTTTTCTTCCTCGCAAGCCTGATGACAAAACATTTGTGGGTCATGGGGGGTATATGAATTACAGACTCAAATCATATCGACCTTCAGCTTCGCTGCGGGCTTTCTAACTGATTATTTTTTGTTATTCCTGTTTTGCCGCCCTTGATAGACATTGTACTATTGAACTTAAAATCGAGTTCAAGTATAGTAGAGTAGGTTAACTATTAAAATATAGTTTACGATTAATCGCATTCATTACATATTCTAAACAAATCTAAACACTAATCAGTCATCTTGCATGTTTTCAATCTTCAACTATGCTTCTCATTCTGCTTTATAAAGGAATTTTTGTTCTACTAACATGGTGTGTAGGAAAAGGTAGTTTTAAGTAGTTAGATTCTTCTGCAATTGCTTTGCAGCATGACAAATAAAGATAAACTATTTTTAAAATGAACGCGCTTCTAATTTATTTTCATTCATATTTTAGCGATGAGTTAATTCTTAAATTAGTTTATCTTCTACCACATTAACCGGAATGCAGTAAACTGATCTTCGTTTAATAACGTCTAGCCCTTTGAGCGCCGAGCGGCAAAGCAATTCACCGTGCCACTGACGCCAAACCAAAAAAAAATTGCTCCAAAATCAACAGAGATTGAAAAACACAGATAGTGGTTTGAATTAGCATGTTTTTGACCATTGACATTTTTGACGTCAATAGGCGTCGTTGGCGTCAGTGGCACGAATTCCCGATGACGTGATTTGCCGTCTTTGGCGGTCAAAGGGTTAAAGATGTAGATAAGTTTAAAAAAAATGTCTTAAACAAGACATAAATATCGGGGTTCTCTGGAAGAGATCGCTCTTTGGCCATTAGACTGCCTTTTGTTTACGTCTGTTTGTTTGTGTGAGGTGTGCAATAAATATACTAGTATTGTATTGTATTCGTAGTAAAAAAATATTGTATCGTGGTACTGACTTACGCCTATCAATAATTCAATATTGTATTTAATTAGCCGTAAGATAACGTATCTGTCAGAGCATGAGAAAATTGGGCCTAAGTCTCTGTTGCTCTTAAATGTAGTTAAAAGTATTGTTGTTGGTGGCATGATAGAATTAGGTTAAATATCGTATTCACAAGGTTACTTCAATCAAATGTAAATGTAACTGTCTGAAATCATGTCATTTCAATTGAAATTACCTTTATACAGTCGTATTTTAATTACCCGAAGTGATGTGGCACTGGTTATGATAAACATTTAATTACTCAGAAATTATTTATTAAAATAATGATCATTCATTATTTCAATAAATAATTTCTGAGTAACGAAAACGTAATCACTGATATCAAATTGACTTATATTGATAAAAAGTAATATAGTCAATCCATTAACAGTTATTTTAATCAGTTAATCACATTGTGCTCATAACTGTCAATTTACTCTAGATTTTTTCTTTCCGAATCGATGTAATACATATCAGTTTTTTTTATGTATTATGTGTTCGAACTAGGCAGAATTTATATTTACTGCCTGCCTTTTTTGCCTGGCCTGTCCTTTGAGCTATCTAGAAAATGTTCTTATTTACACAAAGGTTGCTAAAGAGAATGAAATGTACCTGTATATAAAACTGTGAGCCCGTGATGGTTGCAATAATCACGTGATAAAGCATCTGTCACGCACCGATGCTTTGTCACTTGTTTAACCGTCATAGGTCCGCTGGTTGCTTGGTGAAAGGGTATAATCAAGTACTAAGACTTCATGTCTTTTGCAGAGGTCAGACAGGAGGCGGTGCAGCAAGCGCTAGCGGAGATGCAAAACAGGCCCAAGCCGTCTCTGCCCATGCCGTCGAAGAGAACATCCATGATGGCCAAGAGCCCTGACAGAGAGAGACACGACCTCTGTAAGTACATACTTTGCTTTTCGTGAGTTCTACTCTCCCGGTACCAATGTTTGTGACGACTTCTGTTACTTACCCACTGTCATTTTTGTCCAGGGCGTAAGCTGTCGGAATCACCTTCATTTCAGGTTTTTTGTATTGGTTTTGTTTGTGACGTGCGTATTGGTTTTGTTTTTTCTGTCTCTTTTTGTAACCCAGAATGCTCCTTTCCATGCAGATAGGTTACGCCTATGATGATCTTTAAGTAAATTGTTTTTTTTTTTTTTTATTACGTGCAGCATCAAGTTCAGATGAGGACTCCTGCGCCGGTGACACCGACCTGCCGCCACCGCCTGAGCTGGGGTCTCCCCCCGCGCGGCGGCCCGCCGCCCCGCACCCCCGCTCGCACCCGCACCCCCTGCCGCAGCCCCCGCACCACCGCGAGAGGGAGAGGGAGAGGGAGCGGGAGCGCGAGCGAGAGAAGAAACATGTGAGGGAGAGGACAGAAATTGATCTGTCGGAGATGACACATTTGCCAGCATGTGAGTAGTTACTTTTCAAATTTTAATTCATTTTGATGACCTGATGAAGACATTCACAATACTTTAAGTCTTTAATACAAAGATCAAAGCTTAAAGAAAAATTGAAAAAGGAGCTACCTGGGGGAAGAGACCGGGAATCGAACCCGGTACCTCTGGATTGCCGGTCCAGCGCGTTAACCATTTCTATCCTACCAACCATAGCTACCCTAGCTAACTAAATGGTTAACGCGCTGGACCGGCAATCCAGAGGTACCGGGTTCGATTCCCGGTCTCTTCCCCCAGGTAGCTCCTTTTTAAATTTTTCTTTAAGCTTTGATCTTTGTATGAAAGGCTTAAATAAAAATTGTGGTGTACCCACATTAAAAAATGAGACATTACATGTTTCATAAACTTATAATACTTTAAGTGTTAAAAAATATATAAATTGCGAATAGAATCATATTTTAGGTTTATATATTTAGGATTTAGTAAGCTCTCTATATGCGAATGATATGTTACAGTTTAAGTAGACCCAATTGTTTAATAAATTGGTGAGGTTCTTAAACAAGTTTAAACTTTAACTTAAACGTAGCTAATGGCTGAATTCAACTAATTCTTAAATAACTAAATACACTGCTTTAACTAGCTTTCTTTTGCCGTCACGAGTACTTTGCTACTTCATATTAAGGTAAGGTGGGATGAAACTATCACCGAGGGAAGACTGCCACAGTCCAATAACTAACTAACTTTAATTCATATCCCATTAGACAATAAACTGTTACCTAGTCTTATCCCATCTTGCCTCCGTACTATCTTTTTACGAAGACTGGCGCCACAATGAAATCAGAAGTTATAAATTGATCACTTTTGTATGTATCTAGAAACGTTATGTACGTTTCTTGATACGTACATGTTATGGATAGGTTTATTATTTATTTATGAGTGTATGTCGCTTAATATTATAAGTGTATCAGGCACTAATGTCCTGGCATGTTTGGTTCAAAAATTCAGCATTTGGGTCAGTCACTGCGAATGGAATGTTACGGAATTAATATACTGAATACACCGGCATTTTGTGGCTTTGCGATCTAATTCTAATTAATTATACATATATGTTCAACGTATTTAATACCCTAGTATCCTGACACATCAAAATAGCTACTTTAATTTGTACGTTAGACGTACAGCGTTATATGTTGTTAATTTTTTTTTGAGAACGTTCTTACCCCATAGAAGTCGTTCGCGAAAATGGCACATCTCTAGTGGCTGATCTGAGATCGCTATTCCTATTTATGCCAACTATCACACTCATATTATAAATAATATTATAAATGCGAAAGTTTGTGAGTGTGTTTGTATGTTAAATTCTTCTTCACGCTCAAACGGCCGGACCAATTTTGATAAAATTTGATATGGTGGTAGCTGACACCCTGGAATAACATCAAGGCTACTTTTTATACCGAAAATAAATAGTGTTCCCGTGGGATGAAGGGGTAACACCACGGGACGCAGCTAGTTATATTTACAAGCAATGGCGGCGATTAACGAGTATACACGGAATGAGTAGCGGGTAGTATTTTAATTTTATTTAAGTGACTTTATCGCGAACTGATTTGTTAAACTATAATAGGTTGGTGTGTTTAAGTAAGGCAAAATCACGCGCCTATTGCTTGGCGAACAACAACGAAACTACAATGTATTAAAATAAAAACAATAATAAACCAACGTTTATTATTGGCAATTCCAAAGCGTAATGTGTCTTTGTTTCACGTGATGCGAATTACAATTACATTAAACATGACTTCGTTTAATATACGTATGTATATATTTACATTATGATAGTGAATCATTGCGTCTGATGCACTTCACTCAATTGTTTTTCAAATAGGTATTTATCGAAGTGTAGCAAATTACTTTAGTACTTATATGTATTTTAGTTTAATACATTGCATTTAAATAAGGCCAGTTGGGACGAGTGCACTTACCATATCCAAACCACCATCCCATTTTGTCAACTATAACATCTGTACTTTTCAATATGGTAGGTACAGTAAAGGAAACGGAAACGTGTATACCTTTGACCCTTTTTATCATTGTGACAAGAGCGATAAATGTAGGTGTTTCAATTTCTGACGCACTTGTCTCAACTGGCGTAACATATGTTCTAAGGTGGATTATTTGTTGTGCTATCGCCTATATCGTTACTTCTCCCTCTGAATAGCCTACATTTTAACGTAAAGACGCCTTAAACCTGTAGTTGTTGGATACGCAGTTCCAAATGAACCCTAATATAACTCACTAAAAAATCCACAACACTCGGGAAATTCAGCAGACATGTGCTCTAGAGGCTACAATCAAACTGTGAGAAATTTTTGCTATTTGCGACACAAATGTCTAGTAAATTTTTGCACACGCGAACACTCAAGTGTCTGAGCGGCGACAACAAAACCCTCGTTGTGTAAAATTTGCTTTAGTAACCATGCTTAATCATCCATTGAGGCACGAACTAACGTGGTCCGTTTATGCAGACATCCAACCAGACGTGACCCACACGTCAGCGGGCGCCCGCCGCGGTGGCGCACTCGTGGCAGACCGCGTGGGGTGCTACCAGTCTGATGACACCGGCACCGGCACTGGACGATGGAAGGTATGTATGTACTAGTTAAAGGAGGAAGTATCACCTACAGCCCGACACAAAAGAGTAGAAAACGGATGAAAAAGGAACTAACATTTTTCATACAAAATTGTTACCATATTCAAGCACTTTACGTCAAAAATGTGACAGTTGCGAAAGAAGTGGCGCCCTCATTTATTTTCTACTCTTTTGTGTCGGGCTGTACTAGTCTAGTAGTTTACCTCATTTATAAAGAGTCCAGTTCGATCGTCGCAAGTCGGAACGTGTCTGAAAAAAGACAAAACACGAGCGTCGAACGCCTATATTTTTTAAACGGCGTTTGTTAGCGGCTAGTAGTGCACCATGAAGTTTGATTGCGTTACAATAGAGAACTAAATAAGCTCGACCAGCCATGGTTTTCTTGAGCGGAATTTTTCACAAGAAACACTTAAAATACTTCGATACAGTATAACAGCCGCGGCTTGGCCGGGCAGCGTCGACACCGGCACCGGACCGGACGACGAAAGGCAGTTATAGACCAATTAAGATCGGGTACTTAAAACGTCTTTTCTTTCGTACGAAGCACCTACAGTCCCAACATACGAGTACTAATTGTTGGATTTACAGGCCGTTAGAGTCGTAAAAAATAAGCGGGATCTTTCGTTTAGAAGAAACAGCGAAAAAAGATAGCCCAGCCCAGTTTTATAATTTAGAAATCCATACGCACGTAAATTTTTCCTCTACAGTAGTGGAAGCAAAGCATTAAAAAATATTTGTTTTAGTAAGTTAGTAGGAGTGTATGAGACGCACCTTGTAAAAGAGAACACTCTACGAAGAACAGGCTGGTCGATTGTTTAAGTTTTAGGTTCAATATACATTATTTTTAGCTGTTAAATATTAAGAAATTCTACTCGTGTTTGTAGAAATATGACTTCATACCAGGTAATTCTATAGCTACCTATCTTGACTTTAAACTCTATGATTATGATTTGCTCATTGCATAATTCAATATCCGACCAGGTGTCAGCCAAAATCCAGCAGCTTCTTAACACACTCAAGAGACCAAAGCGTCGCCCACTGCCAGAATTCTACGAGGACGACGACATTGAGCTAGAGATCGCAGCGAACCCTAAGGACCCGAATGCGCCCAAGCCTGAGGGGGGGACCATGACCCCCGCCGTGGGTGAACAGCTGGTAGTCCCAGCTGGATTGCCAAGGAACTTGGAGGCGGCGCTACAGAGATACGGCACGGCGTCGTTCAAAGCGAACGTGGCCACGGTCTTGGACCCCAACGGGAAGTTGAGCAACTCGCTTACATACGGTGAGTCTCGTTTTTACATGGTGGACCATACCCGGGGGTTTTGGTGCATGGTTGATTTGATGCCTACTGTCGGCCTAGTGTTACTCGAAGACATATCTATGAGCGTTCTACAAATCTCGTGACTTTTGTTGTTGTTGTATATAACATATTTATTATTCAGGGAGTTAGTAATGAACAAATCAGTCTATATAAATTGTGACTCTGTTCTTAGTTTGGCAACTACTCTCAGTTTCAAACAGACACGCATTTTAAAGCACAACTCAGAAGTGTCATTTGCATTCAGTGCTACGATACACTTTACTCAGAATCTCACCGTACCTTCTTCCACAGGCAAACTGCTAAGCCGCTCCCTCAAAATCGCCTTCGCGTTGCTCAACAAGTCCTTCACATCAAAGAGCAGCAGCGGCGGTCCTTTAACCGGCGATACGTCCATCAAGCCAGGGGACAGAGTAGCCCTGGTGTACCCGAACAACGACCCCATAAACTTCATGTGCGCGTTCTACGGGTGCCTGCAAGCTGGCGTGGTTCCCGTGCCCATAGAAGTGCCTCTGACCAGGAGGGACGCGGGGCTCCAGCAGGTTGGGTTCCTGCTGGGATCCTGTTCAATACAGTACGCGCTGACTTCGGATGCGTGTCTGAAAGGTTAGTTATACTTATTACTGGCACCTATACAACCTCGATGACGAGTAGCCCTGGTGTACCCGAACAACGTCCCCATAAACTTCATGTGCGCGTTCTACGGGTGCCTGCAAGCTGGCGTGGGTCCTGTTCTCTCGGCCTAGATGAAACGAAAACCGGTCAATTACTAGTTTTACTTATATTTTCAAGCTAAATTCCGTTGAATTGTGTCATTCACTAGTACTAATTAATAACGTGGGACGAAGTAATAACCAGCTTTTCACTCTAGCTATTCAGAAGGAAGCTATTGTTTCGCGCGGTATATGATCACATACGTCAATACCCGTTTGGCGTGGGCGGCTAGGGAGGGATTAGCGAAAGTAGGTTTCATTAAAGGTGAAAAACACCATAGCAATTACAAGTGTTGTCATCTTACCTTGTTTGAGACAGGTTTCAGATGACAACGCTTATAATAGGCTTTTCTACTGAACAGAACACAATACCAACATTACCAACCAACGTACAAACAGAAGTGTAAGAACAAACATGAAATAACTGTCTTTTGATATGGTTGAGATACAGTGGCGTGTCGTTACAAGTCCCTGAGGTAGCCGGGGCAGATTGGGTCTAGTTTTTAATTTATATCTTAGGATATCGTATTCTATGGACTCTATGCCACTGGTAAGAAATAATACATAAGGATAGCTCGGACTAATCATAGCAAAACAAGAATATAAAAAAATGGAAATACTCACAAACTTAGTAAACAATAGTGATTAAACTTCCCAGAAAAGTGTTGATAATTTATATTACTGGTATTGTCAGGAGATAGTCTACATAAGAATGGGCTTATAACTGTTTAAATTACAAAGCTCTTACTAAATATAACCACGGAAAATCGTAGTTATAAAAAGTGACCCAGGGGACATCACCATGGCATGGCAGGAAAAAGTGATTGACCCAAATCTGTTCCAAAAACTAAAAAACTCGTTCCAGGTTCTCGTTCTAAGATTTATAACTTAATGCCGCTTTCAACCCTGTTCGCGTAACGAATATGGATCCATTAAATTAAAGTATCCAAATAACGGAAGTTCCATTTTCTATATTGGTTCCGACCGACTAGTTGGCTTGCCGTAATTTATTTGGAACGATTTTCGGTATTACTAATCCTATTACTCGTACCGATTACCTGTCATTAAAATTGAGCGATTGCGAATAATGCTCGCCGATCGCGGTCGAATTTGTTTCATAGTGTTAATTTATGATAGGGGGATTTACGGTAAAGGATTTTCGAATCGTGAATTAAGATTGATACGTTAATAAGCGAACGTAATTTGATTTTATTTTTATGTTCGTACAGAAATATAAAAAAATACATGAAATAACTACGAGATAATCTACGAGAAATATGCCGGCATAGAGTTGTAGTCTTCGACCTATCCGTAAAAAAAAAGCTGTCAATAAAGTCAAGCTCAACGTCATTAGTTCTTTTTTTTAATTCGACACCAGACTAAAGTATGCTATACATTTTGTCATAGCTTTGGAGTTACTACTTTTTAGAATTATTAAATTTTAATAAATTTATAATTATACATATAATTAGTAACCTCAGGAAAAATATAAAAACAGTGATTAAGTCCTCTTTTTAAGTGGAATACACAAAAGTAATAAAATTGTATCATTAAAAATATGAAATGTTGTCAATTGCATATGAATTGAATTCACAAACCCCATACAAAACAGTATATTTGTTGATAATAAGAACTTTAGTTGACTAACGTAGGAAAATTAAAAACGTCTTAGTGTTATGAGAGACGTCCAATTATAACTGGCCTAATATGTTTTCATAATTTTCCTCAAAAGTGTGAACTGTGGCAGTGAAAACTAAAAGTGAATGGTGACATTACCTTCAACACTTTCCCACCCGAACTAATTTAGAACTGACAGGGCAGAAAACTCCGTGCTTTAACATACCTAATCAGTTTTCCAAAACAATGTTCTGTAAAAACATGACTGTTTTACAAGTATTTATTTACTTCACCTGACCGTCTGTAATAGAATCTTGTAATTTGAATTTATGAAGTAACGCAATTCCATCGGTTCTGGGGTCTGGGGAATTTAACGGTTTGACACTGACATGTGTCAAAATTTCGACAGTTTGACATTACCAAATGCCAACCGTCAACATTCCTTTTTAATTGGGTTTGTAAGACAAAGATCTCTTTAGCCAATAATATTACGAACTTTCAAATTGCCAATTTACAAAATATTTCAGTTAAACCATTGTAAAGAAAGTAGAGCTGCAGTTAGAAGATCCATACAGCTTCCATGAAAAAAAGACCATCGAAAAAATTATAATATAAAGGAGTTCCAAAAATTTTACATACCCTAATTGTTCGTTTATTAATTACTAGCGACCCGCCCCGGCTTCGCACGGGTGCAATGCTGATAAATTATGCATGTATTATACATATAAACCTTCCTCTTGAATCACTCTATCTATTAAAAAAACCGCATCAAAATCCGTTGCGTAGTTTTAAAGATTTAAGGATACAAAGGGACATAGGGACAGAGAAAGCGACTTTGTTTTATACTATGTAGTGATTATAATTATAAAGTAAAGCATACAAATAAGTGTTTCCTTGATATATAAGGATGATCTATTCTGTTTACGTAATTTCATACCACAGACTACTTGTGGTCTGTGTTTCTTACACATAAATTAGAAAAAGCTAACCTATACTTTGCACTAACGTTCATTATTAAATGACGTAATCGAAAGTAACAAATGTTCAACTCATAAGTCTTGGATGTTCTATAGAACAAATGAAACTTCATCATATATTTCTCCGCAGGTCTCCCAAAGACGTCCTCGGGAGACGTGGTGTCCTTCCGTGGCTGGCCATCGCTGCTATGGGTCTCCACCGAGAAGCTGCCCCGCCCCCCGCGCGACTGGATCCCTCCCCCGCGCCCCGCTGACGACAGCCCAGCGCACATCGAGCACACATCCGCTGTCGACGGGTCCGCCATGGGCGTCATCGTTACACGGTGAGAGACTGCGGCTTTTTAACCTATTGTCCGCCAAGAGGTCTAGCAATTTACCGTGCCACTGACGCCAGAGTAAAAAAAAAATGTGCCCCAAAATCAACAGGGATTGAAAAATACTTGTAGCGGTTAGAATTACAAAGTTTTTGATCATTGAAATTTGGACGGCTGTGGCCGACGTGGCGTCGGGGGCACGATTTTTTGTTGACGGCCACAACCGACTGTGGCGCTCAAAAGGTTAAAGAACTCTTTAGGTTAGGTTTGGTTTATAATAATTCTCAAATTGAACAGTTGGAAAGAAATGGCTTTCAGACAAATGAATGTTTGGCGAATCGTTACAGATGGAATACAAAAATTTGTTTTTCAGATAGGTAACCAAAAGAGGGGTAGGAGAGGAGGAGGAGGTGTTTTATGAATTTAACATGTGTATCTGTGTATTTATGTGTCTGTCTGCGTATTTCCCTAAAGGATGGACCTACATGTATGTTTATTTTTCGGGAATTGTTGGGATCCCCCATGTGAGATTGGGGGGGGGGGGCTCTTGAGACGGGGGGCCCAGGTCACGTGCCCATAGTGCCAGTGGGAAAGAGGGGCCTGCGTCTTTGTGTAAATATTTACAACTTCGAACAATCGTCATCGCACGAATGTCACTGAGAAGTCTAGAAACAATATAATTGATTCCGTATTCTGATTCCGTATATATGCAAGTTACCAGTTAATTTTGAACTTTAATTTATCTTGTTACATTGTTCGCGTGCATCGCTATAGCTTATTCAAAGTTCCCATATTGTATACGAAAACTCTAACTAGACGCTTATAAACTTCATCACAATACGAGCGGATCGCATTCACGGTACAACAAGGGAATCGAAACTCTAGACGCTTGCATTAAAATCGTAATTTTGCAAAGCTGCCATGCTACGGCAAAAGGACGTATCTTACTATGACATCCGTATAAAGATACGACCTTTTACCGTAACATGGCAGAAGGTCTCAATGAAACTTTGTGGCAGTTAGTCTGCACCGCAGTGCACGCTCGCTCGTAAACAAAACTTTGTTCAAGTTTACATGCAGTCGAAACTTTCTACAGAGCGGCTAGTAACGCCATCTAGATCGCAATCGCCGATAACAAGGAGCCGGATGCATTACAATATGTAAACTGTATGTCCGGCCTGGTAGTTAGCCGGCGGGTGACAGATGTCGTTACTCATTTACTGTTCAACAGGTTTATTGATTGAGCTTTTTTACACGGTTTTTCATTACAACTGTAATTTCACGCATTGGATTGTAATATAATTCCTATTTAATTTTGAGTATAGTTTGGGTTATAGTCTAGTGCTATTTTAAATTTCGAATCGAATAACAAGTGAAAGTATGATGTTTATTGTTTTCAACGACGGTGTGACGTATTTTTTGTTCCACGTGCCGATATCTTACATGTTTGCTCAGTGGAAAATGTACTCCTTCATCACGCTGATGGTTTAAGTATATTTCGCCGGCTTCTTTCGTCTAATGGATCAATTATTCGGATTAAGCAGGGCTTACATGCTTCAGGCTGCAAGGGAGGCGAGACAGGCAAGGGAAAGGGCGGCAATGTTTGCAAATTAAACCGATAGACCTTACGAACGCAGAAAATTTAAATAAAACACTTGAAGTTAGTGTTTAGCCTTATGGTTGACTGGTACAAGTTCTGACTTTTTATTTAGTGCAATAAAGTTTAGATAAATAAATAAAATAAAGTAAGTTCACACATAATACTGTACTTTAATTTATTGTTTATAACATAGTACAGTGCATTTTGAAATTTATGACTATCATTTATTTCTTGCACAAAATGTGTATGACGGTGACTCCTTTAAAGACCGTATCATCAGATTATTGTTTATGAAAAAGAATATTCACTTCTTACCACCGTACTACTTAACGGATGTTGGCGAGTCGATTGGATTTCAGTACATCGTTGGTCTTAAGTAAGTTCCAACTCTTCGATTACATCGATTTTTAAATAGCCTGTTTCATTACCGTTAAAACTTCTGCAATATACAACTATTCCTTGACTAACACCATAGCGCCAAGCTCAATCCTTCGTCTGAGGTTGAAAGCTGACATGTTACACTTAACTATGAAATACAATAAACCACCAATAAGCACACCTGGAAAGAAAGGCCTATTGAACTCAACCCCAAACGCGATGAGCTTAAGGTTCGACCACCATCGCCATACAATATAATTATGTCCGTGGGGTGCTGACATTAAGTGAAAGTGGTCGCACGCTTACCGCTAAAATCGGCTGTGTTAGTCGCCAGCAACAACATGGCTTGGAGATATATGGGCATTTTAACCCTACCTTCACTTCTCATCCTTCAGGTAGCAATGCACGACGAGAAAACAGACGGACAACTACCATTAACGAACTGGCTCGTCGGTACCCGACACGTAGCGCGGGCGCTGATAAGTTGCCCTTAGTATCACAAAACTGGCTAAGTCTCAAAAACTTATCCACATTTTGGGTCCCAAGTTGTACAATCACCTCCCGAAAGACATTGTCGCTGCCCAAAGCGCACCAGTATTTAAGCGTAACCTTAAAAAATGGCTTGTCGAGCAGGGGTTCTATGACTACGAGGAGCTATAAATGCATTAATGTAATAGTTTTATTTAATGTTTAATTAATGTTTTATTTAATTATTGACCTGTAAAAGAATATTACCAATAAATATGAATATGAATATGATATAAATACATATATCTGAAAATACCGTGATTCCAAACTTTTCGTAACACATCCTATTCAGCTGCTAGCCTAACCTAATCAGTTTCATAACAAAATTTTCAATGTCAATCACTCAATGTTAAACAACTTGCAAACACCTTTTGTTCCAGCTCGTCAATGCTGGCGCACTGCCGAATGCTGTCGGTGGCGTGCAACTACACTGAGGGCGAGCACATGGTGTGCGTGCTGGACTTCAAGCGGGAGACGGGGCTGTGGCACGCCGTGCTGGCCAGTGTGTTGAACGGCATGCACGTCATCTTCATCCCGTACGCGCTGATGAAGGTCAGCCCGGCCTCGTGGATGCACATGATCACCAAGTACAGGTGAGTCGCTATTGTGTCTAATGCTCGAACACATAGTATGCTGGACTTCAAGCGGGAGACGGGGTTGTGGCACGCCGTGCTGGCCAGTGTGTTGAACGGCATGCACGTCATCTTCATCCCGTACGCGCTGATGAAGGTCAGCCCGGCCTCGTGGATGCACATGATCACCAAGTACAGGTGAGTCGCTATTGTGTCTAATGCTCGAACACATAGTATGCTGGACTTCAAGCGGGAGACGGGGTTGTGGCACGCCGTGCTGGCCAGTGTGTTGAACGGCATGCACGTCATCTTCATCCCGTACGCGCTGATGAAGGTCAGCCCGGCCTCGTGGATGCACATGATCACCAAGTACAGGTGAGTCGCTATTGTGTCTAATGCTCGAACACATAGTATGCTGGACTTCAAGCGGGAGACGGGGCTGTGGCACGCCGTGCTGGCCAGTGTGTTGAACGGCATGCACGTCATCTTCATCCCGTACGCGCTGATGAAGGTCAGCCCGGCCTCGTGGATGCACATGATCACCAAGTACAGGTGAGTCGCTATTGTGTCTAATGCTCGAACACATAGTATGCTGGACTTCAGGCGGGAGACGGGGTTGTGGCACGCCGTGCTGGCCAGTGTGTTGAACGGCATGCACGTCATCTTCATCCCGTACGCGCTGATGAAGGTCAGCCCGGCCTCGTGGATGCACATGATCACCAAGTACAGGTGAGTCGCTATTGTGTCTAATGCTCGAACACATAGTATGCTGGACTTCAAGCGGGAGACGGGGCTGTGGCACGCCGTGCTGGCCAGTGTGTTGAACGGCATGCACGTCATCTTCATCCCGTACGCGCTGATGAAGGTCAGCCCGGCCTCGTGGATGCACATGATCACCAAGTACAGGTGAGTCGCTATTGTGTCTAATGCTCGAACACATAGTATGCTGGACTTCAAGAGGGAGACGGGGCTGTGGCACGCCGTGCTGGCCAGTGTGTTGAACGGCATGCACGTCATCTTCATCCCGTACGCGCTGATGAAGGTCAGCCCGGCCTCGTGGATGCACATGATCACCAAGTACAGGTGAGTCGCTATTGTGTCTAATGCTCGAACACATAGTATGCTGGACTTCAAGCGGGAGACGGGGCTGTGGCACGCCGTGCTGGCGAGCGTGCTTAACGGCATGCACGTAATACGCTGATTAAAGTTTAGTGCTGCGTCTTGGTTGCACATGATCTTGATCAACAGGAAAACAGTTTTGATAACCAGACCAAAATGCAATGTTATTAATGTACCTACATAATACCTAACAAATAGCTGATCTAATGACGGGATTAAAAAAAAACAAAATCAGGTTTTGGTATGTTTTAATTTGAAAATAAAGCCATTATATTAAAGTGGTTTACATTCCTTATGGGAAGGCTAGAGAATGGAATTCTGCTCCAGCATACCTGTTCCTCGAACATTAAACTTCGACCTAAGAGAATGAATAAGCACTATCTTGGTGAGTATCGTCGTCATCGTCGGGTTCGTCATCACAAACTATCATCAGTTGAAATTGAGGCGAATAAAAAATGTCGTCAATAAAAGCAAGCACGTTTGTTCGTACAAACTTGAATAATGTCTAAGCACAATTTTTGAAGTACTTACGTTGTTTTCTAGGGCGTCGGTGGCGATAGTAAAGTCGCGCGACCTTCACTGGGGACTGCTGGCCACACGCGACCACAAAGAAATATCGCTCAGCTCGCTACGCATGCTGCTCGTGGCTGACGGCGCCAATCCGTGGTCGTTGTCCTCCTGCGATCAGTTCCTCTCCGTGTTCCAGAGCAAGGGTATGTATAGTTCGAATCACATCTGGTAAGCGAATCCCATTAGCTTTGTACCCGATGAACAATACCCATTATCTGTATTGTTAGCTGCGGCCACAACTGCCACTTCAAAATGTAAGGCGTTATAAGTGCAAATTACTTTTACACTAAATTAGTCTTATAGTCAAACGAAATAAGGTGTACTCTTAAACAAAGAGAACACAGATGTTGGTCAGTTCGTAAGTGAAAGAGCAGTGAAGCTCGTTTCGATGCTTATAAGACAATGAAGTGACCAACATCTGTGTTCTCTTTGTTTAAGAGTAAACCTTATTTCGTTTGACTTTAAGACTAATTTAGTGTAAAAGTAATTTGCACTTATAACGCCATACATTTTGAAGTGGCAGTTGTGGCCACAGCTAACAATACAGATAATGGGTATTGTTCATCGGGTACAAAGCTAAGTGGATTCGCTCAGCCAAAAGAATTACTTCTATACCACCGCTACAGAAATAGTGGATAGATTTTGTTTTACCGTTCATTGCTGCTGCTGGTCGCGCCCGGGATGTAAGGACCATTATCAGCGCTTAGTTGGATTTGTTAGTTATAATTTATACTATGTTAAAATAACTTAACATCAGAAACCATTCTCGAGGAAAGAGCTAAGAGTTTGATGAAAATGGTGACGATAATTGACAACATTTCATATTTATAACAGGTGGAAATTAATATAGAGATCGACAGGGCCTTATGTCGTGTACCTTAAAAAAAAGTCTTTGAATTTATTCTTGTGTATTTAAAGAAATATAAGAAAATACATCAAATAACTGCAATCTAAGACAATACGGGCTGAATAGGGTTGTTGTCTAAACCAAAGAGCGAAAAAATATATATTTTTTTATTTGACGTTGACAGATGACAGATGCATACCGAGTTTTATTAAGTTTTTTTTTTAAATAAGAAAACCGACTAACGTAACCGTTCCATTAAGTTCTGGTTTTAGTGTTGCCACATTTTAAAATGAGTATGTTTTTTATAAATTAATAATAAAATAAATAATCATCTCAGAAAATAAATAAAAACAGAGATTACTTCATCTTTTTAAGCAGAATTGACAACATTTCATATTTATAACAGGTGGAAATTAATATAGAGATCGACAGGGCTTTATATCGTGTACCTTAAAAAAAAGTCTTTGAATTTATTCTTGTGTATTTAAAGAAATATAAGAAAATACATCAAATAACTGCAATCTAAGACAATACGGGCTGAATAGGGTTGTTGTCTAAACCCAAGAGCGAAAAAAAATATGTATTTTTTATTTGACGTTGACAGATGACAGATGCATACCGAGTTTTATTAAGTTTTTTTTTTTAAAGAAAGCGACTAAAGTAACCGTTCCATTAAGTTCTGGTTTTGGTGTTGCCACATTTTAAAATGAGTATGTTTTTATAAATTAATAATAAAATAAATAATCATCTCAGAGAATAAATAAAAACAGAGATTACTTCATCTTTTTAAGCAGAATTCAGAAAAGTAATAAAATGATAGTCTTACAAATATGAAATGTTGTCAATTCAGAAAAGTAATAAAATGATAGTCTTAAAAATATGAAATGTTGTCAATTCTAATTAATCACATGTGTACGTTTTCAGGAGTCCGCGGTGACGCCATCTGCCCGTGCGCGTGCAGCAGTGAATCTCTGGTCGTGTGCGTCCGCCGCGCCGGCCGCGGAGGCTCTTCTGCCGGCCGCGGCGTACTCCCGAGAACTCGCTCACGTCGCTCACGTTACAGGACTGTGGGCAGGTCATGCCTTCATGTGAGTATCAGTTGATACCCTCTTCTGAGTCACGCGCCGGCCGCGGAGGCTCTTCTGCCGGCCGCGGCGTACTCTCCATGTCGGGCCTGTCGTACGGAGTCGTCCGCGTGGACGCCGAGAACTCGCTCACGTCGCTCACGTTACAGGACTGTGGGCAGGTCATGCCTTCATGTGAGTATCAGTTGATACCCTCTTCTGAGTCACGCGCCGGCCGCGGAGGCTCTTCTGCCGGCCGCGGCGTACTCTCCATGTCGGGCCTGTCGTACGGAGTCGTCCGCGTGGACGCCGAGAACTCGCTCACGTCGCTCACGTTACAGGACTGTGGGCAGGTCATGCCTTCATGTGAGTATCAGTTGATACCCTCTTCTGAGTCACGCGCCGGCCGCGGAGGCTCTTCTGCCGGCCGCGGCGTACTCTCCATGTCGGGCCTGTCGTACGGAGTCGTCCGCGTGGACGCCGAGAACTCGCTCACGTCGCTCACGTTACAGGACTGTGGGCAGGTCATGCCTTCATGTGAGTATCAGTTGATACCCTCTTCTGAGTCACGCGCCGGCCGCGGAGGCTCTTCTGCCGGCCGCGGCGTACTCTCCATGTCGGGCCTGTCGTACGGAGTCGTCCGCGTGGACGCCGAGAACTCGCTCACGTCGCTCACGTTACAGGACTGTGGGCAGGTCATGCCTTCATGTGAGTATCAGTTGATACCCTCTTCTGAGTCACGCGCCGGCCGCGGAGGCTCTTCTGCCGGCCGCGGCGTACTCTCCATGTCGGGCCTGTCGTACGGAGTCGTCCGCGTGGACGCCGAGAACTCGCTCACGTCGCTCACGTTACAGGACTGTGGGCAGGTCATGCCTTCATGTGAGTATCAGTTGATACCCTCTTCTGAGTCACGCGCCGGCCGCGGAGGCTCTTCTGCCGGCCGCGGCGTACTCTCCATGTCGGGCCTGTCGTACGGAGTCGTCCGCGTGGACGCCGAGAACTCGCTCACGTCGCTCACGTTACAGGACTGTGGGCAGGTCATGCCTTCATGTGAGTATCAGTTGATACCCTCTTCTGAGTCACGCGCCGGCCGCGGAGGCTCTTCTGCCGGCCGCGGCGTACTCTCCATGTCGGGCCTGTCGTACGGAGTCGTCCGCGTGGACGCCGAGAACTCGCTCACGTCGCTCACGTTACAGGACTGTGGGCAGGTCATGCCTTCATGTGAGTATCAGTTGATACCCTCTTCTGAGTCACGCGCCGGCCGCGGAGGCTCTTCTGCCGGCCGCGGCGTACTCTCCATGTCGGGCCTGTCGTACGGAGTCGTCCGCGTGGACGCCGAGAACTCGCTCACGTCGCTCACGTTACAGGACTGTGGGCAGGTCATGCCTTCATGTGAGTATCAGTTGATACCCTCTTCTGAGTCACGCGCCGGCCGCGGAGGCTCTTCTGCCGGCCGCGGCGTACTCTCCATGTCGGGCCTGTCGTACGGAGTCGTCCGCGTGGACGCCGAGAACTCGCTCACGTCGCTCACGTTACAGGACTGTGGGCAGGTCATGCCTTCATGTGAGTATCAGTTGATACCCTCTTCTGAGTCACGCGCCGGCCGCGGAGGCTCTTCTGCCGGCCGCGGCGTACTCTCCATGTCGGGCCTGTCGTACGGAGTCGTCCGCGTGGACGCCGAGAACTCGCTCACGTCGCTCACGTTACAGGACTGTGGGCAGGTCATGCCTTCATGTGAGTATCAGTTGATACCCTCTTCTGAGTCACGCGCCGGCCGCGGAGGCTCTTCTGCCGGCCGCGGCGTACTCTCCATGTCGGGCCTGTCGTACGGAGTCGTCCGCGTGGACGCCGAGAACTCGCTCACGTCGCTCACGTTACAGGACTGTGGGCAGGTCATGCCTTCATGTGAGTATCAGTTGATACCCTCTTCTGAGTCACGCGCCGGCCGCGGAGGCTCTTCTGCCGGCCGCGGCGTACTCTCCATGTCGGGCCTGTCGTACGGAGTCGTCCGCGTGGACGCCGAGAACTCGCTCACGTCGCTCACGTTACAGGACTGTGGGCAGGTCATGCCTTCATGTGAGTATCAGTTGATACCCTCTTCTGAGTCACGCGCCGGCCGCGGAGGCTCTTCTGCCGGCCGCGGCGTACTCTCCATGTCGGGCCTGTCGTACGGAGTCGTCCGCGTGGACGCCGAGAACTCGCTCACGTCGCTCACATTACAGGACTGTGGGCAGGTCATGCCTTCATGTGAGTATCAGTTGATACCCTCTTCTGAGTCACGCGCCGGCCGCGGAGGCTCTTCTGCCGGCCGCGGCGTACTCTCCATGTCGGGCCTGTCGTACGGAGTCGTCCGCGTGGACGCCGAGAACTCGCTCACGTCGCTCACGTTACAGGACTGTGGGCAGGTCATGCCTTCATGTGAGTATCAGTTGATACCCTCTTCTGAGTCACGCGCCGGCCGCGGAGGCTCTTCTGCCGGCCGCGGCGTACTCTCCATGTCGGGCCTGTCGTACGGAGTCGTCCGCGTGGACGCCGAGAACTCGCTCACGTCGCTCACGTTACAGGACTGTGGGCAGGTCATGCCTTCATGTGAGTATCAGTTGATACCCTCTTCTGAGTCACGCGCCGGCCGCGGAGGCTCTTCTGCCGGCCGCGGCGTACTCTCCATGTCGGGCCTGTCGTACGGAGTCGTCCGCGTGGACGCAGAGAACTCGCTCACGTCGCTCACGTTACAGGACTGTGGGCAGGTCATGCCTTCATGTGAGTATCACTCGATACCCTCGTTTGAGTGCGCCGTTCGTGGCGACTCATCCGTCAACTGCGGTGTTCTCTCCATGGACCTGTGGCCCGGAGGTGTCCTCGTGAACACTGAGAACTCTCACACATCGCTTACCCTGTAATTTTGAGGACAGGTCATGCCTTCGTGTAAGCATCACAATAAGTCCGCCTTTTGTACGATAAGTTTTCTTTTATGCACTAAATTAGAAGTATAACTAGCTGAATTAATGGAAGTAGCCTGCCACGACTCGGATCTCGTGAAATGTGTGGCTACATATTTGACGAGTTCCACGGCAAGTGGTGAAGATATAAGACGCGTAAAACAAGTCGGGACGTGCGCGCACATACTGTCCTGTTCTTTGCACTGCACTGCCCTCGCCTTCACACGAGTCCAGCCACAAGACAGGCGAGCGAGAAAGGTGGTGAGGAAGCAAACTGCCTCGAAAAAATTGACCAGGGAATTATCAACTGTTCTGTCTTGGTTACTGCCAAGACAGTACTGTTCTGTGCGTTCAAACAGTAGCAGTACTGTGGTGCCCACTCTTTTGTGTCACTGTTCTGCCCTCGTGTGAAACCGACATATCGTGTGAAAGCAACATCGCATTAGCTCGGTAACCAGAACGAACAGTCCGAGGTACACTGACGCGGCACTTTGACGTTCTCCTGTATACAGTTTTAGTTTTGACGTTTGCGTCTGAAACATATTTATTATTCCAAAACTATACCTCTAAACTCTTTCCTATCATCGGCATTGATTTGATTTTCTAATCAACATTCCAGGCGTGATCGTCGTAGTCAAGATGGAAGGCCCGGCGTACCTCTGCAAGACGGATGAAGTGGGTGAAATCTGCGTGTTATCTGGTGCCACTGGGTCTGGCTACTGGGGCCTGCCGGGGCTGACCAATACCGTGTTCCGAGTGAGGCCACTCGATGCCGACGGGGAGACCATAGGCGAGGAGAGCTACGTTAGGAGCGGACTTCTGGGATTCTTGGGGCCTGGTGGTAAGTTAGATCTATATAGTGCTACTGGGTTCACGAACACCGTGCTCTGCGTGACATAGGGGAAGAGAGATTAGAAGTGCACTACTGGAGTTTTTGGGCCATGTGCTCTTCTCTATAGACCTACTTTGTCGGGTTACCGGGGATAATGAATCAAGATATAAGTCCTACATTATAAATCGCACGCAAAAAGTTGCAATTAGGAGCTGCGAATCTTTTCCTTTCACCGTTAGTTCCGGAGTACCACAAGGCTCCATTTTGGGTCCTCTACTATTTACATTCTTTATTAATGATATTAGTAACTGTTTTCACTTTTGTAATATCCTACTTTATGCAGATGACTTAAAAATATACCATACAATAAGTAACGACAATGAATGTAACCAATTTCAACAGGACTTAGACCGCTTCACAAATTACTGTTCTGCTAATAAACTTAAATTAAATTTAGATAAATGTAAACTAATTAAATTTACTAAAAAAAGAAATACACTGAATAACTCCTATTACCTTTGTAATGCTAAACTAGACATAGTTCAGTCGATAAGGGATCTTGGTATAATACTGGATTCTAAGTTACATCTCGACCTTCATGTTAGTTCCATAATTAGTAAAGCATTCAAAATGTACGGCTTTGTCATGCGCTCAAGCACTGAATTTCGTAACCCAAAAACGTATTTACACATGTTTAAATCGTTGATACGCTCTCAACTGGAACATGCCGTGTCGGTTTGGAATCCTTATTATAAAAAGTATTCCGATGCTCTTGAATCTGTACAGAGGAAGTTTCTTAACACTATGCATTATCGATGTTACCATGCTAGATTGTCGTACTCGCAGCTGTTAAACAAATATGGACTATTAGACCTAAGTTCTAGGCGCTCACTACTCGAGGCTATGGTTCTGTATGGTCTTTGTAATAGCCATTTCGACTGCATAGCTCTTAACAACAAGCTAAGTTTTAAGGTCCCTCAACGTAAACAACGCTCAGCGCGCCCACACCGGCTGTTTGTGACAGGCCGCTGCCGCACGAACGCCGGTGCGCGCGCGCCTCTGCGCAGACTAGTTGATACATACAACACTCGCTTTAATCATATAGATATCTTTGGTCACAGTATAAGCAAGTATAAAAAACTTATTATGGTTGCACTTTCTCACAATGAATAAATATGTAAGCACATTTCCAATTCATTCAATTATCTGTCGTAGATCAAGATACCTGTACGGTTGAACATTATTATATAATTGAATGCATCGGTGATGTGATGCTAATTGTACCTACCTTCAGGTCACTTTGTATTGTTGTAAGAACCTAGTGCGATATACCTACCTTCAGGTCACTTTGTATTGTTGTAAGAACCTAGTGCGATATATATGTGTGTGTGTGTGTGTGTGTGTGTGTGTGTGTGTGTGTGTGTGTGTGTGTGTGTGTGTGTGTGTGTGTGTGTGTGTGTGTGTGTGTGTGTGTGTGTGTGTGTGTGTGTGTGTGTGTGTGTGTGTGTGTGTGTGTGTGTGTGTGTGTGTGTGTGTGTGTGTGTGTGTGTGTGTGTGTGTGTGTGTGTGTGTGTGTGTGTGTGTGTGTGTGTGTGTGTGTGTGTGTGTGTGTGTGTGTGTGTGTGTGTGTGTGTGTGTGTGTGTGTGTGTGTGTGTGTGTGTGTGTGTGTGTGTGTGTGTGTGTGTGTGTGTGTGTGTGTGTGTGTGTGTGTGTGTGTGTGTGTGTGTGTGTGTGTGTGTGTGTGTGTGTGTGTGTGTGTGTGTGTGTGTGTGTGTGTGTGTGTGTGTGTGTGTGTGTGTGTGTGTGTGTGTGTGTGTGTGTGTGTGTGTGTGTGTGTGTGTGTGTGTGTGTGTGTGTGTGTGTGTGTGTGTGTGTGTGTGTGTGTGTGTGTGTGTGTGTGTGTGTGTGTGTGTGTGTGTGTGTGTGTGTGTGTGTGTGTGTGTGTGTGTGTGTGTGTGTGTGTGTGTGTGTGTGTGTGTGTGTGTGTGTGTGTGTGTGTGTGTGTGTGTGTGTGTGTGTGTGTGTGTGTGTGTGTGTGTGCGTGTGTGCGTGTGTGCGTGTGTGCGTGTGTGCGTGTGTGCGTGTGTGCGTGTGTGCGTGTGTGCGTGTGTGCGTGTGTGCGTGTGTGCGTGTGTGCGTGTGTGCGTGTGTGCGTGTGTGCGTGTGTGCGTGTGTGCGTGTGTGCGTGTGTGCGTGTGTGCGTGTGTGCGTGTGTGCGTGTGTGCGTGTGTGCGTGTGTGCGTGTGTGCGTGTGTGCGTGTGTGCGTGTGTGCGTGTGCGTGTGTGCGTGTGTGTGTGTGTGTGTGTGTGCGTGTGTGCGTGTGTGTGTGTGTGTATATATGTATATTATACAGTGTGTGGTCTTGTGTAGTGCACACTGGTCGTCGATCGCTAAGAACGATCAAATTGTAATATTAATAAGTGGTGAACGGTGTTGGTCACACATATATTTAAAAACTGTTTTAAAACGCTTAGGTATAACGCAATTGTGATGACTGTTTGTTTACCCAAATAAATGAAAAAAAAAAAAAAAAAAGATATTGGGGGCTACCGGGGCACTTCGACACCGTGAAAGGGTATAACTCCGAGTTGGTCCCGTTGGCACTAAGTCGGGATCTGATGATGGAATCTTGGAGAAATCGAGGGAACTCTTCAAATGTTATAGGGACATGTACGGCGCTTTCGGTAATTTATTGATAAAGTCAAGAATTTACATTCAGTAAATAGGATTTGGTGTAAGGAAACTGATGATGAACACCACAGATCTAGTTTTTTAGTTTTACTGAAGTCGGTTCTTTTTTTTGTTAAAAATTATATACGATCAGAGTTAGGGAGCGAACTGACGAATGAAACTGGAAATAATGGAACCTGGTGTTAAGAGCCAGATCAATATCGGACTTGAAACTACCGGATAACAAAGTCATTTTCATTATTATTAAACCGCGATGAGAAAGGGATTGGTTATGAGTCATAATTATTCATTTATTCATTTATTAAATGATTATATCATAACTTATGACTTATGACAGTTATTCCATATACATACGTCAAAATGTATATGAAATAACTGTTACTTTAATCCCATTCTCTTCGCGGTTTGATAATACTCAGATATGTATTTTTTAAATTGTTATTTGAATGATGATAAAAATATGCCACAGATTACCAACACCACTCTATACGCTTTACGTCATAACGCCGGACTATACGTGTCCGACAAGAAAGTGTAGAAATTAAAAAGTGGCAATAACTGGTGGTAGGGTCCCTTTCTTATTAATCTAAGAAAACGGACGCTATTATATTGCCACTTTTAATTTATTGAACTTTACGGACATGTATGTGCTGAAGATAAACTTTACTTGTTAAAGGTCTGGTGTTCGTGTGCGGCTCCCGCGACGGCCTGATGACGGTGACCGGCCGCAAGCACAACATGGACGACATCATCGCCACCGTGCTCGCGGTGGAGCCGATGAAGTTCATCTACCGCGGCCGCATCGCCGTGTTCTCTGTGCGAGTGCTGCGCGACGAGAGGATCTGCATCGTGGCCGAGCAGAGACCTGATTGCGGGGAGGAAGAGGTGAGCTTATCGAACAGTTGCTTTCTCTGTCTATATTCCCTCTGAAATTTGAGTCGGGCATCGATTCGAGAAGATCTGCATCGTGGCCGAACAGAGACCTGATTGCGGGGAGGAAGAGGTGAGTTTATCGAACACTTGCTTTCTCTGTCTATATTCCCTCTGAAATTTGAGTCGGACATCGATTCGAGAAGATCTGCATCGTGGCCGAACAGAGACCTGATTGCGGGGAGGAAGAGGTGAGTTTATCGAACAGTCGCTTTCTCTCTATCTAGAATGTATTCCCTCTAAAATGTGAGTCGGGCCTCGATTCGAGAGGATCTGCATCGTGGCCGAGCAGAGACCTGATTGCGGGGAGGAAGAGGTGAGCTTATCGAACAGTTGCTTTCTCTCTATCTAGAATGTATTCCCTCTAAAATGTGAGTCGGGCCTTGATTCGAGAGGATCTGCACCGTGGCCGAACAGAGACCTGATTGCGGGGAGGAAGAGGTGAGTTTATCGAACAGTCGCTTTCTCTCTATCTAGAATGTATTCCCTCTAAAATGTGAGTCGGGCCTCGATTCGAGAGGATCTGCATCGTGGCCGAGCAGAGACCTGATTGCGGGGAGGAAGAGGTGAGCTTATCGAACAGTTGCTTTCTCTCTATCTAGAATGTATTCCCTCTAAAATGTGAGTCGGGCCTTGATTCGAGAGGATCTGCACCGTGGCCGAACAGAGACCTGATTGCGGGGAGGAAGAGGTGAGTTTATCGAACAGTCGCTTTCTCTCTATCTAGAATGTATTCCCTCTAAAATGTGAGTCGGGCCTCGATTCGAGAGGATCTGCATCGTGGCCGAGCAGATACCTGATTGCGGGGAGGAAGAGGTGAG
The DNA here is from genome assembly GCA_905147355.2 of Apotomis turbidana. Taxonomy (NCBI): domain Eukaryota; kingdom Metazoa; phylum Arthropoda; class Insecta; order Lepidoptera; family Tortricidae; genus Apotomis; species Apotomis turbidana. The sequence continues at coordinate 6,600,521 of LR990280.1, forward strand.
TTTATCGAACAGTTGCTTTCTCTCTATCTAGAATGTATTCCCTTTAAAATTTGAGTCGGGCCTCGATTCGAGAGGATCTGCATCGTGGCCGAGCAGAGACCTGATTGCGGGGAGGAAAAGGTGAGCTTATCGAACAGTTGCTTTCTCTCTATCTAGAATGTATTCCCTCTAAAATGTGAGTCGGGCCTCGATTCGAGAGGATCTGCATCGTGGCCGAGCAGAGACCTGATTGCGGGGAGGAAGAGGTGAGTTTATCGAACAGTTGCTTTCTCTCTATCTAGAATGTATTCCCTCTAAAATGTGAGTCGGGCCTCGATTCGAGAGGATCTGCATCGTGGCCGAGCAGAGACCTGATTGCGGGGAGGAAGAGGTGAGTTTATCGAACAGTTGCTTTCTCTCTATCTAGAATGTATTCCCTCTAAAATGTGAGTCGGGCCTCAATTCGAGAGGATCTGCATCGTGGCCGAACAGATACCTGATTGCGGGGAGGAAGAGGTGAGTTTATCGAACAGTTGCTTTCTCTCTATCTAGAATGTATTCCCTCTAAAATGTGAGTCGGGCCTCGATTCGAGAGGATCTGCACCGTGGCCGAACAGAGACCTGATTGCGGGGAGGAAGAGGTGAGTTTATCGAACAGTTGCTTTCTCTCTATCTAGAATGTATTCCCTCTAAAATGTGAGTCGGGCCTCGATTCGAGAGGATCTGCATCGTGGCCGAGCAGATACCTGATTGCGGGGAGGAAAAGGTGAGCTTATCGAACAGTTGCTTTCTCTTTATCTAGAATGTATTCCCTCTAAAATGTGAGTCGGGCCTCGATTCGAGAGGATCTGCATCGTGGCCGAGCAGAGACCTGATTGCGGGGAGGAAGAGGTGAGCTTATCGAACAGTTGCTTTCTCTCTATCTAGAATGTATTCCCTCTAAAGTTTTAGTCGGGCCTCGATTTAAAAGTAAACAGTAAAGCTTTCTTCGACTTCATCGCCGCCAATCATGGACATGTTAAGCACAGTAGTAGCCAGTAATCGACAGCAAAGGTGTAACGCCTTATAGCCCACCATTTATGATCTTTACTAGTAAATAACCAGCAGTTATCTGGACATAGTGTTGTTAGTGGGATCTAAGAGTTATAATCTATCTATTGAATGAATCCTCTTTTTAACTCCCGACGAAAAATGAGGAGTGTTATAAGTTTAACATGTTTGTCTGTGGCATCGTAGTGCTCATACGGGTCGACCGATTTTAGTGCGGGTTTTTTTTTAGAAAACCTGGTTTGTCGTGATGGTTTTTAGTTTTGTTTGATGAAAATCGGAACTCTCGTCTCCAAGATGTTCCGCTTTTAGTTGAATAAGTGATCGTATCTCAGCCAATATTGAAGCTAGGAATTCCAAATTTTGTGCTTATGTTCAGTTTTAGTAGCAGAGGGTCTCGTGATGACCGCTACTTGTGGTGGGGGTGTTTTAAATTTTCTAATTTCACTTACAGTCATTCCAATGGATGTCACGCGTGCTGCAAGCCGTCGACTCGATCCACCAAGTAGGCATCTACTGCCTGGCGCTCGTCCAGCCCAACTACCTGCCCAAGACTCCGCTCGGCGGCATCCACTTGAGCGAATGCAAGCGGCGGTTCCTCGAGGGCACGCTGCACCCGGCCAACGTGCTCATGTGTCCGCACACTTGCGTCACTAACCTGCCGAAACCGAGGGAGATACACTCAGGTATGTTTCACGTGAATCGCAGACTTATTTCACTCAGGACTTTGGATTAAAGGGGTAAAAACGGGACCCTATTACTGGGACTTCGCTGTCTTTCCATCTGTCACCAGGCTGTATCTCAAGAACGGTGATAGCTAGACAGTTGAAATTTTCACAGATGATGTATTTCTATTGCCGCTATAACAAGAAATGCTAAAATTAAATTACATAAATATTTAACCTATTGACCGCCAAGCGGTCTAGCAATTTACCGTGCCACTGACGCCAGAGTAAAAAAAAAGATGTGCCCCAAAATCAACAGGGATTGAAAAATACTTGTAGCGGTTAGAATTACAAAGTTTTTGATCATTGAAATTTGGACGGCTGTGGCCGACGTGGCGTCGGGGGCACGATTTTTTGTTGACGGCGACAGCCGACTGTGGCGCTCAAAAGGTTAAGGGGGGCTCCCATACAACAAACTTGTTTTATGGTACGGAACCCTTCATGCGCGAGTCGGACTCGCACTTGTCCAATTTTGATGTCTGCCGCTAGCGGCATAAATAAGCCCTAGGGCTTATTTATGTATGAGTTTCATAGAGAAAAGGCCTATCCAAAGATAGGGTGTCCAGTTATCACTGTACCAAATTTAGTTAAAAACCTTCAAGCCGTTTCGGCGTGATGAGAGATAGAGAAATGTTTACGAACAGATGGTACTGTACTATACTTCTGAGGCAGCGCATCTTTTCCTTCTTGATGTTATTAATTTGAATGTACAAATAAAACTTAATTAAAGATACTGACGCCGTCTGAGGCATCGTCCCCAGCACGCTCGTCGCGTTCCCCCTTTAAATCGCGAGGCTTACTATTTGTCTTTATATGTAGTATTTAATCTTTAAATAAAAAAAATTGTTGTCTTTAAAGTCGGTTTACGGACGATAATTTTACGTGTTAACGTATGCTGACCGATGGAGTGGAAGAGAGATAGATGCGTCACAAGCCGATCGTGCCTCTCTATCGCTCGTTCCGCGCTCTCGCTTGCACGCTCGGCTCAGGCGGAACGTGACAATGAGTGATGCTTTTTCGTGCATGCAGCCGGCGTTCATCGATTTATAAGACGTTATCACGTCAATTATTATGTTTCATTTGAATGTTGAATGTACAGATGTGGGGCCAGCGTCGGTGATCGTAGGCAACCTGGTGCAGGGCAACCGGCTTGCGTCAGCGCAGGGCCGCGACATGGGCTACACTGACGATTCGGACGCCGCCAGGAAGGTACATCCAATCATCCTCCTAGCCTTTGTCCCATTTTTTGAGAATGAATTCTCAATCGGGGTCGGCTACCTAAATCCCAAGATGTGGCGCACTAGTTTTTACGAAAGCGACTGCCATCTGACCTTCCAACCCAGAGGGGTAGGCCTTATTGGGCTTAGGTGGTTTCCTCACGATGTTTTCCTTCACCGAAAAGCGAGTGGTAAATATCAAATGACATTCCGTACATAAGTTCCGAAAAACTCATTGGTACGGGCCGGGTTCGAACCCGCGACCTCCGGATTGAAAGTCGCATGCCCTAACCACTAGGCTACCACCGCTCTCAGAGGAAAGTACATCCAAATCACATCAAAATCATACATTATTAACAGTTTGTATACGACACCGTGTCGAATCCTCCTTTTAAGTTTTGGACTTGTGTTAGGAGGTATTCGCTCTTTCATTCTTTCTTTCAGTGATACAAAGTTATCAACAAATATGTAGATATATTTTGTTGTTATGTAGTAAATTGAACTAAGTAAATTGGTGAATAAGAGTGTATCCCCTAGTGGGATAAGACTATTGCACATTTTAACTGCTGATTATGCATACAATTGTGGGTAAGAGTTACATATTTGTTTATTTACATATGTATGCTTGTGTTATACATTCGGAAAGCGTCTGAAATGTTTAATTAAGACTATATCTATCTTTGTACATTATCGGTGAAAATATTGTGTCCGTGAGTACCGCAACGTACGTCCGATGTTATTGTCTTCAACCGAATGGTATGTTATTGTTTTGCGAATCGAAGATATTTACTTGGGGTTTTGCTGCGAATTGCACAATAGTGACTGATATCGAAATAATAATGTAGAACTTAATAAATGCACAGCGAGTGGAACTCTCTTCATGTGCTCATTTTCCCTGAAAATAAAATTTAATATCTTCAAGTCAAGAGTGAATAGGCATTTTCTAGACAAGCGTGCTCCATCTTAGATGTTATTGGCAATTAAAATCAGGGGCAAGGCCAAATACTTGACAATCGTAAATAAAAGAGTTTTTACTTAGTAATTAACTAGCTATGGTGGGGCAGTTTTTCAATAAATGTTATATTTCCCTCTTTTTTTTTTTAGTGTGTTACAGTGTTAAAAATATATTATAATAATATTTAAATTTATGATTTTCAGTACCAATTCATATCTCAAATCCTGAGATGGCGCGCGCAGAGCACTTCCGACCACGTCATCTTCACGCTCCTCAACTCGAAGGGGGCGGTGTCCAAGATTCTGACCTGCGCCGAACTGCACAAGAAAGCCGAGAGGATCGGCAACCTCCTCCTCGAGAAAGGAAGGGTCAACACTGGAGACCACGTAGCACTCATTTTCCCTCCTGGGATTGATCTCATATGCGCGTTCTACGGATGTCTCTACGTTGGCGCTGTCCCGGTCACCATTCGGCCACCACACCCGCAGAACCTCCACACCACTCTCCCAACCGTCAGAATGATCGTCGACGTCAGCAAAGCGACTCTAGTCCTCTCAAACCAGTCTGTGATAAAACTGCTGCGGTCGAAGGAAGCCAGCAACGTGCTTGACAGCAAAGCCTGGCCGATTACCCTCGACACCGACGATATGCCTAAGAAGAAGCTGCCAATCTTGTACAGGGCGCCTACAGCCGAGATGCTAGCCTATTTAGACTTCAGCGTATCAACTACCGGCATGTTGGCTGGCATAAAGATGTCTCACGCAGCGGTGACTTCCCTCTGCCGATCCATGAAGATCGCATGCGAATTATACCCATCGCGGCATATAGCATTATGCCTAGATCCCTACTGCGGACTTGGTTTTGCTCTCTGGTGTCTCAGCAGCATTTATTCTGGACACCACTCGATTTTGATCCCGCCATCTGAAGTCGAGATCAACCCCGGGCTCTGGCTCAGCGCCGTGTCTCAATACAAAGTGAGGGACACTTTCTGCTCATACGGGGTTATGGAGCTGTGCACCAAAGGGTTAGGAAGCTCCGTAAATCAGCTCAAATCGAAAGGAATCAATCTGGCTTGTGTACGCACTTGCGTGGTGGTCGCCGAGGAGAGACCGAGGATAAACTTGACCAATTCATTCTCGAAGCTCTTTTCGGCGCTGGGTCTCAGTCCCCGCGCCGTGTCTACCTCCTTCGGCTGCCGAGTGAACATAGCGATTTGCCTGCAAGGTGCTTCGAGCCCTGAGCCGTCCACGGTGTACGTGGACTTGCGCGCATTGCGCAACGACAGAGTGTCTCTAGTGGAACGCGGCAGCCCGCACTCTCTATGCTTGATGGAATCTGGCAAGCTGTTGCCCGGTGTTAAAGTGATCACAGCCAACCCTGAAACGAAAGGGCAATGCGGCGATTCTCACTTGGGAGAGATTTGGGTGCAATCACCTCATAGCGCAAGCGGGTATTTCACGATATACGGAGACGAGAGCGACTACGCTGATCACTTCTGCGCTCAGCTAGTGACCGGGAATACAGGGGAAGTTTACGCTAGGACGGGATATCTAGGGTTCCTGCGGAGGACGGAGATCAGTACGACGGCGAGTGCAGGGGACGACAGTTCCTTGATGATCAGGGACAGCGACACAGAGTCCTTGGCCTCGGCGTGCGGCAGCGTGAGCGGGGCGAGTCAGGACACGCACGACACGCACGACGCGGTGTTCGTGGTGGGCGCGCTCGACGAGACCATCATGCTGCGCGGCATGCGGTACCATCCCATCGACATTGAGAACTCCGTCATGCGGTGCCACAAGAAGGTCGCTGAATGGTGAGTTCTATTTCCGTACTAGTGCAAATAGTATTTTATACAGGCGTTGCACAATGAAGGTTTTTAAAGTCGAGTACTGCGTCTCGTACAGTCGAGTTCATTTACATCTACTCTACTGTCAGGAGCATAAAGTCGTGTTCAGATATTTTTGTTCTCGTAAGTGTGTAGATGTAAATGAACTCGACTGTACCTAAGTAAGGTACGAGATTTTAAGACCTAATAGTTACAAATATTGCATACAATACATTTTATACGAGCAAAACGCAAAAACACATTGATTACTTTAATCGCCACTATGAATTTTTATTTTTGATGTTACCTTTCTCGGTCAACTCAAACTGACCTTTTAAAAAAACATGATCGGGATGGTCCTGGCGGGTGCCTCGTGATTGATTAATAATTTTGACAAGTAATTTCAACCTATCAGGGAACAGTAGCGTGTTTTCTTAACAAATATGCTGGTGTTCTCTTCTTGAAATTCATTTAAGTTGAGTAGGGAGTTGTCTTATGATTATGAAATATTAAAGTTCACTAACGGGTTCCAAAGAGTATAGAATTTTGGTACAGGTTAAAAAAGTGCGTTGTTATGTTTTTGTCTGTGAAATTATAATCGTCACATTACAGTACGCGAGTATACGTAGTATTTTTGGTATCTTTGAACCTCAATTTGGATGCCGCTTTTATGATAGTTATTGAAAAATTTAACCAAATAACGTAATTAAAACAACAAATGACGATTGATTTTCAAATCATGTAACTACAACCACCGCTAGCTATTAAACCTGAACCTTAACGATCCCGTAATCTCAACTAGCATTATAGCAAATGACTTATGATTTAACGTTAAATTCCAGCGCCGTATTCACGTGGACGAACCTGCTCGTGGTCGTCGTGGAACTGGACGGCAGCGACAGTGAAGCCCTCAACCTGGTGCCACTGGTCACCAACACAGTGCTCGAAGAACACCACCTCATAGTCGGCGTGGTCGTGGTGGTCGACCCGGGTGTCGTCCCCATCAACTCCAGGGGCGAGAAGCAACGGATGCACCTCCGAGACGGTTTCCTCTCCGACCAAATAGATGCTATTTACATCGCTTACAACATGTAAACACGTGAGTCTTTGCTCGGGCCCAATTAGAACATACTCTGTTACTTATTCAAAGTCAATGTCAAAAGTAATCGGACGCCAATGACTAACAAAGTATCAAGATTGGGCGTATGTTCAGATATTTAACGACTTCTAAGTTGGCATGACAATCTTTGTCTCTTTCGATTTGAACGATGCACGGAAAAACTGTTTCATGTTAGCGACTGATCGTTTGGAACGCTCTGTTTGGCCAGTAACCGGATTCTATGAATGATTTAGTGTAAACAGTTCTAGCACATTACAAGTAGTTGCAGCATTCGTTCTTCGTTTCAAATTAAATATGAGCATGCTAACATAGTTAATGGCTTGGTGACACGAGTCGATTGGCTCTCGTTTAAATTAATTAATGCATATAACTTTGTAATCCCAGAGAAATGATCGTCAGACCAATATTTTGTGATTTCAATTATTTGAAATCTTATTTGTTGATGCGAAAATGCATGTAAAGATATTTGGTGTGATTTCTATATATGTTCGTAGAATCTGTGTGTTGGCCTGAGACGCGCCATACTGCGTTCCATTCGAACTATGATCGCCTTCGGTGATTAGTACCCTCAATACACCGACTAGGATCCCCATGTCATTGTAAGTTAATGTTATATGTATTTTACCTTTTCACACGATTTCCAAATTGGAATAGTCCTGAACGAGTTAGAGCTATTAGTAGTTTCGGTGCCGGCGCCTAAGCGAATTTTAAGGTTACTTTGTAAGGTTGTTTTAAAGTTACCAGTTCGGTGTCAAAATTGTTATCTGACTCTAGATTAGTTCGTTTCAAATTGAAGAATACTAGGTATTTAGCTCTACCGCCGGCACTGAATTCGACCCACTCCGATTTTACAATTTCTAAGACTTTAAATGAATTCTAAGACATGATCATTACGACGTACGGTAAACAAAGCTGATGTAGTTTAACGCGTTGCCATAGTAACTAGTGTGACGTCAAACGGAATTCACAAATTGAATCCCACAAGGCGCTAAATTACGTAAGATTTGTATTACCGTGCGCGTGGCTCGTACCAGGGACAAGACTGATACAAGTCTGAATTCTAGAAAAGTTTTTTACTTTTACTGTAAGGTATTTTTACCTGTTTTAAGTCCCAGTATGTGTATCTTCAGTGTGGAGCTCGTTGGTATTTCGGAACAGTGAATTATCGCGTGACTCGGGTTTGTGCAGTAATTATATTTGTTAGTGTAATAATTAGAAATTATAAAATTATATAATAATTATATAATTATCCGACGAACAGCTTGTGCTGTTTTTATTATACACAATTATATTGTTGTGATTTATCATTCATGTGTAATTTATCGTAGTTATAAATTTATGTATTACAGTCAGTAATATGAGTGTTAGTGACGAAGATGACTCGCATTTAATATTATATGTTTAACTTTAGTTTCGAGGTTCATTTGATGTCGACAATAAGCATATGACGATACTGGAACTCCGGTGAAACTGACAAAAGGAAATTCTCGTACCATAGTATTAGCTTTATTTCGTGGTAGTTATCATAATTGGTAAGTAAGAATTAAATAGAAGGAATGGTTACAGCTTACGCGAACTAATGTAGATTCTTCTGTACACCATGAGCTTTTCCTCTTTAATTTTTGACACTGACGTTGCTCTCCCCTAAATCTTGATCTGAGTTTGTAAATTTAGATAATTTACTGTATCAACGTGGAGAAATAGTATACTTTATAGTTATCAACAGATGAAATAATTAAAGCATTAACTGCGAAAGCGCTGCTGTCCCATTAGCGGAGCCTAAACAAACATACAACTATATAAGGCAGTAAAGCAAAAACGTCTTTAACCTTTCGACCGCTCTGGTCGTCTTCAAAAAACCACGTAGCAAACATGCTGCAATAGAGCTTATACAGCCCTCATTCAGCTTATTACAGCTGCGTAAGGGCCGTATACCTGCCGTGATTTTTAAAAGGCGGCCTTCATACAATGTATATGTAGAAGACTGCCTTTAAGTGAATGACGGCAGATATGCGGTTTTACAACCTGTGTGCTACTTAGGCTGTGTCCCTGATGCCAAGAAGGCAGCAGTTCGTAAGCATGACATTGTATAGCGGCAAATGACGTGGCGTCGGGGGCATAGCTTTCCGTCGACGTGATTTGCCGTCTTTGGCGCTCATAAGGTTAGCTGATTGAGATTTTATTTAGGGTGAAGCCACACGAGCGTCACGCTACTCAAATTACGCTTGTCTGGCCCCCCTTGCCCACCCCTTGGTCACCCTTAGGTTTACAAGCTCAGATAAAATCCTATGTAGGTCGTGATTCGGTGTAACAGTGTCAGGGCTGAACCTGTCTTTAGCTCAATTGGATAGTATCTCTGTTCGAAATTGCTCAACTAACCGCTTCCCCCACCTGCGTCGGGGGCGACGATACCATCTCAAGGCAGCGTAGTCTTCACAATATTGTTTTTTTTTTTGTTAATGTATCGGATCAAGTGAGTCAACTTCTCGGTTCAAATATGCGTCAAATGGTTTATTTGTTCCGCTAGTTAAAATTAAACTTGAATTGTATTTGCCCCTATCAAACCATTTTTTATGAAAAATTTACACGAGACATTGGTATATCCCGGCAGTCTGTCAACGCAGTAATTATTTGATAGAACATAGACTTTAGCAAACCAAGTAGGCAAACTTCGATCTCTTACATAGAACTGTAATTGTTAACAAGTTTAGCATTGTTTGTTGCAAATATTTAGAAATTATGCGTTTTCAGAGTCAGGTGACCTTGCTCAATGCGTCACTTTTTTGACAACATCTACCCCCTTTAAGGGAATGGTGGTAACTCACTTTTAGACATTTCGAGTGAATTGAGTATACTATCAGGCCCATGCCCTACTGTAATCAGTTTTTTTGCTATTACCTTTTTATTCATCGTTTTTCTTAGTTAATCTAATGAGGAATATTTTAAGCTATACGATAGTATAAATATTATGTTGTTTTGTGAGGTACTGGCATTTGCTTTAAAAGGGAAAAATTGTTATTTGTGATGCTTAATTTATGTGTCTAAAATTGTGACTTGAAGTGATAATTGCAAGCCCTCTCTTGCATTTCATAAGGGAGAGCCATATTACAATTCCACAGCGTTTCACTTCAACAACAATTATTTCGCATATTTTCACATTCTTGACTCTCGGAACGCATATAAATGTGTCAAAACATATTATGTCATTGCTTATAACGTAGGTGTTCATGATTTGACTGCAGTTTATCGTGTGTTAAATCGAATATGATACGAATTTGGTACGAAATTTAAATAGATAGGTGTATTGTCTGGTATTGAAATTACGAAACCTCTTGGTTACACTAGACTTAAGCTTCACTCGAGGCGACTAAATGTTCAATGTGATTCCCTGTATCACCCACATTTCACGGACTGTTTTCAGTTTGCTGATACAAATTGTCTTAACGTGTTTGTTTTTGGTTTAATGATTCTATTGATAAATTTAGGGTGTTACTGTTACCACACCAATCGATCGATCATCGATTCCTTAGAGCATTAAACGGGAGAAGCCATTGACAGGCGTTCCCCTCACCCAAACGGTACAAGACCGTCAGTCGTATCGGTTATATAAAACTACTTGAATAATTAATTTTGAACATCGTTCTCTGTGGACGTGAAACTCCATGAAAAAGCCTACTGTTTTAGGGTTTAAAAGACGTTCTACAACATCTAGTTTCGAAAAGATGTAGTATAATTTCACAATTCACAGTATTATCAATAAGTTTACAATAAAAGTTTTAATTCAATTTTCGATTAAAAAATCGATTTGATAACGATCGTTATAATTTGCAAACAAAAATGATATTTAACAACATTTGTAAGCACACTCAATGCACCTCCTGCTATTGCTAGTTTAATGTTCTAAGATCCATACTTTCCACTACAGCCAAAGCTACTACATACATAAATCGTCATGGATTGTATGCAATTATGCATTGACGACGAATCGGTTGGTGTGGTATCACCCTTACTAAATTAAATTTTCATGAGCGTCCGATAATCAAACTTCGATTTGTAGTTATACATACAGACTTATGCACTCTATACCTACCAAATGAAACCAGTAAAAATCCTTGTTAAAAGTATATACGACTTTATATTCCAGTTGCTGTAAGATTTTAGATAATAACGTTTATTATTGGAATTAAATTGTTTATATTCATGTATTCGTGTAAATTAAGACTTTGACTGCGGTTCCGCTCAACATCGCATTTTGCACAATGTGTTATTGCAATATTGAATGAGCACACCATGCAGGTAAGGTAAGGTTAGCTGTGCTTGGATTTGGATATAAAACTATAGGCTTTACAATCTGGCAGACTACAGAACGCTTTTTTTTTTCAAGGCGACGCCAAGCGAGCACCTAGCGTGCTAGCCATGTACGGATTCCAGTTCAGAAACTATACTAGTTTTGTTCCATTCCAGATTATATTATCTCTCTAAAAACAATCAATTTATATTTTATTTTTTGTTACGAGCTTATTTTCGTCTATATATGTAGATCATTCTATTCACTTTTGTAATTATTTATTGATAAAATTGTAAATATAATTTTGTTATTTAATTTTACGTTTAAATGATTTTTGGTATGAGCTTTGTTGTTTTGACTTGTCAAGTCAGCGATTAATTTAAGCAAATGTATCCGCCAACTGATTATGTAATGACAATCAGAATTCCTTTAAGTTGTCACTTGAATATAAAATATTTTATTAATAAAAATGTAGTCAGTATACGGTATAAGTGTACACCTAGTTTATAACTCAGTTTAACGAACAAACACATTATTTGTAATCATTCTTATTGTAACTAAATTATAGAAGAAGATATGTAGTCTATGGTTGCTCTGCAGCCGAAGACTGGGTTACGAAGTTTGTATCGCACCATCCCGCTCATTCAAATAAAATTTAACACGTGGACAAGAGGGATGGAACGATACGAATTTTGAATTTGGAACTTCAGATAACCCCCTCTAAATGCACGACGCGGGCACTGGACAACTAGTGTAAGACAAACATCACAATCGAATGAATATGGCACACATTAACATTTCCCGATGATTTATTATAATGCATTAGGTACTGTCTATAGTTGAAACTTTGGAAGATTTTTACAAAACGCACAAAATTGTTTACATATTTTGATGATTTTATTGTGGTGGTTTTGTTTTATATAAGTTACGGTAACAGCCAAAGAATTGGAAGTGCGACTTATGACCGCTTTTGGAAAAGTATGTTTTTTTCTGGAAAATGATAATAAACTTGCATTCTGATGTGCATTCTTGTATTATTATCCCTATACATGTACATACAGAAGCAACAAAAAACTGTATAATTCGAACATTTTGATTATAATAAATTATAAGATTAATAGGTACCAAGGATTCAAATGAAAATTGCCAATAGTGTTATAGATAGAAAGTATAAAAGTATGTCATTCATAAAAGTTTCAATATTTGGAAAATTCCAAATAATACTGAATGTTAAATGATTAAGAAATGTTTACTTAGAACCACGCGCCATGTCGATGACCTTTTTTTGAATACCTATTTGGATAGAAAAATAGACGATTTACTTGCTAAAACTGAAATTCCAGACTTTTTTAAATTTATTTTCCATATTAATGAAAAGATACATTTGTTATACCAGCGGACAAAACCATAACTGCCGCTGTGTAAAGATAAGCATGTTTTTTTTCTAAAAATCATTTGCGATTGTAAACATGTGGTATCCTACATACAAAATACACAGATACTTATATAATAGATTTTTGTCGCTAATATACCTACCTACGATTAGGTACCTACACCCTTATAATTACTAATGTTAAAATAAACCATGATAAACTCATGGTAGCTAATTGCAATCTTAACCCTTAAATGCATGATGAATTGATGATGTATATTTATATGTTACTGTTCTATCTATCTATCAAATCTAATGACACAAGTAAAAATCTGAATATTGTCGATAAAAACTTTGTCAAGATTGTCCCGAAACCTCAAACTGACGTGGATTTCATTGCTAATTACGTCATTTCAGAAATAAAATTAGTGTTAATTGTATGCATTTAAGGGTTAACCTTTGAGCAATAGTAAATGCGTTAATCCATTGAAGTCAACGGTAGTTAACTACGGCTATACCTAAACGTTTTAGAAAACGTTTGTCCCGTGGTAGAGTCTGCGAGCTCTGAGTCTAAGATTCTACTTTGGGATCAGTGAAATGAGGCTTGAGGTTTTATTAAACCAGACTTGAACTGTATCAGGGCTGTTTAGCCCTCACTACCAGTGAGTTGGACTTTGTGTGAGAGTCTAACCAGCTAATGGGATATCTCCGCGCCACAGGAGTGGTGTGGGGAGAGTGACGCGGGCGCACTGTGCGCATGGACTGCGTAGTGAATAGAGGTTGAAATCTCGAACGCATAAGATTGACCGAGACGGGTATAAACCCATATTATACCTAGTCTCACGAGATTAGGTATTTTTATTTTGAAAATTAAACAAGGAATGACGAAAATTTTGTACCACGTCAAAGTTGCGTGTGGCGTCACGATCTGCCAACCCTGTACTTTGATGCGCTTTAGCTTTGGGATTGTTTGACAAAAAAAAATATATTGTCTAGCTAATCGGTAATCCGTCTATCAAGATAACTTCCGTTAATCGTCAAAGCGTGAATTTATTTAATGGAACATAAGCTTTTGGCGCGTATATATTTTTATGTTGAATAATGTTCCTATGAACATCACGTGCATGATGGTGAAATTCATCATCACCACCATCACAATGACATACATAGGTACCATATGCAATAAATATAAGTGTCTCGGCGCCCAGTACGAGTTTATCACATTTGGCGTCGAGACACTAGGTCCGTGGGGTAGGGCCGCGCGTGGGCTCCACAAGGCGCTAAGCAAACGTCTAAGAGAGGCAACGGGTGAACCTGGCGCATGCAGCTTTCTCGCGCAAAGAATTGCCATCGCAATACAGCGCGGGAATGCTGCCTGTGTGATGGGCACGCTACCAAAAGGACCTTGTTTTTATAATACTTTATAATAGTTTTAGCCACCTTTTAGTATAAGTTTATTTGTTTTTTTAATGTTTTCTTGTAAATAAACAATCTTTTACCATATGCATGTTATGCAAATCTATAGCATCTCTGCGCGCATCTATTGACCAATTCAGTTGCGCACAGCGGCGCGGAATCTCCACAGTCACTAATGGTCACTAACAGCTCACAACACATCCGGGTTTCGAACGGCATACACGTCCTAATTTTTTCATACCTACTCCCCATAATAATAAGATGCTTTAAGCCTGTATAATAATAAGTAAATAAATAAGATACCTAAATCTATACTTTCGAACAATGGAAACTGAGCAGCCAGTGGCGAGACGATCCCGTGGATTCTCTACTAAAGAAAAGGATATAATAGTCAACGTTTACAGATATGTTCAAAATTCCAGTGTGGACGATGTGAGTATGACGGAATGCAGTGAGAGAACGTCAGAGATCACAGGACTAGATCAACGGCAAATATATCGCCTGGCCAAGGAGAGACGTCTTCACCCTCGTCAGACTGTCACGGAAATGGTCAATGAAGAGACCCTGACCGCTATAAGGAGGAAGCTGGAAGATCTACTGCTTCTTCCATGAAGCCGGACATGGGGTTCCGAGACCCGAAAACGTACGTAAACATTATATCCGTTACTTTGTTATTGTTTTGGAAATCGTCTTTTGTTTATTGTCTGGAGAGTGTAACTTATGCGCGAAAATTTAAAACTTAACTATTTACTAACTTACTTACTTAATTAAAACTCTTGTAACTAAAGATGCTATTCATATATTCGCCTTGCGATTACCTGGAGTCAGTTTGGTGTCAAATTGTGAATAAATTCATTATTTTCAAGCAGCTTTATTGAAATGTACCATCCACCATTCAGAAATGCATTTATAGTGCTGCCATTTTGAATGTGCGTTGCTGTGCCGCCATCTCGAAATGCAGTTGTGCGCCGCAACTGGCACTTTTTTTATCTAATCATTTTAGGAGCTTGGTCGTTGATCAATAATGTTTTATGTTTGTTCTCGTCTGCGTACCTTTATAAGCAAAAGTAATGTGATATTATTTACTATTACGAATTACAAACACCAATTAATGAACAACAAGCATCACAATATTTTTTATAGGTCTGACAATTTAAGCTAGTCAGGTAGTTGATTGAGTAATAATTTATTTTTTATTTATTTAATTGAATTATTAAATTTTTACGTTACCCCAAAATTTACTGACTCTCAGATTATTGAAATTGTTAAACACCACTCATATTTTATATGTTGCTAATTGCTTAGCTCGGCTTTACTTGGCTTTGAACATGATTCCCTTTGCTCCCAGATCTTACGCGAAGTAAACCAAGATGAGCGGCTGCCTAGCTTCGCTATGCCCGCCTTCCGCCGCATATTGACGCATCTCCAATATTGTCACATAGTGACGCAAAATAAATACGACATCACAAGACGCTGCGAGACCTTTAGCATACCCGTGCCCGTGGTCTAAACAGGTTGCGCACAAGAGAAAGGGGACGCCTTTGCCCAGAAATGGGATGAGCTGATGCTGACGGATATATTATTGGAATGAAATATATCTTAAGTGTAATAAGATAAGATAACGGCGGTGATGCCAGTGAATGTTGCCGGCACGTGTAGACTTTGCCTTTGCTCTCACTCTTGAGTTTTTTTTTAATCTATTGGTTCGCTCTTTCTACAAGGAACTAATTAAGTTATTTATACTTACCAAGATGACATTTTTGTTTGGGTTACATTATTGCAGAATTAGCATCCAAGTCATGTACATATTTCAGTGTTGCCAGGTCTCCTGATTTTTCAGGAGTTATTCTGATTTTTGACTATGTCTACTGATCTACTGAATTTGCAAACGAATCTACTGAATTTTATGAGTAATTTGAACCTAATAATTATTACTCTGATTAATGATTCTGAGGTAGTCAGCTAAACAGATAACATGTGACGATAGTTTTAAAACAAGTGTGACATTGTTTTAAGTTAGGTCGGAAAGTGTAAAACAGCCTTAAATATAAATTGCCTTTTTCCCGTTCGGTTTCGGTTCTGAAGGGCTACTCCGGTGTTCGAAATTGGACCGTCGAATAGTGCATATTTCTTTTCTTTCCAGATTAACTAATAATTTTATACATTATATATCAGCATATTAAAAACCAAATAATCAGGGAACATGAGAAGATTTGCATTTAGGTAAGTTTTGTGACTTTTCTAGCATAAAATTTGATCTAGGTACTGTTTTTTTTTTTCAATCTCCTGATTTTTAAGGATCCATTCTTCTGACATTTCCAGATTGGACCTGGCAACACTGACATATTTTGAGCCCATACCTATAGGTAACTATCTAAATGTTGTATTGTGGTGGTAATTTTAGGGCTCTTTAGGTGTTTGTAACGTTTGTTAAATGTAGCAGTTCAAGATAGAAATATAGGATTTATCTGAGTATTCCTGTTTTATTACACCTAGACACATGACAATTCAGTGTTTGAAAGAGCTATCTATTGGGACCAGGTCAAGTAGAAGGACGTATCAAATTAGTCACATTTTAGACTCAAGCAAGCTTGGACTGCGATATTCTGGTAAGATCATGGTAAGTAAAGAGCTATAGGTTGTAGATAAGAGTAGTAGATACTTATACCAAGGGCTATCGGAAAAAAATATAGTATTTTATGCAACAAGAGGGCTACTTATACAACGTTGCATACAATACTTTTCCTACGACTCGATATTTAATCTTTTGAGCGCCACAGTCGGCTGTGGCCGTCAACAAAAAATCGTGCCCCTGACGCCACGTCGGCCACAGCCGTCCAAATTTCAATGATCAAAAACTTTGTAATTCTAACCGCGCTTTCAATCCCTGTTGATTTTGGGGCACATCTTTTTTTTTTACTCTGGCGTCAGTGGCACGGTAAATTGCTAGACCGCTTGGCGGTCAATAGGTTAAGACATAAACTGCAAATAAACAACAAAGAAAATAATTTACATGTTCCCGCTCGAAACCAACTAAATTAAAAAAGAATTGTCTGCTTTTTTTTTTTTTTTTGGAACACATTAAAATATAGAGTACTTAACTTAAATTTTGCTATCTGTGGTACTAAGGAATGCTTTTTTGGCAACATTTATAACATCGTTTAGCAGTATTTTTTAACTGTAAAGTTGCCGAAACGTCACGGAGGCTCAAATAATGAATATACACAATATAATCACAACGCAATCATGGTATACATATTCTTTTATTTTAATTTGTGACAGTAGCGGAAACCGAAGAAAATAATATTAATTTGTTATGTTGGTATATTGCATTAACTCAGTTTGAGGCATGGTTGAAGCGTTTAATATGTTATCTTATCTGTGGACTGTGGAGTCTTTGGGATTGTAGAGTCTTAGTCTGTGGAGTAGTCTACTACCTACTCAGCTGCGCTACGCAGGCTTCAGTGCACTGCGTTCGGTTGTCTTTGACTTTTCATTTTGATAAACACATATTTTGATGTTGTTCACTGTCACTTCTTTTGTATATTTTAATGATACGGGCCAGTGCTGTTTACACGTCGCGTACATAATTTCGCATTATTTACTAAATACGGACGATATAATTAGGTCAACATAATAAAGAAGTGGTTTGTTTAACCCAGTGAGTCACTCGTCACATTGTTTATGAAACGCATGTAATGCCTTAACAATGTTATCTTCGTCTAAATAGTTGTTCAGTGATAGTGTGCCGATCCCGATGGATACGCCGCCGGTCCCGAAGCCCCGGAGCGCGTTTCTGCCACAAAATGATCCGCTTAAGCGGCCAGTGCCAGCGCCAAGAACCAAAGTTACCCCCAACGATAGGGTCTCAGCCTCGGACATATTCAGATCAATAAGTTCAGTATCTAAACAGATAAGTGAGGATGTGGCCTTGAAAGTCAGCAGCTCTGCCAGATCGGCCAATGAGAAGATAGAAAAATCAATTCAGGATGGGTCCAAGTTCGCCAAAGGTACGTTGGAGAAAACGCTCACTACGTCTCGCGCGATGCGGGAGTCTGTGGCCAAGTCAGTCATAGAAGGCACAAGAACCGCAGGTATGAAGCTGCGAAAGGGCAAGAAAACTGACTTGGAGGATGCTGATGACCAGCGCTGTGTCTCCATGCCAGTGGTGGATGTTAGTCTGTTTGACAACATCCAGTTTCACTCACCACTCTTAGAACAGAAGAGGTACAAAGGAGAGAATGAAAATGCCCAAGAATTGCCATCACTGAACCTTAATACATCACATTGTGATGACCTGTCACTATTTTCCTCCAATTCTGACTCAAACATGGATACTGTCAGCAACTTCTCTTATGACAGTAGGGAATCAGATCAAAATAACTCCATCAGTTTGGAAAATGAACAGTTGACATATGACACTCCAAAGCCTTCTAGAGCAAATAGTATAGTTAGCATTAAATCAACGCCTGAAGTTCCGGAAAGACGAAAGAAAAGAGAAAGCAGTATTGAGTTTATGCGACAGAATTCCATGTATGAAAATTGGACATTACCTAATAGTACAATAAGTAGTTCAAAAACAATTATAAATAATAATAAAGTGTCAAGACCTAGCAAAAGTACAATATATGAGTTTGATCCTCTTAACACCAGCAAACCAGCATCAAGGTATGATGGGGTTAGCAATGAGCTTATATTGCTAGAATCATTTTTAATAGGAGATACATATGGCACAATAGTTACCTCCGACAATGCAGATGAGACATTTGACTTCCGAGATAGTGAGTACTATAACCCGCCCACTCCTCCAGAGAGATCAGACAGTTTATTCCCTGAAAACGAAGCAAAAGAAGAAAAATCCCCGGTCGTGAACAAAGATAACAATTCTAATTGGTTTGTCACAAGCGAATTAGATTCATTGCCAAAAACTGGAGAGAGATCCACAAGCACACATTCTGTTATGCAAAAATTCTCAAGTATGTTGAAACTGGACAATGTCTTACACAAATCCTCAAAACCTGTTGCACCTAAAGTTGACGCTGTTGAAAGGCCACCGGTAAACAGTTTGCCGGTGCAATATTTCAGTGGCACGCTCACCAAAGTGGTCTCTGGGGGAGTCGAGGACCTGTTCAAAAACAGTCACACAAGATTCTGTGTGCTGTCTGACCAGAAATTAATGTGCTACACGGATCCAACCAATTCCATCTTGAAGGAGTCCTATGCATTGGATACCATCAATTCCTTGCAAGTTGTGTTACCTTTGTCGTCTAGGTATGTATGCTCATTTGCTTTTTATAAACATGCTTTTATCACATTCACTTGTAACTAAGTCTGTTAGTTTATTTGTTTGTAACTAACTAAGAATGCTAATCTTGGAAAAGCAAGTGACAATACAATATAATATGCATTATAATATGTATATTTATTTATCTTATGGCTATACTTACATTTTATATATTTGCATGTTTTAGTTTGTTTGTTTGTCTATCACTTCAATGTCTAGTTTTCTATCTCATTTGCTCAAAGGTTAACTGGAAAAAATCCCTCATAGGGATAAGTTCGCCCTTGTACACATGTATTGTTTTTGAGTTTTTGACAATATTGTTTTATGGGCAATAAAGTGTTACATAGATACATACATACATTTTGATAGGTATATGATATGGATAATCAAAATATCACACAAATGTTAATCCTTCTGAGCAAAAAGGCAACAAACATTCAAAAGTATTATTATATATTTGTATTGTACCAAATACCAACCACACTGTTAATCAAAAATTGACAATTTGATTACACAACTGTGAAGTGTTAATAACACCAATCCATTGTATGTTCAAGACACTTCTAAAAAGGGGAGGTTCTCAAGTTGACTCATGTTCTTGTTTGTTATGTCCTCAGAACTCTAGAGATATTATATCGGAAAGCACAAGCCAGAATAAGGTCATTTTTTGTCAGATCCAGAAAGAATGTACTTAAATTTTTGTTAGAACAATATTTTTTTTATAATCTCATTTGCTTACTAAAATGATTAACTCCAAGAATATGGGAAAGTAATCATTTATTATGTTTAAAAGTGATATTTGAAAAACTTATATGTGAATTTGTTTAGCCAAATCATAAATAGTTCCAATGACTTCTGCCTTAGCCCATTTTCTATATATTATGTATAAAAGTTCTTCATGTATACATCGAGCAGACTATCCTTTCCATTTCGTACATACCATGCGAGGGAGACGGTTGATAAGATGATCACCTGTTGCATTGCTACGCGCCCCACCGTGGAGTGCACATCGCGGCCCTCGCGCGGTTTCCTTAGGGTGCGTTCAGCGTTCAACGCAACTGAACGCGAAGTAAAGACTCCATAGTAATAGAAACGCGCGGGAGCAGCGCGATTCTATTTTCTGGCGGTTGGGTTGCGGTAACCGCGCGGCTTGATTAACCGCGCGGTTATGTCTGAACGATTACTAACTAACTCATATAAATAAGACCCGCGCGATTTCCGCGCGATTCTATAATCGCGCGGTTCCCGCCGTGTCTGAACCGGCCCTAATCATCAAAGGAAACCGCGCGAGGGCCGCGATGTGCACTCCACGGTGGGGCGCGTAGCAATGCAACAGGTGATCATCTTATCAACCGTCTCCCTCGCATGGTATGTACGAAATGGAAAGGATAGTCTGCTCGATGTATACATGAAGAACTTTTATACATAATATATAGAAAATGGCCTAAGGCAGAAGTCATTGGAACTATTTATGATTTGGCTAAACAAATTCACATATAAGTTTTTCAAATATCACTTTTAAACATAATAAATGATTACTTTCCCATATTCTTGGAGTTAATCATTTTAGTAAGCAAATGAGATTATAAAAAAAATATTGTTCTAACAAAAATTTAAGTACATTCTTTCTGGATCTGACAAAAAATGACCTTATTCTGGCTTGTGCTTTCCGATATTATGGAAAGGGGAGGTCTTTGCGAAATCGCAAGACAATCACACGACAGGCAAAAATATAAGTTAAATAAAGGCTTATAATATTCCAAATATAATACATACATATAACCATTACATTTCAGACTAGTATATTTTATTAGATTAATTTTACATGGCAAATTAAGATAAAACAGATAATTCAACATATGATAATAAAGAAATTAAAATACTAACTATAAACTAAGAACTTAACTAACTAAAATAAAAGGCTAAAACAGATTAAATTTAATATTAAAAAAGACTTAAAAAATCGGACCCCTTTGGCATAGTGCCGAAGACGCTGGCAGCATTTAATCGCTGTATAGCAACGCTAATGCGTTGAGCGAGGAAGCTGCCAGCTCTTCGGTCCCCCGTGATGTCGACCATTTAAATAAATAAAATTACTGAAAAGCATAAAATATTTAATAATAATTTTAGTCTACCATATTATACTATATTAAAATTTTGCGTTTGGGACGAGAGTGTAGCGTGTTGACGCAAATTTTAAAACTGTAAGTTTGCGCGTATCTAATATTTATTTATTTAATGGTTAGCACGCGTTAATAGTATTTGCCACCATTTCATAAAAACATAACGCAGTCTGTACACAGTGGTACAGTCTTTGAGCTCTCAGATTGTGATACGGGTTTGGGGGAGAACTGAAAAGGTTCTTTCTGGATCGCGTAAGAGCTAGCGAGACAGGTATGAGAATGAGACGCGAATCGCATTCTGTTGAACTCCATCCAAATTGTTAGAATAGTGCACATACATACATACATACATACAGTGAAATATTGCATTTAATATATCTTGTTTTTTTTTTTTAACATGTTAACTTATTGAAAACGACCTTTAATTTCAGATTATTCAGTAGAAAAATCATAAAAAATATAGTGCTTTTCAAACATCATATTTGGAGAACTCGGTTGCATTAAGTTTGCACCTCGTTTGTATGCGGCGCTATACATTTCAGGTGCAAACTTAACTCAACCAGGCCAATTAAGATGGGATACGTGAGTTTGTACGGAACCCTCGGTGCGCCAGTCAGACTCGCACTTGGCCTGTTTTTTAACTTTTCTTATTCTATATGAGTTTTTTATGTTTTATATTTTCTGCCAAGTAAGCGAGTGACATATGATTTATTACGTGATGTGATGAATCATCAATAATAGTCATATTCGAAGTTAACTTTTAAAATGATGATCCCGCTCATCATGTCTCATAATGGAATACGAGATTGCGATTCTTATACCTGTTTTAGACGTCAAGTGAGTGTTCCTATTAGCCATATTAGTAGCAACCGGCTAATGAATCATTACGCACATTACTCATTAGATGGCTTATTATGACTATTCCCGTAATTCAAACAGCTGTACGAGTAGTTGGAAATCATATACCTAAAGTTGCAGCAAAAATATTATCATGTAAATCTAAAATCTATCATGTATTTTGTATGTATTTTATAATCGCAAAAGGTTTTAAAACAAAGTAGGTGCCAACTCAAGGCAACTTAAACGTCTCCTTTTCTATCCTTATATTTATTTAAAACAGTATAGACGACATTGCGTCTTTTAAAAAAATACGCGTTTTTTATGTTTTGACATTAAGTGGTAAATCGCCAATTACTGGCCACCGTTCAATAACTGGCCACCTCATACTAAAAATGAACTCTATTCACCTACAAACATAATTCATTTTAGTATAAGGTGTTAATTACTGGCCAACCTTCAATAACTGGCCACGTTATACTAAAATGAATTTAGTTTGTAGGTGGGCAAAGTTAATTGGCGATTTACCCTATTATTTTAAAGTTCCATCCTGTGATGTTGGGAACGGTATGCTCTATGAATGTCTCTAGATCTTGTTACTGCTATATGAAACCTATAACCTATTTTACTATACCTAGTACAATCCAAATACATAAATAGTAATAATTGTAATAAAACAAAAAAAAATTCTACAATCGCCATTTATCTTAAAATTAAAATGTGCGAATAGAAAATATTTTTTGCTGCTGCTAGTCTGTCCGGCAGCGCAAGAGTAAAAACCAATAAAACTTGCTTTTTATTTCAAAATATGATGTCGTAATGCTAAAAAAAATCGACCTTGATACAGTTCTATTTAAGCCTTAAATCCTTTGTATGTGTCTCAAACAATAGATATCTTTAATGTCAAAGGGTTGTCAAAACTGTAGTTAGTAAAATAATAGAACATAAATAATTCAATGATAAATTGCTTTAAAAAACATAATCGTATATTCATTTTAATAAATTTATATATGAAATATTCCTGCATATAATGAAATAAAAATTATAGGTCTTCAAAACGTTATTTCGCTAATAAATACATATAAAAGTCATAATTCATTCCATATTACATCGGTCGGAACTATCACTATTTTCTAGAAAAAATATAAATTAGTGATGTTCTTATGAAGATAATCGAATTAAATAATTATTAGCTTATTACTTATAGGTATTCAGTTTCTACATCTGATTTGCGATTTAGCCCAAAAGAGTGGTGTCCCATTTTTGTCATTCCATTTTAAATTTTAGTTATGTCATTTGAAATTAAACTTATGTTATGTACATACTATTACGTTAGCTTTTTGTATATGTAAGAAATCACTTACGCTCTTCTTGCTGTGCATTTTTTTTTTGGCTTTTTACTCTAACGCCGCCGGACAAACTATACGATATAAACAGTAAACCTGAAACCTTAAGTAAAAGATAAAACGACCGAACTTAAATCTAAAATAAATTAAATGTTAATGTGTAAAAGTTTGTGGGCGCTGGGACCCCACGGATTTCCTACACGTAATCCTTTCGCCTTCAAATCATTAACCACTGGGTTAAATTCCAGCACAACAAGCAACTCCTACATGCTGGAACTGTCCGTCAGCACCGGCCGCAGCTCGCCCCGGAAAGTGCAGTTCAGCTGTTCCAGCGCCTCGGAGCGGCGCAACTGGGCCCAGAAGATCGCCGAACACCTCGCTGGCGAATTCCCCACCAAGTACACGGCCGAGTTCACGAGATGCGGCTGGTGTTATCTGAAGGTGAGTCTGCTTTGCGAGTTCTGCACCTCTGACATAACTGTCATACGCGACTATTTCTCGCGCGAGGTTTTGTTCCAGAAGCCAAGCACAACCAAACTTGGGCGAATGACGTGGTGTGATGTGATTGACCGTTGGCGCTCAAAAGGATAAGGCTATATTATTCACGATATTATTCACGATATTCTATTTACGATATTCTGTTTGTTATTGACAACTAATGATGCCTGAGAAAGGCGACCATTTGCTAAGATAAGGCAACAGCGAGAGTAATGGAATATTTTGCCTTGTTTTATTTTTGGTTAAATTAGTGATATTTGATGACTTTCAATTGCCAGTCAATTCGTACCATAAGGGACATAAAGAAACTTGTCGGCTATATGCATACATACAACGTATACATCTTTAGATTATCTATGCATATCATTATCAAACCTAAACCTTTCTTGGTTATTTGAAAGCGGTCGTCAAAGTTTTTATAATAACAATTAGATTCATACTTTAAAAAGTTTAAAAGCATTGTTAGATAATATCGTCATTCGGGAACAAGATGGCAAATGATTCATTAGGAAGTTGAGCATTTTCCCTTTGGGTTACAGTTTTGATCTCTTTAAGTACCCTACTTGCAGTCGCAATAGCATCTAAGTGCGAGATGTAAATTAGTTACCCAGGCAATCAAACTTTGCAAAAGCAAACTGTCAAACCAAAACCAAACCAAACAAACCTAAATTTTATTGCTGCCGCAATAATCACTTTTTTCGTCAAAATAAATATTAATTTACATTAACATGAAGTAGGAGAAAGTACAAAGCAAATAAGACAGTGAATTGAACATGTGTATAGTAATTTGCGCTTGTTGCCTGGTAGGTAATGCGCGTCACATAACAGTGATGGCCTACTGTTCTCAATGCATTGCGGGCGGCGGTTGTACCTAACGGTTTAAATGATGCTTACTATGGTTTTGGTGATCTCGTATCGTTTTTAAACCTCGACGAAAAAAAGGGGTGCTGTTATGTAAGTCGAGAAAGTCCCTCCGTTTACAATCAATATGCATAAATGAAGACATATATTAATACATTTTATACTTAGTGATTTATGTGCGTGCTGCAAGCAAAGTATTTGTAAAAAATCTCTTCTTTTGAAAAATGAAACAGGCCGAATACGAGCACTTTAATGATACAAGTCTATATTAATATTTGTTAGTTCTACAGTTTTTAAGTTGCATAATAATGAGTTACGATTACAGTCTATAAGCTATTAAATGTCCTTCTGGTTTGTACCTGTCTCTCTCACTTCTAGTTCACACGAACCCATATAATATAACCAAGTGCTTGCGTTGTGCAGACAGTTGTGCCAATCGGCGTCAAAAAGAAAGAGCCCTCTGTATTTGTACTTACAACAGCATTAAAAGTACCTTAAAATTTTAGTATGCAATTGGACAGTCTGAAAACTTTTGATGCTACCGTATTATCTATTCTGTGACGCGTGCTGTAAACATGATGCACAATTTAATAATGTAGGTCGGCTTTGTTGTCGTTGGTCGGACCGTTGATAGGACGTGTTTAGGCTGGTGGGCACACCCCTCCGGTTATCTAATCCTGTCCTATCGTTAACGTTATCCCAACCAGGCGGTTTGATAAGATGATGTAGATGACGAGTTTTATTGTTGCGTTCATATGTTTCTCGTCTGGTTTAGGAGAGGAGGGCTTGTGCACAAATCACGCGAGGTTTTTTCGGCTACTTTTTGACCCCCCTCCCCCTGGTGATATTTGGTGAGGTTATCTGTTCCCCCACACTACACACTAGTACACCCTATATTGTTTTGACTTCGAGTGTTAGAGACTATTATCGAATTGGGTATTGCCAGTAAGGGACCAAACACAATTACAAGACAAGACACGACATCGTATCGTCGTAGGACGGGACATCGTGCTACGATGCGAAGTCGTGCCGTGGAAATGCATAAATCCAAAATGAACTTTATATCTTCATGTGACAAGATGCAAAATTAAAATTAATTTTACAATCTCACGACCTCGCATCGTGGCGCGATGTCGCGACGTACGACGATGCGATGTCGTGTCTTGTAATTGTGTTTTGGCCCTAAGTGGTAGTAACATTGTCCATGATCAAAGACTGTTTAATATAATCAGAAATAACACTCTCATGTGCATTTTTTTTATATTTAAAATCTCTTATGTAGATTGTGTCTTGGAAATTCAGTCTTCCGTAAAGCTTTTGGACTGTTATAGTATGTATGTATTTATTTATTTATTTGTTTATTAGGTTACACAGTATTACAGTCTTAAAACTAATTCACTGTGAAACTTAAAATAACATACATTGTAACTAACTAAATTACAATATGTTCAACAATAACTACGTAACATCAAAAAATTATAACATTAAAACATCATGCGAATACACTGGATTGTCTTTTAACCATCATCTCACAAAACTTCAAGCATTCATAACATATAGCCGCCCATCGCCACGCAAACAGATCACATTACGGTGCTTAATGTATGTATTTAATATTTATGTAATACTAGCGACCCGCCCCGGCTTCGCACGGGTGCAATGCTGATAAATTATGCAACTTCCTCTTGAATCACTCTATCTATTAAAAAAAACGTATCAAAATCCGTTGCGTAGTTTTAAAGATTTAAGCATACAAAGGGACATAGGGACAGAGAAAGCGACTTTGTATTATTTTATACTATGTAGTGATGTTTGTTCGGGTGGAATCTTGCAACTCAATTTTGAAGCAGATATCGTCAACCGATTGAGCTGAAATTTTGCATACTTACTTAACTTTGATGACAATACAATAATATCGTACCATGTGGCTGATCTGATGATGGAGCCGGATGGTGGCCATAGAAAAAAAAGAACGGGTTGCACTCCGGGAGTGCCGGCAGAAGTGAAAACTCCGATTTTATTATATCTCACTGACACTTGTTTTCTATTTTAATCTCAATTTCTTACTAATGTATGTTTATGATTACGCTTCACCATCTGTCACTTACAACATTTTGTTGTTCGAAGGCCCCCTTTCTTTGAAACAGACACGGTTGCTAGGTTACCGACTGACTGTTATCTGTCGCGCGGATCTGTCGCGAGTTTAACATTTTTTACCCATCTAAAAATTGCCAACCGCCACTAAAGAAGTTTTCACTTCAAAAAAGTAATCCTACCGAGTTTGGGTTCTTTAGAATCGTCTCAGTGAGCATTTGATGGATATCCAAAGAAAAGTACAGTCGGCTACAAAAGCTTGTCATTGAAATGATTTTTTTGACAGACACATTATTTTTCATGTAGATTGTTCATACGAAAAGATTACGTGGTGCAGTGTTAACATCGGAGAATACTAACATTAACATTACGGTGGTTGGCACTAATACTTTGTGGTTCATTCTATGTATTTATGTACTCGGATGTATTTCCTTCCTCCTTATGTATTCGCATCACGTATGATTTCTGCGCACGTTGGCTTTACCTGCGATACATTTAATTGTTGTGCTATATATTGTATCTAGAGTAGAATTAATATGTACAGAGTAGAATGAAATGAATGGCATGATCTCAGGGCCTCCGTTTCGTAACTTTTCGTTCCCGAAGTTCTGTACGGTCAAATAATTATATAGTTGGAGTGAACCTTCGTATCTTTAGTAGCACAGTCAGCTATACATTCTCAGTGTAGCAGGCGGGTTTAGTAGGGTTACTTTACTCTGTGGGGCTAGCATATCTTGCCGCGACTTCCCTTGTCGCGCGACACCGTCACCTGCCTCGCTCGCACGGTATTGAAAGAAAAGTGACAGGTAGTTTTTGTCTCGTGACAAGGCTCGTGTGTCAAAGTAATGCTAGACGTGCTAACCTAAACTTTGACGATAATCTGACATCAATACATTATATTGATCATTAGCTCATTAGTGGTAGTTGTAGTTATTGGTATTTGGAACCGCGTGCTTCTGTTACGGCGGGTTAAGACCGAACAAACAAGGATGAGCTATAACTAGAACGGAACATCCATTCTGTGGATTTAATGGTTTTTGATTCGATCTCACAGTAATTGGGAGCAGAATTTAACGTCCCTCTAGTCTCGGTAGCAGGCCCCGATGAAGAGCTCCCTACGAGTTCGAAACATGTCGGGCCGTTCCTGACATATTCACGTGAGTGTAAACCACTTAAAACAATAACTAGGATTTAACGTGTTACATTTCGATTATTCAGCCATTTTCCCGAGGAAGCAAGTTTATAAAGGTGACGTGTGCGCGTTTTTGTCGCCCGTCAAGATAATTCGGTGAAAGTTATTTGCGCACAAATGAATGATGTTTAACTGCGCGCTGTTTGGCTATTTGGGCACAATAACTGTTGTTCTGAAACTAGAATTTACAGTTACACTAAACCGAGTGCGATAACAGGCAATACACAAATGTGGTGAACGTTAAAACGAACTAAAACGACGTACAAATATGTACAGACAAATTAAAAAAATAATCTTTTCATGTGTTTGTGTATGGTACCTATATAAAGACAATTTAAAGTTCCATATTGAAAAACACGTGATAATAAGTCCCATCTACATCCACCTATCGCATGCAAGAAACGAACTTGTGCGAGTTTATAATGACGTTAAGATATCTGAATGGATACGGCACTTACGCCATTACACGTACAACGACAAGTACGACGATTGTCGATATGTGACGTAAGATGAGTACACGCTACCCTCAGGACCCATGTGATTTTAATTGTTTAGAATGAATCGAAACATTAAAAATACAGGCGGGGTGCGATCCCGCGTCCCCAACGGCTTTCCGGGCCAACCAACACCCATTTGATTTACATAGATCCATTTTGCCTTATCAGCTTCATTGGATCGATACGATAGTTTACTCACATATCTATCGATTACTTTCGAGTGTTTTTTATTTTTTACTGTACTATAACTAAAAACGTAAAAACGTCACCAAAACTGGTTTGTGTTACTGTATCTTTTATTGTAGGTAATTAAAAATAATATTGTGTTCTACAAGGCTGCAATTTCAATTAGTTATCACTACGGCATTTCCTTCATTTAATTAGGTTGTGTCATTGTAAATACCTACTTTCAATATTTTGGCCATAAAGAATTGCATCCATTCAGTAAACTCAGAAACTTGTTAGGTCCTGATATGCCGAGATCGAGAATCAGAATAGTCAAGCGTCGGGTCAACTGCCTAGGATGGTTGCTTTTATCACGCAATAAATAAGTGACAAAGCATCCGTCACGTTTTGACAAAATGCGAGTGTGAGTGACAGATGCTTTGTCACTTATTTATCACGTAATATGCGCAACCATCACAGGCCCGCTGGCCGGGTTTCTAAATTTCTGATGGTTAAGGTCAGGCGGGACAAGTGCGACCGCCAAACAAGCACACCTACCACATCCAAATATCAACAAGTATAGCCTAATGAGCGTCGGTCCGGCCCAGGGATAGTGGCGCTACAAACAGCTTTCATATGGCGATAATGTGCACACGTCATATATTTGCATTATTAAACGTCAGTAGCGATTTGTCAAGGATTTGTCATTAACCAAATTCAAAACATTGTTTACCGAAATGCTACTCAATCCTTCGTTCTCGAAAACTTGCCTTTCATCACTGGGGATAGTTTTGGCTTTATTATACAAGAAGTACTTGAAATTTGCGGTATGTTTAGTCGTTTTCCCTCTTTGTTTACATATCTTTGACACTCACTGACTTTCAACGTCAGTTACTAATAATTTGTCGTAGCCAGTAAAATAAATTAGTACCAGTAAAAATCCGGAATATGGCGTGGGTTGAAAAACACCTGTGTGGGCTATACAGCTGTTATACCACTATCACCATCTTACTTTGGCCAACTAACTATGGTTGCGTGGTTGTATATTTCGATAAGGTAGGTGCGCCTGTCCCGCGTTCGCCAGTTGTTTCGACTAGCTTGGGTTCTTTAGCACTAGTACATTACATTTTCTTTAGTACACTACACAATGCCACATCAGTACCCTCCACTCATCTGAACATTCTTGAAATAGCCACCAATGATTGTTTCCTCGCACCGGTCGACGCGTGACTCACTGTTGTGGTTCCGCGTCAGGAGCGACATCCTTGTTAGCCCGCCGGCAGCATGGGGTTCACTGACTCCTCGCATGAGCTCAAATAGAGATGTGTCCTATTTGTATGGGGAAAGAACGGTCTCGAGAACATTTCCCATACAAATTTTGAAACGTTCTCGACAACAGAATATCTGTAACCTCAAATATAGGATGAGAGGATGACTTGATGTTGAATTCTACAGCATACTGTAGTTATTATTTAAATAAAACTAGCTCAATTAGTAGAGTTATTAGTCCGCTGTTTTCTAACATAATTGTGCGCATCGGGTTACAAGCATGAAATTTCTACCACAGATAGAATGTTCCACGGTGATTATTTTCATATGTGGAGGGAAGTCAGATTCGTCCCCTGTCAGGCGGGAGAGCGGAGTGAATACGGCCAAGTATCCCTCTTTTCTTTCTTTATTGCTGGTCAGTTAAGTCTACCAGGACGTGTTTGATATCATTTCCGTGTAAAACAAATATCAGAAATTCATTACTTATGTTATTTTTGTATAGTTCTATATAAAATTATGGGTATAATGGCCGAAAAGGTAAAAATCACAACAAGTTTTTTTATTCAGTGAGGGAAATTAGTTCAATTTCGTGAACATTTTCAAATTATTATTATTATTTCAAAAAGTTCATTTAATCTGGTTTCTAAAAATATATGCATGTTGAGCACTTCTCATACAAACAGTAGCTTAAAATATATCTTTACGTCGGCGTAACCAACGTAAATCTCCGAACGCATCCTATTTCGCTTCATTAAATACATTAAATAATGATTGTTAACATGCTTTTACATATACGAGGGGCGTCTGAAAAGTTCTAAGCCTAAGATAGAAAAAAACAATTTACACAAATGAACTCGTGTTTATTTTCAATATAGTCTCCTCCTAAATCAATGCATTTTTTACATTTTTTATACAGTGCTTTTAGGCCATTAATAAAATAATCTTCATTTTGCCCTTCAAAATGCTCCTGTACAGCCGCCTTCATCTCTTCGTCACTTCTAAATCGCTTTCCCCTCAACTCTTTCTTCAAATTATTGAATAGAAAATAATCGCTTGGGGCTAGATCTGGGCTGTAGGGTGGGTGGTCAATTTCGTCAAAACCAACTTCCTTCAGAGCACGCCTCGCAACATTAGCGGTGTGAACGGGTGCGTTGTCTTGCAAAAACAAAATGCCTTTCCTTAGTTTACCCCGCCTTTTCTCAACTATGGCTTGTCGCACCTGTCTTATTAGATTTGCATAATAAGTTCCGTTTATCGTAGAGCCTTTTTCTAAATAATCGATTAAAAGAATGCCATCACAATCCCAAAATACCGTAGCCATTAACTTAGAGGCCGACTTTTGCACTTTAAATTTCTTCGGCGGCCTTTCACCCTTTTCAATCCACTGCATCGACTCAGACTTACACTCCGGATCATACTGTCTGATCCATGTTTCATCAACAGTTACTATTCGGGAACAAACTTCATCTAAATCATCTTCGCACAATTCTAAAAACGCCCGAGAAGTTTCCACACGACGTACTTTATCGAAGGCCGTTAGCATTTTCGGTACCCAACGAGCACTGACTTTACTCATGTACAAATGTTCATGTAAAATTTCTCCGACTCTTTCTTTGCTAATACCTAAGACCTCAGCTATTTGCCAAACCTTAATTCTTCTATCTTCTAATACCAGCTTTTTGACTTTTGCTACGTTTTCTTCGGTCACTACCGATATTGGCCGCCCTGAGCGGGGGTCGTCTTCGATCGATTCCCGTCCGAGTTTAAATAAGCGACTCCACTTTTTGACTGTGGCATAAGAAGGCCCAGAATCACCGTAAATAATAGCCATTTCCTCAAAAATACACTGCGGTGATTTGTCACTTTTTGTAAGGTTGTTTAATTACAGCATGATGCTCAATTTTCGTAATATTCGTTGGTAATTCACACATGATGTACTTTTCCGTTGAATATCTCGAAACAGAATAATAAAAACGTGACATGTTATTTTTTAATAATTTGTTTTTAAATGGCCTTTCTAGTGGCCAGTATCATAAACGCATATATAACCTCGAAATACCTTAGGCTTAGAACTTTTCAGACGCCCCTCGTAATATTTACTATGTACGTCCTTGAAAAACAAATTAATGTAATTAAAACAAAATATTTTTTTTGCTAATGTATCACGAGCACACGGGCTAATCTCAACATCAACAATTTATTTAAGTTACTGTTTGTATGCAGAGTGCCCAATATTTATATATTTTTAGAAACTAGATTAAATTTGCTATTTTGCAATATTTTTCTTAGTTGTAAATATTCAGGAAATATAACTAATTTATCTCCCTGAATAAAAAAAACTTGTGATTTTTACAATTTCGGAAATACAACCATATTTTTATATGGTACTATGAATAAATAACATGAAAAATGAATTCCTGATATCTGTTTTACACGAAAACGACACGACACTAGTCCTACTAGCGTTACCTGATCAGTAATATAAAGAAAAAGAGGACTCCTTTGTCCTATTCACCCCACTTTCCCGCCGCACAGGGGACGAATCTGACTTCCCTCCACATCTGAAAATAATCACTGCATAATACTCTATCTGTGGTAGAAATTTCGTGGTTGTATCCGATGTACACAATTTCGCGACTTAGCAAAATGTACTAGAACACGCAGGCTAAGCTTAACATCAACATTTTTTTCAAGGTACTTTTTGTATCAGATGTGCCCAAATATGTATACATTTAAAAAAAAAGATTAAATTTGCAGTTTATTAATATTTTTTTAAATTGTAAATATTCAGGATAGATAGCTAATTTATCGTTCCGAATAAAAAAACTTGTTGTGATTTTTATTTTTTCGGCAATAAACCCCAATTTTTATATGAATCTATTCTTAAATAACATGAAAAATTAATAGCTGATATCTATTTTACACAAAAACGATGTCGCGCAAGCCCTAGTAGCCTTAACTGATCAGTAATAAAAAAAAGAAAAAGAACAGTACTTGGTCCTCTTCACCCCGCTCTCCCACCACACAGGGGACGAATCTGATTTCCCTCCACATCTGAAAATAATCACCGTGGAACGCTCTATGTGTGGTAGAAATTTCATGCTTGTAACCCGGTGCGCACAATTTCGCGGCTTAGCAACTCTACTAAATATGTCATGAGATAAAGAAACAAAAGTTTTTTCACCTCACTAGCTCGGAAAGCCCAGTTTGTTTGTTTGATATCTATTGAGAAAATCGCTTTTTATCCACATGTGGAGAAAGAGTTTTGACGTTTCAACGCAGCTAAAGTAAAATTTGACATGAGCTTATTTTCTGAAAAATCCCGTTTAAAATACCTACATGAAAGCTAATTAGACCTTAGTTTTAATTGGTTGATTATTGCAGTTATTAAACCTCGCGTAAACTATAATATATAAATATAAGAACTGAGTGGTTTGGGATCGACTTCGAAGGGTGAGTCAAATGTAATCTGTACTTGAACGGGTTATTGTTGGCTTTTTAGTTTTACTGAAGTCGGTTCTTTTTTTTGTTAAAAATTTTTTTTTTGCTTTTTAGTCCACCAAATCCTATTTACTGAATGTAAATTCTTGACTTTATTCATTTGACGTACAGTTGATTGAATTTATCTGTCATATCTGCTTTAATCCGCCATATGATTGATTTGACGGGATTTCCTTGTACAGTTTCTTATTTTGTTCAAATCTTCGGAAAACACCTTTCCTTAGCTCTATTTCTTGATCTTGGATGGTCCAATTTTGTTTTTTCTGTTTGCACCGTCCCGAATTAAAATAAGATTATTATTACCTTTGGTAATATGGTATTGCCAGAGGTGTGACTTACCTTTGGTAATAATCTTATTTTAATTCTGGACGGTGCAAGCAGAAAAAAGAATTTAATGTTTCGAGAGTGTAGCTGAAACTGACGAGATTTCGCAGTAATTATAATATTTTACATGCAGTAACGTACTTTACTACTTTCACTGTTGCATATTAATACTAAGCTTCACTTTCTTTACTTTATCGTTTTTTTTTGTAGACCATTGCATGTTCTTGCTTATTTTAGTAGGTGCGGGCTACAATGCAACTGTGGAGTATGTGCCTGAGTACTAAAAACGGTCAAGAGCATGTCGGGCCACGCTCAGTGTAGGGTTCCGTAGTTGACCATCCTTCACAATAGATGGGGTTTAAACAGCGGTTTAAACTTTAAATTACGAGGAATATTTCAGCTCTATAAAAAGGTCGTAATCGCTAATGTAATTGTAATTAGGTACTTTATTAGTTGATGACGGAGCTAAGCCGCGGACGGACGGACAGACGGACATGGCGAAACTATAAGGGTTCCTAGTTGACTACGGAACCCTAAAAAGATACCTATGATGTGTTGAATCTACTCTTCTCTTCTTTTTTTATTACATTCTATGCAATTCAACGATTCTTACATTGACAATTTCCTTAAATCGTCTTTGGTACCCATATTTGATGAAGCTCACTGGACGTCGTTATGCAACTGATTTAACCTCATTAAAAAATAATGAACGGATGACGTTGCTTAAGTTTCTAGGGCAATTCATTCCAACTGTTCATATTACGTTTAAACCTATAATATAGTCCTATAACGTTCGTGTTATATTTAAGCACGTTGTATTGGACATGTCGTTAGCCTTTGTGCAATATTACAATGAAGTACCTATATTCGAATTTTGATTTTGTATAACCCGTCGGCGGTTATGTGAGGGGGAGGGGAGGGGAGGAGGGGGGGGGGGGGGGTCAGACGTTATGCGTATGGTATACCCTGGCCGTGTTGAGCTTTCATGGGACCAGTTAGGTAGCCAGGAGACCCCCATAATTGAGGGTGATGTACCACCACAAAAATACCGATATCATTTCACTAACCGAGTCACTTTGGTTTATGGTGATTTGCATCTTATGAGATCAAATATATCAATCTGTGTGAACAAATATGTATAATGACCGGTTGAGTACCAACTTTTCCACCAAGAACCGGTTCCTAAAAACGTTCTACAAAGTGATCTACGCCGTCAAGGCTTACGATCAGGACAGGCGTCCTTTGTGCATTACTTGCCTTTATATCATTTCAATACTGCCACATTGAATCAGTATAGTGGTATAGATATGTGGATGTCACTGGTCTATACTTCTATCAATTCTACGATGTACAATATTTTGTGGTTTAAGTGATACTTGCATTTAAACCGCAATATGTATTATTTTCAGGTTATATGTACCAGTCTATTAAGTATCATTCATAAGTTCATAACATCATAAGGATTTATCATTATTTATGTTGGTCAGGTGTTTGATAGATTGACTATAGTGAATATAAATTGTGGCATTGAAACCAATGAACACACATTAAAAAATACGCCGAACCAAATAAACTATTAGTCTATTACAACTTTTGGACGTTATACTTTTTTTACTTCGACAATAACTAAAAAGAAGACGTGTTTTGATTTTGACTACTGTTTTTTATGACGTCACATGCCTGTAGGTATCATCAATATCATCATAAAACTTCATACTATCAGATCGTTTTTGACATTTCATAAAGAGTAGCTGATTTGAGCTGTCATCAAATATCGTATTATAAGTTACTCTATTGCCCAGCATACCTACGAACAGTTTCTGATTGTGTGGCAGAATTCAAAACAAACTACACATGGCTGTTTGTTGGATAGTTGATTGTGTAGTTCCAATACCCATTTGATATCGTTGCGCGGAATTTTTAACTACAGTCCACCGGTAAAAGGTTATCGATGCTGGTTTTCGCAATACTGCTTATAGTGGTATTTGTGTATACTCGTCTGACATGAACATAACACGGTATATCATTTTGAGAAGACGACGTTTTAGAGTCTAAAACTAACTGCGCTGGCTCTGCTACACATAAATGAGTCTTGGCCTCCGACACAAGAGCTCGCCTCTTTACCCGATCTTGCGCAATCTCTCGCCAGTTTGTGGCTCCGAGCTCACGCAGATCCAGTTTTAGTCACATTTTCTTACTAATTTGAATGTACATCTGTATTGTGGCATGTTGTTTCATTGAACCAGCTTTTAACCTTTAAACATTAAACGTACTCATGAACCGGTTAAAGATTTCGCCGACCGGTTATTAACGTTATTGTATTAAGCGTTTTACATTCACGTGAAATTGTCAGGAACGGCCCGACATGTTTCGAACCTGTATGGAACTCTTCATCAGGTTATTAACATTCACGTTATTAACGTTTAGTTTTTTGTTCTTTAAGATTTATTTCGTAGATCTGAATCAATAAATACGGACCACAAACGGTGTTAAAGCAGGTATTTAAACAATAAGATTAACCAGTGATTTCTGAATGGAACTATAAAATAATTGGTCTTCTAATAGTGGACTGATTTGAGTCACGGGCTTCCGTCGTGATAAGACAGAACTTTCGAATCCTTATTGTTACTGCACGTTTATTTATTTCTGTAACTTGTAACTATGGCGGTTGGTGCAGAACTAAGTATATTGAAGCTATAAAATGTATTTTATACTTTTCTTAATTAAAACTTCGAATTGCATAGATTTTACTACTTTGCAGCATGCACAATAATGGGTACGGACTTGCTAATCTATTCAAAGGCGTGTAGGTACATGTTCTTTTGTTCATTCAAGACGTAAGAGAAAGGACACGTGTGTTACCTTACCTATACTTTTATAAAGTAACTACTTTTTACTTTTTACTTTTATGTAGTAGGTATGTATAGTAGGCATAAAATAAGAGATTCGTCACATTTCGATTCTACATGACGTTCAAAATAATAAGGTTCAAAAGTGACGAACGGGTGATTCTACAAGCGTTTCAACCGCCGCCAGTCCGCATATCATAGCAATGGGCCATAATATACAATAAAATCGATCAATTATGACAAGAAGTACGTTACAGTATATCATTGCACGAAAGTTTGCTGCTAGGTGTAGCTTATCGTTTAATATTTTCGACAACGGACTGACGGCGGATAGAACGCCTGTAGAATCATTCGAAGCTTCTCATTACACAATCGTACGTACAGAAGCCTACTGTTTACCCCTGATGAGACGGTTATGATTATGACTTATGAGATTCCCGGAGAACAAACAATTTTTCAAAATGAATCATGCTGTCAAAACATTGGCAGAAAGGTACACGAGATATTACATGTTGTCTTTGTGCCACTTTAACTACGTCATACTTAGAGGTCAAGAACATTTTTCTGGAATACCTTGGCTAAGGTACCAAGTAAACTTTATCCAACCCGTTCGTAACTGCAGATAATTTGCGCAGTTATTGTGCCGATCAATAGTGGGTCCAGGTATCAGAGATCCAGGTCAACCAATCACTGCATCTGAGCACTAGCTAGTCTCTGAATGCCGTATGCGTCGTTGCAACTGCAATGGTTATGACGTTTGACATCGACGATGAACGCACCATGCGTTGTACTGTTGAGAAAGGACGTAAGCTTCGTCTTAAACTCTAGTTTTATGACGTTTTCAATTTAAGGATTGAGCTGCGTAGATGCGCGAATGTGATAGGAGTAATTGCACCAGTGCAAGCCCTGGATGCCCTTGGTACTGGCTTGCGCTGATCAATAGCATACTGACTACGCGGTTGGCGCGGTTTGGAGTGTATCTGCGTACAGAGCCGGCGGTCCTGGGTTAGAATCCTGGCCAGTGCAATTATTTGTGTGATGAACTGGAATATTTGTTCCTGGGATGTTTAATGATCTCTATGTATATCGCCGTCTTAGTACCCATAGTACAAGCTTTGCTTAGTTTGGAACTAGGTTAATTTGTGTAAGATTGTCCCTTAATATTTATTATTATTTACACTAATTTGCGGAGAACGGGTTGTGGAAAGAGGATTTTTGCATATTGATTTTGGATGCACAAAGAAAGCCTTTAGATGTCATTAATGACATCTAAAGGCAAAAACACGGGCAATTAATAACAAATAACACCTCAAATAGCGCATCGAACGATAACTATAAGACAACGGCTCTGACATAGTAAATGCAATTGCATCACACGACAATACGTCACGTTGTTTGTCGGTATAATTACGACTATAAGACGTAGAGTCTAGCAGCTCATTTTATACAGCTTTATTATTACATTTTACAACATTCTATCAAATTGATCCAAAGTAGTAATGTTTATTACTACTTTGGCTAATGACACGAGAAAAGAGAAGGAAACACGGACCTCAAACGAAAACATGGTGTGTTCATGTTTTCTCTAAATGCACTGCTCCAGGCTCGATGCAAAAGACCAGATACAGACGAAACAGCTGTGGAAGGAGCAGACTTAGGTATAGTCAATTTTTACTTTACGGATACGTAACAAAATACAAATAATTTATATA
The DNA here is from genome assembly GCA_905147355.2 of Apotomis turbidana. Taxonomy (NCBI): domain Eukaryota; kingdom Metazoa; phylum Arthropoda; class Insecta; order Lepidoptera; family Tortricidae; genus Apotomis; species Apotomis turbidana. The sequence continues at coordinate 6,639,017 of LR990280.1, forward strand.
ACAAAATGCATATTACAGATATTTCACTTACACACTGAATTTACTCAGGAAGTATCCGACAGAAAAACAATGATAAAGGCCGTTAAGAGGCCTTATTCCTTTTAAAATGCTGTTGTTTTAGACATTTTTCTCTATGATCAGATCAAACATGTTTCTTAACATATTATTGATGTTACTACCTAGATCAGGGCTATTGGGATTTATTAGTATATATTTGAAACCTACAGATTGAATTTTTCATAGATAATTTTTGTTTCCAAACTACTCGAAATTTGCAAAATGCACGCGGAAAATTAGTTTTTCAACTTATTTTCGACTGCACGCAATGAAAGCATGAAATAGCTATGTTACTAACTAGAACTCGGGGAAAAGTACACAGCAAAAAAATGGTTGAAATTATCAATATATTTGTCATAATATGAAAACAATTTTTTTTGAAAGGAATAAGGCCTCTTAATTGTTATACATTACGAGGGGCGTCTGAAAAGTTCTAAGCCTAAGATAGAAAAAAACAATTTACACAAATGAACTCGTGTTTATTTTTCAATATAGTCTCCTCCTAAATCAATGCATTTTTTACATTTTTTATACAGTGCTTTTAGGCCATTAAAAAAATAATCTTCATTTTGCCCTTCAAAATGCTCCAGGCGGCTGTACCGCCTTCATCTCTTCGTCACTTCTAAATCGCTTTCCCCTCAACTCTTTCTTCAAATGATTGAATAGAAAATAATCGCTTGGGGCTAGATCTGGGCTGTAGGGTGGGTGGTCAATTTCGTCAAAACCAACTTCCTTCAGAGCACGCCTCGCAACATTAGCGGTGTGAACGGGTGCGTTGTCTTGCAAAAACAAAATGCCTTTCCTTAGTTTACCCCGCCCTTTTCTCAACTATGGCTTGTCGCACCTGTCTTATTAGATTTGCATAATAAGTTCCGTTTATCGTAGAGCCTTTTTCTAAATAATCGACTAAAAGAATGCCATCACAATCCCAAAATACCGTAGCCATTAACTTAGAGGCCGACTTTTGCACTTTAAATTTCTTCGGCGGCCTTTCACCCTTTTCAATCCACTGCATCGACTCAGACTTACACTCCGGATCATACTGTCTGATCCATGTTTCATCAACAGTTACTATTCGGGAACAAACTTCATCTAAATCATCTTCGCACAATTCTAAAAACGCCCGAGAAGTTTCCACACGACGTACTTTATCGAAGGCCGTTAGCATTTTCGGTACCCAACGAGCACTGACTTTACTCATGTACAAATGTTCATGTAAAATTTCTCCGACTCTTTCTTTACTAATACCAAAGACCTCAGCTATTTGCCAAACCTTAATTCTTCTATCTTCTAATACCAGCTTTTTGACTTTTGCTACGTTTTCTTCGGTCACTACCGATATTGGCCGCCCTGAGCGGGGGTCGTCTTCGATCGATTCCCGTCCGAGTTTAAATAAGCGACTCCACTTTTTGACTGTGGCATAAGAAGGCCCAGAATCACCGTAAATAATAGCCATTTCCTCAAAAATACACTGCGGGATTTGTCACTTTTTGTAAGGAATTTAATTACAGCACGGTGCTCAATTTTCGTAATATTCGTTGGTAATTCACACATGATGTACTTTTCCGTTGAATATCTCGAAACAGAATAATAAAAACGTGACATTTTATTTTTTAATAATTTGTTTTTAAATGGCCTTTCTAGTGGCCAGTAACGTATGCGGAATGAAATCTGGACAAACTCTTTAGGCGTAACTAAAACATTAAACGTTCGAAATTTGAAATTTTGTGAATGTCATTTGTTTCCGAGTACATTTTTCAGTAATTTGCATAATTTTCATGGTTGTGTGTTTTTTATTGAATTTATTATGGCAAATCGAAAAGAAAAACGTCTAGAGAATGTGTGTAAATTTTGCGACATTCACCCGGAATGGCTTTAGTCGAGGGTCGTAAAACATTTCACACAAATGGGGGAGAGCAGAAGTACTATTTATAATATTTTGTCATCTTATTCCTTACGAAAAACAACTACTAGAAAATCTGTCGCGGGGAAGGTTAGCAGTTTAAGTAGTTCTTCGCAGAAGAGTCAATTAAAGGAAATGACGGCCGATCGTGTGGCAAAATCATACAGAGAACTTGGAAATAAATTCAGCTGTGACGGGAAAACCGTGAAAAAGCATCTAAATAACATGGGTATTGTTAAACGATCAAGAAAAGTCAAACCTTCCGTCTCCGAAAAGCAAAAACTATCTACAAAAAAAAAAACTTAAAACTTTGGTTAAAAATATATTCTATGCAAAAAACGACATAGAGTGCGTTATGGATGATGAATCCTATTTCACCCTAGATGGGAATGAATGGCAGGGTAACTTTTATTTTGAAAAGGCTAATGACCGGACCGAAGAATCCGTGAAATATGTAGAACACAACAAGTTTCCAAAAAAAGTTCTACTATGGGTAGCAATAAGCCTTCGTGCTATGTCGAAGCCGGTGTTTTTTAAGTCTGGTTTTCCGGTTACTGCTGACAACTACATCGAGCGATGTTTGCCAGTTGTGCGTCATTTTATACAGTCAAATCATAGAGGAGCTAATGTAGTGTTTTGGCCAGATCTAGCATCTAGTCATTATTCAAAAAAACTACGAAGGAAATGGATGAGCCAGAAATCCCGTACGTACCGAAAGAATCAAACCCGCCCAACGTTCCCCAACTAGGGCTAATTTCAGATTTTTGGGCCAATCTGAAAAGACGTGTGTACGCAAATAATTCGGGAATATTATGCGTATTCTAGGGTCATGAATACGAGTATACATCAGAGATGCGCTGATCGATAGCTTTACGCAGCGACGGGGGACAGGCGAGGGAGGTGCAGTTGCATACGGAAAGGTTTTTGATGCAACAAAGGAAGGCTACACTTTGACCACTTAAACGGACAAGTACAATACAACAGCAAGACAACACCATAGACAAGTTAATAAGTGGCTATTTGAACTGTAGACCTCGCGAGTCTGTTTGGAAATGGCCGATTCTTTTACTTTTTTTCAATCCCCATGTCTTCAAAATTTTGTTAAAATTCCAAAAACTAAATAGACAAAAAGTCCTATTTATTTATTTACTGAATAATGCGACCGGTAGGCAAGAAATGCTGCATATGAATATGCGGAATAACTATATCCGCGTTTTTTTTGGCTAAGCTGGAACGCTGATGGATCGTCGTATAGTTATGTACCAATACCGGACATATTCTACGCATTGGAGATATTCTCCATATTTTGCAGTCTAAAACAAAAAGCTGGAAGTTAAAGTAGTTTCACTTTGAGCGAACGTGTCAATGCTCTTTTAATAAAGCCTAATTTTGATACATCAACGCACGCTCTCGAAACAACAACATCAAATTTAAGAGGATACATAAATCAGTTATATAGCCCCTGCGTTTCAAGTGCTATAAATCTGTACATTAGGTACTCATGTCATTTATATATGATACATAAGAAACCAAAAATTACTTAGCATACTTTCCGTACTTTTTTCAGAAATAAAGTAGGAAACAGGCCTACTTAATACAAAAAAAAAAAACCTGCATATTTTGCTATGTTATCGCATGATAGAATCCATTATGACATGGTAAGTAAGAATATTAAAAAATGTTTCATGCGTCTGTTTATATGTAGATAATAGATATGAACCAATAGGTACCAACTGAGAGCCGAAAAAAAAAATCAGTAATCTTTGACTACGATAACATACCTACTGGCCTAATATATCATGACATGTAAGTACCTATTTAAGGTGACTCAGCTTCGGCAGATAACATTGTCTTTTCATCTGCACACTCAGCAAATAATATTCGGAACAGTGGTTTATTCAGTCAACACGGAAGGGACACAAAATGTATGCGACATACATACAACACTATTTTCCCTGGTGACAACCAAGTCAGTAAAATACTAGTATAGTTGCCGACAAACTTTTAGATCAAAAATGCCGGATCTGCGTATGTACATTTGTACGTAAATTGGCTACTGCGCAGTCAAGGTTATGCTCTAAAAGTTTGCCGGCCGCTGTATTAGCTATTCAAGATCTCGTAATGCATCTTTATGAGATACGGTCCGTGAGCTGACTGCGAGTCGATTTTTATACCTGTCTCTATCGCTCTTATCCTATCGATATCTGAACCTCTCCGCTTTCACCCAAATGCGAATCCTAATCTAAGAGCTCACTAACTAGAGGACGAAAAACCGTTATTTTTTGTCGCAGTAAAGCCGGTTTTAGTATGACAAAAAAGCTGCACGTCTAGCATAACTGTGACACGCGACTCTTTGTCGCGCGACATATACTACCTTTCACTTTCTGTTAATGTCGTGCAAGCAAGACAGGTGATGCTGAGTCGCGCGACAAGCAAAGTCGCGGCAGGATGTGTTAGCCCGGCTGTTGTTTATTTTATTTTATTTTATTTAAAATTAATTGCACAAAAAAAAACTTAACGTACAAAAGGCGGACTTATATATAAGGTGGTTTATAGAATGGTTATATAGAAGTTATATACAGCGTGTATATTTGATACAGCCGCAAATTGTAGCCATATAGAGATTTTACTGCTATAATCTGATATTTATAACAATTATTAAGGTAGACAATTGTGATATCACGATGCTAAGTGTCAAAAAACAACAACAAACAAATACATTGCGTGTTGAATTATTTTGTATGAAAAAAAAAAGTTAGATTTTTCTAATAATATACGGATCAATACCTATATTAATAAGTGCTTATACTAAGACCCCGTAAAGTTTGCGGTTATATAAGCATTATGTTTATTTAGTCTAGTTACTATTACTATTTACACTACTTCTGTACTTTGTGGTGGAGACAATAAATACTTTTTTCACTTTCACATGGTATTTAGTGTTTAGTTAGACAATCGTTTGTTAGTGAACAGACGATTCGTAGTATATACTGTGAGTTATGCAGATAAGGCGTGAAACGCGTATGAGACGTGCCGTTTGCATGAAAACGTCGTCTGCCGTGTGCGAGCGTTCTTCTAAATTATTTCCCTATACAAATTAAACGTTTAACTGAACGAGTAGGTACTATTACTAGGTACTAACACAAACATGTTACTGTTCTACGATACGTTTTTTCTCGTTCCTTGTCGCACTCGTACAATATCATGTACAAATCATATGGTATACCAGGAGGTTCTTTGTTCGCGTATTTATTCGGTAAAAAGTAGACTAACCGTTTTTGAATGTCTGGCTATTATTGTACCAAAATTGGTTTAAATTCGTCCAGCTGTGTCGGCGTGATCAGAGAGCAAACAAAATCTCGCCAACAGATAGCGCTGTACGGATGGCGCCGCACGCCCATACACGACGACGCGGTTGGCTCGGTTTGTAGTGAAGCCTACTGAGCCGGCGGTCCTGGGTTCGAATCCCGGCCAGGGCAAATATTTGTGTGATGAACTCTAATATTTGTTCCTGGGTCATGGATGTTATCAATATATGTATTTATATATCATGTACATATATCGTCGTCTAAATAGTACCAATAGTACAAGCTTTGCTTAGTTTGGGACTAGTCCATTTGTGTAAAGGGGCTTCTAAACGGACCATGTTTTGCTGCAATTTGTGGCCGGCCATTATTTCAATCTTGCTCTAGCGTAGGGTGTCAGAGAGGGACGGCCATCGTTGCCGGCCACAAATTGCAGTAAAATACGGCCCGTTTAGAAGCCCTATAAGAATTTCCCTTATTTATACGAATCCGCATTGCGTTGTAAAGATATTTCCTGAAATAATGACCCCTCTCCATAGAAAACTGATTTAGAATACAATTTTAGAATTTCATAATAGTACATGTTATTTTATTAATTAGAAACGATATATAGGAGTAGCATATTAGAATGCTCTACTATAAACTAACAGCGTTTGTATAACGGCGTATTTTCATTGAACAACACCCGTATTATATCATTATCGTGGAATTGCAAGAGATAATAATATTATATGAACAGAGTCACTGTATGCTAGTTCCCATTTTTGACGAGTAGGTATCTACTCTTTTTAACAGACTGATATTGTTGGTAGGCCACAATGAGGTGACACATTAGTTTCGCGTCGTTTAGAGCCTATTTTCGATTTGTGTCGCCGGTTCAGGGCTATCATTATCGACGGATTATGAGCAATTTAATTATTAGATAATAGGCGTACGCATCAATAACACGTTTTAATGCAGTAGTTGCAAACAATCTATGTAAGTATCATATTATATCTGTGTAGTTCGCATGAAGATTTTTATTATTACAAAAGCTTTTAGAACAAAACTAATTTGCCATTTTACTTTTAAATAAAATTTCCATTACAAACGACAATTACAAACACTTTTATTTATTTATTATTTATTTTATCATCCCACCAAACCATAACATCGTTATATCGGGGTCGTTTTCAGACTACGGATGAATGTAATCTTACTCATGTGTGTTTAACCTTGGCTCAGCGATTGTGTCTATGCTATCGCTATTATAAAATACCGTTGCCGTGTTGAATGCGCTATGAGTCAATCTGTGTCAAGTCAAGACAGTCATTGATCTACAACAACAATAACAATTGACAACTGTCAACAAAAAGCCGACCGCGAAATTAAAACGTTTATCGATAAAATGTCCCGTTTGCTGAGACCTGAAATGGATCGCTTACTTAACGAAATTTAAATATGTTGTTAGTTTATTACTAAGCACCGCATTAACTTGTTGCCAGTATATGAATAATTTATGTCTGAGTATGTAATGATAATAAATACCCTGCAATATAAAAAAGGAACTTAAATTGTTTATTTGTTGAAGCGAAATGTGCGCCTCTGCCCTTATGACTTATGATGTTCCCTAGGGAATGGTTTGCTTGCGAAGTTGTATATGCAACGTATGATACTTTGCGATTTTATGGAGCATATATGTATGTATATTATGTGTAGGATTTACGTGGCACCCTGCTCCTCACATAAATAATAAATTATGCAGAAATTGTACGCCATTGCCATCCTTAGACAAAATGGCTCCAGCTATTTTTAGATTTAGATAGGATTAAATTTAGATATTGTAATGCTTAATTTAAAAAAAATATATATGGAATGCGGTAGGGTACGTGATGCCTTAATAATAAATTTTTATTAGTAGTAGAAGCGAATGAGCTCTTTAGCGTGTGTATTTTAAGCTTTTGCAATTAAAGCGAAGATAATATATCTTGACTAAAGTATGCCTGATTTAGAACAAACCGGCTTTTTGTTGTCTATACTATTTATTGGTCAAATTCTGAGTCATTAATAGCTTCAAGTAATACGGGGTTTACACGGGTGACTAAAGTCGCACGATTTTTGCCGCGCGGCTAAAATCGACCGTCTAAATGGCAATTCGGCGTGACTAAAGCCGCAAGCCCCAAAGTTGGGTAGCATCCGACTTTGGCCGCGTGGTTAGCCGCACGGCGAAAATCGACCCGTGTACCCTCGTAAGCGTTTTTAATATGTATTCAATCTCCAGTGTCGTTGCGATTGTTTATTTCGTAATTGCATTGTTTTGAACATTATTACTATGTAATCATCAGTTATACCGAATATGATATAATTGACTGATATCTTGTCGGCTTCGTTACAGGAAGGCGTGAGTGGAGAGTGGCGCGGCGCATGGGTGATGCTGATACGACGGGTGCTGGTGTACTACACCAGTCGAGAGACTGCGGTCTGCGCCGTGGATCTCAGGAAGACTAGATGCGTCGGTAAGTTACCAGGATGGCAACATTCTGTAGCAGTGTAGGTGGCGCGAGAGTAATGCTGATAAGTTAGGTGCTGGCCTAAACCAATCCAGAGAACGCTGTTTGCGCTGTGGATCTCAGGATGACTAGATGCGTCAGCAAGTTACCAGGATGGTATCATTCTGTAGCAGTGTGGGAGGCGCGAGAGTAATGCTGATAAGTCGGGTGCTGGTCTATACTGATGTAGAGAACGCCGTCTGCGCCGAGGATCGCAGGAAGACAAGATGCGTCAGTAAGTTACCAGGATGGGATGGCATCATTTTGTACAAGTGTTGGCGGCGCGTGAGTGGCGCTGATTCGTCGGGTGCTTGGTCTACACCAGTCGGCGCCGTGAACGCCGTGAACCTCTGGAAGACTCGATGCGTCGGTACCAGGATGACATAATTATGTAGGAGTACCTATACGGCGGCCGGGGGTGCGTAAGGTTGTGACATTTGATCCTGGTCTACTTACACCAGTCAAGTGACGACCCGTCTGCACTGTGGACCTAAGAAAACTCGATCGTGACATAATTCTGAACCGTGGCGTAACGGGGACTAATTTAGGCATAGGTAGAGTCGAATCAACGAGTCCGCTTCTATCTATAGGTCTCTAAACAAGCTGTGCGATGGTGGCGCGAAGATTATTCTTGAATATAAATTATAAAATAGTATTTATTTTAAATAAAATAAAATAAGTGTTACTAAATGTTACATGTCATATCCAGATAACGTACCAACCTTATCGGTTCCGATACCGTATCTCCATGAAATCATCACGTTAGCATACATCATTGATGTAGTAAAATTAATGTTCTTGCGGCAATGGATATTGAAGCGATTTATCTAAGTTGTTTCCTAATTAAACGTAACATATTTTGCGTTAGGTACGGTCAGTATCAAAAGTAGCTATATTACACACTTACTGGTTTGTTTCAAATTGAATTCTAAAATTAACAGCCTATTTTGATGCTGACTGTACAAACATTTTTACAAGCATTATTTCTTTTTCACATTTTGTTCGAGTTAAGAGGAAAATATACGTAGGTACTTAATATTATATATACATACAGTATTATAAGTAATCGATCCTTATTTACTCGGGCGGGAGCAATTCATAGTTCTTCGAATTTCGATGTATTTATTACCGTGAATGGGTAATGGAGGAACTATACGGTACTAAATACCACTAACTTTTGGACATTATTCTATTTTTAGTTGAAAAAAAAAACTATAAAGAAGACGTGTTTTGACTACTGATTTTTTTGACGTCACAAACCTGTATCTTCATAGAAATTTCATGCTAACAGATAGTTTTTGACATTACGTAAGGAGTAGCTGATTTGACCAGTCATCAAATACCGTATATTATAAACGAAATTGCTTTACTTGCGAGAGAACAGCTAGTTTTGGAAGTTAAAGTAAATTTTGATGTTAGAATACTGTTCATTAAATTGGACAAAGACGTATTGACTGTACTGTAGATCAGCTAACGTTGAACTATAATGTTTAGGTAACCAGTTTTGCGGTCGTGGTGTACAGACAGGCGACGAATGACCTTTATCCACTCACGGAAACGGACAGACACAATGCCGTTTTATAAATAATGCAATATCTCGTAAATATGCTAAATAACATATGTACAATACCTACCGCTCGTGTCGGTATTGTCCGATCATTTTATTGTACATATTTTTAACAAAGTGTTGAAATTAAAAACTGTTTTGTCATATGTACCTATATCATTTTCATTTATACATTTTTTTGTAAAGTTTCCTTCTATTGATGTATTGTAATGTCATTTTAAGTTTAATAGTATTTTTTTCGGCAAGGTTAAATTACAGCATACAACAAGGTATAATATTGTATGTCCCTTAGCTTTTGATACCCTTAATTAAGTCTGATTATAGAACAATGCACTGATTTTCCCTTTTTACCTGACCCTGAATATTGCTTAATATTTATTTAGAAATTTAATATTTTAAGCTATTAATATCAACCTCGTAATGCTTAACGTTATATCATATACCCTACAATCTACTAAAATATAATCAAAAATTTAGCTCTTGTGGTAAATAAATCACAAATTAATCTATGTAATACATATATGGATTCAGACAGGAAAATTATAATAAAGAGCGTAAAGGGAAAATATATGACTCGGCTCTTTACGCTAATTCGCATCGCAATACGAGAGTACCTGAATGAATGCCCAAATACGGCAACAGATGGATCTATAACTCACCGTGTGCGTACGCCGGTTGATTGGCATTAATAGGTATTGATCTATATTTAGCTGGCTCAGTATTACAGGCGTCTATTTTTCACTATTCAGGAGTTTGCTTTATAAAACTAGCCTTACAGTGTGAGAAGATGTACGGGCCCTGGAGAGTAACCGCCTTAAATCCTTAAGTTAGCTCATTTTACTTTCACTTTAAAAAAAAAATAATGCAGTTTTGTTTCTTTTTAAAAGTGAAAAAATGTTTCTTTTAAGTAAAATAAGCTAGCTTTACAATTTTTAGACTGTCTATTCTTTTTCGTAACATCAATTTGATTTCATATTGTGGGGAGATACTAGATTTTAATCATATTTCCCTGTTTACCTTATTCAGCTTGTTTTGACATTGTAAACATTATATTCTGCAAATTTTTTTCTTTATTTTTGACGAACATGACATTGATTACTGCAATTTTGACATCAAGCAAACATGCAATGTAATTTTTAACGCGAAATAAAATAATACTATCTATTTAGTTAGTTCGGATAGCAGCCCTTACTAGGAAGTACAATCTGCCGGCAGTCGGAATAGGTAAATGACCATGTTTTTTATGAATCGGTGCGTCATGCCGCGTGTTCTGACTTCTGAGTCAGCAGCCTGCTGCGACCTGTGCGAACTTTGGCCGCGCGAAATACGAAGATGCCCTGACATTCCAGTCGGCGATGACGTCACAATGTTCCTTGTACGTTGGTATCATCGTGTATCGTAATGCTCTGTAATTCTATATTTATAATTAAGCCGCGATTTGTGTCTAATTGCCAATGTAGGCGAAATTGTTGTTTACGCGTATAAACTTTCCAATTTCGCCGTTGGTACCACAGATTATCTTAATTTTGTATGTTTCTTTTTTTTGTAAAACTTTTAAACTAGATATAATCCGTGAACTCTCATATTACGATTCGGGTTTGGGCGAAAACTAAGAGGTTCTTATCCGGATCACGTAAGAGCGAGCGAGACAGGTATAAAACTCGATGGTATTCTGACACTTTAGAACATTACGGTTTCACTAAAAACTCGCGCCCCAGTACGTATGGAAGTCGTATGCCGTAAACCGTTCGAACCTGATCAGTGGTCATATCGATGTCCCTGCAGATGAACTTGAGATCAAAAATTGCCGAGCAGTTCTTGTAATGCAAAACGAGGGAGAGCTAGCTCTTGGCTTGAACCTGATCAGTAAGAGCCACAGTCGACCAGTTTCAAAACCTCAGACCAATGATCTATAGACTTGACGTCAGCGTACACCCGTAAGGGACAGACATAGAATACGTCATATATTCGGGGTGGCCATGTTGATTCAAATTTCCCCATAATTTTATATTACTGACATGCCATTTTTGCATCATTGTGGCTCCATGTAATACATAGCTTTTGGAACATCTTATCACTAAAAATAAGGATGGGGTTTAAGGTTAGATGAGAAATCAGAAATGAAACACATTCAGATAATGTTACCGATATTACAATTTTTATATACAAATAATACTACTGAGCGGGCGGTCCTGGGTTCAAATCCCGGCCAGGGCAAATATTTGTGCGACGAACTCGAATATATGTTCCTGGGTCGTCATGGATGCTATCGATATATGTATTTATATATATTATGTATATCGTCATCTAGTACCCATAGTACAAGCTTGATTTGTGTAACATAGTCCCTTAATGTTTATTTATTAATACATATTATATTAAATTATTTCCGTTGGCGATTCTAAGCCGTGGAACCGACATCCTCATTTAATCTTCACAATATTTGTTTTTTTTTGTTATTAGAATAGAAGTACGATTTAATACCCCTAAATTTATGATATTTTCATCTGGTATCCCCAACATGATTGTTATGCAGCTAAATTAAGAACACATTTAAATATGACTGACAGCTTATCATAAACAACCTACGTAATTTGGGCGGATCATTTTTACATGTCACGTGTACTTATTTGTTTGCCACAAACTCGATTGTGGCAGCGGTGGAAAAGTGAAACTATGAAAAAGACAAAAAATAATATACTTCTCTCTGTCACTCTTGTTATAATTTGTATATGACCATCTCCTTCTGTAGTGGTATTATTATTTGGTTGTCAAGTCAAGTCTATAGATCATTGGTCTGAGTTCAAAACAGTTTTGCTTGCAACTGATGACATTAATCGACTGTTATTGTCACTGTCAAACTGTTAGCCGACGCATCACAAGCGAAATGCACTTGTCAGGTGGTCGATCGACCCTTTGGCCGATAGTACATCTTTGTGGCACAAAATTTCATTTCAACTGCTACTACTTATGTATCGATATTAGGGCTTGCAATATCGGATGGTTTTCCAATTCCGGAATTGACTTCGAGATTGGCACTCAATTCCGGAATTCCGGAACTGGTTCCGGAATTGACTAAACATACAAAAATACAAAAAACGAGTATTTTTTTACTATTGAAGGCGGAAATCGATTTATAGGTTTTCTATATGTCAAGAGATTTTCACCCTAAATAGTCTATGAAATGTCTGGATATCTTATCTTACATGATAAGCATTTTTCAAAGTATTCGCAGGACGGCAGGACCAATAATATATTTAGACGGTTGTATTGCGTCATTCTCCATCGGTGTCGGAGTAAAGTTAAAATTGCAAATCACTGCACAGGTTAAAAACAATGGACCTGTGGAGTTACTGCACGCCGAAGACTAAGCACACTAACATGGAAAGCAACAATTTTCTTGACAGAATAACAACCATGAGCTGCGATAAAATGCAGCCTAAGTTTGTATTCAATAGGAACTTCAAGGTACAAGTTCCAACGAGGGCGGAATGGGCCGAGGGTCGCGAGCCACCTACAGCAGATGGTGAGGACATTGTTTGGTACACTGATGGATCAAAAATGGGATCAGGTACGGGAGCAGGCATTCATGCAAACGACTTCAATGCAAGTACAAGTATGGGAGGTTATGCGACTGTCTTCCAAGCGGAGACATACGCTATAATCGCCTGTGCCCAGGAGAACATAGATAGACTTACCAGAGGGAAGCACATCTACATACTCAGTGACAGTCAAGCGGCACTTAAAGCGCTGGGTGCGCCTAAAGTGGATTCTAGACTTGTGTATAATGGCGTCCTAGCTTTGAACAAGCTTGGAAGGCACAATAAGGTGCAACTGGTATGGATCCCAGGGCATGAAGGCTTCATCGGTAATGAAATTGCAGATGAACTTGCTAGAAAAGGGTCTGCGACAAGTTTCATAGGACCTGAACCATGTGTGGGTCTCTCGCAGGGAACCATAGCAACAGCCATCAAGGACTATGCCAAAAACCAGCACCAACAAGAGTGGAGGAAAATGGCAGGCTTGAGGCACTCAAAACTATTCATGGAATGTATAGAATCAGGCTGGACCAAGAAATTATGGGAATACAGCAAAAGACAGCTCCGAATCATAACGGGGGTGTTTACTGGACACTTTGGGGTCAAAGGACTATTGACCAAGTTGGGACTGTCTGACAATACAGATTGTAGAATGTGTGGCGAGGAGGCAGAGACAATGAAGCACATACTGTGTGGATGTCATGCCCTCGCCAGACTCAGAATGAAGGAATTGGTTACCCAGAACCGAAGGAATTCCAGGCACTACCAACTGGTTCCATCATCCGATATATGAAGGTGGTGGAACAATCCTTTGAGTAGGCGCGATGGGGGTAACTACACAAAAGATCCCATTGGGTCGAAGTGTATCCGCAAGGACCCCTTCCTAATAAGATAAGATAGATAAGATAAAGGTAAAATTCATTTGATACACAATTGCCTCATATTTATGTCTGCAGTTTCTTTGTTCTCATTCCTACAGTGATGTTCGCACAAACGCTCCAGTATCTTACTTAGTGTACACATCAATAGTGTCGTAATCTAAAGCTTGCTTAGCAATGTCTTAGTCCATCTCTTGGTGATCTGCACACTACCACACAAGCTCGCTTGTTATCAGTCATCCCACTGTCAAAAATACGTATTTCGAGCTTCCGTGGAGTCAACGGGAATCTAAAAAGGACCTCCTCATTCAATGAATTCTTAGATCAAAGGTTTTCCTTCAGTTGTTTTGATTCAGTTTTTCAGCTTTCTTATTCTGTCTTTGGTTGAAAGATTTATTGACCTGATTGTATAATTACTTGAGATACCCTATGGCATTGTGTCATGTATGACTTTTTTATTATACCTTGATATTTCATACCCCGGTGATCACTATCTTAAGTTTTTACCGAGCACATAACTATCTTGAAAATGTTGTGACTCCCGATTCCTTACATTCCTATCATTAAAAACAATGCCCTTGGATTTCCATCACGAGGCCGCAATCATGAATAAAGACATCTCTAAAATGCTTAGTGGAGCCTTAATTCAATGAGAGATTTTGAAATATCTATGTGGTGGGTAGATAAATAGTGGCAAGATCTTAGACAGATGTGAATTAAAACCGTTGAATTTGGCTCATTCCTGGTGAATAATCTGCAATTGAGTGTTTTACCAAAATAATCAGTATAACATTTCGACTATAAATGGTTCTCACTGCTAACTGTAACAAATGCTAATGCTATATTTACAAATAGTGAACTTCATGCCAAATTAAATTCTCTACCCGTCCACCATAGGGCCAAAAGTCAAAACAGAGATACTCAAGTACCCACTTGTAGAGTAGAATTTTAACCGTTCTGAGAGCGTTAAAGATACAAGTGAATACATATAATATTTAAGCTTAAACAAACTTACCATCCGTAAAACATCTCATATTACTGTCTAGGAACTACATTAAATAATGTCGTTTCAATTCCGGAATTTTCGATATTGAGCGTCTTCAATTCCGGAATTGTAATATTGGAAAAATCATCCGAGATTCCGGAATTTCGAAATTCCGGAATTCCGGGATGCAAGCCCTAATCGATATGTCATAAAAACGAGCTGGGGTCCATTTTACGAAGCTAAACAACTTTTTATATTAGAAAGAGACTTCCGCTTGTAATTTGTAACTTGTAGCTGCGCAAAATGGGCCCTTGATTTAGTACAATGTACCGGTGCAATTAGTCTCATAACCATAATCCGGGGTTTCCGGTGCAAGAGTGATTTCACGCCTACTGTCGCCCTGGTATAATAACTGATGGCCAAACAAGGCACAAATTTGTCACTACACTCTTGTCCCTTTGCACTCATTGTCCTGGTATTCTCATGAGTATTTATTTAATTTGTTTGACTGTTCCAGTGACGCAAGAGGCAGACGAGGAGACGCAGCAGGCGATGCCGACGGATGGCAGCAGCAACTTGCTCATGGACTGTCCACACGCCACCATATACCTGCGGTTCCCGCACGAGAGAGAGCTCAAGGTGATTCAATATTTAGGTTGTAGTATAATAATAGTTCATATTGACGATGGACACACGCCGCTTAACTTAAAAGACAAAAACACACAAAGTAAAGAAAAAAATATTAGTCCACAACAAAAAAACAATGACTGGTCCCAAAAAGCGTTACACGGCAGGCACTACACCGACCTCGGTCAACCATTTGTTGATAAAGCGTTATCAAACTCTTGGTTGAAGCGAGGAGAACTCTTTCCCGAGACAGAAGCATTCATGCTAGCTATACAGGACCAAGTCATCGCCACCCGCAATTACAGAAAACACATTACGAAAGAATTAGCCCGACAGACTGACTCTTGTAGACATTGCAATAGTGCTCCAGAAACAATCCAACATATCACAGGTGCCTGTAAAGCCATAGTACAAACCGATTATAAACATCGCCACGATCAGGTTGCGTCGATAGTCCACCAACATTTAGCACACAAGTATAATTTCGTAAACAAACAAGTACCATATTACAAGTATAGCCCATCCGTTGTTCACGAAAATAGGCAACACAAATTGTACTGGGACCGAACTCTTTTAACTGACAAAACCATACATTACAATAGACCGGATATCACATTTTATGACAAATCAAATAAAACCATCTATATTGTCGACATAGCTATTCCAAACCCATACAACGTTCAATCAACAATCAACGAAAAACTAGCGAAATATACAGACTTAGCGATAGAGCTCAGACGTGAATGGCAAGCAAACACAGTCCATATAGTCCCCATAGTTATATCCACAACAGGAATAGTACCCAAAACATTAAGAAATAGTCTAGAAACCCTTAAGATACCAATAAATATCATTCATAGTTTGCAGAAAGCCACAATTTTAAACACATGCCGTATAACTCGAAAATTCTTGACGTCATCGACAATAACCCAATAGATTGGATACAATCATCGAGTATTTATTATGCTTGGCTATGGCCCGCATAATAAACATAAAAACCCTTGTCAAAAGGAGATAAAAATCGAAAAATAATAATAATAATAATAATGGAGTAGGGACGTGACGACCCCATCGCCCGCTGGTATTACCAGCGCAATCAGTCACGCAGGGCAGCTTATGGCGAGCTGTTGGGGGGCAGCGACCCCACGTACCTGAGTGCTCCTGGGGGATCCTGACGGGAGGTGACGGGTCGGGGCCTCCGCCTCTGTCTTGCCTTAATCGGCCGGACAGAGTGGAGTCGCGAGAGTTGCGGCTCGGGGGTGGATGTGGAAACGTAAGGGGTTAGTTGGCTTCGGTTTAAAGCCCAGTATTACACCTCTCCGCCCTTAGGCCACTCTATGTGTCGCTATTTTATGGGGGCCCATCTAGCGGGAGGCGAGTCATCGTCTACCAGTGCATTTTTTGTTATGAGACACTTTTCCTGGTAGACGTCCGGCTGTCTCAAACAATAGCCTAATTAACCAGTCCTCCATTTCATCCCCATAGCCCAATTTGTATTTAGATTCCATATATCCATCAATAGTTCTTGCACCTAGCGGGCGCTGTCTCTGTGTGCGTCCCATGACACGGATAGGGACAGCATCCGCTCGATGTACACTTTACATTCCATTAAATTGTCGAAAGGGCCTCTACGCGTTGGCTTCGGCTCCGTGCACGCCTCCCAAAGGTCCGGGACACTATTGTCCCGTGAGTGGGTGCGACATATAATAATAATAATACTCTTTATTGTGCACCACAAAATAACAGACAGAAAACAAAAGAAATAAAAATACATTACAGTTGGTAACAACAGGCGGTCTTATCGCTAAAAAGCGATCACTATATAAGGTTGTATATAAGGTACGAGGGCGAATTGAAAAGTTTTGAGCCTGAGGTTGATAATGAAATTAAAAGAAAAAAATAATACTGGCACGTAAGACTTGCATATTTTTTTATCATAATGCACTATCTTTTGTTTTTCTTCTGTCACAATTGCAAATTTTGTGATAGAATTACTATAAGAGGTTCGCGATTTTCTTTAGAATGGATAAAATTGAGCACCGTTCTGTAATAAAATACTTACAAAAAAAGGGCTTAACGCCAAAGCAAATCTTTGAAGACATTTGCCAGACTTTAGGGGAATCCGCTCCATCATATGCCACTGTAAAACGATGGGTAGCAGATTTCAAACGCGGCAGAGAAGCAGTTGAAGATGAACCTAGGTGTGGCAGACCAATAACGGCTTCTACAGATGAAAATATCAATAAAATACTAGATATGATTATGAATGACAGGCGGTTGAAAGTTGCAGAGATAGCGGAGACAATTGGTATTTCCTATGAGCGAGCGCAAAACATAATCACTAAGGATCTAGGTTTTTCTAAGGTTTCTGCAAGATGGGTACCTAGACTGCTTTCAGCTGAAAATAAACGCACCCGCCATACAGTATCACAGGATTGTTTGGATCTGTTTCAATGCGACCCACAAGATTTTCTTGGTCGTTTTATAACTATGGACGAGACTTGGGTCCACCACAATACACCGGAGTCAAAAGTGCAATCCAAACAATGGAAAAGGTCAGGGTCTCCACCTCCTAAAAAAGCTAAGGCCATTTTATCAGCGAAGAAGGTAATGGCTTCAGTTTTTTGGGATTGCAAAGGGGTCATCATGGTTGATTATCTTGAAAAGGGTAAAACCATAAATGCTGATTAAGTGATTACTATTGCATCCTCTTACAACGTCTGCATGAAGAAATTAAAATAAAAAGACCTGGTATGATTTCTAAAAAAGTGTTGTTCCACCAAGACAATGCTCCTGTCCATACTGCAGCGAAATCTATCGCACAAATACATAACTGTGGGTTTGAATTGTTGCCGCATCCACCCTATTCGCCGGACTTGGCCCCTTCTGATTATCATCTTTTCCCGAACCTAAAAAAACACTTGGCAGGACGGAAATTTTCGACAGATATTGAGGTGCAAGAAGCTGCGACTGAATATTTCAATCACCTTGAAGATTCATTTTTTTTTACAAGGAATAATGAAGTTGGAAGCAAGGTGGCAAAAGTGTATAGATCGTTTTGGAGACTATGTAGAGAAATAAAATTGATATAAAAACCCAAGTCTTTATTTTAAAGGTTAGGCTCAAAACTTTTCAATTCACCCTCGTATACGAATAGTTTCTCTTACAGCATTGCACAAAGCATTGGATAGAGCTATGTTTTGTGGTTTTGAGTATCTCCGCCAGCTCTAATTAGAAATTAGAATAGCCGTCGAATAACCCAACTATCGTTTAGTTACACGATGTAGTGGTAGGGTTATGTCGCTTGTTGAACTGAAAACCCCGTAACTAGCGGCCACAAACCCCAAAGTTGGCTTTATGATTTGGTCGTCGTAAGTTCGGCACTCTTGGGGTCAACCAGTGTGTTTTGACTTTTCACGATGATGACTGTACTGCCCTGCGAATAGTTGTTTGAGAGTAACTGATCTTTATATTATATTTTGTCACAGGGCTGGCGCTACATGGTGAAGCTGGCGGCGCACAACAACGGCGCACAGATCCATCACCAACAACTCACGAAGGAGGATGTTCCGGCAATCGTCGACAAATGCCTGAGTTTCATATATGCGCATGGTTAGTACAAACCTTCGCACGCTTATGACACCCTAGTAGACAGATCGCTACATATTCTATACTAGTATTTATCCGCGGCTTTGTACGAGTTACGCGGACTTGAGTAGGGTTACCTACTCTACCGTCGCCACCCTCCCATTCCCTCCCCAGGAATTGTCACCATCCCTCCGGTGACCATATGCCATTATATGTGTAAATTACTGGTATGAGTGTCAATAAATGTGTGTTTTTCCTAATATGTGTTTTAATCAATAAAATTGTGTGCTTTAGCTAAATAAATTTATTACATTTGTTGCACTACTTGCCTAACT
Organism: Apotomis turbidana; assembly: GCA_905147355.2. Lineage (NCBI taxonomy): Eukaryota > Metazoa > Arthropoda > Insecta > Lepidoptera > Tortricidae > Apotomis > Apotomis turbidana. The sequence goes on from LR990280.1 coordinate 6,658,329, forward strand.
TGTGAATTCGCAACTCGTTTTATTTACAGGTAGTCTATCTGAAGGCATATACCGTCGCGCGGGCAGCAACGTGGTGTTATCTGAACTGCTGGCCCGTTTCCGCCGCGACGCCTGGTCGGTCCAGCTGAGTCCCGGCACCCATTCCGAACACGATGTGGCAGGAGTACTGAAGAGGTTCTTCAGGGATCTTCCCGAGCCGCTGATATCACAGAACAAGAGGGAGGCTTTACTGGCTGCGTTAGGTAAGTGTACCAGGAGAGCAGAGATTAAAGGAAGTCTGCGCCCGCTCTTTAAAGGATGACGTGGCTGTAGTTTGCAAGAGGTTCCTAAGAGAATCTCCCTGTGCATAATGAACAGGTGCAAGATCCTTCCCCCACTAAAATTCCACTGCTTTCGATGTCATACCTTTTTTGTATGGGATTTTGAGATTGCGTGTTCTAAATCCTACCATGTGGGGTATCTTAAGCTTCCAAAGAGAGAGCTATAGCCCAACGGGGTGTTTTCTAACCCACGCTATATTGCGGATTTTTTGAAGTACTAATTTATTTTACTAGCAACGACAAATTTTCGGTATCTGACGTTGAAAGTCAGTGAATGTCACTGATGGAAACAAAGAGGAAACACGAGGAATATTCCGCAAAATTCAAGGAAATTTTTGTTAAATAACGCCAAAACAATCCACAATCACTGAAAGTTATTTTTTTTTCAATACGATTAGTTATTTATCTCGCAAGAAGAACGAAGGATTGAGCAGCATTCCGGTAAACAATGTTTTGGATTTGGTTAATGACAAATCCTCGGTAAATCGCTATCGACGTTTAATAATGCGAACATATTACGTACATGTACATTATTGCTATATGAAAGCTGTTTGTAGCGCCACTATCCCAGGACTGGACCGAAACTTGTTGGGCTGGTATGTCATGTTTCGAGTTGTCACAGCTATTCAGTCCTAACATATATATTGATTATTGATCATTGATTATTTCATCATATCTTGTGTGTTATAGACCAAGACGAGCCGCCGGCCCGCAACGCCATCTACCGTCGTGTGATGTCTTCTCTACCACTCGTGGCGCGGAACACGGCGCGCAAACTTTTCGCCCACCTTCACTTCTTGCACACTATGGTCGACGCGAATAAAATGAGCGCAGAGAACCTGGCCTCCGTGTGGGCGCCTACTTTGATGCCTGCTGCCCTGGTATGTCATCTTTTCCAGTTGTAAGGCGTTCAAACAATTGACAAAATTTCATATTTCTAACAGATGGAAATAAATATAGAAATTGAGAGAGCTTTGCGGTGGGTTTACACGACGACAACCGCAAAGACGACGACGTCGACGAATATTTGAATATTTTTTTCTGTATGTAACGAATTATAATTATAACATACATAAAATAACCGAAGTCTACGACAACTATGCCTGTATAGAGTCTTCGACCTAACTACGAAAAAAAAAACAAGCTGTCAATAATGTCATATATGTTTTTTTTAATTAGACACCAGACTAAAGCAATCTATACATTGTTTCATAGTTTTGGAGTTACTAAATTTAGATAATAGTACATTACAGCAGACGCCGGCGATCCCTATTCACGGCTAAGGCATGAATAGCGATTTTCTCAAACATATGCAATTAAATAAAAAAATACACCACCCAAAAAACATAATTCAGCTGTTTAGCCCGTTCATGAACACAGACGCCATGTTTAAAAAAAAAATACTTCCCGGCCTAGGCTATCAATTTTGTATGAAATTCCTTTACAGTTCTCTCGATTTTTTCCGCCCGAAACCTGACACTTCGAAGCCTGTTTTGACGCACGTTATGACGATATTTCATTGCATGTTTGAGAAAAGTAAACTTTAATAAATTGATAACACAACAATTAGTTATCTCAGGAAAAATATAAAAACAGCGATCAACTGCTCTTTCTAAGCGGAATACCGAAAATTAAATTCAAAATATGAAATGTTCTCAATTCTTCTAGCAATGCATGCAATAAAACTGAAATGTTTCTTCTTCCCATAGACAAGCAACGCGCTCAACACCTGGTACTCCAAGGAAGTATTCGTCGTCCGCGACCTGATAGCCAACTACGAGGCGGTGTGGGAGCCGACGGAGGCGGAACAGCGACGGGAAGGCGCCGTCCGTCGCGTGCTGATGAGAGTGCTGAGCAATAGAGCGCCTTCTGCGCCTAAAGCGGCCGGCGATCTCAAGGCATGGATCTACGTCAAGGACAGGACCGCATGCTACCAAGTGTCGGTGAGTACTAACAGCCAACAAGTCTTCAGTACCCTTACCATGATTTAAAAAAGCTTTATATAATTTTTTAGTTGAAAAAGCATATTACTCTGTAAAAGATTTTTTAGATGATAAGTTTTAAATTGTGCCCATGAGATGCATGCCACACACAATTTGTATGCCTTTTGGCGCCTCATAGTGAGACACATGTAAAATTTTTAACACCTTTTGACCTATGTTGGACAAATAAAATTATTCTTATTCTTATTCATATTCTTAACGTGACCGTACCCACTCGCTAGCGACAGCGAAAACAATTAGTATGGAGAATAGTACAGCGTCTAGCGGCTACTTTGTAGAACTACAATTCGCCATACAAATTGTTAGCGCAGTCGGTAGCGAGTACTGTCACTGTAAACTCATGGGTAATGGTACTGTACTGCAAAACTACGAAATGGTACGAAGTAACGTTAGGTACCGTTTGTCGAGTTTTGGATCCGAGTCCCTAATAACAGGGTGGCTGCCGAGCTCAATGCGGCATGAGATCTTAAAGCATGGGTGTATGTTAAGGGTAGGACTACGTGATACCAAGTCTCGATGAGTCAGAGAACCTTCTTATAATTTAACATACATTTTGATTCAAACTTACACTAATTACACACGTTTAGCTTCAAAAGAGACTTATAAAACGGTCAGTTGTGATAAAAACAATAGTAAGGTGAGTCGGGGCTATTGTAGCTATGGGGTTATTGTATCTTCTTACCATTATAATGGTCTGTGACCATTATAATGGTCTGTGTATATATAGGATACACAGACCAATGGTATATATACACAATCCTATATATACACAGACCATTTTAAGGGTCACAGACCATTATAATGGTAAGTAGATACAATAACCCCATAGCTACAATAGCCCCGACTCACCTTATCTGGAAAAGCCGGCGGCAGTAAAATGTCTTTATATTTTTTTTGAAGATCAATTCAAATACGACGACCACTTTTTATTCCTTGACGAAAAACTAGGGGTGTAACATGTGCATTTATGTATCTGTGTTTCTATCCGTGGCATGGAAGCTCCCCGATTTGAGTGCGGTTTTTTTAATCATTAGTCGTTTCCTATGTTAGGTGGAAATATGGAGAGCAGTCGTTTTCAATATACTCAACTTTCTTTTAAACTAGTAACAGCTGATCTCGGCCAATATATAAGCTACTAATACCATTTTTTTTTGTTATGTTCAGTTTTAGTCGCATTTTATATATCACTTGTCTCATGATGACCAGTCAGTTGTGTCGTGGATGTTCCAATTTTTTTATTTAATTTATTAACTTTCCTCTACAGCTTACTCCAAGCACCACAAGCGCCGACATATGCATACAGCTCTGCGGGAAGGTCAACACCGAATCCCATCTTCTTATGCTTGAGGAGGTGATCTGTAACGAAGCCATGAGGCGAGTCGTGCATATCGACGAGATCGTGCTCGACGTCGTGCTGCGCTGGGGCTACTGGGACGAAGAAGACAGGAAGGACAACTATCTGCTTGTCAGGGAGAATAAGGTAACCTCCGCGTATTTGATGCTACCCTGGTATCCCAAGTAGCATGCAGGCTTTTTAAGCTCTTATACACTCTTTATACAGCTTAAATTAGTCTTATAATGGTTGTATAATTAGGCTACCTGAGATATCAATCTCATGGTATATAAATGATATATAAATCGGTTAACCAATAGTCCTATCTTGTGATGCTCGAAGAGGTGATCGTTCTCGACGTAGTCCTGTTCAGCCCGTCTAGCACAACTGGGCTTCGCGCCTCTTGTCGTGCGACATAGTATCACCCGTCACTCTCTCGCAGTACTGTGAAGATAGAGACTGGTAATATATCTTGCGCGAGAAAGAGTCGCGTGCTAGAGGTGCTGGGGTGAAGAGGATAGCAACTATTTCCTGGTCTAGGACAACAATGTTACCTCCTCAATGTTGATGCTACTCTGGTAGTAACGTAACCTCGCCAGTTAAAATACGAGTATATAGTTAGAAAATCCCAATCCCCAACGGCTTTCAAGGCCAACACAGGCGCCTTACCTTAAGCTATCCAGGCTAATTCATTAAAAATCGAATAGGCTAGTTGACCCAGTTTTGAAATATATTTGAAATGGTTAATAATGATCTTACTAGCTCTAAAAAAAATGTCTTGTATTTTTGTGAAAGCTAGAAAGCTAAATTTTATCAATTGAAAATTGGAAATTTTATAAATAGTCAAAAACGCCGTCCACCATTTTTCCCTTTTGCTAATCTGTGGCGTGACATAGAATTACCCCTGTAAATATTCGAAATTCGACCGTCGTATAATGCCATTCCGCTCACTCCAATATACTTTTGACAGGAGATCGAGAGGGACGGCACTATTCGAAGTCGTCAAAGTGGACTTTCAGTTTTGTTTACATGACCAACGTCACTATCATAAGCGAAAATGGCGGACAGCGTTTTAAGCATTTCAAAATACAGATTAAAAACCATATTTTCAAATTCATTTTTTTCAGCCATCTTTCACTTGTATGAATTGAAAAATATATATTTAGGTTTCCTTTGCTAAATACTATACGGAATAAACATTAGTTTATTACAATTTGACATGAGTCAACTAGCCTATTGTCCAACCAGTTGTGTAACTTCTTTTAGTTCTTAGGGAAACTTAATTTTGTTAGAATTTAACATGATTATTTCATTCACACAGATATTACACGAAATGGAGGCGCTCAGAAGCACATCGCTGGTGTGCGCGGAGCTGCGGTTCGCGAGCGATAGCATGAAGACCTTCAAGCTGCACATGTTCGAGTTCCAGAACGGGAAACTCTGCTACTTCAAGGACAAACAGGTCAGTTCTTTTATTTGTTAGCCTGTTTGAGTGTCCCACTGCTGGGCAAAGGCCTGTCGGTTAGATCTCCACAACTCCCTATTAGCTGTAGATTCCGGCCAGTTGAGTAGTGATGCATCTAAATTGTCCCGTCATCTTCGCCTCGGCCTGCCTTGACCCACTTGAGTTTGTCGGTTTTTGTTCCAACATCAGCTATGCGTGTTTTGGAGCGTAGCGTAGTGTCTATCCTTCTAAAACTTAGGATTCTGATAATGCTAGGCCAGTTCATGATACAAAAACGAAATTTATTCTATTTTAATTTACATCACGTATGTTTCCGTCTCTGAACCTCAAGATTGGGAAAACAATCTGGAAAACTATTCATTTGTATCAAGTAAGCTCGGTTGCTTTTTTTTCTTATAGCACTTTTGTTCCCGGGTTCGCAGCTTTCTGCTGCGGTTAAAATGTATTACTACGCTGCAACTCCGAGTTCGAACATATACAATATAGACGCAAAATTACGCGACGAGAATTCTATAACATTATAAAACAAGTCGTCTTATCGGGGCCGTAATTCTGAGCGGAACTGCAATCAATAATTGCAATTATACCGCTATTTCTGTAGATATCAGAATATTTTAGTGTCTTCACCTCGCCAAAACAGATTTAGGATGTACAATTACTATTGGATTCTAAAAGCAGCCGAAAATACCTCGCGTGATTTGTGTACAAGCCCTATATTGTAATTTATTCATAACAATATACACTTCAAAATGTAATGTCATTATTTGTTTAAGATGTATATATTCTTAACAAACAGTGCTAAAAAGTGAAAACGACGAAATTAGGGTTACTTCCTGTAAGATAATGTTTGTGGTATTGCAGGGATCGCACAAGATAGACGAGTGGAACATCAAGGACATCCTGTGGTACGTGGGGCACGAGCCCAAGAGGAACCCGCAGTCGCGGTGGGCCATCACCTTCGTGCCGCGGAACAAGCAGAAGAGGTGACCTGTCGTTGATGATTGACCGTCTGGTTTTTATGATACTCCTTTTAAAACACGTTACATACATTTACGTGTTTACATACATACATTTACATTTACGCCACATCTTGGGATTTTAGGTAGCCGACCCCGATTGAGAATTCATTCTCAAAAAAATGGGACAAAGGCTAGGAGGATGAGGATGATACATACATTTACTCTTGGGAGATTCATATTCGCCAACTGTCGGTAGGGATGATGACTGCTGTTAAATTCAACAAGGTACTGTAGTAATAACTCAATTTGTCGTGAAATGAAGAATTTACTTACTCCGCTGGCGCAGGGACCCGAAGTGTATCTTGGCCTCCCTTACGTAATGACGCCAACGCGCCATATTATGAGCGATCTCCTTTCACTTATCTGCCTCAAGAGCACGTAGAAAACCAAAGAAATAATAAAAAAAAAAACATAAAATTAAAAGACTGAAATTTGAGACTTCAAGGGTACGCAAATTAAAGTTTTTTTTTTATTTCGTCAGCTAATTTAAGTTTGTTTTCAGATTCTTTTTAATTCAACAAAACAATAATACGGTATTTGATGACAGCTTACATAAAGCGGCTACTCTTTATGAAACGTCAAAAACGATTTGAATAAACGATTACAGTGAAAATATCAGAAATATTGAAACCACTAAACACACGGACAAAAATACGGAATCAAAAAACTACCTTTTGGACATTACCTATACTATTTTTATTGGATTAAAACTAAATACGAGTAGAAGACGTGTTTTGACTTCTGATTTTCATGACGTCACAAATCAGTATCTCCATAGAAACTTTTTACTAATAGATCGTTTTTAGGGTTCCGTACCCCAAAGGGTAAAAACGGGACCCTATTACTGAGACTTCGCTGTCCGTCCGTCCGTCCGTCCGTCTGCTGCTGCTAGACAGTTGAAATTTTCACAGATGATGTGATGTATTTCTATTGCCGCTATAATTAAGGGGGGCTCCCATATAACAAATTTGCTATAGATTATGGTACGGAACCCTTTAAGCGCGAGTCGGACTCGCACTTGCCCATTTCTTTTTGGAGTTTCATAAAGAGTTGCTGATTTGAGCTGTCATCAGACCCTTATTAAGCGGCGTAAAAAGTTTATAACACGGTAATTGACGACGCGTTTGGCTCGGTTTGTATACACCTGCCTACTGAGTCGGCGGTCCCGGGCTCGAATCCCGGCCGGGGCAAATTTTTGTTCATGGGTCATGGATGTTATCTATATATGTATTTATATATTATGTTTATCGTCGTCTAGTTCCCATAGTACAAGCTTTGCTTAGTTTGGGACTAGGTCGATTTGTGTATGATTGTCCCTTAATATTTATTTATTTTATTTAATTACTCCCCCAATAAATATAATAGGTATAGATTATCGTTAGTAATTCCTGATTCACCGCCAATAGCCGCCGAGCGCTGCCGCGGCCGAGCCGCGCGCTGTCGGTTTTTGTCCGTGCTCATTTATTTATTTATTTTAATGTAACGTCTACAGGAGTAAAGACCGGCCTTGGTTCGGTTGCACCATCGCGGGCGCGGTCACCGAGGAGCAGCTCAAGTGGACCGCCGCCATGACCTTCGCGGAACACTCCACCATCTTGCCCGCGCCGCGCCTGGTCATCACGTAACTCACCGCTGTACAGGTATATTGAACTGAGACCAATAATGGGCTAGTTGACCGATATTTGACAACATTTCGTATTTCTAACACGTGGAAATTAATGGAGATCGAGAGAGCTTTGCGTCGGGTACCTATAACGTAAAAAAATATTTAAATTTGTTTTACTGCATTTAAAGAATATAAGAAACTACATAAAATAACCGAAATCTACGACAACTATGCCTGCATAGAGCTGTATAGTCTTCGACTTATCCGCAATATAAAATAAGCTTAAAGTATAAAATAATGTCAAGTTCAACGTCATTGGTTTTTTTTTAAATTAGACACCAGACTAATCAGAGTTAATACATATTAGAGAATGAGTAAATTTTAAAAATAATTAGTAATCTCAGGAAAAATATAAGAATACGGATTACGTCCTCTTTCTAAAAATAATTCTATTTTATAAAAATTGTACTCTTAAAAATATGAAACGTTGTCAATTCAAGATGACTTCTAATGAGTGTTGCCAGTCTAGTTTGAACTGATGTAAATAGCGCCATAACGAGCGGCAGTCAGTGGACACCGCGGTCGGACCTCGCTGTCCTAAGGCCTCCCAACGCTCTAAATGTTCATGATTTATTGGTCTATGACTAAATTAATGCCGAAAGCCTGCCGTATTCCAATTCAATTGGAACATAATAAAATGCTTTAATCACTCGGGGCAAAATTGAGAACACAAACGATGTGAACACAATTTCTAAGATCGTTTTTTATGTTTTGTTTGTGTTTGTTTGAAGAATGATATACGACTATGGAGTGTAGAATATAAGGAGCAATATTTTGTAATATATATATTGCTGTATTATGGGAGAATATTGCAAAAAGTGTCCAGCGTTAAATAGTAAATAATAGTTCCGATTCTATCCGCAATAGCTGACAATAGTGCTAGAGTTGCAAGATAGTGTATGGAAAGTTTGCAGAGAGGTTTTCAGAAGGTGTAAACTGTGACGAGTTGTTTTGTTTTTTGAGAGTAGTTCTTACAAATTTTCTTTAAGTATATACGGAAAAATGCTTACGCAGTTCTTGATGATTTGATAATATATAAAAAAGTCGTTGCTTAGAAACGGTAACTACTATTTACAGTAGCGCCACCAATTTAACGCCTCTTGACGGACACTTTCGGATATACAAAGATAGTACCCCTGTACCTTTACAATTAGTTAACGTGACCGTACTCGCTAGCGACAGCGTAAATTATTTGTATGGAGAAAAGTACAGCGCCCCCTAGCGGTTACTTTGTAGAACCACATTTTCCATACAAATACTTTACGCGGTCGCTAGCGAGTACTGTCTGTCTGGTAAGGGTACTGGTAATATTCAACCCTATTGTAAATACGACGTTTCGTTCTCAGTACGGGGCAGTGTGAACGCGTAAGAGTGGCTCAAGAAAAAGTCTGAATCGGTGCTAACGTGGGAGTTATTAAAAATATTGCGAAAATGCGATTAGAAATATATTCTACATTAGAAATTATTCTACAATAGAAATATATTCTATATTGACGTTGACATATTTTATACATATACATACATATAAACCATGTTAATTGTATACACTTATTAAATTAAATGAATATTTTTAATATTAATATTGACGCTGCTTATATTATCAACATAAAGCAATTTAAACATGAACGCGCCTTCAACGTGATTGTCTTTAAAAACACAAATATAATAAAGGCATGTCTTTCAATTTCGTTCATTACATGTTGAAAATTTCTACCGTATGGTGAGGCTATTTGTAACCTAAGGGGCTACTTGGTGAAATAGTTTATATTTTACAAAATTTAGGTTTTAAGTCGTAGTATATTATATTTAAGTCGTATTATATTATATTCCCGAAGCGGTGGTAGCCTAGTGGTTACGGCATGCGACTTTCAATCCGGAGGTTGCGGGTTCGAACCCGGCTCGTACCAATGAGTTTTTCGGAACTTATGTACGGAATGTCATTTGATATTTACCACTCGCTTTTCGGTGAAGGAAAACATCGTGAGGAAACCACCTAAGCCCAATAAGGCCTAGTTTCTCCTCTGGGTTGGAAGGTCAGATGGCAGTCGCTTTCGTAAAAACTAGTGCCTACGCCACATCTTGGGATTTAGGTAGCCGACCCTGATTGAGAATTCATTCTCAAAAAATGGGACAAAGGCTAGGAGGATGATGATGATTATATTATATTCCCATCCCATCGCAACAGTCGGAACAAACGTCTTATTACAGTCTATCCAGAACTCTCAGATCAAATTATGTCAATTTTCGACGTCGTCGCGGTTAGCTCGGTTTGTAGTGCAGCTGAGATTGAGCCGGCGGTCCTGGGTTCGAATCCCGGCAAGGGCAAATATTTGTGTGATGAACTCGAATATGTGTGCCTGGGTCATGGATGTTATCTATACAGGGTGGAATAGATCGAGGGACTTTTAAGCAAACAGGGAATTGTTCAGACTGAGTACTTAATTTTTCACCAATGAACTATGTAAATATTTCTATCCATTTTTAAGATACAGTTTGTTAAGAGGCCTTATTCCTTTTAAAATGCTGATTGTTTAGATATTTTTCTCTATGATCAAACATGTTTCTTAACATATTATTGATGTTACTACCTAGAACAGGGCTATTGGGATTTATTGGTATATATTTGAAACCTACGGTTTGAATTTTTCATTGATAATTTTTGTTCGAAAAACTACTCGAAATTGACAAAATTCACGTGGAAAATTCGTTTTTTCAACTTATTTTCGACTACACGCAACCTAGAACTCGTTACTACCTACTTACTACCTAGAACTCGGGAAAAAGTATTTTTCACTTCAAAAAGTTGGTTGAAATTATCAATATATTCGTCATAATATGAAAAAAATAAATTTTAAAAGGAATAAGGCCTCTTAAACAGTAGTGTAAAAATCTGCACATATCAACCGTAGCATCTTTGAACACCGCTTATGTTAAAGACAGGTGTCATTTAAAATGTAAATAACACATTTGAATTAGTAGGGTTACTGATATTAAAATATTTTATTTTGATGACTTTTTTAACTTTTAAATCCAGCTTTACGAATATACTAGGTCGATTGTAGATCACTCAGATGACACTATCCTGTCAGCCCAGTCTTTAGAAATGTTCCACCTTGTATATAATGTATTTATATATTATGTTTATATATCTCGTCATCTAGTACCAATAGTACAAGTTATGCTTAGTTTGGGACTGGTTCGATTTGTGTAAGATTGTCCCTTAATTTTGTTTTTTTTTATACTGACAAGTGTAAATCGATCTTATACCGTCCTTTGTAACTCGTGCCAAATAGACTCGACTTGATGTTAGAGATCGGGTGGACTATCTTCCAAAGCTAAAAAAAAACCGGCTTACATTTTGTTTTGCTTAGTACTAAATTAAGCCCTTTGGGTCAAAATAGCGTCACATACGGTACTATTTGTACACATGGAATGGATATGGACGAATTATTCTGACTGTTTAGAAGCTGGAGTTCTAGCGGAATAAGGAGCTATCGCTCTTGATTATTCGTCCATGGTATGGAAATGTGATAAAAATCAGATTTCATAATAACGACTATTTTATAATGTAAACTATCTCTGGTTTATTAATTATTAGTAGTTTATATTTATATGAACTATTGTTTTATATCAACTGTTTAATATGAGGGTGTTTAATGAATCAGAATAATTAATTATTGTTAATTATATTACGCCAATATGTATATTTTTGATATTCAAACAATGTGGTCTTGCATTGAGTTTAATTGAATATCTTCTTGTACAGTTTTGTACTGCAGATATAGCGTTATACAAAAACATTATATAACATGTTGATATCCCTCCTTGAAACTACGAATATCCACTCAATTGCTTCGAATTTTGAGTTGGACTCTATTTATATAATAAAATAAGAGCGGTGACAGGTAGCCGTAGTTACCAAAAGCAATCTAGTGGATATCATCGTTTTTATAATATAAAGGAGAAATTTATCAAAGTTAGTATCCACTGATGGATGCAATAATTGATCATTAAAGAACACTTTCAGACTAGCTCTTTTCTGCACGTATAAGCGTGTGTGTGTAAGAGTGTATAGGCAATTCTCGTACGAGGTAAGACTCTAATACGCGCAAGCTCCGAATCGTGCGAACATAATCCGAATAGTCACATTCCGAGTAGAAAACAGGCTGTATAAGAAGCCTATACAGCTATTATAACTGTAATTTAAGCTGTATAAAGGCTGTATATGTGCTTTTGCAGACTGTGTGTACATGGGATGCAATCCGCGAAATGTAATACGCTATTTCCGTCACTCGAAATAAGCTTCGTGCAGACAAAGATGTAGTCTGAAAGTGCTCTTTAGTTAAATAACGTCTTGGTCTCCTATGAGACACTACACGTGTATAGCGTTCCGTACCAAGCATTATGCTATTAGTATTGAGAAAAAAATATAGATGTCGCATACAGCGTCCAATTGTAGACCAAGTGCCAAAGCGAGTTGGCAGCAAAGGAGAGCGCACCGCACTGGTCGCGCAAGCATTCGGCCTGAGGCCACACTCCCAAAAACTGTACGTCAATTTAGTCTTAAGTGCGACAATTTAGGATTAAAAGAACGAACACATGATGACCTGTTGACCACCACAGTCTCGTGACTATGACAGTGGGGTGGCGAACGAAAAATAGCGTGTTTACCCAAGTAAGCGCTTATACAGCTCTTTCGCAGCTGTAATAAGTATATGTTCTTAAGACCAAGACGGGCTGTAATAGATGTGATGGTCAACATGTTAGAACGCGTATCAATTATAAATTAAGTACGTAAAATAGATAATTTTACCCGTTTCAATTTAGAATTAAGTGCGTCAATTTGATAATAATAAATTAATCTATTTAAAATTAAGCTATTCGTTATGATGTGCCTAATGTAGCTCAGTTTTTAGGGTTCCGTAGTCAACTAGGAACCCTTATAGTTTCGCCATGTCCGTCTGTCCGTCCGTCCGTCCGTCCGCGGCTTAGCTCCGTGATCATTCGTACTAGAAAGCTGAAATTTGGTATGAGTATGTGTATGTATAACGCCGACAGAACGGTAAAATAAAATATATATATAAAAAAAAATGTTTTTCGGGTACCTCTCGAACCACCTAAAGTGGGGGTGATTTTTTTTTCTTTTCAACAGTAGTGTGTGGGGTGTCGTTGAATAGGTCTTGTAAAAATAATAGGGGTCTCCCAACATTATTTTTTGATAAAGTCAGCAGTTTTGTAAATATTCGCTCCGAAAACAAAAAAAATAGTGTCCCCCCTCTAACTTTTCAACCACGGGTCAAAAAAAATCGGCCTTATGAGTACTTTCAATGAAAACTATATTGAACAAAATCGGTCGAGCCGTTTTTGAGTTATCGCCAAATTTCATATTTTTTCTTTTAAAGGACGTAAGTTGACTTCCAGAAGGTAATAAGTGATTACAGTTTCTAGGGCGTTTACGACCTTTTTATAGAGCTTAAAATCTTTCTTAACTTAAAACTCGGGCTTAAAACAGCAGTTTATTGTGAAGGATGAGCAACTACGGAACCCTACACTGAGCGTGGCCCGACATGCTCTTGGCCGGTTTTTCTTTATGTTAATCTTATGACAAAATAAACACATTTTTCCACGCACAAAAATCAAATATAATATCGTCGGGGATAGTGCAATACCGCGTAAATAACAGCTGTCGATAAAGTTCTTATTTCAATTAAATACTTAGCATTTGTTTGAATGTTGATTCGTATCTACACTTGTTACTTACGCGGTATTGCACTATCTCCGACGATATGTAGAAATGTATTATTTTTCACAACAGCGAGTGACGTTGAAAAGTGTCGACGAAAAGTGATGTTCCGGCAAAGCATGTGTCAATATTTATTTAATACAACTATCGTTTAATGAGGTAAGGTGGGGAAGTCTCTTAACAAACATACATAAGTTCTTAAATTCTGCCAGTAAAGCTACATTTGATGTGATTCCACACTGTTTCTTGCTTTACCGACATACACAAACTAGAGAAAGAAGCTCTGTGTATCGAATTATTGAACTGCAGCAGTCTTTCCCCGTTGATAGTCTCACCCCACCGTACCTTAATAGTTACAACCATTATAAAACGACACAATGGTTTGATGGTATGCTAAAGGTATGGCAAAGTGTCCGTATGTTTGTAATATTTGATAAACATGACACTTGTGCATCTACGCATGTACTAAAATTTACCGAGATAATATTTCTTTTTGTAATAATATGGTAAAATATTTCGACAATGTCGTTTGTCACACTCCTGTAAACTACGTGTCAATTTGTAATTAAACTAAGTAATTTGTAAGTAATAAAGTAATATAATTATCGTGATAGAATACTTATATGTCACTAATCGTATGTTTGTTATTGTTAACGTGTATTGTCATACACGTGGGGCCTGTAACTTTTAAGGTAAAGACCATACGAAATATCCCTCTAGGAAGTACAGTGGGTGAGCTGTGAGAATGCTATTCGCGTTTTATACCTGTCTCATTCGCTCTTACGCGATCCAGATAAAAACCTCTCAGTTTTCACCCAAACCCGAATCGAAATGTGAGTGCTCACGAACTGTACAGATGTAGTGAATAATTTTTTGCCATTGCAATTTGTCGAAAGAATTCGTTTTAGCATGCTCTCTCTATTAACTTTGTTGAAAATGTTGAGATATAAATATAAAACGGGCTTTTCCAGCAAAATACGATGGCAAAACTAATCCTAATCGCATATCGTCGGGGATAGTGCAATACCGCGTAGATACGAATCAATATTCAAACAAATGCTAAGAGTTTTATTGAAATGAGAACTTTATCGGCAAGTGTTATTTACGCGGTATTGCACTATCCCCGACGATATGCAACTGGGTGTTTCTGAAGTTTTTTACTCAATCATACATGATTGAAGAGGTCAATATTCAAGTTAAAGTAAATGTAGACGTTACCACATCATGGGTCATATTTCTTATAGGAAAAACCACTGCACAAAGTGCAGTGTGTAATCTTAATATTTATGTACATTTTTAAATTTATTAGAACAATCGTGCCGATATACCTATATAAGGTTTTCAAGTGATGTGAAGTATACCTTGAATAACTTACCTACACATATGTTCCCCTTATAACCTGTTCGAGACCGATGGAGCTCGTTTTATAGACATACAGAATAAAGGCAACATAATGTTTATGATTATGAAGTTTGCGTCACTTCAGTTTTTTTCTTATACCTTGTAAATCAAATAAATTTAGTATTCTTAAAATCACTGTATACAATTTCTCGTGCTGTAGTTGTCCCAAAAAGCTTGCCCAATACTAAAGGGGATGTTCTAATGTCGCTAACACTTTCACCAATCCGCCTAGCGAGCGCTATACTTGTAGGCGATTTTCGCTACATACGAGTATGCATTTTCACCATATCTTCAGTGATTCAGCGATCCTAGGTTGAAAAAGTGTTGATATGTCGGCATTATTGTTCTTATATACGATGGGATAAGGTATATGGCACCGTAATAGTCTCAAAAAGTACTATATTAAAACTGATAATTATTCACTGTAAACTAATGTAATCTTTTGGGTCAATTAATTATGTCAATTATTGGCAGCTATGAATTGAAATTGTGTTGTTTTGTGTTATTCTTACGTGAGTCGTAGACGGAAATCGTCACTACTTTAAAAGTAACATACCTATTTTCCTTTTCAATGAAATCGTGGTAAATTTATAGATATATACTGCCTTTTTCAGCGGTTGGTTAGTTGCAGATTCAAACTCTTGAAAGTAGTGACGAAATATTGCCAAAGTGTACAAATGTATGAGTTTTTTTTTACAAATATTCTATATTATTATTATTAATACGATCTAGAATGTCTTCTTTCTTGTCACGATATACTATATCAAATATATCTAAATAAATGTATTCTAGAATAATTCCAAAAAAATCTGGACTTTTTTTATTTCATTTAATCCGAATTTTAAATGTGACAAAATATACAAATAATTTAATAAAGTAAAGACTTATTCAACTTTGGTCGGAATTCTCACTTTATGTTTACTTACTATAAAATATAGATAAAAATATATAATTATTATTTATAACTGTGACTTTTAATTATATCTTAAGGCTATTCTTTACACTATGTATTTTTGAAAATGTATTACGTCAGTCTTTGTAATATAAGAATAAATACATTTATAAATTTCTTGCATTTGAATTAAAAACCTCTTATCTCCAATCCTGTAAATTTTATATTATATCGTAGAAATTGGTAAATAGATACCATTTATCTCGAAAGGAAGATACAGAAAATATGTGTTGCGTCACAATGCGCATGTCGAATTGTATGGTAAGAATTTTTTTTTGAGTCCGAATCTATTTACTTTTGTTACCTGAGAATTAATAACCATTATTCTGTTATGCAGTGTGGCCACAAACTGCTAGTTTCAAACACCGAGTTTACATAAAAAAACAGAACATACAGATTAAAGACATTTTGTCTTTAAAACAGCAATGAGGTGGCCATTGTTTTCAAACCAGCACGTCTATTACAACTTGGCTTCGCGAGTCTTGTCGCGCGACATAGCACCGCCCGTCACTGTCTCGCAGTACTGTGACGAAAGAGACAGGAATATTTATCGCGCGAGAAATAGTCACAGTTGTGCTAGTGGTGCAGGTATCTGAAAACAGTGTCCCAGACACCAATCAGGCAGCAGATAATATTATAATAATAATAATAATAAAATCTTTATTCGTGAAATCATAGTAATAACAAATGGCATAAAAGGTCTTAGATCTATACAGAGCATTGTTAATACTATTATGACATTGTATAGCGGGGAATGTTTAATGTCGCGCGTCCTGCCGTTTAGATTCGTCGACATGTCCTGCCGTCTTTGGCGCTCAAAAGGTTAACGCATAGCTTGGTTCACCGAGGAGGATTTAAAGGGGACTGACATGAAACGGAGGGTGTTATGGAGTATTCAGCGCAAAGCCTTTTCTTGAATCCAATCAAACAGGCGCCCGGGCGACTTTTTCGTTGTTCGCGCATTGGCGCCCTTGACGAGAGCCGCCCTTTAGGAGCCAGCACCTCGGGCACGAATATACATGGATGCTTATTTGTCGTCGCCCATTCGTAAACTTAATCTGTGATGGTTTGATGAGCTTTGTATTTATCAATTTATAGTCGTTGAATAACTACCCGTCGGTGAATACACAAGCTTACTATGACTACTAATGATATATTAACACATAATATTTAGTATTTATGTAAACACAAACATTACATATGTCGTTGAGTTTAGAAGATTGATTTTACTCCGTGCTAATAACTGTATTAGCACGGAGTAAAATCAATCTACTAAACTCAATGTTATAATGCCTTAATTAGTATACGAGTACTGACTCGTGTACTAATTTAGGCATTATAACATGAATGTGGATAGAAATCTCATTCCAAGTCATATAGTAGTCGCAACGCAAGGTACTTCGATCTAATAATAGCAATTGTCAGAAGATATATTGGCTAAAATACAAACTGGTACGTAAACAAATCTATTTGTCCTTTAACTTCCCGACTGATGTCTGCAGTGGCGGCGGCGGTTGGGTGATTTTACAGACTTCGACGCTGGAACGACTAATTGACTAACGTGCATTTATGAAACTTTACAGTAGAACAAAAACAAAATATTTTTTTCGGAGAAAAATTCATAACTTTTTTTCTTTTTGTTATACGATAAATTGATGTATTGACGAGTAGAAGATAATCGCGATTAAAATTTAACTGTGATTGCTATTTTTCGAAATAACGTGTATCTTAGAAATAAATTGCACGTTAGCCAATCGGCCTCTAATTGCGAAGCGGGAAAAAGGCTTAACTGCCATTTTTAGCATTGCTTTCAGTACGGGTAGTTAACTAAAGTGAGTGTTAACTTCAAAAATTAAACCATAAAAATGCATAACTAGGCTAGTATTTACAAAACTGTAACCGAATAAAAGGCATAACTGAGCATTTGCTCCATTAAGCAAGTCATGTATAATTTCTTAAGAAACACTTGCACTAAAGTAAATCCTTTCTTTAGTTTTTGTGCCATAATGCAAACTAAAATTAATTGTTAAATTTCCGCTATGGAGTCTTGAATTGAGTTTAATTTCTGCAAATCTTCCATTTATGATATAAATTCGCTTAATAATAAATAGAACATGGCTTCAATATAGGATTACGTGCACAAGCCTTCTTTTCACCTCCCATCAAAGTATTAAGCATGATCTTGATAATTTTATTTCGGTTAGTACAAAAGACAGGCATTTTTTGCTATGTCTAGACATTGCCAATAAATTATCTTGACACTAAAAAAATATAATAGGCGATCTGAAATTCACTGGTAGCCGACGATACGAGTCACTCTCCGTTGAATCCTGTCTAGAGGGAGAAGCTGGTACTTGGTCGCCCTAGCCAACAAATAAGAACATTATTCCTGGTCTGCAGGATTTGATAAGGATTGAGAGAGGTATTTTCCAAGTTGACAAATTAAGTCCTCAGTGTTTCTGTCTACCCTGATTCAGCTCATCACTCTGCTCAAGGATTCAGGACTAGGTTAACCCCGTCTAAGCCGGGAATTCCCGGCTTTTAAGAGGGGTCGAGGTCATTTTTCATCTGCTGTAAATGGATGACCTCAAGCTGTAACTATGCACCAAAACACCACAATATGGTGGAACTACTGGAAGTAACTGAAACCTTCAGTCGCGCCCTCAAACGGAACGGAACGGCGCCATGGGAACGGAACGGAACAGACCTATCTCCGAAGCTGGAACCTACAAGTACCTTGGTATGACACAGTCATTGGGTATTGCGGGCGGAAACATTAGGCAGGCGTTAAAAAACCGTTTTTTTGGTCGCTTGACAAAAGTATTTAACAATATTTTGTCCGGTGGCGATCAGGCGTGCACTTGTGATACCCCTCCTCACTTACTCCTTTGGCGTACTAAGGTGGACTCAGACCGAACGAGACGCTCTGAATCCGAGGATCCGTCAGATGCTCACTACACATCGCATGAGGCAGCCCCCCTCGCCAGTTGACGAGACTGTACATACTACGTAAGTGTGGAGGCCGTGGTTTTTTAAACGCCAAGGATAACTGCCAGGTGTACAGTCTTAGGAAGTATTTCCTAAACAACGAGTGTGCAATTTATCGCGATGTAGTAGCAGTTGACAAACGCCTCACCGCTCTCTCCTTGACAAACGAAAACTGGCGCAGACCAAAGGTGCTTCACATGTATGTATGGAAGAACAGAGAGCTACACGGATGGTTCTACAAGGCCCGGGGCCCAATATAGATCCGCTCGCGTCAATGAACTGGCTACGCTTTGGTTCGGCTGATTTCTACGGGGAAACCGAAGGTTTTGTCTGTGCAATTGCGGACGAAGTAATGATGATGAACAACTAACGGAGATATATCCTGAAGGACGGTACGGTCGACATTCGTCGGGCATCCCGCCGTCACATCTTGCTAACGGCGAGTGCTTGCACAGACAAAATCAATTAGCCAGGATCATTCACCAGCAATTTGCTCTTCGATACGGTCTTGTAGAGTCTGAGGTGCCATACTACAAATATTCACCGATGCCAGTTCTCGAGACTGGGCGTGCCACGCTCTAGTGGGATCGATCTATCACCACAGACAGGACTATATTTTAGCCAACAAGCCTGATATCGTGTTGGTAGATCGATCCAAGCACCAGACAGTACTCGTTGACATCACCATCCCGCATGACGAGAACCACTTGAGCTTTGCCCCGCTGCCAGCGGCACCCTAGGTTAATATAAAGTATATTTGTCATTTATTTTGTATATTTTACTTTGGTATAAATATATAAAAAGTAAAATAATTTTGTATATTTAATATACCTACCATTTGTACAATTGTTGTATGAATAACCTGTCCAAAGAAACGTGAAATGAGTGGAATATCGGACGCGTTAATAAAACTCAATACTGCCTACTCACATGTGCTTGTGCACGGTTCGTTTGTTAAAAATAATATTCACAAAAAGGTGGCTTGCCAATTATTTACCTATTTTGTGTATAAATATCACTTAATAATATAATAAACGTTTATTTAAACTTAAGTGTGTCTTCGTTAATTCACGCAGTCAAAACAGTTTAATGTAATTAACACTATTTAAAACTAACCCGATATTCACGAAAAGTAAAATGGACTCTCGATCAGCAAAATTTGGCAGGAAAGTCGACACATCCTTCCTCGAGTAGCTTTGACCGACGACTAACGAGTCAGATCTCTCCTAAGTCCTTGAAAATTTTTACGCTTACCCGCAGTATTTTGCTTTTATGGAGCCCAGAAAACACTAAACAACGTGCAAACTCTTTTTTTAAATTGACTTATATTGATAAAACTGCAATTCATGTGTGCGGATAAAATGACTATTGAAGCAAATGTTGAAAAAAACAATAAGAATGAAACGGTTAAACTTCGGATGTAACATTATAATTTTCTAGACTTTTAGCGTAAATACCATAAACTTGTGCTTCACCAGTTGAGATAAACAGCTAACGTGCGATACTCATGTATCACGATTTTAGAAAAAGGTCTAACCTCCACTAAAAGCAGTTTTTTGACCCCAGCAAAATGGTTATTTAGCCAACGGGAATGAAATTTCCGAAAACAAAAACCGCTAAAAGCAAAAAAATATTTTACGTTTTAACTAACGGGCATTTTTTTAAAATCTCGACAAAATGCTGGCTTTTTAGGCAAAAGTTTTTTAGTAAATCTACTTTTTCTGAATTGCTAACAAGCCAAAAAAGTCCTCCGATCGAGCTCAAACCCGGCTCATTAGACGCAGAAAAATTCGCTGATTTCAACGGTGTATATAACTCAATTTGCCCAAAAATGGCTCGTTAGTCAATTAGTCATTCCAGCGTCGACTTGTATTTCAGGAAATAGGGTTTTTTTTCTTAAAGACCGATTTCAAGTAAATTTTGCATAATAAACCCAAAACTATCCACAGTGATGAAAGTATTTTTTGAAGTGAAACTTCTAATGCGACTTCCAACAAGGTTGCGTTAAACGTTTAACGGTTGCGTTAAACGTTTAACACTACCGTGGAGGGGGTAGGAAAACACTGTTGCGTTAAACGTTCAACGCTCCTGGGGAGGGGGAAAGAGACAGAGCGAGAGTGAAGAAGTTTGTCTTAAAGAAACAATATGAGTTCACTAGAAATCAATTTCTACCCCTTCCTATTTTCATTTCCACATTACGTAGTTTCACTTCTTCCTCGCGGAGGGACTCCACGCACTATTTTTTTTTCTCAATAGGATTCAGTATTTATTTCACAAGAAGAACGAAGGATTGAGCAGCATTCCGGTAAACAATGTTTTGAATTTTGATAATGACATAATCCTTGACTGACGTTTAATAATGCAAATATCACGTATGCACATTATTGCCATATGAAAGCTGTTTGTAGCGCCACTATCCCTAAGCCGGACCGATGCTTGCTAGGCTATACCTATACCATCACACACGTGTAGCCGGTTCTATACGCCGGCGGATGAAATCCTGTCATACCGTTGTCACACCTACTCACCTCTTCAAAAACTCCAAACTGTAATAGTCCAGCTGAGAGTCCATTCCACACATTGATCTATCGTTAGGAAACTCTTCTAGAATCGGGCGGTATGCGACTATTTATGATCCAGTAATACCTTAAAAATCAATTCAATTAGTAGGGAAGTGCAAGTGAAGTGGTAGGTTAGACATTTGTCATGGAAGTCGTCCGAGGGTTCACCCGCCGAGGATCGATGGCGGTGCCAGGCGCGCGCGGCCCGCACGACACCGGCCCGAGCAAAATTACTCCCAACATTAATAAACCGCTCTAATTTGCCTTTACTTTCCCCTTCTTTTAATAAACCTTTAAAAATGTCTCCGTATTACGTACCAGTTGTTTTTTGCCTCTGTTTGACATCGGCAGGCATTTTTTGTCGTGTTTTTTTTTTGTAATTAGTGAGTTTCGAAGTTAGTGGTTTCGAGATGTAGATAAGGACTGTGAATTGGAGCTATTTAAAGTTTTTAAAAATGGCTGACACGGAGGCTAAGTCTAGCCAGGTTACCGAGGAGGAGATAGCTAGGGTGAGTAGGTTGCGCATAGGTTGTCAGTTTACGATGCCGTGTGTGTTATCACGCTTCATTATACAGCTTTTGGCGTGAGTAGGGAAGGCAAAACGAAAGCCATTAATAATCATGGCATGAGTGGATTAAGTGGAAGCGACTGTGCCGTGGTATTAATACTTTGATATTCAAGTCATTATAAAGTAACTTTGAGATTTATTCACTTACATTCAACGGTCTTAAACCTAATATAGCTGGGATGAATCTGGATTTGTATGAGTTTGAATACAAGCGAGGTGTCAACGTATTTGTAACGTAGCTTTATTGATTCAACATACCTTAAATCTGTTGGTTGAGATTCATCGGCCATCTTTGTTCATGTTCATTTCATCTCATGTTTTAATAATTTATTTTTTATTTTTTTGATTAGTCTACACGGAAGTCATGCATTGGTTATAAACCAAACAAACTGATACTGGCACAAGCTTCGAGCCGCCATATACAGATTAATAATAATAATAAATCTGTTGGTCAACGCTGTTGAACGATATATAATTATAGAATCCTACCTAGTGACCTACCCACAGAACGTGGTAGCATTCCATCTCCCTATGTTTTTGGAAACTATTACTCATTGTTTTTAAAACCGGCCAAGTGTGATTCAGACTAGAGACAACAGAAATACATAATCTGTGAAAATTTCTAGCTATCACGGTTCATGAGATACAGTATGGTGACACTAAACAGCAAAAAACGGCAATAAAATCATGTTTGTTTTATAAGACCTCCACTTAAATATTTATTTTATTCTGTTTTCAACTGAATTCCAAAATGGAGAAGTTTCTCAATTCCATGGTATTTTTTTAGTATTTGTTGGTATAGCGGCAACAGAACTTAAGTATTCAGATTTATATTAGATATAAAAGTATATTCAACAATTTATTGATTTTTGGGCTTATTATTATTATACAATTTCTGTAGTAGGCGTCTGTTTTTGGCCAAATTTCCGCCACAAACGGACGCCTTGTACATAAATGATATAGGTAGTAATTTGCTCAAAACTCGAAACGGTCTGACACAACATTTGCTTCCTATTCAGGTCTCAAAATTTCATAAAGATTGGTAAAGTTTTGGAGGAGGAAATAGACGAGAAAGAAACCATGACTGGTGTGGAACATTTTGCAGCGGTATTTCTTCTTAATATTCAATGAAATCTACCAGATCTTTATAAGAGTCGTTTTCAAAAAACATATACTTAGTTAAGGGCTATATATTAAAACAAAACTTAATTGATTCCTTTGTGAATCGAAAGTCACCCATATCTTTTGTGTACTAGCTTTCATTATAAAAAGGACTCGATCGTAGTTTTGTTTTCTATTAAGCCTTTAACTGTGTACTTGTTACATGTTTCTTGAAAACGACTCAATACACTGGTAAAGTATATGAGCAGGTACTATTCGTACCTATTATTCGTACCAATTAGTTTTCATGCTGTACCTACCTATATCCTACCTACAGATAATAAATAATAAGAAAAATTGAAATGGCGGAAGAGACCGGGAATCGAACCCAGTACGTCTGAGTTACCGGTTCAACGTATTAACCCCTTCACCACCCTAACGCTAAATAACCTTTCGATTTTTTCCTTATGCTTTGTGTGCCGATCTTTGCATTGTTTATTTTAAAGGCTGTACACCTTAGCGACCTCTATGTGAATACGTTAATTTTCCCATCTTAGCGCAGTGCTTTACAGCAGTTAATGAGCAAGCGAGAGAGGGCGCTGTTATTTATTAAGATTAATTTGTGTAGAGGTTAACACATTGCGCTTTGAGCTTTGTATCAATAGTTCAATAAAAAAAATGTGGTCTGTACCCACATTGAAAAATAATGAGACATTACATGTTTCATACATTTTTAAAGCGAGTTATATTTCGCACTTTACTTTTTGTTACAGATTGGGTAGATATTTGATTTCAGTTATTTTCAAAAAAACATGTACATAGTTAAGGGCTTTAATTAAAACAAAACTTAATAAATTCCTTTGTGTAACGTAAACTTTCGTAACACAAAGGAACGATCGTAATTTTGTTTTTATTAAGCCTTTAACTATGTACCTACATGTTTTTAAAAAGTGACCCATTTAGCTAACTGTACATTTAATTAATTAATTTATACATGGAGAACCAACACCTTAAATTATGCTAATAGTGACATAACTAGTAATACAGAGCCAATTATAGGATCTCCCATTTAGCAACATAGTAATATTTAACATTAAGTTTAATAAAACGCTCTGTTTGACATGAGCACATGCAATGTTAACAATAAATAAGTACCTACTAAAATACAGAAACTGAATTATGAACCCAATTGAAACAGCGATGCACAATAACGTATACGTATACGTACATAATGTACGATATGTTTGTACCTGCTGTAATTACTAATAACTGACAAATAGTTTGATATTAATGGGGAAGCCCTTAGTGACACGCGACCTAGACTACCTGAGGTACGAGTAGGCAGGTACAATTATATGATATGGGAACCTATACTATCCGCAAAACCAAGTGGCGAGTCAGGCAATAAACGCTACAATGCACTCACGGCCCGCTCCATAAGGTATGCATTGTAGCGTTTATTGCCTGACTCGCCAATTGGTTTTGCGGATAGTATAGGACTTATCACTAATGTTTACTTTAAAATGCGACGGCGCCGCCGCTCCAAAAACGGTGCGTTTACGCAATGACGTGTCGTGTCCGTACCGGTATTACTTATCGCATGCTTTACACAGTGCTGCTCAAAAAACGGCGAACCTCCGTAAACGCAATCAAATGCATGGAAAGCAAATATTCAATTTGATGCTAGGTATTGGATTGGACCCAAATGGTCCTTCCCATTAGATTTGGTGGCCTGGCGATTCACACCACGAGTAGCGTGACACGATGGCGTTCCTGTACTCCCTGTTTCGTTAACGTTGGGGAATAGTACATTACAGCAGACACCGGGAAGAGGGCTTGCCAGGTGAGTAGGTATAGGTGGCCGACCGTCGGGAGGCAGGATAGTGATACGAAGCCAGCAAGCCCTTTTCGCGGCTAAGGCATGTATAGTACTTTTCACAAACATATGCAATTAAATAAAAAAGTACACCACTAAAAAAATACAATTCAGCTGTTTAGCCTGTTCATGAACACAGACGCCATGTTTAAAAAAAAATCTTCCCGGCGTAGGCCTTCAATTTTGTACGAATTTCCTTTACAGTTCTCTCGAGTTGTTCAGCCCGAAAGGTGATACTTCGAAGCCTGTTGTAACGCACGTTATGGCAACATTTCATTGCATGTTTGAGAAAATGCGTTTATGCATCCCGTCTAATCGGGGGACTAGAGCGGGTACGACGGACTAACCGAGACTTCGGACTACCGTCTGCACCACCAGCAAATGCCGGCACCGCCGTTAATTGGAGCGTCACGGGTTCGCTTGATGCATTCAACCGCGTCGCGGTCCTGTACTGCTTGGTTGCTGACTCTTGTTTTCTCCCCGTGGATGTCATAAAAAGCGAGTAGAGGATAATAAATATCACGTGGATGTGCATCACAACGATCGCCGATTCACAAGCCGTGCTTCGGGGTTGACCGCGATAAAACCCACAAAACAAAAATTATAACAAATCTTGCGGTATTTCCTATTCAATCTTACGTTTCGGCGTAGTTGCACACGCCTTAGATGTTCTGGTGAAAAACACGAATTAAAACCATGTAGGTACCCATACTGAATGTCCCTGACTACTGCATGGTTACACTACGTAGGTATGTGGTCGCTCACCTACATACGGTATTTTAACCGCTTGTATATAGTTTTAATCCAAAACGTAAAGAGCAAATTTAATTAAGCAAACCGCGCAAGCGGCTCCCTACCTACACTAGTAAATGTGACATAATTTACTGAGCAAAATAGGAGCCATGTGCTAAAATAATAAAGCATGTATTTTTCTAACCAAAACACAAAAACAAGATTATGCAAAAAACACCAAATATATATTTCTTTTAGAGATTGGCCAACCATGATGGAAATTAGTTGAATTTTGCATGAACTGTACACGTGTACTTTTACAAATAAACAGGTTGTAAAAATGTGCAAAAATATTGATCCAATGAAATAGGTCCGTTTTTCAATCACGCCGAATCGGACAAACGCACGCAGCAATTTTGAACAAAGGCAGTTAGATCAACTTCTAATAACCCACTTGGAATTGCGTTAGGGGTTAAAATTGCCTCCAAAACACGCACCAATTTCGTCGGCGTCGGTTAAATAACAAACTTACCCCATATACGGCGGGCTGCATACCATTGGTATTACACGCCCCTGCGTTTGATGGCAATTCATATGAAATATTACGTTCTTCCGTTTTCTTTGAACGTTTATCGTGTTTGTCAGTACGGATTCGGTCATTGCATGGGTTGCTCTTTTCTCATATTAGTAGGCACCTATTGATGCATACATGTGACATTTTTAAATGAAGTCTCAGTGTGGTGATGTGTTGTGATTATGATTAAACGCTAACAGTAAATGTGTCTCGACATTGTTTATCTATTTGTGATTCGTTTTTTTAGTCTTGTGATAAAGCAGACCTACTTGTAGTAAACATTTAACATTCAAGTGTTACCATACATATGCTCGTACGCTTCCCGTGTTTACAAGTGTTTGTAAATACTTATATTTTATAGCCATTTTGTTTGTTAGTTTGCTTGTTCTTCATATACACCAGCGAATAACTAACGATGGAGTTGGAGATGGACTTGGAGGTAAGAACACTAACAACGTGTAAATGAATATCCAAATAAATTGCTGGCAACACAATTTCTATGAACCTAGATATTCAGCCAATATTTTATCAAATCTTATCAAAATGACAATTTATTATTATACGGACGAATGATGAATTTATAGGATTAAGATATTATTTAATTAATAAGTATTAGGTATAGGGATATCGTTTTGTCCCATTATTGTCTAAAATCTGAAGACATGTTAGTTTATAATTCTAAAACTTCGCAGATATTTTATGCTATTGGGTAAAATTACAAATGTTATATGAAGACTATGACATGTGTGAGAAACTTTAATCTTCAGTCAGTTGCGATTTCGCTATATATACAATTCGAATAGATTTTTTATCCGACCACATTAAAAGGAGGACCGCATTTCAACGATATCTTGCTCCCCATTGACTCTAAATCGTATTTTCCTGCACAAACTTCATATCGGTTCCTATGGTTGACTGGCAGGGCAAAGTAAATCCACCATTTCTACAGTTTATAATACGTTCGTTTGACACAATCAAGTTCAAATAATAAATTAATTACAATTAATTACAAGAAAAATAAATAAAATAGGCTATATATTTGATGGTATGTGTGGACATACGCAGATGGATTCAATCTGATTATGGAGAAGGAAAATAGGTTATGATTCTTTCTTCTCCGCATGAGTTCAGTCCAAAGATCTGGATATAGCAGAAGCATATCGATAATTATCTCTCAACAAGTCTATGTGGTTTAAATTTCATTGGAAGAATAATTGTACTAATTCGTACGAGTATGAACTAAGGTATCGATATATTAACTTGAATGCCATTCCGATTACGATTAAGTAATTTCCAACTGTAATCTCAACTTATTTTATATAATTTGACTAGTGACTAGATACTTTATTTTGCTGAATTATCAAGATATCAACCAGATTATTTAAATATAGTCACGAAAAATTGCATGTATACTACATATATTAAGTATATCTATCATAAATAAAGCACACGGGTATATCCATAAATGGGCCATTGCGAATAACGGCGGGCGTTCGCTTACGGAGCAAATTTATTGTCCCGTTACACGAAGCCTATTGCAGTAAATATATTTATATTATAACATTGTAGCGCGACAGCCAAATCCCACCTTTCCATTATTAGTTTTTAAGAATAGTTAACCTTAAGACCAACTAGATGGCGCTAGTAGCGCCAGACGCTGTTCGGCCCTAGGACGTCACGTTAGTACCTAAGTTATCCACTGTACTGTACTTGATTTCCAATATACTGCTACGTCTCTCTGTCTCACTGTGTTTTCCTTCATTCATCTCGCCGCACGCCCCGACCCGTGGAAGAATCCTCCCTTACATCTGGCGCACAACGTGAGCGCCGTGCCGTGAGAAGTTTATATGCCAGTGGTCACGCGACGACAAGCTAAACTTATGAGAGAAGGAGACGTCATTGTTACCATGACAGAGGACCAGTTGCAGCAGTTATTGGGAGCTATCACGACTGCCGCAAGACCTGCTCCAGCTCCACCCCAACCTGGTTCCTTAGAGAAGGCTACGTTTGCTTACCACGGCGAACGAGATCCAACCTGCGTGCAGACATTTTTGACGGCGGCTTCGTGCTTCAAACGCGTTGGAAACATTACCGACGATGACGTACTGAAGAGCCTACCACTGATTCTAAAGGACGCAGCAGCTGTTTGGTGGAATGGTGTAGGAAGTTCAATCAAAACTTGGAGTGACTTCGAGAACAGACTGCGCAGAGCATTCGCACCGAGGAAACCTGCACATATTCTCTACTGGGAAATATGTTTGGCGGAACAAGGTCCACAAGAACTTACCGAGACCTTCGTTGCTAAGCAAAGGGACTTGCTTGCGCAGCTACCTGAGCTACATCTCCTTGAAAAGCAACAGCAGGATATGGTGTACGGTACTCTTCACCGAAGAATCAAGGAAAAGGTGCCAAGGGAAACCGCTCTGAACTTTCATGTCCTTCTGGAAGCAGCACGGTCAGCCGAAGAATTGCTGGATGACGAAGCACCACCAGCGCCAACGGTAAAACCTAAGGAGCGTATCCGTTGTAGCTACTGTCGAGTGGTAGGACACACGGAAGATGTGTGCCGCAAAAAGGCCAGGGAAGCGGCAGCACGTGAAGCAACCCGAGAGGCAGCGAAGATGAAAGAGCTTTCACTAGCCACAGCCTCTACTGCAGCTGCGACACAAGTACCTTCTCCGTCTCGGCCGATCTTCGAGTGCTACGGTTGTGTTGTGGGACACCTGGTGTAGTTAGGAGCAAATGTCCGAAATGCACTGAAAGCAAGAACCCGATCAAGACAGAGCGTGTTGATTTCTGTGCTACTGGGATTAATGAAGACAACGGTATGGATATACGTACGAGACCGGTCATTGGCATCGGCATTGATACCATTACGGGGACAGCATTCATCGACACGTGTACCAAAAGCAACGTGGCATCGTTTGAACTTTTCACTTGCCTAAAAATGGGTGGCTATCGGATCACTTCCGAGTACGCTCGAGTAACGCTTGCTGATGGAATCGAAAAGCTACAGGAGGTTTTGAAGGTGAAATGCGTCGTGAACGTGTGCGACCGCGCCGTCCCCTCCAAATTTATCGTTTTTCCCGGAAAACGCGACACAAGGAGGACCCCCCTGGGAGTACCCTTCCTCCAGGACGCAGGCATCATCATAAACATGCCGCAGATGACGTGGCATTTTATTGACAACCCCTCCAAGGTCTTCGAACTAGGAGAGGAAGATGCTATGGGGAAGTCCTTAACGTACGATTCTCATTCGGGCGTGAGCGCTGCCATAGCAGCTTCTGCAGTGACGCAGAGCGCACCTGATTCAGAAACCCGAAGAAGCACTCTCCAACGAGCCTTGCCTTTCGACTGTGACATGCCTTCTGAAAGTGCATTATTCCCATACAAGCTGTACCCGCTAACGTTTACGGACCAGCCAAACGCTCCTCCGTACAAGAGAACGAAGACTGTTTGACGGCTATTCCCCCAGATTTGTGGATGACATGTACAATGACGTCCAGCAAACTTTCCTAGCATCGGAAGTGGAGTTGTCCCCACACGCAGAGGGATTATTTCCGGAGCCCAGCAGAACTGGCATGAATTCTCTAGGGGTAAAGGCTGCGCAATCCAGCTTGCTAAATGACAGCCAGAAGGGGCAATTAGAGCTATCACTTAGAGACAAAGAGCATATGTTAAAGTTTAACGACGACCCCTTCAAGGACGCGCCCAAGCCCAACGAGAAGCGCAGCGGTCGCACCTTCGCGCCGCTTAGCGATCCCTACGCCTCGCGCTCCAACGAGCCCGCGCCTAGCACATCCGCCTCCATCCATGACTACAACTGGGCAACCGACTGGTCTACACCCGACCCGAACGAGACGTGGCCCTCGTCGAACACGCTGGCTTCGAAGAAGAAGTCAGCGAAGCCAGTCAAGGACGCGAAGAGCCTCGTGCAAGCAATATACGCCCAGCAGAAAGCCAGACAGAATAGCAGGAAGACGGCGGCGGTGAGCGCTGAGCCCCCAGCCGCATCCGAAAAGCAGCAATGGACGTGGACGACCAGAATAAAAGGCGATAATTACTTAGATTGTCCTGTCACCTTGCCGGGTCGTCTGCGGTCCCAGAAGGGGACACTGTAGCGCGACAGCCAAATCCCACCTTTCCATTATTAGTTTTTAAGAATAGTTAACCTTAAGACCAACTAGATGGCGCTAGTAGCGTCAGTATTAACCAATTTTCAGTCCTCTTCCGTAGTCCTAAAATTACGAAACATGGCGTTTCGTGTTGCTGAGATTTTTAGTTAAGCGTTAAGTATTTGTAATTCCATACTAGTGCATGACTGATGTTTTTATATGTATAGTTCACTCATGTGTGAATAGATGTCGTTAGTAGTTTTGATATTCATATGCAAATCTAGTTTCCTGAAACCTGTAACATTGTAGAACATCTTGCAACCTACTACTAAAATTATGTTGAATATATCCCAATCGTAAAGCATGTATAATGTGTTCATGTTAGTGCAATCATGTGGATAAGCTATTACCCAATAGATGTCGCTGTACTGAACGCCTTGTAGTTGTACATCGCGCTGTTAAGATTTTTCCTGAGTTAATGAGTAATGACCTTATGTCTCTAATATCGTTCATTCGAGTAATATTACGTAGGCGTTAAGACTGCGCACGCTTAGTGTACCTCACAGGACCTTGGCGGGCGGACCGTCTTAACAAATCTTCAAACTCCTTTGAGCTCGGCATCGGCAGTTGGCCTCTCAGGACGCTGTTTGGCCCTAGGACGTAACGTTAGTACCTAAGTTATCCACTGTACACTGTACTTGATTAGTGATTTCCAATATACTGATACGTCTCTCTGTCTCACTGTATTTTCCTTCATTCATCTCGCCGCACGCCCCGACCCGTGGAAGAATCCTCCATTACAACATGATTATACTTAGTTTTTATACTTAACTACTTTTAAGTATAAATAAATAAGTAAATAAATAAATATCGGGCAACCTCACACAAATCGATCTACCTCAAATTAAGCTCAAGAAGGCTTGTGTTATGGGAACTAGACGACGATGACGATACTTATATAGATAAATATATACTTAAATACACAGAAAAACCATGACCAAAGCACAAATATTCGAGTTCATCACACAAATATTAGCCCTGGCCGGGATTCGAGCCCGGGACCGCCGGCTCAGTAGGCAGGTGTCTACAAACTGAGCCAACCGCGTCGTCTAAAGTATAAATATTGACACAAAGGTAAAAATTAAAATTCAAATCCAGGCAATGTAAGTAGGACTCGAACATGCGACCCTCCACTACGTTTCCGGTAGCTCTCCCAACTGAGCAATCATCATTACCTCAATCCACAGACAACCCCCACTAGACGGAGCATGTAAGGCGACCCGCGCGCACCAACGATATGGTTGTTGTGTTCCGGTGTGGGGGTAAGATAGCCGGTGAAATTACTAGCATAGAGGCATTATATCTTCGTCCTCCGGGTAGGCAAGCACTTGTGACTCCTCTGGTGTTGCAGGTGTTTATGGGCGACGGTAATCGCTTTCCATCAGGCGATACGTTTGCTCGTTTGAAAAAAAAAGGGTGCGCATATTCACTGAAGCGAAGAATAATGAGTTGAAATCTGTATCTCAACGCCGCTTCACTTTTGTGAAGAATAATGAAGACGCACCCTTAGCCATATAAGCCCCGCCGCGCAGCTGACACAGTGCAACACAGTCGGTATTGGAAACTTTTGCACGTAACGATCACACCCGAATCTACCAGGAGAGCATGACATGGGAGGAGTTAGGAGTGCAACAATGTGCTCTTCACACACTGTTATTGTCGTGCAGTAGAGCACATTTCGAGTAGAATTCCTGTAACAGATATTATTGCAATTTTCGGATATCTCTATATCTGCATATCGGATCTTAAACACAGTCGTGTCCGAAGTAAAATCAGGAGCGTTTCCGCTCCGCTATCGTGTATCCCAAAGGGCAATTAGTGTTTCAACATTAATTCTAGGTAATATAAGAAACGATAAGACTAGTTGGCATGTGAGCTGTAGTGTAGACCTCGTAAGTTTTTTCTCGAAATGGCTGAAATATTTAATTTTTTACGTAATTTTCCCGCCGCCATTTTGAAAAAAATTGGTAATCTGAATTGACTATAACATTTCTATATACTCATCGAACCTACTCACATAATTTAACGATTATCGGATGAGAATTGTGGCCTGTAGCCATTAAATAACCGGAAATCGGAACGTCCTAACATCAAGACATAGGTACGAAAGAAATTTTGGCAAAGCTGGAATAGAGTCGCTTCGCTCATTCGACCGAGCGAGCGATAAAAACAATACTTCCTAAGCCTGCCCAATTGCCTATATGTCTAGAATCAGTTACAGAAGTGAATTTTTAAGCCACCTGTTAATTTTGACTATTTATTCTATCCGATGTATGTAGGCAAGTACCTATAGTGAGACCACAATCTTCACACACAAATCTTATAAAATTTCAGCGTGACATTCGTAGTTCCTAATTTCGCTGTCTCACAGATAGATTGGTCGCACTATAAGTAGATTTATCTTATGATCGTAGAAGGCACGAGGTGAATAAATTAAACTGACGAGCACAACCGACGATACCTATATAAACTCTTCGCCGTAAACGACACAGAATAAGCTCGTACCATAAACATTGACATTTAGGAAGGAACTTTCAAACCGTATTTTCGAGCAACAAAATTGTATATTATCTTACATTAGACTCAGTCACGTCAGTGACCATGTGTCACGTCACGTATTTACAAAAGGGCCTATCGTACGTCCCGAGACTGGTCGTATCGGCATTTTTGCCTCGGCGTAGCCTTGTCTAGCTTATATGGACGAATAAAAACCAGCATCAAAGCACTTTTGGTGGGCTTTTGTGAGTCCTAGACTCGAATATAACTCGTTACAGTAGTACAAAACTCATGCGGAGAGAGTGCTCGCAATGCGGTACCGAGTAAATGCGTAACGAATTTGGGAAAATAAAACAAAAACGAGGAAAATCCATCTTAGAAGTATAATGTGGTGTTTGGTATTCGTTATTGCATACAGTGTGGGTTACAATGAGTTAAGCAGTTAACCAGTGAAGTTTTTAGTGGATTTGTTGTGACCTTGAGTAATTTCAAAGGTTAAATTAGGTGATTTCTGATTAAGTTCATTGCACTCGGACATATAAAGTTTTGGGTGTTCTCAATATATTTAGTTGTAGTGATTAATAGCATTAGGTTAGGTTAAGATAGGAATACCTACTTTCTGACTTATATTGTATTATAAGCTTAAAAATAACCGCACTTGTGAAATATATATATTAAATGTGCTTTTTCTTTTTATTGTAAGAGGATAAAATCTAGCTACCTATTTAAGAGTCATGTCATATCAGATGAATATAGTATCTATCTACTAAGCAATTTATTTTACTGGAAAGCATGCTCATCTATGCTATAGATTATAGATATCAAATAAATCAAAATATGGATAAATATTTAATACCTAGAACATTGTTTGTAATTATGTTTGTTTTTGACAGGACTGCCATAATGGCTTTTAGCCACGTGTTACGTAGTAAACACTCTGTTTTTGGATTCGACTGCGAGAATAAAAATGGGTATATAAAAATTAAAAAGGTGACTCGTGCGCAATATTTCAATGGTTCTTAAAACTAGGACAAGCGGGCATGGTGGTTATACGATCAGTATTTTTTTTTTAAATGATGTCTTCTTAGGCGTTTTTCAATTTTTATATAAAGTGCTGTCGGACGATCAGATTTTGGCTAATTGGCTAACTGTACGTAAGTATGGTAGTCTGTAGCTGGGCACTAACAAGTTCTTTTTTATTTTCATAAAAATATATTCTAATATTTCCAAGGATAAGTGATAATGTATGAAACAAATTGGCTATTAAATATACCGATATACCTAATTTAATCTGTTAGGATAGTTAAAATCCATCTCTACTCCATCCATACTCTTACTCCATCCGTGGACCTAATACTATACAATGCATTGAAGTGCAATTAATTCAATGCCCACCTTACAAAACTATCAGGAAAGGTACAATATAAAAGAGACATCAGGCGCTCATATCGCTAAAGAGAGATCTGTTCCAGACAATGGAGAACTTGAAAATTTATTCTGCTGTTAGGCAGTGCAGCAGCAAATAGTTTTTCATAAAGAACACAAAACCAATATCAATTATGTGTATGTGTATTGGCTTACTTTCTTAAATGCTTTCTGTATATTGTATAAATAACAACTCAAGACTTCTTTCATCTGAAACGAAATATAATAAAGGAGGGAATCCTTATTTTAAAAAGAAATCTTACATGATTCTTGAGCGCTTGTTAAATGTTCCTTCTCGAGTGTTACTAAGCTACGACCCCTGTCATCGTATCGTCAACACCCTGTTTTATCGATACTTTCACACCCTTTTAAGCCCCACATACCTTTTAAACCAGTCGAAATTTTAAACAGTGAATAAGTGTGTTTCCGACCAATTGCAAGTTTAAATGTAAATAAGTAAGTAGCGCAGTAATAGAAGGATTTAAATTATGTTTAAAACGTTCAAATGATTTAATTATTATGGTCGCTTGTATTTGTGGCTGCATTTTTTTTTACTGTGACGCTCGTTTGTTAATATCGAACACAAACTTAATATAGACTAAAAAACATGAATAGAGTCAGTATTTCGTAAATAAATATCTGATTTCCTGTATCGCTAAATACGTTTTTTCATAAAGTACAGTCGTAAATATGCTGTAAATAGTATGTAATTAAAGTACCATTTGAAACTATGTTATCCAATCAAATTGTATGAACTATGTAATCAAAAAACTAAATTGATAAGCGTGAATATTATAGTTTTTATTATTTAAAACTTAAGACTAACCAGCCGCGATTCTAAGTTTAAATTATAACCACCGAAATTCCTAAAAGACTTGTCTAAGTTTCCTCAAGAACTTAGTTCAATCGCCCGAGGAATGTGGCACTAAGTTCTAAAACTTCAAGTCATGGCACAAATTTACGTCGCGTGCTAAATTAGAATTATTGTAATTAGATTTACAATGAATATTTAAGTGGCAGTATAATGTGTTTAGTTAAACTAAGTTTACTCAAGCACGTTTTTGTGACTAATTTCATTATTAATACCTACATTTACAGAATTCGGAAATGAAATATTTGTTGTGTCCACATTTTTGCGTACAATGACACCCATCCTTCCGATCTCTGGTCGTGTCATGTCACAGGGTAATTTAATTTGCTAGCTGACGAGACTCCAATCTACTAAACTGTGATGCGTAAGAGAATAACCATTTTTAAATGCAGTAAGAATAAATATAAAGTGATTTATAGAGAAACCTGATACAAGAAACAAAAAAAAGTAGATTTGGTAAATGACGTGAAATGGTTATGTGAATATTAATTTATCATTTATTTTTATCAGCCAAATATTTAAATGTTTTTGATTAATTACCTAAAACATGTTGTGAAGCCAAACAGCACAATATTTACAAAAAATCTGAACAAGCTAAATAAAACTTCAATTATTGGTATAAACTGCAGCAAAACGCGAAGCTAACGCAATGTTCGTCCAAAGAATGCACCTCAACGATACGGAGAAGGCGGAGGCGCGCGAGCACTTCGAGAACCAGCTGCGGACCGCCTTCGCCAAGTACGACGACGAGGACGAGGACGACACAGAGGTACCACTCCCGAATACACTCCTGCTGCTCTCACAATGTTCAAAAAATGCACTCAACGACTCGCAGAAGGCGGACCGAGAACCAGCTTCGGACCGCTTTCGTCAAGGACGAGGACGACACAGAGGTACCACTCCCGAATACACTCCTGCTGCTCTCACAATGTTCAAAAAATGCACTCAACCAGCACCGAGAACCAGCTTCGGACCGCTTTCGCCAAGGACGAGGACGACACAGAGGTACCATTCCCGAATACACTCATACTGTTCTCACAATGTTTTGAGAATGCACCTCAACGACACTGAGAAGACGCAGGCGCGAGAGCACTTCGAGAACCAGCCGCGGACCGCGTTCGCCAAGTACGACGACGACACAGAGGTACCACTCCCGAATACTCCTTGCTTATTGGCGATTAGCGATTAGTCAGCTAGTGTACTCGTGTGCTACCTTCAATAACCACATCCAACGGTTTCCTGTGATGTTTATCAGACCATGGGACCACTATGCCAGGTCATCTGCATTCATCAGACTCTATAACTGGGCCAGCGGTGTGTTTTAAACGACTAAAATAAGTTTAGCTTTTTACAATTCTCCCTGGTTGTTACCAGTATTGGAATACTACGGTGGCTCGCCTTTCGGTTACTGTAGTCTATGGACTCTTGCAATTCCAGAGCTCTGGCTGTTGCCAACCTTTTACAAATCTGTACACTCCTA
This sequence comes from Apotomis turbidana, assembly GCA_905147355.2. Lineage (NCBI taxonomy): Eukaryota > Metazoa > Arthropoda > Insecta > Lepidoptera > Tortricidae > Apotomis > Apotomis turbidana. Next base: position 6,695,078 of record LR990280.1, read on the forward strand.
TTTTGAAGAACTATATACTATCCCTCAGTGAAACCTCTGAGGGGGCTAACTCCATAGCCTTAGAATTTTGTAAAAAGCTTTTAGGATTCCGTTTATATACATCAAATTTACCAACGTTCTACGTTAAGCATATTTTTTCTTTGTTTTCATTGTATCCATTTGCGTTTCAAATTTAGAAAAAATACGTTCATAATGGGGTGACTTTGATAAATGTGTGCCCACCCAGCCCTAAACCGTGCTATCATAAAACACGTATGTTCGGCATTGAGCAAGCGTGCCCTCTTAAATTTTGGAGGTCACGTATCGAACTTTTTTACGGCTTTCGTGCAAAGTGCCTCTATATTCAGTGACAGCTGAGATATTATCGGTATATGTGGAATCGTGAAAATACACCCAGACAATAGTTAGATCTACCGATGTGGTTTCGTTTAGTCTTTGCAATACTATGGCACGCACTAAACGAGTTTTTTATGCGAATACCAGGGTATCAGGAAATAATAGGATTGGAAGTACCAATTGAACCGACCTACGCGTATCTAATTTATTCCTAAGCCTTTTTGACATGTCATGCTCGAATGCTATTCTGTTAAATTGCGTTTTTGGATGTTAACGGTCCCATTACAAGTAACAAGTAACGTGCAAGAAGATACGAGTGTGTGAGTTAATTTCCCATATTTGAAACTTGTGTTGGACATAATAAATCGAAATGGATCTCGCAATGGTGGGAAAGGCTATTAGCAATTTCGTAAGTATATATGAGATTTGATTCTTATAATTATAACTATAAGTATTTTTTTGGCTTGTTAAAATCCGCTGGACTTATGGGCCGGATTATGATCAAGATTAAGAGGCCTTTTCTCTTTTATATTTTTTTTTTTCATATTTTGACCAATATATTGTCATAATATCAACCAAATTTTTGAAGTGAATAATACTTTTCCCCGAGTTCTAGGTACATACATAGCTATATCATGCTTTCATTGCGTGCAGTCGAAAATAAGTTGATAAAACTAATTGTCTGCGTTTATTTTGTTTATTTCGAGTAGGTTTTGAAGCAAAAATTATCAATGAAAAATTTAAACTGGAGGTTTCAAATATATACCAATAAATCTCAATAGCCCTGCTCTAGGTAGTAACAACAATACCATGTTAAGAAATATATTTGATCATGGAGAAAAATGTCTAAAACAATCAGCATTTTAAAAGGAATAGGGCCTAAGTATTAAGAACTTACAAAAACATATTAATTTTTACTTGGAATCGTTGCAAAAAAACCTGTATCACTTTTATATTCACTCATGTCATATAATTTTAGATATTTTAATAATACTACCCTAGTGCAATTAAATTTCTGCTCTGCACCAATTCTTGTTTCTTTGTTTGGCCCTAATGTTGACTGGTAGGTAATGCCATTCTGCATTAATTCCGCCATTTGTACTGACTTTTTGTTTTATGCAATAAGTAAAGTGTAAATAAATAAAATATGATTTAATAATCTTGTCCAAGGGTAAAAACCATAACAGGTTTGTAAATCGTCCCTTTCAATTTTGACATAATAAAGAAGATCTAAAAACCGGTCAAGAGCATGTCAGGCCACGCTCAGTGTATGTTAGTTCCGTACTTGCCTTGCCTTCACAATAGACGGGCTTAAAGGTCTTCGCACATATATAAAAAAATGATAATAGTAGTGGACGACGAGTGGACGACGCGTCGTACATTTTCTGAAATTAAACCTAGAAAATATGACTTAGGGCTTAAATTTCAATATTTGGCATAGAATCGAGTCACCGTTGAGTTGTTATAATGTGCGAATAAAAAGTTGGTTGAAATTATCGACATATTTGTCATAATATGAAAAAAAAAAACAAAATTAAAAGGAATAAGGCTTACCGGTTCTACCTCAAAGACTTTTCGCATTGATCCTTGTATCTACATATATAGCAACGTATAACTTATCTCACACTCGTACGAATAAAAAAAATTGCCTGTGAAATTTAAACCACCTGAAGTTGTGCACTAACGTCCTAATTGCAACAACTTTTTCCGAAAAGTTAGTACCAGTGTGAACTAAGGTATCGATATGGGAAGACTGAGATTCTTAAGGAGTCCAGTTGACCCTTTATCATATGATTAGCTGGTCGTGTCATAGTCATCACATTCCTCAGATTTAAAAGCGCTTCTCTTGGGTCTAACAAAGACGCCGTCTCGTTGATTTATTTTCTCCGTTGAGCCTCAGTGGAGAACAGACTTAAGGCGGGGGATTTAACACTATGATTGACCTGATTATACTAAAGCGAAAAAGATTACCTTTTTTGACCCCGTATGTAGTTAAAGGAAACCTCTAGTATTAATTTTACAGGGTCTGAAACTAATACCGTAAAATGGGGTGACTGTGAAATGCAGGGGCTACTTTGGAAAAGTGTTTTTACGCCATGTCCTTATTTTTATTGACAATCTGTTTCAAGCTTCATAAATGACCTATCATTTTTATTCATTTGCTCAATCGAGCTATGAATATTTGCATTTTTATAACCATTTTAAATCTATCAAAGTAGCCCCAAATTAACCTAAAGTAGCCCCGGTTTACGGTAATGAAGACTACATACTATTTTGTGTTACGTCGGAAGTGGGTAAGGTCTCTTATATTAATAATCAATCAATACGGGACGTAAAAAAGTAGTCGCCCGCGAGCTCTCTCCTCGACTCTACAAAAACCTTAAAAGTGTGCTGTATCATGGTATGTGATATTAGGTTTTAATCAAAATCTTATGTGAAATATACAATATCATCAGGATTCGGATACATCATTTTCAGTCGGACAATCGGACTATTGCTAAGGCGGATTTATTATGGAAAATGTACCACTCGTCTTTTTGTGTGTTGTGACTGTCAAATTTTCCACAAGATGACACCATGTAGAGGACCGATACCTAAATACAAAGCATTTAAAAAAAAATTAAGCAAATGTTGTTTGGTTGTTCCTGTTACACCATAATAGGTACCTTATTTTTTTACAAGCTTTTATTTAGCTTGCATGGTATGTTTAAAGTATGTTTGTTCGGGTGAAATCTTGCAACTCAATTTTGAAGCAGATATCGTCAACCGATTGAGCTGAAATTTTGCATACTTACTCAACTTTGATGACAATACAATAATATGGTACCCTGGGGCTGATCTGATGATGGAGCCGGAAGGTGGCCATAGGAACTCTATAATAGAAAAAGCAATCCTACCGAGCTTGGGCTCTTTAGAATCGTCTCAGTGAGCATTTGATGGATATTCAAAGAAAAGTACAGTCGGCTATAAAAGCTTGCCACTAAAATGTCATTTTTGACAGAACTTATTAACTAGACAATTTTACATAAAAATTAAGAACGCTCATTTATTTCTTGTACGGATATTGTCAATGTATATTAATTACTAGATTGTCCCCGATCCTGTATCAAATATCATATCAGTCATACAGTGCGTGAGCTGTGTGATTCGCGTTTTATACCTGTCTCGCTCGCTCTTACGCGATCCAGATAAGAACCTCTCAATTTCCAATCGTTCCAATCGGACCTGGAGATCGTCAAACAGGGAGTACCACAGGGTAGTATACTGGGTCCACTGCTATTTCTTGTGTACATTAATGATCTGCCGAACATTACCCAGCACAAAGTGACACTCTTTGCCGATGACTGTTCTATCATTGTTTGCTGTAGGAACCCGGCCACTTATGAATCCGAACTTAATAAGGTATTTCATGATGTGAATGTGTGGTTAGGCAACAACAAACTTAAAGTTAATCTTAACAAAACGCATTATGTACAATTTTGTTCTCCACAGAGTAAACCGACAGATATAGAGATTGTATACAATACTGTTAAAATACTAGATGTTAAGTCCATACGGTTTTTAGGCGTGATGTTGGATAGCCATAATAACTGGGAGGCACATGTAGAACATATTATAAATAAATTAAACAGGTTTGTCTTTGTTTTGCGTAGACTGGTGCATATTGCTTCCAAACAGACGGCGTTGTTAGCTTTCCATGGCCATATAATGTCCAATCTACGCTATGGTATAATCCTCTGGGGTAACTGTAAGGACGTAAATAAACTGTTCAAGCTACAAAAAAAGTGTATAAGGGCTATCGCTGGTGCCAAATACAGGGACTCATGTAGGCCTCTATTTAGGGAACTTCAAATATTAACAGTTCCTTCACTGTATATCTATGAAGTCTGTCTATATGTGAAAAGAAATATGCACAAGTATAAAATCTATACGAATAATCCGAGGCAAGCTTCAAAGTTACATGGCCTTAACTTATGCTATCCTGCTCATCATAAAACAGCTTATTTCCGGAAAAGCATATCCTACATGTCTGTTCACGTATTTAATCACTTGCCAAATTGTATCAAGATATTAGAGTTTCCTGAATACAAACAAAAATTATATAAATGGTGCCTGCAAAAAGCATACTATGATGTAAAAGAGCACTTTGAGTGATTCAGCATCACTAGTTAATTTGTTTTAACTTGACATGTGTAAGAATATCAATGATGACTTTTAATATTTCAATATTTAGCAATGTAGTCTTGACGTGTGTAATTCAATGTAATTTAAATTATTTCAATGTTTATTTAACTATATGGCAATTCTAATATCTAAAATTGTAAGTAACATGTCTTCTGACATAATATTGTACGCCGCGTTGCGGTTGATTGTGATGTACCCTAACTTGACATAAGACCTTTATAACTAACTCACAATATTACAATAAATTATTTCAATTTCAATTTCAGTTTTCACCCAAACCCAAATTGCAGTCTGAAAGCTCACGGGCTGTTTGTTTCCCATTTGTAACATTTCGCCAAATTTTCATTTGCCTTAAAGCCATTTTTTTCCATAACTGTTATTTTTTTAGAAGAATTATAAAACAAACCACCCTAACCTAACCTAATGGGTTCTTGTAGACGATGTTTGTAAAATAAATAAAAATTTGGAGAAATTTTACAGATGGCAAACTATGTTTTGGGCTTGAGATAGCGTACCGTAGACTTTATACAAATATACGTTAACATGAGATAGTGAAAGCATGCACTTTTCATCCACTAAGCTTCTGCCAAGTTCTGGAGTCCTGGTCCCGCACGATTTTGCTGCAGTACAAGTTAGGGCGAACCGGGTGGAACAAGTGACCACCGCAACGGTAATGTCAACGCGCTTGGAAAATAGACGATAAATCTGTGACTAAGCTAAACAAAATAATCTTGAATTAGCTGGACGACGTCCAATGACGTATCATCTTAACAAAAATGTAAATCATAATTGGATCTTTCAATTAAGGGCCTTCGCAACGATATTATAATTCATATCGAAAAATTCGAAAGGTTATTTGGCGTTAGGGTGATGGAGAGCTTAACACACTGGACCGGTAATCCAGAGGTACTGGGTTCGATTCCCGGTCTCTTCCGCCAGGTTATGCATTTACATTTTTTACTACTTTGTATCATTGGTTCAATGTAAAAATATCATGCCAATGCTAAATTTTGTTTAAATGCTACATGCGCATAGTGGCGGTGTGATCAGTATAGTAATTTTTAGTTTATTCAGTCAAACTTTGTAGAATTTAATGATTAATCACTTTTTTTACAAAAAAAATACGATCAACGAAATACAATCCTATTCTGGTAGCGAACGCACGAGTTTATATGAAAAACCATAATATTCAAGTTTTCAGAAAGTTGTCGAATTCACACTACGTTCGAGAAAATATCTCGCGTGAAATTTATGCCTTTCAGCCCTAGTGTAACAATCTACTATTGTTTTTAAAGTAAAATACCCACGTAAATGGGTGGCGAATAATGATGAAGTTCATTCAATATTATAAACGCCGCTTCTACGTGCTACGCTAGCTCGTAGCATGTGCTACGCTATTCGTCTACAATAAAATGTATTAACTCGTGAATATTAATTTGATTTCTATATAAAACATTACTTCATGCAAAATAATTCTTGCAATGCTATTTGCGTTGCGGATTCAGCCGTTTCATTGTGCCCTTCACAACTTATTAATATTAATATACGATAAATTTACATATCTTGAAATCTGCTTCTACAGCGTCATATCAGAGTCGGCGCAATCGATGCATTTACCATACTACTGCACTCTTCTTTCCTATCAGAGATGCTTAAGATAAAACGAGATCAACTCACCTCTGTAGGTTCCAGGTGTAGTATTTATTATTATTTATTTCTTTATTAATTTTACAACAAAGATTACATATAATCTAAAGCCCTGCGAAGCTGTTATGACAGTTTGTCTACAGGAAGACTTTAGGAAGTAGTTGCGGTTCATCGTATAATTGCACGTAAGGTTTATCTCTTACTATGTTATGATTTCCTGGCACTTGGTAGGCATTCATCCACGCGTACCTCGTGTAAAAACCAAGGTTAACCACGTTCGCGGACGTGGATGCTAGCAGTCGCATAGTTTTTTGTTTCCTTTGGGCATTGACGTAATAATTACATGGACACACACACAATCAGACGGAAAAAATGGCACCCTCCCAAGCACAAGTGGTCTGTGCTCCCAAGTAATGCAAAATCACAAATCGCATTACTTGGGCGAACAGTCTCATCTAGACCATGATCATAAGCTGACTTCACAACTTAAATTTTCTGTAGGTTCTGTAAGGTTTTGCGAATGTGGCCTAGCCAGTTTTCCCCATAACCCTTCACGTTCACCTTTTCAAATTCCTAGGAAATATCCTTTAGCTAAACCCTTTTGGATAGATTAGATACAAGTAAACCAGAAAAAAATTGCTTTATTTATTAATTCTATACAAAGAATTTGCGATCGGAGTAGCCCTTCAGGTAGGTATCACGTTCGTTCCGATACGCACATCATCTGAAAATAGTGCCTACGAGCTTTGATTATGTACCTCCGCTTGGTAACTGAGTATAAATAAAGTAGTAAATAACTCAGTATGCAAAGATACGATACTTAACATATATAAATAATCCTAATAATATAAACGTGAAAGTATTTACGTTCATTCCCATTTCATTCCTCTTAATTTTAAACAATGATTGATGGAAGGTCGCCAGTGTTCGGAAATCGTCGTAAATAAACAGCCAATTGTTGAATTGCCTCTTTCTAACCCTTAATTTGGCGTGTATGGCAGGGTGAACAAATTCTTTGACCATCTTTTTCCATATATTTTTTTCGAACCAGAATATTTTGCTCTATTTTACCATAACGAGGCTTGAACCAGCGACCTCCGTCATCTTTTGTCAAATTAAGGGCTTAAGACCGATGTGCAATATTTATCGCCGAGTACAGTATTAGTGCATAAAGTTTTTATATTTTTCGGATCTTAGACTCGGATACTCGACAAGACCCGAATTGTCAATCAATCATTTAATTCAGTAAGATTAGCTGAAAATTTGGCAAAATGAAAGGACAACTTTTATCTATCAGGATATGTAGGTTATAGAGCCAAGTTTAATTTTATCTACTCTCCCCCCCTCTCAGGGGTGAGCGTCACCCCCCCGCGCTCTCGAATGTGTCCCGGAGCGCGGTATTTTCCACTTTAGAAGAAAACCGTGTACGATACATACAAAGTGTATAAGAACGAAGTAATCCTGAATAAATTTACTATAAACCTTTCATACATACAAAAGCGATAACACTTATACAATCAGCGCAATCTGTTACCAAATACTAACGTTTTTAATTATTGATCTTTTTTTTCTGCTAAAAGGTTAGTTATCTCAAAAACTGCACACTTCTCGGCCAAAATATGTATGACAAAAGTAAAGAATGGACAATGTTCTTTCTAAAAATGTATAATTTATTTCTGTTACTCTTTAATTTACCGTTGCAATGCTATTTTTAAAATTTAAGTCATTTGGCCATTATGCGAAATATAAATATTCGTACTAGTTAAACGGTGTTACTTGCAATACCATAGACTTCTTATATGTTTTTCTGTAATCTACAAGTATTGAACTATATTCTGTTTTTTTTTTTTTTTTTAGCCTCACTATTTTAGGAAATAAGGGGTGTGTGGGGAAATCGTCAATTTTTGCTCATTTTCGTAAATAACTTCAAAACCGTTTAATTTAGAATTATATAAAACATATATTTGAGATGTTCATAATGTACCCTTTCATTTGATATGTCACACGATATACTATGCCATTTTTTTTTCTATTTTGCCCCCTAAACTGGCCCTCATGTCAAAATTTATTTATTTGCGTTACGTTACGTTACACGTCCATGTTTGGGTCATCAATTTACATACGTGTACAAAATTTCAACTCAATCGGTCCGGTTTATAGGCACACTTATATTCATGACGAACACTGGCTATGTGAAAGAACCATATTGGCATCAAAAATGATATTGTTTTCAAAATCAACAAAAAAAGTACCAGTTTTGTTAATGCGCAACTTAGACGCACCCAAATTTGGCAACGGCGCTAGATTGAGAATCACCTAAATTAGGGAAATACATTGTGAAGGGCACGATTTTAAGGGTACTTATACCACGTGTTCCAATTATACCGAATAATTTAATTTTAAACGTCTACAGTTTCCATTAAAAGTTTTTAACATTTTCTATGACTATATAAAAGTAGCAGGAATACATTTGGGCACGAAATATTTTTCTCATGAACAGTATGTAGCTTGCTCTTTACTCCAAATCAAAAAAATTACATGTTTTTACTGACCTAAATAAATCATTTAGGATAATTTATTGAACTATACTTCAATAAACTAAGTTGTAAAAACCAAGTTAGAAAAATAATAGTAGCTACCTAATAATTATTTTGTCCCAATTTCATAATGTGACAAAATTCTTTGGTGAATAGAATCATCGAATCTTCTTCGTCAGTTGATCATGGACCGTCACCATCTCGAGCCATTTCTGAGCATAGCTGGAATCGAATAGGACTTAGCCTCGGATAACTTATTGAATCGAATGGGACCTAGCCTTGCAACTCCAAAAATATAAAAAAAAGGATGTTTTGCATTTTGTCCATGGCTTTCACCCAATAGCCCAGAACTAAACTACTAACTAGATTCCATTCGAGTATTGAATACCTGAAAGGGTTGAAAGTCTAATTGTTTTCTTTTTATTGTCAATATCAATATAACGAGTTCTAAGCGTACGAAGTCGCGGGCAAAAGCTAGTAATATTATAAATACGAAAGTGTGTCTGTCTGTCTGTCTGTTACCTCTTCACGCTTAAACCGCTGAATCGATTTTGATGAAATTTGGCATAGAGATAGTTTCAGATCCGAGGAAGGACATAGGATAGTTTTCATCCTGGAAATTATCCCTATAAAGATTGAAAAGTGAGTAAGTAATTCATGATGACATTGATGACCCTGTAGGAAATGTAATGATTAGACCAAACTTAATGTTCCCTATTAGGGAACATTAAGTTTTCCAAAGGTAGTCATATTATATATTTTCCCGATAGTATACGACTCAAACATACCGACTCAAACATAAATCATTCGTAGATTCAGGGTCCAAATAACGTATACTATCGGGAAAATATATAATATGACTACCTTTGGAAAACTTAATGTTCCCTTTTGCTTAGGCGCTTTCAATAATCCCTTTTATTAATAAAGGTGATTAGGTGGATACCTATCGTGTTGTACGAGGTTGCTTCCATACTTCCAAGTTCCACGCGGACGTAGTCGCGGGCAAAAGCTAGTACTATAATAATATATAATTTAAATTTAAATACGAATAGTTTGCTCATATTTGGAGGAATCATAACTCACTCAACACGCGCGTATGTTTTTGCATACATGTAAATAATACGTTGCATGCACGTTGGACACACCCCAACTGCACACGGCAGGAAAACCTATTTCCATCCTGTTTGCACCTATATATCAATCGTTTGCGCATCACAGGACAACCTAGGTCTCTTGATAATAGAGGTGCAAAATCATCTTTTCAAGCTGAAGTAAACCTTGCGTTGCATATTTACAATTTATATTTATTTGAGAGATTCCATTTTCCGTTTCGTAGAAGGCAGCAGTAAACTCTTTGCTCGTAATGCGATCCTGGTAAACATTTTTCACGAGCGTTCACTATCATAAAAAATTGTACCAAAATGATAGAAGTTCGAAATAAGTTTTGAAGTGAAAACTTCTTTAGTGGCGCTTAGCACTTTTTTAGATGGGTAAAAAAAATGTTAAACTCGCGTCAGATCAAAGCGTCAATTCAATTTTTATAAAAAAAAAATAACGAAAAAAAGAACCGACTTCAGTAAAACTAAAAAGCCAACAATAACCCGTTCAAGTACAGATTACATTTGACTCACCCTTCGAAGTCGATCCCAAACCACTCAGTTCTTATATTTATATATTATAGTTTACGCGAGGTTTGGCACCGACTTCGAAGGGTGAGTCAAATGTAATCTGTACTTGAACGGGTTATTGTTGGCTTTTTAGTTTTACTGAAGTCGGTTCTTTTTTTTGTTAAAATTTTTTTTTTTTGCTTTTTAGTCCACCAATCCTATTTACTGAATGTAAATTCTTGACTTTATCAATAAATTACCGAAAGCGCCGTACATGTCCCTATAACATTTGAAGAGTTCCCTCGATTTCTCCAAGATTCCATCATCAGATCCCGACTTAGTGCCAACGGGACCAACTCGGAGTTATACCCTTTCGATAAAAAAAAAATTGAAAATCGGTTCACGATTCTCGGAGATATCGAGTAACATACATAGAAAAAAAAAAAAAAAATCGAATTGAGAACCTCCTCCTTTTTTGAAATCGGGTAAAAAAAATAGCTACTGTCCATGGGACAATTCTGCCAGTGTCAAGGTTGTAAGAACGTTGTACGGTGAGTTGAGCTTTTTGTAAAGTGATAGCGACTTACAAAAAACCACACGGACTATCGGGCCTTGACCCAGGAAGGGCTATGAACGCTTCAAGTTGAATTCTTCACTAGCTATGCACTCATACGTTAGATCACTGCACAATACGCTATCAATACTACACATTGAACAACAAAAATGAATAAATAACGAACCACGAAACTTAAACGCATGCGGCCATCTTGAGTCACGGACCGAAAGCCAAAGCGTCAGATCCTGATCGAAAAAGCGTAAGATTGTTAATTGTTCATTGTGACATTTTAATTTATAAATAATGTATAAACAATTGGTAACCTAGCAACCGTGTCTGTTTCAAAGAAAGGGGGCCTTCGAACAACAAAATGTTGTAAGCGACAGATGGTGAAGCGTAATCATAACTTACATTAGTAAGAAATGAAGATTAAAATAGACATCAAGTGTCAGTCATGTTTGGTAAAAAACATTCCTGTTAGAAGTAAATTGCTTGTGGCTTAAGGCGACGGGTAATGCGAAACTAGCGCCACTTCTGATTATTTCTTATATTTTCTAAATCCATCTAAATCAGATAAATTTTCAGTAATCGCAGGACTCTATCGGAGTGCTACACAGTGTACGGCTGGAAGCTGTAGTCTATTCTTTGTTACCCATTCGCTACACAATGTGGTAATCTGATATCACATATTAACATTACCAAATATCATAAACCACCTATAATCACTTTTTCACAATGAAATACTATACAAATCGAAATCGTCATACTCATAAATGTGCCTATACTTAATGTTTACAGAGTTCCAACGATTCCTTGTGAATCTCGTTGTACAATCTTCACCAAAATTTTATGGGATTAAATACAAGATGCCTACAATCGCTCGATTTTTTCCGAAATCTGGTCATAAATGACTGATTTCAGTGGAAACATATTAAAATAAGGGATATTATTAATGGCACAGCAAACAAATAATCGCGTATCAATTTATTTTTATCAATTATATACTTTTTACATCAAATAATACAGTCGAGTTCATTTACATCTACACACTTACGAGATCAAAAATATCTGAGCACGACCCTATTGTCAGAAGCATAAAATCGTGTTGAGATATTTTTGCTCTCGTAAGTGTGTAGATGTAAATAAACTCGACTGTACAACTGAATATAGAACCTCCTGCTTTTTGAAGTCATATGTTAATGCTTATTTTGTCATGATAATAACAGACAGAATAGAATTATATGTAAATCTATAGCGACGTCAAAATAATGACATGATTAATAATGGGATAGCTAGAAATTTAAAGATTGATATAGGATTCTTTATAACCCGACTACGGTACAAAAAAGAGATCTATGAACTTATAAGTTTCGTGATCGTTTTTATTATGCTGTAGTCACGGAATGACAAAAGTTCGTCCCTGTTGGACTTTAACACCATCAATGATGAACCTTTTCATTCCCAGACTTTCCTTAAAACCTAAGCTTAAAACAGACTAAACTGTGCTGGATTCGATGAGACTTTCTTGCACGCTATGTCCTCCTAGTAGCATCGGGTTCCAGTTTCACTCTCGGCATTCCAACAGGACACGAGTTGCACGGTGCACCCTGTATGCAGAAGTAACGTGTACAGGGCTTAGTTTGTACAAATAAGTAGGTACATACTCAACTTGGTTGGTGGTGGTACTAATTTACTGGATATTAATTGTTTAATGGATTGTTTAAGTCTACTATGAAGTTTTATTAATGAGTATACTTACGTAAGTAGGTAACAAATAGGGGCGGGAAATGAAAGTCTGTTGAAAACTTCGACATTTCCTTTTCACTAATTTTCATTACGTATTAAAATTCCTGTGCACGGAAAGTTCAAGGTTAATAGATCCTATCCTGATACAAGCCATACATGTGACTAAGTAAATGTATGGACTACTAAATTCCTATTGTAAATCGAAGATCTCTAACTAAAAATAAGTGCGATGTGATGTGATGATGGACGTCACTCAATCTAAATTATATTATTTTTTACCTCAGACGAAAAAAGGGGTGTTTTATTTTTAATTTAGGTTAGTGTATGCCTACAGTGTCATACAGGCAAGCATGTACGTAGATATGTGTTGTTGTACGTACAGTCGAGTTCATAATTCGACAACATAATAAAAATTGGCCCATGGGCCATGGGCTGTAGTACATTTTGTGTAACTCAATGGAAAGAAATTTGTAGGACATATTGTGAAATTGGGCTTACCATGGTCAAAAGAAGCAACTTTACCAACTCACCAAATTTTATTGAAATCTGAGAAGAAAAAAAAACGACAAAAAAAAGTGTATGTGTCAGTTCCGACGCACGACTGGAGTTTACTCTTCAGGCCAGGCGCGCGCCACGATATTTTTTAGTCGCGCGATAATTTTGTCACAGAAATAAGCGTACTTATGGGCTTATGAAAATCGTGCGCAAGAAAATATGTCAGCTTAGGCACGGCAAAGCAAACTCGCAACATAACGAGGGCTACGTGAGCCGAAAGTTCATTCAACCTCTGCGCAGCCATCAGCAGAAGCAGCTTTCTCTCCTCGAAGGCTTCAGGAATGGCTTCTGGGAATATTGGGGACCCCAAGAGGTTGAAAGATCTCGCCGAAAACACTTTCAGTCCGGGGAGCAGAGCACTGAATAAGGGGAAAGAATCGTGTGAGTTGGTACTGCAGGGGAAAAATTCGCATTTGCTGAAATTAATATCTAAACCCAGAGCTTTGAAACGAGGCAGGAGCATGAGCAAGTCTTGTTCCACTTCTTCAGGTTTACCACCTAGGGTACCGTCATCTAGGTACCAGATATTCAATGGGGATTTAACTCAGAGGTTACCTTTTGTATGGCCAGACAGAAAACTAAAGGGCCTAGCGGATCCCCCTGCTGTGCACCAACTTGGGAAAGAACAAGAGAACCATTGTAGAAAAGATTAAAAGCGGAAGAATATACTTGGAAAAGGAAGGGGTAGAGTGATGGCACTTTATCCTTCACTTCGGACAGTAAAACATCACGCTCCACTGAGTTAAATGCGTTTTTTAAATGAATTTTAATTAAAACGGATTCTGAGTTTTTGGTATCTACCGAAAAAGCCCGCGTAGCGTGAATTGCAGCCTCGCAGCCCAATCTTGTGCCAAACCCTAATTGGCAAGGTTGTAGATAAGCTGCCATTTCTTCTCTCACTGCACGGCATCCTAGCTTTGCCGTTAAGCGGCGGAAAGCGCTGCCTATGGCAATGGGTCTTATACCACCGTCTTTTTCTGACAGCACACATAAGGAAGCACCATAAATATAGGGGCAAACTTCAGGGTTTAATTGACCACTGAGCAAAAAATTACAAAGCTTGGCCAGATGTTCCAGGAGCCGAAAACCGGCGTCTCCCGCAGATGCAGACGTAAGCTCCTTAAGATGAACAGGGCGGATACTATCCAAACCGGCGGCCGAACTATTGTTGAAAGAGCTGAGTGCCTGCACCACTTCCTCCGGCTTAACAGTTAAGGCAGAAATAGATATGTCAGGTTCCGGTGGAAGTACCAGCGGCCGGGACGGGGCTGGATGCTTCAACTGCAGCGTAGCTAAAGTCTCAGGGCTCGACGGGGCCCTCATCCGACATAAGCACTCGCACTGCATCTGAGAGATCCCCTTCATGTACTTTACGCTCAATTGTCTTCAGTATGGAGTGTGATCTCAAAGGCGTGGTCTCTGCACCGATGTTCCCACTGATATCAAAAGAAGCATAGTTAATATTTCTCTTAACTTTCGTGGTTAAATTGCCCGTGGCCGACGCTTCAGGCGATTTGAGTGCGGAATAGGCAAAAGACAGTAAACTAAACCATCCGAGAGTGCCATTGGATTGGAGTCGATACACTTATCAATGAGGTCGCTCAATTTGCCCGCTGCCAAGTTTCGCGCCCCTTTGGGGATATGCCGTAACACACGTACTGACTGCTTTAACGTAGCTAGATCACCAAAATCTAGATGAATGGGGTTGTTACCATGAGCTTGCTGAGAAAACGACAGTCTAGGGTTGGAGGGGATGACTTGGGGAAAATGTTTATGCATGCGCCCTATATGCACTTTAAGTCCATGAGGGGTAAAAGTTCGAGTTGAGTTGAGACAATGGGGACAGCGCAAGGATGAAGAAGGATCACTCATATTTATAACTAACACTTACAAATAAAAGTAAAAAAATACAAGCAATTATAATAAAAAAAAATACAAGCAATTATAATAAGAAATGAATCAGTGAGCGCATAGAGCAGAGCAGACGTGTCGCGAATAATTAAAATAAATTTAAAAAAGGAAGTTCATACAGTTCTCAACCCTGATATTAAGCAATTAGTACTGAATTTAAATCGTGCAAGTCTTCGTTATCTACGGCGTTTTAACCCTGCGTGCATCGATATCTACCGTCGTGACCGCTCTTCCTCACCTTGGGTAAAAAGAACGGACTCTGTACTAGCGATATTTTTCGTCCTGCTTACACTACACAGCATACGATTCCGGCTACAGCACGTGAGTACGTCACATTTAAACATGAATCAACTGAGCTCACCGACTGGAAGTGGCTTGAGTGCCGAGCGTAGTGGCTCAGTTCCTGAGTTGAACAGCAAAACTCTTTATAATGAACCGTCAGAATTCTCACAAGTATCGTTTCGAAATAAACGGAAACAGACGGATGATAACGACCATATAAAATCAGAATTAACGGAAATGCGTAAACAGATGAGTGAAATGATGTCTTATATAAAAACTGCAAACAAAACGCAAGTTGAAAATTTTGCCAAACTGACACAAGATGTTTCCGTCATTAAAGAGGAAATGGCAAACATTAAAAGCGTTACGAATAACTTGGTTATAGAGCAAAATAAAATGAAAACAAAAATTGCCAATGTTGTGGAAACAAATCAAAAATTAGAGAATAAGATTGAGTTGCTCGATACAGAGATCCGCGAATTAAAAACAATAAACCAAGCATCACCTGTGACCTCAGGATCCACAAATTGTGAACATATAATTAGTGAATTTTTTGAGCGCAGCATCAGAATGAAAAATATAATAATAGCTGGATTACCCGAAATAGAGTCAATTGACCCCAAGGAAAGGCAGACAAAAGATAAAGAAAAAGTGATGGAAATTCTGAAAACCATAAGTAACAACTGCCCAGAACCACTTAATATCATTCGTCTTGGAAGGTACGAGCAAAATACACACAGGAATATTAGGGTATGTTTTACATCACACACAGAAGCTACAAACATACTTCAAAATAGAAACAAAAATAACAGTAACAATATCAAAATATTTGGCGATCAGACTCCTCAGCAGCAGACTTACTTTCGGACAGTAAAAAATGAGCTCGAACGACGAATCGCGGAAGGTGAAACGTCTTTGTGCATAAAATATGTTAAAAATGTCCCCAAAATCGTCCATAAAACGTCAAAAAACTTCAAGGAATAGCGCCTAATAACAAGAATAACACTCAGAATTTAAAAACGGACGATGTAACATACCAGGTGTTAAGTAACTACGCTGGCTTAACAGTTAATAAAGGAGCTCTCACATGTCTATATGCTAATATGCGAAGTATAGTGAAATCTGGCAAGATTGATGAACTTTGCTGCGTCATAAAATCGATAAATAACACCATTCATATAATTGCCATAACGGAAACATGGATTAACTCCGATGAAGAAGCTCGTAGACACCAACTTCCTGGATATACACACTACTATAACTACAGACAAAATTCTAGAGGAGGGGGAGTATCAATATTCGCACATAACAGTCTGAAACATCACTTAGTTGAAGAGCTTTGTAGTAATGACAATCACCTATGGATCCATTTAAGTAAATTCTGCATTGATGTAGGTGTTATATACAGAACAAATCGTGAAAGCATTGATACATTTTTAAATATCTATTCAACACAACTTCAAAAACATAAAAGAGCATTAGTTTTTGGTGATTTTAATCTCAACCTACTGAGCTCAGAAAACCATATAAATAACTACAGGAAGACAATGACAGAAGACGGGTATAGAATACTCAATCACATAGATGAAAAGTATTGCACACGAGAGACTAGCACCACAAAGACCATATTAGACCATGTTTGTTCCAATTTAAAGGAAAATGAATTCCACCTCGCTATCATAGAATCTGCCATATCGGACCACAAGCAGATTTATTTCGAAGTTAAAAAATTCAAGTCTGGTTCTAGAAACAAGGTTACCTACGAGGCAGTAGATTATTCAAAATTTTATAAAAGTATTGAGGACTCTAAAAGTGAAAATATAAACAATAGCTACAGGCACTTAGAAGAAAAGTTGATAACGGCAATTAATAATAATAAGACTACCAAGAGTAAAGTAATGAACGCCCCTAAACAAAATTGGATACACAAAGGAATCATTGATGAAATTAACAACAGAAACAGATTATGGCAGCAACTTAAACGTAACCCGAAAGATGAAGAATTAAAGCATAATTTTATACAGAAGAGGAATGCCGTTGGAAAACTAATCCAAACTGCTAAGCATAGCTATTATTATAAAGCATTTATGGAATGCACAAACAAACCTACAAAAATGTGGACATTGATAAACAACTTAGCGGCAAATAAAGAAAAGGCAAATGCTGTTCCTGCTAAACTTGAAGATACATCTAGTTCTAGGATTACTACAGATGTTAAGGAAATGTGTGAAATATTTAATAAGTTTTTCTCAACTATTGGTTCAACCTTAGCAGATGCCATACCCTTAAAATACCATAATAATAAAACTTATACTAGTGTTAACGTAGTAAACAAAATAGAATTGAAAAAATTTAATTCAATTAGTACCGATGAAGTTCTTAACATAATAAATAACTTAAAGCAAAACACTAGCACCGGAATAGATCAAATATCCACCAAGTCAATAAAATGTGTCAAGTACTTAATTCTCGAGGAAATAACAAACTGTATTAATAAATGTCTTGAAACTGGTAATTTTCCAGATAGTCTTAAATTAGCGAAAGTAACACCAATCTATAAAGCAGGACAAAAAAGTGACCCTAATAATTACCGACCAATTTCAGTTCTTCCTGTTGTATCAAAATTTTTTGAAAAGGCTCTATATAATCGCCTCGAAGCCCACTTATTGTCAATAAATTACCTAAATGAGAAACAGTACGGTTTTAGGCCTAAATCTAACACGCTATCGGCAACAATGGATCTTGTGACAGAAATAAAAATCAACATAGATAAAAAACAAATCGTATTGGGGGTTTTTATAGATCTAAAAAAAGCCTTCGATACCGTTAGCCACAGCATACTTTTGCAGAAAATAACTGACATAGGCATTACTGGACCAGCATTTCATATCATTAAATCATATCTCCTCAATCGTTCCCAAATAGTAAAAATAGAGAATCATAAAAGTGATCCCAGAACCATCACATGCGGTGTTCCTCAAGGATCAATTTTAGGACCGCTTTTGTTTCTTATTTACATAAATAATATCTGTGACCTTGGGCTTAAAGGAAAAATAACTTTGTATGCGGATGATACTTGCCTGTTTTACTATGGAAATTCAGTCGAAAGTATCATGGCAGAAGCACAAAATGACCTGGACCAACTCAATATGTGGTTTCAATCTAATCTTCTAACAATCAACATAAATAAAACAAATTATATCATCTTCGCAGCAAAACATAAAAAAATATCGAACATTGATCCTTTAAAGATTAATAATAAACCAATTCAGAAAGTTGAAAAAGAGAAATATCTTGGCCTTACTCTAGACAAAAACCTTAGCTGGAAACCACATATTGAAAAGGTGAAATCAAAATTAACATCGCTGACAGGTGCTTTAAGAAGTATCGTTCGCAGTCTTCCAATACGAGTTCGCTATATAATATATAACTTGCTCGTTAAGCCACATATCGATTATTTAATTGAAGTATGGGGTACCGCTGCCAAATCAAATCTCGATATAATACAGAAAGCTCAAAATAAGTTAATAAAAGTATTGTTTAATTATAACTATTTAACATCGACTAAACTAATATACAGTGAAACAAAAATTATGAATATTACTCAAACATATGCTTATTACACTTGTATTTTAATTCGTAAAATACTAAATAAAAATATATCGAGTCAAATCAGTTTTAAAAAGAAATACCTTGTACAGAAAATCAAATTACGTAATTCCAAAGACTTAATACTACGTTCATCGAGAACTAGTTATGGTAAAAAATGTATCCTAAATGAAGGTGCTAAATTATATAATAAATTACCCAAAGCAATAAAAGATACAAAATCATTTTATTCTTTTAAGCGGCAACTAAAAAAGCATGTTTTAAATAATATAGAATAGAGATAAATAGTACAAATTAAAAGTGTGATGTAAAAATAATAATGATTTTATTATACTATAATTATTCTAATAGAAAATACTAATTGTTTTATATGGATAAAATAATTCTGTGCTTTCAACAATGCTCTTAAATTGTAATATATTATTATATGAATAACTAACAAATAGATAATAACATAAATAATAATAATAATAATACCTTAATTTAAAATAATCAGACACAATTAACAATAAAATGTCGATAACTACTTAGTGATTAAAATAATATTCAAAATATAAATATAATATAATTTCATTAAAATATATTGCCCTACAAAATAAAGAAATAAATATACGAATAATAATAAAAAAAAAAAAAAAAAAAAACGATGTATATAATGAGTAATATATTGCGAGCGTACTCTGAGTAAGTCGCCAAAGCGCGCTTTAGATCTTTGGCCCCAGTTAAAGATAAGCGATGCGCTTACGCAGGGCGCTCCAAGTCGCACTGCTAATATCTACCCACCTTACTTAAAGTCTCCAATGTTAAACTGTGATTTTGTATAAAGCGACAATTATTATTGTATTATTGCATTATTACTTTCTTACGTATTATTGTATTATAATGCATTTCGCTCACTGTGTATATATATAGTTGTAAGTTATTGTAAGTTTTTCTCATATAAGTGAATTGTAATTCTTTTGAGAAAAATAAATAATCTTTAAACCGAAAAAGATACAATTTAAAAGCCAACATCAAAAACATAACAATTTCGATTTAAACTTCATAGCTTCATGTCGGTCGGCAAGACTCCCGTCTAGAAAATGAACGGCTCGGTTGTGTTGGATCCTTGATTTATGTATGTATTTATCCTGGAAAGTTTCACGAAATCAAAACCATTCTGCGGCTGAATGCAGGAAAATGAGAGCAGTGGTGATGGAAAAGTATTCACGCCTTCCCTATTTCTAAGCTTAAAGCTGAGCTGAGTCACAATTAAAGCGGTCTCTCTCTACAGCAAGACGTCTTCTTCGATCTCAGCACCATACATAGCACGGCTTAAACACCAAGAAAACACGGTCATTGCATTGCACGTTATAAAAGTTGTAATCTTGGATATCACAAAAATTCGTTAGGTTTGTTTGGGAGCTGAAACGAACACGTATCTTTTAGCCGATTGTGACGGGCGCTATTGTTTCAAAAGCAGCACATTTTACCCGTTAAGCGTAGATTTTATTAAATTTTATTTTATTTATAAAATTTTGTTGACACTCGACATGAAGTTGACATTGACAATTTTATAGTTTGTTTATGTGAACATAATGGTAGTTTAAAAAGTCGTATCTCAGTATACGATCGGGGTAAAAATACGACTTCTTAATTTAGCAGGTTATGCGTTAAGCGTTATAGACTAAGATCCCGATATAAAACGACCTTTACCGAGATGTTTATTTGATGAAATGTATTTTATATTTAGTTTAATATGTCAATAAATATATTGCATATGGGTTGCCTAACAATTTTTAGTCCAGGGTATGTTTAGTAAAAAATAAAAAATATTTTTTTTTTTACATTTCACCGATTTGATTATTAGATAAGTTCATAATTAAATAATCTTTAATTTTATTCAATTTCAATTCAATAATCAGACCGTTGCAAAATGCTAGTAGGTATAGATTTACCTGTTTATACCTGGCTACCCGATAGTTGTGACGGGAAAAGAATAGGCAACCTAACGTTTGCATATCGACTTTGTTACTCTTCGTTTGTTACTTTCGATTGGTATAGAATTTATCTAATATTAATCAAACCGGTGAAATGTTTAAAACATTTTTTTTTATTCTTAATTAAACATACCC
Organism: Apotomis turbidana; assembly: GCA_905147355.2. Lineage (NCBI taxonomy): Eukaryota > Metazoa > Arthropoda > Insecta > Lepidoptera > Tortricidae > Apotomis > Apotomis turbidana. The sequence continues at coordinate 6,716,163 of LR990280.1, forward strand.
TGGACTAGAATTTGTTAGGCAAACCATATGCAATATATTTATTGACATATTAAATTGAATATAAAATACATTTCATCAAATAAACATCTCGGTGAAGGTCATTTTATATCGGGATCTTAGTCTATAACGCTTAACGCATAACCTGCTAAATTAAGAAGTCGTATTTTTACCCCGATCGTATACTGAGATACGACTTTTTAAATTAGCACGGCAGATACGTTCGATTTTATACCCCATATTTTTCTTTCCCCTGGCTTATATATGAAAATCGATTCTTAAGGAGTAAACTCCAATAAAAATTTGCCCTTATATCTCTGACTGTCTGACTTTTCGACCAATATAAACAAAAAAAAAAGCGATTGACATCCTCAAAAATAAATGTCTACACGAATATATGGCACTGAGCGGGTCTCATCGTGTCTCAGCCTAGTAGAACTGAGCAGTTATCGACTCAAATTTTTGTTGCATCCCTTTCACTGAATGTAAAAACAAGAATTGGCAAATGGGTACGACGTAGTGTGATTACACCTTTACTTTTAGATCATCGGTGCGCGAGTCAGACTCGCACTTGACCAGTTTTTAGATTAGGTAGTTCATCATCAAATGGCATGGGCAAAGCGTGTGGCTTGTTTTCTAACGCTTATCTTAAAATGCGAATGCGATAAAAAAAAAACTTGCTATCGCTTGCTATCACATGGATAACGATATACTCTTCTTCTTGTTATTATATCGAAGTAATATTTAACTTAATAAATGCCGTAAGAACGTCTACGATAGGCTATAGAAAAAAAACGCCAGATTATTATTTAAATTATAATTTGCAGAAAATGTTGTGGTAGGTCATGGAATGAATGAAAAGAAAGATTTAATCAGTGAAACGCTTTGAGAACTCCACCTACAATATGGTCCCCTGGTATGCAGGTCTCTGCTACTTTCACTCAGCTCTCCAATAGCACTGAGCGGGTCTCATCGTGTCTCATCCTAGCAGAACTTATGCGCAGTTATGTCATATTTGTGTTGCGTCCCTTTCATTGGACGTAGAAAACAAGAGAAATGCCTTTGCATTTCTCTTGTTTTCGATTCGGCAAATGGGTACGACGTAGTGTGATTACTTTACTTTTAGAGGTGTCTTGATTTTTTTAGTTCATCATCACACGGGCAATATTGCGTGTGGCTCGTTTTCAAACGTTTACCTTTAAATGAAATATTTTTGTCATACCTGTATGACAAAAATATTATATAAATATGTTTGTGTAAAAGAGTGAAAAAATACTGACAAAAAAATGTTTTCGGAGAAAATCGTGAGTTGGGAAATAATGAGTTATGCACATGAATCAATTGCGAAAAATATTTCTGTGAAAAGGCAGGATACCTACCAAATTAAACGCTGCTGTGTTGAAAATATACACAAATTGTGACGAATAAACGTAATTTCTAATTTGTCACAAGCGCGTTGGCTTGGCGTGCATATACAGTTACTAGCTTTTGCCCGCGACTATGTCCGCGTGGACCTTGGAAGTATGGAAGTAACCTCGTACAACACGATAAATATCCACCTAATCACCTTAATTAATAAAAGGGATTATTAAAAGCGCTTAAGCAAATGTAAGAGCAATTGTGCTTTTGGTCTAATAATTACATTTCCTACAGGGTCATCAATGTCATCACGAATTAGTTGCTCACTTTCAATCTTTTTAGGGATAATTTCCAGGATGAAAACTATCCTATGTCCTTCCTTGGATCTTAAGCTATCTCCATGACAAATTTCATCAAAATCGATTCAGCGGTTTAAGCGTGAAGAGGTAACAGACAGACAGACACACTTTTGCATTTATAATATTAGTATGGATTGACTTATTGCGATTGAACCACAGATGATAATATGGATTGAACAAGGACAATAAGCAGGGGTGTGAGTGAGAATGTTACTACGGTATATATCTCTTGACGGATATGCTGTCTTGGTACGTCCACGTGCCTTTTTTGCTGTACAAACTTGGACACTCCTTTCAATAACTTTGAATGCCTCCTGCGAAGTGTTTAGTCACAACTCCGGCCACCTGAACAATCCCACGCGCCGCCGGAAAACAACCTTCTGCTTACCGGGTAAAGTCTACTTCAATAAAAATATTTCAGATGTTTTCTATAGGATTATAATTTATGGTGATACACACAATATAGTTTCGTCTCACTCACGCATTTATGCACTATTCCCGAGAGAAAACCAGATGTGGGTAATATTTTGTGTTCGCTTGTTTCACATGAATGAATGAATGACGAGACGAAACTATTTATTGTATGCATTGTTTATTTTATCGTATACGTAACGCATATTTTATCTCTCCTCTGATGCTGCAATCCTAGTGCATGTACGCTAAACAACGCCTACGTGCCACGTCACGTGTTTAGCGTACCATAGGGTAAATCACCAATAACTGGCCACCTCATACGAAAAATAAACTCCTCAATGCTATAAAAACATGGCCTTAAATTAAAGATAATGTTTAGTATGAGGTGGCCAATAGGGAATGCGACAGATGTTGAATTATATAACATAGTGTAAGTTATATTATGTAGTATAATAGTAGTATGAATAAAATTAGCTCAATATCTTTAGAACCGTCATCATCATCCTCCTAGCCTTTGTCCCATATCTTTGTAGAGAGTGAATTCTCAATCGGGGTCGGCTACCTAAATCCCAAGATGTGGCGTAGGCACTAGTTTTTACGCAAGCGACTGCCATCAGACCTTCCAACCCAGAGGGGAAACTAGGCCTTTTAGGTGGTTTCCTCACGATGTTTTCCTTCACCGAAAAGCGTGTGGTAAATATCAAATGACATTCCGTACATAAGTTCCGAAAAACTCATTGGTACGGGCCGGATTCGAACCGGCGACCTCCAGATTGAAAGATCTTTAGAACCGTCATAATTTAACAAAACAATAATTAATGATAATTAATGGTAACGGTGAAAATGGCAAATTACTTATTTTCCCCATACAAATACTGGTACCCAATCCACAGATGGCGTCATATGCAGGTAGGCCATCTGTATGGAGCGTTTTCAGTGCGCTGTAGGAATGTAGAACTTTGACGGTAATTTCTGACTTTTAGAGCAGTCTAAGTGTAGGTAGTCCCATAGAGACATTTGATCCCACTAAAAAATTGAACCGATTGACATCCTTAAAAAAATATCCGCACGTCTATTACTAAACGGTGGCCGGCAATTGGCGAATTGACGTACCTAAAATGATATTAAGAAATATTTATACCTACTACTTCATGTGCATTAGTTATCCATACTATATATTATATATAATATTATAAATGCGAAAGTGTGTCTGTCTGTCTGTCTGTCTGTCTGTCTGTCTGTCTGTCTGTCTGTCTGTCTGTTACCTCTTCCCGCTTAAACCGCTGAACCGACTTAGATGAAATTTGGTATGGAGATAGTTTGAGACCCGGGAAAGGACATAGGATACTTTTCATCCCGAATAAATTTAGTGTTCCCGTGGGATGAGCGGGTAACACCGCGGGGCACAGCTAGTTTCCTATAACAGGGATGATGACATTTTTTTTAAATGTCTAAAGGGGTGTACGAGGCACCCCACCCGTTTGCGCCGGAATTTCGGCCAAAAACAGACGCCGAGTACCCAAATAAATACGAGTAAATTGCGCAAAAATCGACACGGTCGCCGAACAATTCCTTACTATTCGGTTCACAATAATTTATTCAAATTTGGAGGACGAAACAGACGAGAATGAAATCTCGATTTGTTTGGAAACATGAGCTGTGATACTTCCTCAAAAAGTTTGACATTCCTACGGAGCGTCATTATGTGTATGGTAAAACAACTAATTTACCATTTTGACAGCAAAGAAGTGCGTTAAGTGCGTTGTTTTATATTATTGTTTATATTTATAAATTTGCCTTTATTGTAAAAAAAAACATTACATTTCCATACATTTGAAGTCACATATTTGAAAGCATTATTTATTATCTTTATTTCATGACAAATTGAGCTATTTTTATTGAAATAGACTATGTTGTATAATTTAACATATCAGTCATCATCCCTTTTTAGAATCCAAGAACTCCACGCCATTATCTCGTCCCACACAACAGGTGCAAGGAAAATTACTATTTCACGTGAACTTAATAAAATTTGTCCTATACAATAGTTCCAACGAAAACTATTTCTAAAATCTACACCAACGAACAAATTAAACCGCAATCAATTTTAAACCATTGCGTGCGTTCCGTGGTACGACAAGCAAGTGCGACTCGGTACCACTCCCCCCTTTAATGACACCCCCTACTTGTCTGTCCGTTTAATTTGCATATTACTACAATAGTCGTACCATTGTTACTTGATAGTTCGCTGGCGACGGCCCGCGGGCTCTGTCCTGATTAAACTAACGCTACTCGCTGAACTAGCAAGGAGACTTTTGAACCCAAAAAAAGGAATCAAGTGCACGAAAGCATAAAAGTACGATATTCAAGTAAAAAGTTTCAGAGTCATTAGTCTGTTAACCCGAGCAAGCGTTCATTCCTGCCATTTCGTCTATGCAATTTTGCCTTCCATTAGTCTTCGATATGCCAGTCGGCGTTTGACACCCGTGTTAGTGTATTGACACCTGTAATAATTGGTCTTGGAAAATGTTTGTGGCCGGTTTAAAAGCGGGGTCGAGCGAGGAAGAGGAGGAAGATGTTATGGATATTTTGCAGGTCTGATCATTAGAAAATAATGAATATAGATTGCTGATGAAAATATCTCAAATAGTGTTGTAAAACTATGCGCATCCAAATTCTTTGAACCTCGTGTTAAGATGTTCACTCTTCTTATAGAAAAGACGAGAAGAATGCGAGCGCAAAGCGAGGAGGGGGGAGATGGACCCCCGACTGGAGTTCACCTTCCAGCTGCTGATCGATGGCACGGGGCTGCCGCGGCACTCCATCATGGACCATGTCTTCGAAGGGAACATGGTGAGAATACAAGGAGGGGGGACAAAAATCCTCGGCGTGAATTCACCTTTCAGCTGCGATTCTATGGCACGGGGCGGCCGCGGCATTCCGACATGAACCATGTCTTCGAAGGGAACATGGCGAGGCTTCGAAAAAGGGAGAGAAGGGTCCCCTGCGGTAGTTTAGCTTCCAGTTGCTGACGGAGTTGCCGTGACACTCCATCATGGGAAATGTCTTCGAAAGGCTGGTGAGACTGCAAGGAGGGAGGGAAGGATCCCCGGCCCGAGTTCACCTTCCAGCTGCTGACGGGGCTGCTGCGGGACTCCATCATAGACTTAGTCTTCGAAAGGAACATGGTAAGCCATAGCAATATGAATCTTTGAGTTAGCTAAAAAAAGTTCAAGATTCTAAATAATATTTCGGAAAGCGATACCTACTTAATATTTTCAGTACATAAAGTTCTACATACCTTACCTTTAAATATCATTTGGATCATTTATAAATTTGTTTGTATCCTTTTAATGCGATTAGGAAAAGGAAAACTTGTGTAGAAATAATATTCGAAATGAAACTACCTATAGTAGAGTTGTTAGTCCGCTGTTTTCTAACATAATTGTGCGCATCGGGTTACAAGCATGACATTTTTACCACAGATAGAGTGTTCCTTGGTGATTATTTTCAGATGTGGAGGGAAGTCAGATTCGTCCCCTGTAAGGCGGGAGAGCGGAGTGAATACGGCCAAGTATCCATCTTTTCTTTCTTTATTGCTGGTCAGTTAAGTCTACCAGGATGTGTTTGGTATCGTTTCCGTGTAAAACAAATATCAGAAATCAATTTTTTATGTTAGTTTTGTATAGTTCCATATAAAAATATGGGTGTAATGGCCGAAAAGGTAAAAATCACAACAAGTTTTTTTATTCAGTGAGGTAAATTAGTTCAATTTCGTGGACATTTTCAACTTATTATTATTATTTCAAAAAGCTCATTTAATCTGGTTTCTAAAAATATATGCATGTTGGGCACTTCTCATACAAACAGTAGCTTAAAATATATCTTTACGTCGGCGTAACCAACGTAAACCTCCGAACGCATCCTATTTCGCTTCATTAAATACATTAAATAATGATTATTAACATGCTTTTACATATAATTTTTACTATATACGTCCTAGAAAAACAAATTAATGTAATTAAAACAAAATATTTTTTTGCTAATGTATCACGAGCACACGGGCTAATGTCAACATCAACAATTTATTTAAGTTACTTTTTGTATGAAGAGTGCCCAATATGTATGTATGTATTTTTAGAAACTAGATAAAATTTGCTATTTTGCAATATTTTTCTTAGTTGTAAATATTCAGGAAATATAACTAATTTATCTCCCTGAATAAAAAAAAAATTGTTGTGATTTTTACAATTTCGGAAATACAACCATATTTTTGGTACTGTGAATTAATAACATGGAAAATGAATTTCTGATATCTGTTTTACACGAAAACGACACCACACAAGTCCTAGTAGCGTTATCTGATCAGTAATATAAAAAGAAAAAGAGGACTCTTTTGTCCTATTCACCCCGCTTTCCTGCCGTACAGGGGACGAATCTGACTTCCCTCCACATCTGAAAATAATCACCGCAGAATACTCTATCTGTGGTAGAAATTTCGTGATTGTATCCCGATGTACACAATTTCGCGACTTAGCAAAACGTACTAGAACACGCAGGCTAAGCTTAACATCAACATTTTTTTTCAAGGTACTTTTTGTATCAGAGTTGCCCAATATGTATACATTTTTAAAAACAAGATTAAATTTGCTGTTTAGTAATATTTTTTTAAATTGTAAATATTCAGGATAGATAACTAATTTATCGTTCTGAATAAAACAAACTTGTTGTGATTTTTACCTTTTCGGCAATAAACCCAAATTTTTATACCAAACTATTCTTAAATAACATGAAAAATTAATAGCTGATATCTATTTTACACCAAAACGATGTCGCACAAGCCCTAATAGCCTTAACTGATCAGTAATAAAAAAAAGAAAAAGAGCAGTACTTGGTCCTCTTCACCCCGCTCTCCCACCACACAGGGGACGAATCTGACTTCCCTCCACATCTGAAAATAATCACCGTGGAACGCTTTATGTGTGGTAGAAATTTCATGCTTGTAACCCGATGCGCACAATTTCGCGGCCTAGCAACTCTACTACTATATTTATATATAAAAGAAAACTTGTGTAGAAATAATATTCGAAATGAAACTACCTATATTTACATTATATTTTTTGGGCCAATTTAGTGTCCTTCAGTGAATATAAAAAATATTGATAACAACCCTTTAACGTTTTTTTAAATGTACAATCTATTTATTTTTGCTCTTATGAATATTTCAAATTAACAAACACCTAATACCTAACTAGATATAGGTAGAAGGGATTAGAGCGTGCCATGTTTGTGTCTATTTCTTTTTGACATTACTATTCGAGGATTAGCGTTATTCCTGTAATAAAAGTTTGGCCCAACTGCAGTATCTCCCAGTTTAAAAAGTACATAAGTACTTAAAAACGACTACTGAGTGCTACTGATTAAAGGGCAATTTTTTATTTTGTTGTCGATTTTGTTTTTTTCTCAGATTTTAATAAAATTTGGTGAGTTGGTAAAGTTGCTTATTCTGAACAAAGTAAGCCCAATTTCACGATTTCTCCTACAAAATTTTCCATTGAGTTACAAAAAATTTATGGTTTTCTTTTAACAAAATTTCATATTTTGTACTAAAATTTAGTATGTATTTAGCTCGAAATGAAAAATAAATAATTCGACAGCATAATAAAAATGGGATATTATTAAATGCACATCTGTATAATTTTTCAACACACTAGGTAACTCCACTAATTAACTGAATGCATACCAGAAAAACGAATGCTGTGCAAAAAACCAATTGATTAACTGAACATGTCCTACAAAAAAAACTTAAACATCATACAAAACGAGATGACCTTTTTAACCGAATTCACACCAAAAATATGGTTCGTACATCGGATATATTTGAAAGTTTCACCAAAAATACTGACTTGCACACTAATAATCCTCGCACTGCACACTAATATCCGACGCAGCCAGGTTAGGTTACGTTAGTTTTTTTTTTATTTTTTATATCCAGTAAAACAGTTTTGCAAATACCTTTAAATAGTATATTTAATTCGCATTATTTAGTGTGCATAATTATTAATTAGTGTGCATTTCAGTATTTTTGGTGAAACTTTCAAACATTTTGATCGAAAAAAGGGAATATACAGATATCGATTTAAATACATGCCAATAAAAATTGGCTCATGGGCCAATTTCTGTAGTACATTTTGTGTAACTCAATGGAAAGAAATTTGTAGGACATATCGCGAAATTGGGCTTACCATGGTCAGAAGAAGCAACTTTACTAACTCACCAAATTTTATTGAAATCTGAGAAAAAAAAAAGAAATCGACAACAAAATAAAAATTTGCCCCAAAATTAACAGGAAATATGCCTGGCCTTCTTTCCTTTTCTGAAAACCTAGTGTTCCCGTGCAATTTAGTGCCGGCCGGTGCCGAACTGTTAAACAAGATCTTTAAGCCTCTGGCTGCCTGGTAATTCTGTGCCTCACAGTGCTGAGCTTTAAGCGCCGCCCTGTATTGAGCTAGTTTTCACTTACCGTACTACTTGAATTCAATAAAAATGCAGGTAATTTTTTTTATTCAATTCTTTACCCTTGACAAGATTAGTTTTTTCCTTTTTTTGCTTTATTTACACATAGCTATTTTCACGCAACTCTATGTTGTTATATTTCCAAGACTTAGCGAGAGTTATATTTCAGCTGGATGATATAAACCAGTTGTTCCTCCCCCATATGAGGAACAAGCTGCTCTGGTACTACCAGGACGTGGAGGAGGTGGAGCAACGGCCGCCAGTCGAAGGTATTCTATAATTATAACGTATTTAATCTGATCACTATTCAGTTTTTTCTGTTGTTTGGTCAGCGTGGTACGATTTTGCTTATCAATTGCCAACCGTTAATTTTTCCGGGAGCGGCCTGCCTATGTCACTGATCCATAATATTATGCGATTTAAAATCACGTTCATCTGTTGTCCGATTGGGGTGTTATAGCAAGAAAACCCCGTTAATATTTTTTCTCAAACACGCAATAAAATGTCGTCATAACGTGCGTTATAACAGGCTTCGAAGTACGTTTCGGGCGGAACAACTCGAGAGAACTGTAAAGGAATTTCATAAAAAATTGAAGGCCTAATCAGGGAAGTAATTGGGGCGTGGTGTTCATGAACAGGCTAAACACCTGAATTATATTTTTTTGAGTGCTGTATTTTTTATTGCATTGTTAGAGAAAAGCACTATGTACATGCCTTAGCCATGAAAAAGGCTTGCCAGCTTCGTATCACCAGCCGGCCTCCCTACGGGCGGCCTATACCTACTCACCCGGCAAGCCCTTCTTAGTAGAGTTGTTAGTCCGCTGTTTTCTAACATAATTGTGCGCATCGGGTTACAAGCATGAAATTTCTACCACAGATAGAGTGTTCCACGGTGATTATTTTCAGATGTGGAGGGAAGTCAGATTCGTCCCCTGTGAGGCGGGAGAGCGGAGTGAATATGGCCAAGTATCCCTCTTTTCTTTCTTTATTGCCTGTCAGTTAAGTCTACCAGGACGTGTTTGGTATCGTTTTCGTGTAAAACAAATATCAGAAATAATTTTTTTATGTTATTTTTGTATAGTTCTATATAAAAATATGGGTGTATGGCCGAAAAGGTAAAAATCACAACAAGTTTTTTTATTCAGTCAGGTAAATTAGTTCAATTTCGTGAACATTTTCAAATTATTATCATTATTTCAAAAAGCTCATTTAATCTAGTTTCTAAAAATATATGCATGTTGGGCACTTCTCATACAAACAGTAGCCTAAAATATATCTTTACGTCGGCGTAACCAACGTAAATCTCCGAACGCATCCTATTTCGCTTCATTAAATACATTAAATAATGATTATTAACATGCTTTTACATATAATATTTACTATATACGTCCTAGAAAATCAAATTAATGTAATTAAAACAAAATATTTTTTTGCTAATGTATAACGAGCTCACGGGCTAATCTCAACATCAACAATTTATTTAAGTAACTGTTTGTATGAAGAGTGCCCAATATATATATATTTTTAGAAACTAGATTAAATTTGCTATTTTGCAATATTTTTGTTATTTGTAGTTATTCAGGAAATATACCTAATTTATCTCCCTGAATAAAAAAAACTTGTTCTGATTTTTACAATTTCGGAAATACGAGTACAACCATATTTTTATATGGTAATATGATTAAATAACATGAAAAATGAATTGCTGATATTTGTTTTACACGAAAACGACACCACACAAGTCCTAGTAGCGTTATATGATCAGTAATATTAAAATAAAAAGAGGACTCCTTTGTCCTATTCACCCCGCTTTCCCGCCGCACAGGGGACGAATCTGACTTCCTTCCACATCTGAAAATAATTACCGCAGAATACTCTATCTGTGGTAGAAATTTCGTGGTTGTATCCCGATGTACACAATTTCGCGACTTAGGCTAAGCTTAACATCAACATTTTTTTCAAGGTACTTTTTGTATCAGAGTTGCCCAATATGTATACATTTTTAAAAACAAAATTAAATTTGCTGTTTAGTTATATTTTTTTAAATTGTAAATATTCAGGATAGATAACTAATTTATCGTTCTGAATAAAAAAAACTTGTTGTGATGTTTACCTTTTCTTAAATAACATGAAAAATTAATAGCTGATATCTATTTTACACGAAAACGATGTCGCACAAGCCCTAATAGCCTTAAATGATCAGTAATCAAAAAAATAAAAAGAGCAGTACTTGGTCCTCTTCACCCCGCTCTCCCACCACACAGGGGACGAATCTGACTTCCCCCCACATCTGAAAATAATCACCGTGGAACGTTCTATGTGTGGTAGAAATTTCATGCTTGTAACCCGATGCGCACAATTTCGCGGCTTAGCAACTCTACTATTCTGTCCCGGCGTTTGAAGTAATATACTATCTCTATGTAAAATCGCGTTCATCCGTTGTCCGATTGGAGTGTTCATCATCCTCCTAGCCTTTTTCCCATTTTTTGAGAATGAATTCTCAATCGGGGTCGGCTACCTAAATCCCAAGATGTGGCGTAGGCACTAGTTTTTACGAAAGCGACTGCCATCTGACCTTCCAACCCAGAGGGGAAACTAGGCCTTATTGGGCTTAGGTGGTTTCCTCACGATGCACGATGTTTTCCTTCACCGAAAAGCGAGTGGTAAATATCATATGACATTCCGTACATGTTCCGAAAAACTCATTGGTACGGGCCGGGTTCGAACCCGCGACCTCCGGATTGAAAGTCGCATGCCCTAACCACTAGGCTACCACCGGATCCGTTGTCCGATTGGAGTGTTATAGCAAGAAAAACCCGTTAAGGTTTTTTCTCAAACAGGCAAGGGAATGTCGTCATAACGTCATGTCAGAAGTGGGATTCCAACATTTTTTTCGTGTCCGAAGGAACGAAGCCCCGGCAGCAGGGCCAGGGCAAGCAGCCGCCGCCCCAGATCACGCTGAAAAGGAAACTGTTCCTCTCTGATGGCTGGGACGTGAAGTTCACGGGCGTTTGTATCTACATGTTCAGGATCAACGTCAGCAAGCAGCTGCCTGAAGAGGGGTTCCACAAGGACCTGTGAGTATGATGATTTATGTCTTCAAATTGAGAGCCACGTTTAGACGCGTCAACTTCTCTGGAATTTGGTCATTGGAGCTTATAAATTGTTAAAACTACAACGCGCTTTCGACCACACCTGGGGCATGCAGAATGCAAAACTCAGTACATTTATAGAAATAAAAAATATTATTTATTATGAAACAATTTAAAACATAAAAAAAAACAAAGGTCCATGGGCAAAATGGGATTAAAACACTAAGCTAAGATTAAAAGATATCCAAGAGTCACGAAGCGTAGAGTTGTGCTAGACGAGCTGTATAGCTATGGAAATCCTTTGCGTGAGAAAACAGGCCGCGCGCGAGTCTCCTGTGGTCTCCCTCATAAGTTATAATTAAGTGAAGTGAAGATCGACGCGTAAATTGTATTTTTTGTAACTTTTCTGACCTAAGTTTCGGAAAACCGAACCCGAATCGAACTACCTACCGCGTCAATTTCGTTTTTTTTTGTGCTACTAAAATATTTAATGACATTTCATATAAGAAAACCAGGACCTATATGAATTTATTTGATCTAAACCAGTAAACTTAAGAATTATTGGAATTATATAGCTATCCACGCCCTGACCGTGGACGTTGATCGAAGCTAATTACGAGCGTGAGAAACAAACTTACTGGGAAATATATGTAGGTTAGATGAGTCAATTTTTTATAATCCCAGATGTTTTGGAGAAAATCTAGGAGGAAATAAAGACTTAATGGGTAAATTTATGAATCATGTAATGACTCCTTTTTAACCGACTTCAAAAAAAGGAGGGGGTTCTCAGTTCGGTTGTATGTTTTTTTTTTTTTTTTTTTTTTTTTTTTTTTTTTTTTTTTTTTTTTTTTTTTTTTTTTTTTTTTAATGTTTGTTACCTCATAACTCCGTCATTTATGAGTCGATTTGGAAAATTCTTTTTAGGTTCATGAATAGACATCTCAAGGTTGGTCCCATAAAATTTTGGTGAAGATCGGATGACGAGATCCATGAGGAATCGAAGGAATTCCTGAAATTTTATAGGCACTCATAATATTTTTAATGTTTTTTCTAAAACTATTTAAGTATTTGCATATGGTAGTCATCATTTTCTCATGCTGAACTGATGATGGAAGGTACAACTCCTTAACAGTTAGGAGTTCGGAGATATTTCAAACGAGATGCATGCCTTCAAGACCTCCCTTATCACCCCGCCATAAGTATTTTATATGAATCACTAAAAAGCGAAAAAAAAAATTTTTAACAAAAAAAAGAACCGACTTCAGTAAAACTAAAAAGCCGAAAATAACCCGTTCAAGTACAGATTACATTTGACTCACCCTTTGAAGTCGGTGCCAAACCTCACGTAAACTTTAATATATAAATATAATAACTGAGTGGTTTAGGATCGATTTCAAAGGGTGAGTCAAATGTAATCTGTACTTGAACGGGTTATTTTCGGCTTTTTAGTTTTACTGAAGTCGGTTCTTTTTTTTGTTAAAAATTTTTTTTATTGTTTATTGTGGGTACACATTTTTATATTAAACCCATTGATACAAAGATCGAAGCACACAGAACATTTGGAATTCGCAACCAAACAAATAAACAATACAAATCATAAGCAAAAATTCGAAAGGTTAAGGTTAGGTTAGGTTAGGTTAGGTTACGGAGAGGTTAACACGCTGGACCGGTAATCCAGAGGTACCGGGTTCGATTCCCGATCTCGTCCGCCAGGTTACGCATTTTACTCTTTCTTTGTGCTTTGATCTTCAATGGTTTAGGATTGATTGGTTTAAAATGTAACTCTTTGTAAAACTTCGTGTTATGTTCAGGTTCTGTGGCATCCTGAACGCGGAGAAGGTGGGGTTGGTGACGGCCATCGAGCGCGTGATGGAGCATGTGTACATGAGTGCGCTGGCGCACCCCAGCGCTGATGGTGATGAGGACGAGACGAGGTTCCCCATCGTGAAGAACCAGCTGCTACCTGGATTGAGGTCCTTTTGCAGCGCTCTGAAAGGTTAGTACTTAAGGTTGTTTGGTAGGTTTGGTTGTTAATGCTAACGGGGAGCAGGGAATTTGATTCCTTTTCGAGCCTAACAAGTGTCAGTCCGATCCAGGCATAGCGGCGCTGAAATTTATATTTGCATTATTAGACGTCAATATAGCGGTTTGTAAAGGATTTGACACTTTATACTCTCGCGGTTTGTTGGTTTTGGCTTTATTTATTATGCAAAAAATACTTGAAATTGCGGAATATTCAGCCCTGTTTCCTTTTTGTTTAACATCAGTGACATTCACTGACTTTCAACGTCAGTTAGCAAAAATTTGTTTCATAAATTAGTGCAACTAAAAATCCGCAATATGGCGTGGCTTGTAAAACCCCCTGTTGGGCTGTACTATATATAGAATACTCTTATTCAAGAAAGAAATACTAACATAGAAAAACAGAGGCAGCTGCTGGCGGACCTCCACTGCTGCGGAGCCCAATGGTTGACAGCGCGTTGGGCGCCCAAGCGCCGACGATAACGGGATAGGCGATTTTTTTATGTCTAAGGGGGCAAACGAGCCAATGGATCGCTTGATGGAAAGCAATTACCGTCGGCTATAGATACCTGCAACACCAGAGGAGTCACAAGTGCGTTGCCTCTCTTTTCTTGTATGACCCACCCTGAATAACCAGCACTGGACGTGCTTCCATCTTGTATTAGGACCTGCTGGTAACAGCCTCAGCTCTGGTTTGATGACCGTCACCTGGGTCGTTCTCAAAATATTTGCACCGCTGCGTTATTTTTGCATTTTTTTAGAAAGTTGCGATTTCTTCTTTTATTTTTCATAAGATCGCTATAAATATATTCAGACAATTGATATCACGTCGAGGGAAGTAGTTTAATTGAATATCTTAGAAGATATAGGTGTTTGAAATTTTAGGTCGACAGGTGAAAGACATCGATGTCAGGTAAACGACATTTGTTACCAAGTTATCGACAATGGGTGCAGGTTAGCGACAAATATGTTCCAACTTCACTGAATTTGTTAGCAGGTTAACGACGACGGTTGCAGGTAAGTGACATTTTAAATAAAACCTACATTGAACTGTCACATAGTGCTTTCTTGATTGTTTTTTTTTTCTTTTTTCCTTATGTTAGTAATTTGCATAAAAAAAACAAGCATTTAATTTTCACCTCATAGGACATTTCTCAGGAGGTTTTTTGGCTTGTACAATTCAGAAAGGTCATAACCGGCAGCAAGATGCAAAACTCAAGCATACCCACGTGATTTTATAAATTTCTTATGAAGGTTCAACAGCGAATCATTTAAATAACCTTTTTGCATCTTAATGCTGCCTCTTTTGACATATTCTTTCTTACCCTCTGAGTAACCTACTACTGTTTTCGTCATATTCGAGGAATTCCTTCACATCTGATAACCAAAAAGCCTTCGGCTGCGTTAGGTGGGATAAGCTATGGGAGGTATTGTCTGAAGCTGCCAGCACATCTGGTAACACTTTATAAAGCCTTTACAAGTCTGGATACAGAATGGTGTCGGTAGGAGATGTCACATACAAGAACTTTAAGCTCCGGAAAGGCGTACGACAGGAATGCATAATATCCCCAATCCTATTTGACAGATATGGAGCCCTTGAAGGTACGTGGTAGACATCACCTATTTTGCATCACCCGAAGTAGAAGTATCCCAACTTTTGGAATGACTCAAAACAACCAGCCTCAGAATGGGTCTCGATATTAATAAAAATAAGACCGAGCTGATGATAGTCAACCATTACTAGTCGACAAAGTACTAACCTGCTTCAAGAGTTTGAAACTGTTGATCAGTTCCAGTACCTTGGCTCCATTGTCACAAATAGAGGCACATGCAAACCAGAGATTCGCAGGTGAATCGGAATGGTCAAAACAGCGACGACCCAAAATATGGAAAGATAGATAGAAACATCCCTAACCGAACTAACATGCACCTCGTCTGTGCACTTGTCTTCTCCATATCTCTTTATGGGGCAGAGACCTGGACGCTCAAATCCGCTGACAGGCAGAGGATTGATGCTTTCGAAATCTGGTGCGGGCGCCGCCTGCTAAGGATTTCTAAGACAGCTTGAAAGTAAAATGGAATACTCAAACTAAGCTACTTCGTTAATATACCTATATGTTTAATAACAACGAAACATGAGTTGAGACACGGATAGTGACCGATAAAACCTGGTTTTTAAATAATTTTGTATAAGTGTTTAAATAATTGTCGTTCACCTGCCGTATGTGTCGTTCACCTGTTTTTATATAGACAAGTGAACGACATACAGGTGATGGAGAAAAGGACAGTTATGTCATCAAAACAAATAAAGTATTTCGTTGATGAACTGCATGTTTATACACATAAAAGTAGACCATACTTTACGAGTTATAAATTAAAATGAATGCAATAGTACACACGGCAACCAAAATATGGAAGGCAGAATATAGACTACATACCCATTACAAACTCCCGATCGCGTAAGTGTATGTATCATATTTTTTTAGTGCAGCACACTGACGACGTGTCACTCGGAACAGTGTTAGGTGGCAACTGAAGGTCTCGATTTATGCGGGGTGAGGCAGGGGAAACGAAATAGTAGTCACACAATTGTAATGTTTGTCTCATGACAAGTGAACGACTAAAAATGGCGTGGACAAACTTAAATTGCAAATAATTCGCAACATAAGCATAGTATTATTATTCGATATGGTAGTATTCAATCTTCATCATATATGAAAATAAAATGAAGTACTGAACTTAAGCTAAGTCGGTAATGTATATGTTTTTATTACAACGAAACATGAGTACCTCGCGTTGGGACACGGCAAGTGACCGACAAAACCTAGTTTTAAATCGTTTTTTTTCTATTAATATACTTAACTTTTAATTAAAAGCATTTGGCCTCTATGTAAAAAGTGTCTATAGATATGTGTTGATAATTGAATATTTAAAATAATGCGGTGTAAAAAACTTCTTCTACGACAAACCTGTTGACAGGTGGCGGTGCAAATATTTTGAGAACGACCCACCTCTTCACTGGGTGTGTCAGGGTTTTCTTTTCAACAACCGTCCACGACATAAGGGTTGAATTCAGTATAAGTTTAACGTAATATGTACCTATGTGTCGGTCTGTGGCTTCGTAAACAAAAGATCTGTTTTTTATTATACGCAAAGTATGAAGATAGTGCTTTTAGGTAAGAATCAAGAAAATTGGATCGGCCATTTGAATTAGAATTTGCATAGTTTTTGTATTTATCATCATCGTTATGATTATTATTACCGCTTAATCGTTTCTTTGTTCATTTTATAGTATGCGAAGATGTGTGCGGCCAAGTAAACCTCTTCGAAGATGGCCAGGCTCACATGGCGACGGTGAAGGACCACAACCAGCTCAAGGAGATGACCAAGAACCCGAGCACCATCACCGAGCTGGAGGAGCGAGTCAACGAATGGATCAAGAAGGTTATGGAGGTCAGTTAGTATCATCACTACCTACACCATAATTTTTATCATCATTATCAGCCAAAAGACGTCCACTGCTGGACATAGGCCTCCCCCAGAGAACGCCACCATGACCGGTCCTGTGCCTCCCGCATCCAGCGGACTCCAGCGACCTTCACCAGGTCATAAGTCCACCTTGTGGGGGGCTTACCCACGCTGCGTCGTCCGGTGCGTGGTCGCCACTCAAGAACTCGATGGCCTCAGCGGCCGTCGGTTTTACGAGCGATGTGTGTGTTACTACCTACATAGTATTAAAGAAAGTCGCTTCCTATTGTCTGTCTGTCTGTCTATCTGTCCCTATGTACGCTTGAATCTTTAAAACACGCAACGGATTTTGATGCGGTTTTTTTTAAATAGATAGAGTGATTCAAGAGGAAGGGTTATATGTATGATATTAATTTATCAGCAGTGCACCCGTGCGCAGCCGGGGCGGGTCGCTAGCTTCACAAGTAGATGTGATATTGTTCCCTCGATCTCGTCATGGATCTCGTCATCGGATGTTCAATTGTTCACCAAAATAGTTCACTTAGAACTTTAAAAATACGAGTCAAAATGAAACGTGTCAACTGAGCATTAAAAACTTTCCATAAAATGGTCGCTCAGCTAAGTGTATGTAAAAAAGTGAACGCATACATATAAACAAACATTTTCCGGTCACTGATGTAAAAATATGCATTTTACAATAGTTGTTTAAGTTTAAGTGTAAAAAAATATGGTATTATTTTCATAAACTTTGTTGCTAAAAATTATTAAAAATATTTGACATATATTTCAAGTCTCATAATTTAAGTAGAGTAGCATTTGTCGTACGTATGTTTTTTGAGAAAACGCAGGGAGAACATCTCATTTCCTGCCCAAGGCAAGACGTTAAACTTTAGACAAATCACGGGGCGGAGATCTTAAAGCACCAGATCGCATATTTTCACACAATCACAGCTGCGATCTGGGACATTCACGAATTCACCACCCTATTTAATAAGTTTCTGTCAAAAAAATCATTTTAGTGACAAGCTTTTATAGACGACTGTACTTTTATTTGGATATCAATCAAATGCTCACTGAGACGATTCTAAAGAGCCCAAGCTCTGTAGGATTGCTTTTTCTATTATAGAGTTCCTGTGGCCACCTTCGGGCTCCATCATCAGATCAGGCCCATGGTACCACATTATTGCATTGTCATCAAAGTTAAGTGTGTATGCAAAATTTCAGCTCAATCGGTTAACAATATCTGCTTCAAAATTGAGTTGCAAGATTCCACCCGAACAAACATACTTACATACATACATACAATGCAAGTTAAATAACGGCTTGTAAAAAAGAGAAAATCAGCTTATTTGATTTTTAAAAAGCACGCTTTTATTCACTGATTGGTTAAAATTGCTTGAAAAAAAAATTAACCAATTACGAGGCACCCGCCAGGACCATCGCGATCATGTTTTTTTTTAATAGGTCAGTTTTAGTTGAACGAAAAAGGTTACATCAAAAATAAAAATTCATAGTGGGGAATGACGGTTAAAGTGAGAAAACGTTTTCTGTGTTTTGCTCGTATAAAAATTATCGTATGCAATAGTTACACAATTAGGTTTTAAAATCTCGTATCTTACTTAGGCCACTTGGCAAGCCTCGTGACCTAATACGCGGTACTCTTTAAGAACCTTCATTGTGCAACGATTGCATAAAATACTATTATGAATGTTGTTTAGATATTGAGCGAGAGCGAGCAACTGCGTCGCGAGGTGGACTCGAGCGGGCCTCAGGACGAACTCGAGTACTGGAAGAAGCGAGGGGCGCAGTTCTCCCAACTTGTCTCCTACTTACAGGTAATCTTATACTACAACATTTAAAAAATCTAATATTACTTGTATCTATCTATGAGTACGCAGGAGCAAGTCTGAGAGTAGCACCAATCACAGATAAGCGACGAGCTAACCGCCTAGGGTGTTATTGTGCACGTGATGTGTAGAGATAGTAGCCACGTGACAAGAAAAGCGTTAAGGATTATTGTCGAGGGAAATAGAAGAAGAGGAATACCAAGGAAAAGATGGATGGATTGCCTATGCGAGAGATGATATGGAGAAGAAGGATAAATGACGAGATGACAAATGATAGGGAAGAATGGAAGAAAAAGGCATGCTTCGTCGATCATTAATATCGGATGAGGGCAAGAGAATGATCTACAATTCTACTAATATGATGGCTAGTAATTAAGTCCATTATTTGACAACGCGTAGACAGTTTAAAGGTTTCTCTTGTATGGATAAAAATTCATACCGATAGGTCAGTCAGACTAATCTCTAAATGCAACTATTATCATCGAATGAAGGTATTTTCCAAAATATAATGAAAATAATGAATATAAAATATAATATAATGTTATTTATTTTGTATGCATTTTTGTATTTGTTTTGTAGCTTCAGCCTATAGAAACGACTGGATATTTTATTTATATGTACACTGGACACATGAGTGGTATATCACCAGTTCGTTATATGCTACTTTCCTTCGAATACGGAAAACGAAAAAAAAAGAGTTACGTATTTCTTCCTTCGTCGGACAAAGTTTACTGGCTCTGTATATTACGATATAAAGTTTAGGGTTATTAAACTTGTCTGTTAGAGGTGGCTCACAAATATCGTCAAATATCACCAGCTGAATTGAATTCACAAAACGCGATGCATCTCTTTCGTTTTCTACGGAAAATGATAAAGACGCTGCACAAATGCAATACGCCCAAGAAAAAGTGCCAACTTGTTTGCATCTATCTGAGAGAGTCCATACTACACGAAATGGCGTGTCATGGAGATTTTGATTTTCATACACAGCTTCTGATAGCTTCTGATATCCTGGTATTCGAGGCCATTTGGTGTTGGAAAATCGGAAGTTCACGGAAGGTCATATTGCCGACTCATATGTCGATACCTTAGAGCACAATCGTACTAACTTTTCGGAAAAAGAAGTTGCAATTAGGACGTTTAAATTTCTTTGGCAAAATAATTGTAATTAGTACGAGTGTGAACTAAGGTATCGATGTATGAAATGAGTTTTTTTTTGATTTTACGTCTTGCAACGTAAAGTCTTGTGGGTGTACAGTAGGTGTACCTACTCTTTAAGAACTGTAGTTAACTATCTCTTCGTTAGTATACCTACTACCTACTCGTAATTAATTACAAAATTGTAACTACTTAATAATTAATGTTATTATTTCCTATAAGGTGCCCGCGAACTTCGACCGCTTAGAAGAAAAAATAGGCTAATGACTTTTTGTTTCTCCGTTTTCGGGTAAAACGGATCCCATAACCATCTGTGGATGCCCAGCTACCCGTGTACCAAAAACATTTTAATCGGTCGAGCTGTTTAGGCGTGATGAGCGCACAAAGACACATACATACAAAAATAAATATATGTCTGAAGAAAGATTTTTATTGTTATTTTATTACAAGTTTATTAGACGAAAAAAAAAGATTTATAAGTAGGTATGTTAAAACTTAATCTAAATAACAACTGCGTAAATTTTTGTTTACGGTTACGTAAAATTATTTTATCTTTTAATTATGGAGCTTAGCTCATTTTGATGAACATGTCAGCTCCAGCAGGCCCCAAATTCAGACATTTCATTTTTATAATTTATTATTGTATCATTTGTTTATTCATTATCATTTGCACATGCCGAGTTTGGAATACAGATGAGCTAGGCTAAGAAGTTAACGTAAACATTAGTTTTATCCCCCAGGACAACGAAGTACAACTAACCCTGACGTGCCTACAACTCGCAAACTCCAAAGTCATCAGGCTCTGGCGCGACACCGACCACAAGATCACCTTCTGTTACAACGAGGCGAAGGACAACGCGAAGTTCATCCAGGCCATGGAGAAGTGCTGCCACTCCCTGTACCTGGACGATCCGGTGAAGATCAAGGACTCCATACTGAGTCTGCTGCAAACGGTCCGGCTGATTCACAGTGTATCACAGTTCTATAATACTTCAGAGAGGATCTCGTCACTTATGGTTAAGGTACATTTAGTGTATTTTCTTATTATACTTACATAAGTCTTTTTGGAGAAAGCGTTTAATTTTTATGGCGGACTGTACTTTTTGCAACCAACGTCCACTGCTCGCCGAGTCCAATGTAACAAGCCCAAACTTGGTAGGTCTGTTAAGAAGACTGATGATCCTTTGACTAACTTTCAGCGAGGGGGATACTCATAAAGTGTGGTGCTAAGTTATAAGAAATCAATGGGCCACCAGCAAGGTGTTGTAACTGCAAGCAAAGTCACTTCACCTTTATTCTGGAAACACTACCTGTATTAATTGCGTAACTTGAATATTTTTCAGATAACAAACCAGATGATAGAGACGTGCAAGCAATACATCACGTGCCGCTTCAAGGAAACAATTTGGTCTCAAGACCGTGCCTTGGTCCGGGACAAACTTATCCACTGCCTAAACCTGAACAAGACCTATCGTGAGACGTACCTCTGCGTCAAGAACCAGCCGTTTCTACCGAATACGGAACAGTTCAGTTTCTCGGAGAATTACGTCTTTGGGAAGTTTGATACGTTCTGCAAAAGGGTGAACAAAATCATATCCATGTTCGATCTGATGGAAGACTATAATCACCTGTTTGAGAAAAGGATGGAAGGATTGTTGCTTGGCGAAGGTGCGTTTAATAATACCTACTCATGTTATACCAAAGTAAAAACTAATCGGCTTTTAGTTAGTTTCGGTTGTTAGCAGCACACTGGTCGCTTATTGACTGCCTCTTTCCTTTGAATATCGTGCAAGCAAGACGTGTGATTCATGTGACATGTGTCGCCGCGTTTGGCTCGGTTTGTAGACACCTGCCTACTGAGCCGGCGGTCCCGGGTTCGAATCCCAGCCAGGGCAAATATTTGTGTGATGAACTCGAATATTTGTGCTTGGGTCTTGGTTGTTCTATGTATTTAAGTATTTATTTATCTATATAAGTACGTATATCGTCGTCTAGGTACCCATAACACAAGCCTTCTTGAGCTTAATTTGGGACTAGATCGAATTGTATGGGGTTGTCCGGTATTTATTTATATTATTTATTTTATAGCTGCCCTATTCAGGCAGAATAGGAACAAAGTGTCTACTATCTCTAAAGTAAGAAAGTTTTGTGGTTTCCTAATACTGGGGGCCTACGATATGCGCATGATGAAGTATGGTTTGCTTCTCTTTCTCACAAGCGCGACATGAGACACCAGCGTGCAGCTTTTCCCCCTTCATCGATAGGCGCAACATTTATTTGTCAATTATGCGGCCGCGGCTGTCGCTCTCGTATCGGGCTATCCAGCCATCTTCGAAAGTGCCGCAGTTTATTAGACGCTGCTTAACTCATCTGTTATAGATGTAAAAGGCTAATGATGATGATGATGATATGCGATCAATAAGTGATAAAGCACCCCCCCCTTTTTGACATAACGTGAGTTGCAAGTGTGAGTGACAGATGCTATGTCACTTATTTGTCACGTGATTTGCGCAACCATCATAGGCCCCTGATCGCTAATTACAGACCTCGAAGAAGCGGTCCAAGCATTTGGAGAAGCGAAGAAAGCGGTGACCAGCTGTCAGTACGACTACCTGGACTACAGGAACAACGATTTCGACAAGGACTACCAGGCCTTCGAGCAGAAGACGAACACGCTACGCGAGTCCATCGGGAACACCATCGAGGAGAACTTTGCCAGCGTGTGGGAGACACCGCAGGGCATCAAGTTCCTTACACGGTTCGAAAAGGTAAGGACATTTCTTGTATTATAGCCTCAACTATGCTTCGCGACTGTGTTGTAGTCGCGCGACAAGTGCAACCCGTCATTCTCTCACATTACTGCACAGAAAGAGACGCACAATTATCTCGCGCGAGAAGGAGTCGCGTATGAAAGTTATGCTAGAGCCTTACCTTACATAATTGAAGAAATCTGAACACCCGTCAAGTCCATTTCCCACGTTATATCGGCAAAGTCTCCCTTGTTACGCGACGCAGTCTACGCCTACGAATTAGCTGAATTTTATTGTGATATAGATAACCTAAGTATTAATCAATGAGTTAATGATGAAGTCGTAATTAATAGTGTCGAAACTAAAATATTACTATTTGCTACCACCCTAGCCTCCCCCTGAATCAATAAACTCACACAAATATGATCGTTGTCAAAACTCAGCACTATTTATTACACGTTCTCTTTTGATTCACCTGTATGCATTACCTAATCAGAACGACACCGACGTATTGGTTTACTTGTAAAATAAGTTTACTTATTTTTCCCCGGGGGCTACAGTATGCGGTTCTTCAAGAGGGGAGTAAATAGGTTCTTAAAGGGTCGGCAACGCGCGGGTGATGCTCCTGGCGTTGCAAGCGTTCATAGGCGGCGGTAACTGCTTAAAATCAGGCGGGCCGCATGCTTGTTTGCCACCGTCGTAGTATAAAAAAATATATATATATATAGTTTTCAGTGACTTCCAGGCACCTATGTCATGTTGCAGATGGACTCTGCGCAAGTCATATATCCCTGGTATCCACTAGGTATTCGCGCTATAGAGGATTAGTTATAGGCTTCTATGTCTATTATCGATTGAATGCATACAACAACGAATGTGCTTTCAATACACTAGAGTCTGTGCGCAAACAGAAGAGTCGTGGCAGGAACGGGAACTAACATTATGTCATGGACCTAGCATATAGATCGGTGAATAGAGACTAAAGTACTATGGGTGACCTTACAAACGGTCCGGTAGTTTTGAATTTTTGATATGTTGTCTAAGATGGCTAGTCAGTGTTTAAAATACAAAATGCACAATTTCCCCTGTTTATCACTAAATTCTACTGTTTACTGTTCAACAAAAATAAAGAATACAAAATACTGTTTTCAGCACCATAGGGCACAAGTATCCATCCATAGACCTGTAGGGCTGCTACGTAAATCGAATCACGATCGAAATCGCTATCATTTACTTTAACATTGCTCGCTTACAATGTATTATCTTTATAATATTAAAGTAAAACTTCTATAGCCATTTGTCTGTTGAGTATGTAGGGCGGGGATTTCGTGAATGTTCCAGATCACAGGTGCCCTACGTATGTGACCTGGGGATTTACGAGTTACCGCCCGTGGTTTGTCTAAAGTTTTACGTCTTAAATACCTTGTCAGGAAGTGAGGTTTTCACTCCGGAGGGACCCGAGAGGGACAAGATTGTGTTGAGGGTTACGATTTTTTTATTAAACAAAAATATTCAATACTGTTAGTTTTTCTAAAATACTGTTTATTTTCCTTGACAGACGTAAATATACTTTATTTCTTGTTAAAAAAAGGTGGCAACCCTAATAACGAGCCGAAAAGTTCTATTCGTTATCTCAAAATAGGCTGCGTTATTTAAAACAAAACATTTAGAAACGTACAACAGATTTATTTCATTTATTGACCGGTAAGCAACATTGACCTTCAAAGCCGTCTTCTGAGGGCAAGAACGTATTCGTTTCGATTGGTGCACGGGTGGGAACGTGTAAACACCAGGCGATCATCGGGCCTAAAGAGTAACAACAGTCCTGTATGTATCAGATCTATCACAGAACAGATACCTACCAGCATTTAGATTTAACTTTAAGAAATCTATTCTTCAAAATATTGTGCAGCACGTTGCATAGTGCGGGCTAGTAATGTGTTTACCTTAAGTTATCACACAAAATATCGTAATTAATCAATCTTAACCTATGCCGTGAGCTAATGAAATTTTTACCATGATTTATTATCTGTTTAAATCCTTGTATGTATGTTCGTCATCAAAATAAAAAATAATTTTTGTTCGTTGCCTGCTAATACAGACCATCAACCTCAAGGATTATTATTGATTTAGTATATTTTTTATGAAAATACACATTATATTTATACGTAAAACATTTCCATTTTATGTTTTTTGGTACGCACACAAACATCGATCTGATTTTTGAGTTGTCTGTGGAATGTAGGTGCAAGGAAAGTTATAGTCGTCCCGTTTTCCCATGTAAATAAATCGTTGTATAAACCCAACGCATCCTAGCTGTCCCCTGCAACGATTGTCTTTCGGCCTGAAAACACATGCACTAGATAGCTCCTCCCAGTCCTATCTCTCTCTTTCATTCGGATTGACCTCGCTCACTGCAACGCCGCTTGTAACGGGGTTGTTTACACCAGGCATTCATATAAATTAAGAGTTAACAATCACCCCGATAAACGCCTACAACCATTGACGTAAAAAAATGCCTGGTGTAAATTACATGGACACACAATCAGACGGAAAAAATGGCACCCTCCCAAGTAATGCAAAATCACAAATCGCATTAGTTGGCCGAACAGTCTCGTTTAGACCATGACACATGACGGGTCTCAAAAACGACTAAATGTTTAGTGGAAAATTGCAGAAATAACAGCTATAAAATAAAATAAAAGGACGGAATATTCTTTTTTACTTAAGATCTATTGATTAATTAACGAATCCTATGTAAAATCCTGCATATTTTAGATTTGAATTATTAACTTTGTCTCTACAAAATGCACCTCATCACACAACAAAAATCTAAGGAGTCGCTATAGTTTTATATTTTATAATAAATAAAGGAGTGCAATAAATAGTTATCCTATTTTTTTGATTTAAAATTCCCACACAAACCTCAACAACGAGAAAATAAATAATAAATGGAGGTCACGTGTAGCAAGAAACAGACGCGAAGAATATTTTAATTCAAATAATTCTGTTCTCGTGTGTTCGGCACAAACATATATGTTCTTTTTATTAGGGTTCCGTAGCCAAAGGGCAAAAAACGGAACCCTTATAGATTCGTCATGTCTGTCTGTCCGCCTGTCTGTCCGTCCGTATGTCACAGCCATTTTTTTCCGAAACTATAAGAGCTATACTGTTGAAACTTGGTAGGTAGATGTATTCTGTGAACCGCATTAAGATTTTGATGCAAAAATAAAAAAAAATAATAAATATTGGGGGCTCCCCATACTTAGAACTGAAACTCAATTTTTTTTTCTTCAAACACATACGTGTGGGGTTATCTATGGATAGGTCTTCAAAAATGATATCAAGGTTTCTAAAATATTTTTTTTCTAAACCGAATAGTTTGCGTGACAGTCGCTTCCGAAGTGGAAAAAAGTTGGTCCCCCCCCCCTCTAACTTCTAAAATAAGAAAATGAAAAATCTAAAAAAAACATATGATTACATTACTATAAAAACTACCAACGAAAATTGTTTTGAACGAGATCTAGTTAGTAGTTTTTTTTTAATACCTAACTTTGCACCTAATTTATATGGGGCGCTATACATACCAGGTGCAAACTTAACTTAACCACTTAGGGATGGAAAGTGTTTGTACGGAACCCTCGGTGCGCGAGTCCGACTCGCACTTGGCCGGTTTTTATGTTAATCAAAAGAAGCGTAAAATGGTGACATTCATAAATTAATAAAAAAATCGCTCTATTGTTATTGTTTTATTTTATCACAGAGTCTAGACACAGAGGATATACCGAACACATAGAGGATATACCGAACACATAGCGAAGAGGTGAGAAATAATTTTGTCGTTACACTTTGAATTCACTTCAGATTTGAAAACAAACGGGAATTAACAGTTTGCTTTTCAAGGAAGATAACTGTATCACCGGCATTCACTCGAAAACTAATTGGCCATTACACTGACAGTTGACACTCCTATCTGCTTACCAACAAAGAGGAAAAATACCTGTGTTGCCACTGCACTAAATTATTGACAGAGGCATATTTCTAAGCGTAACTAGGAAAAAGCGCCATCTATTGATCACTTTCATCAACCACAACGACAACACACATCTATTGTTATTGTTTCGTTTGTTTATTGTTTGCACTGAAATAGAATTCAACGAAATGACTCCATTACCTTCGAATAAATCGATTGCATGCTTTAAGTGTAAGTTGACGATAAGAACTAAGGAATTTCTACAATGTTCAAACTGTCGCAAATTCTTCGACCTGAATTGTACAGGGAGCATTACATTAAACAGATATCGCTTGATGACACACGAAAACAGGAAAGAGTGGACATGTAATATATGCTGTGATAAATCACGTACAAAGGTAGCAAAAACAAGCACAACGAAAATTGACGGCAGTAATAATACATCACAGGACAATATTACCCGTAGGAAACGTATTGTGAATACAAAGTCTAACTCTTGTGAAGACGCATCCCAGACCTTATCTGATGCGAATATTATGAGTTCGACACTTAAAGATTTAAGTACATATGAAAGTCCCCGGAGCCTTCCAAATGTGTCCATAATGGAATGTTCTCAAATATTAGCCCTTAAGTTACAATTAGAAGATCTGGCGATAGAACTGTCAAGCGCCCATGACGAAATTGCGAACTTAAATACAGAAAATAGTGACTTACACCAACAAATTGACGATTACAAGAAAAAAATTGTTGTTTATACGACTCTACTCAAAGATCGATCTCAAAGCAAATGCACTCCCTCAAAAAATATTCGGAACAGTCCAATTTCGCTTTCATCTGGCACTATGAATTCGTTAGAATCTGAAAATAAAATAAAGGAACTAGAAAGTGAGATAAGCAAATTAAACAAAAAAATAAGTACTCTTCAAAATAAATTGAGCAAGGTCTTATCAACAAACAAAGAAATAACACGCAAATCGGATACATTAATAAATAAGGACATAACACTCTCACGCATACAACAGTCGACTAAAACACTACAAAAAACGGTCAAACAGCTAGAACAAAAAATCAGCAATACCTCGGTTTTCGAAAAGTGTTCAGATAAAAACCAGAGTACATCTGAGCAAAAGCCACATTATTGTCAACATAAAACAGTGGACATCAATAATGTAACACCCAAACCGAAGCTTCTACTTTTGTCAGATTTCCATGGAGCTGACTTACTACTGCCTCTCTCTAAGATAAGAAGAAACGACTACGATTTTTCTGCAGACATACTACACTATGGTACAACAGAAAGAGTGCTACAAAATGTACAACAAAAAATCCTTAACTTTAGGAAAAGCGATTGTCTAGTCATAATGTGCGGAGGCAGTGACTATAACGTCACGCCGTTAAAAAATATTCTAGATCTCTTAGAAGTTACTGTTAAAAAATCTGAACATACTAATGTAATCATCTGTGACATTCCATACTCAATAATTGAGCATTCCGACCATTACAATAACTTTATCAGTAAATTAAATACTGCAATTCATAAAAAAATTGCGAATTTGCCCCATGTGTGGCTACAACCTAGCAGTACTTATCTAGGAATGACGGATTATCAAAATGATGGCAATCGCCTAAATCACAGAGGAAAATATAAACTAGCACAATGTATAAACAATTTACTAAAATATGTAAATGAGGCATTTTATAACAGCAGCATTTTTTTAGAAATAATAAAGCATTAAATAAGGTATCCATAGATAGTGTCAATAATGGTCTCATCATTTATAACAACATATATGTTCTGCATCAAAACATTAATGGCATCCATACTAATATTATAAATGCGAAAGTGTGTCTGTCTGTCTGTCTGTCTGTCTGTCTGTTACCTCTTCACGCTAAAACCGCTGAACCGATTTAGATGAAATTTGGTATATAGATAGTTTAAGTCCCGGGGAAGGACATAGGATACTTTTCATCCCGAATAAATTTAGTGTTCCCGTGGGATGAGCGGGTAACACCGCGGGGCACAGCTAGTAATTAATAAGGCAGATATATTATGTGTTCATTTACAGGCGCTAATGGAATCCGGGAAACCCGTTGATGTTGTTTGTATTACAGAGCACAATATGAAGAAAGGCGATGAGACACAGTTAATCGTGCCTAACTATACACTAGCTACATTCTTTGCAAGAGATAACAGAAATGGAGGTTCTTGTATTCTGGTACGAAATTGTCACAAGTTAAAGATACTACACGAAGTCACCAACGTTTCTATACCAAATATTGTCGAATGTACAGCTGTAGAATTAACTGAGCATAATTTAATTATTATTTGTATGTATAGAATTCCTAAAAATTATTCAGCTTACGTAATACTGTTTCTAAATAAACTCAATGAAATTTTAGCTCAAACTTGTTACAATAATAAAAAAATTATATTGTGTGGTGACTTCAATATTGATACCCTCAAAACTACTGCACATTCGACTGATTTCAAAAATCTTCTATATGGATATAATCTTAAATTAGGAATATCTCAACCGACAAGACTGAGCAGTGGTACTTGTATCGATAACATTATTCATAATGTACGCGGTGGTAAGACTGAGGTACTAGAACTTGCCCTTTCTGATCACACTGCACAGTTATTAAAATGTCCTGTGAAGAAAACATGTTCTATTCCTTACTGGTACATAAATAAAATTGATCTGTGTGAAGAAAACATTGTAAAATTTATAGACTGTCTCCAAAGTGTTAGTTTTAATGATGTATTTTGTGCCAATAGTCCAAATGAAGCCTTTAATAATTTTTGTGAAACTTTTAACCTATTCTACACATTATGCTTTCCCAAAAAACGTATTCGTATTAACACCATTAGCAAACCAAAATGGATATCAAAAGGAATTAAAATTGGTTGTAAGCGGAAACGAGACCTTTTGTGGCAATATAGGCTCTCCTCGGATCCAGGCATTAAAAATAAGTTCAAATGTTATTCAAAAAGACTTAAGAAAATTATAAATCTGACACGTAAATCCCAAAATGATCATTTTATAAAACATTCCACAAATAAAAGTAAAGCTACATGGAACATTATAAACAACTCTAAATCTAGATATCCTACAGAAAACATTGACCTACTAGTATCGAACGGCAAAACCATAACACATCCTAAACGTATTGCTGAAGAATTTAATAACTTTTTTATTGATCAAGTCTATTCAATATCTGACGGCAATAAATCAACAGACGTAATTACAAATTATAAAAATACACTGACATTTAATTCTAACTCCCTATTCATGAATCCGACAAGCCCAAGTGACATTAAATTAATAATACTTTCTTTAAAAAACACTAATAGTACTGGGATTGATGGTGTACATACAAAAGTCTTGAAAAGGGTATCTGATATTATTTCTCCTATACTTAGCTACATTATAAACATGTGCATTGAGCATGGAGTATTTCCCGCTAAACTTAAAATATCTGTAGTGAGACCTCTTTTTAAGAAAGATGATAAACATAACATGAGCAACTATAGACCTATTACGTTAATTTCTGTTTTCTCTAAGATAATCGAAAAAGTGATATATAATAGTTTGTACAGTTATTTTGAAAATAAAAATTTATTCGCGCCTGAACAAAAAGGGTTCCGTAAGAAAAAATCGATTAACTTAGCCATATTTGATTTACTTCAAAAAGTTATAACGAGCATGGATAAAAAAGAATCAGTATGTGCCTTATATATGGACATGTCAAAGGCATTTGATTTTGTAGATCATAATATCCTCTTTGACAAACTTTTTGCTTACGGAATACGTGGAAACGTTCTTAATCTGTTAAAATCCTATATGACTAATCGTAATCAAATAACACAAATTAAAAGGCTATCACTCAAAACAAAAACTGAAGAAATATATTCATCCAATTTCAGAGAGATTAGGTATGGTGTGCCACAAGGAAGTGTATTAGGCCCATTACTCTTTCTTATCTACATTAATGATATTCCTAAAGCCATAGAGCACCCAATGGTTTTATTTGCTGATGACAGTACAGTCATATTCACTGGACGGAACAAAGAAACATATGAATCAGACATTAACAACACATTAGAATCATTAATAGCATGGTTAACGAATAACAACTTAAAAATAAATTTAGATAAAACTAATATTATGACATTTAGACAAAGGCTCAAACCTATTAATTTAAGTATAGCTTTTAAGGGACATAATATAACTGAAACCGACGAAACAAAATTTTTAGGGCTTAATTTAGATAACAAATTGACATGGAACAACCAGATTGACCTTATATGTAAGAAGTTAAGTAAATTCTCATATGCTCTGTACAATTTAAGAAAGATTGTTAATCAGTCAACTGTATTAACTGCATATCATGCCTATGTTACGTCCACCTTAAGGTATGGAATCATGTTCTGGGGAAATTCACCAAGAAGAGATAACGCATTTATAGCCCAAAAGCAGTGCGTTAGGTCAGTATGTGGTCTTAAACCAACTGATTCATGCAAACCACATTTTATAGAATTAAAAATACTAACACTACCTAGTTTATATATATATGAAATAGCTATTTTTGTAATTACTAACCATACTCTATTTAATAAGTTTAGAAGTCAACGGCTTCAAAATAAAATCAAGGCGCAACCGAGTAACACAGCACTATTGCAAAAAAGTGTACTTGGAATGGCGCATAAGATATTTAACAAACTGCCACAATCGATAGTAGCTAAAAAGGAAAATGTTATTGACTTTAAAAGGAATTTGAAATTATTTCTTATAGACAAAGCGTATTACTCTGTAACGGAATTTTTGACTGACATCATGGACTAATAATTAATTTGACATAAGTACTCAATTTTTCTTGTTATTATATTTTTATTGTCTTCTATCATGATTTCTATATATTAAGTTAATGATTGATTATGACCTAGATAATGTAAACTTTTTATATAATGCACGCTGCATGTACGCCAGGCATGTACCTACATTATATTTTAATTTGTATGCCCAATGGCACCACATAGTGGTACAATATATCCTGTAACATCAAATTTTTCCTATGTTGGACAATAAATATTTTTGATTTTTTGATTTTGATTTTAGACACTGTCAGTTTAAACCTTTGAACGCCAAGAACGCCTAAAGGCGTCGTGAGTTGCCGCGTGCATGCCACGCCACCGACAAATAAAATCAAACTTTAAAGTAGTCTAAACAAAAAATATATTTTAATACCTAAATAAATGAAACTATTTTTAGTATGTAAAAATATTAAAATCTGCTCTATCCGTGCCATATTCCAAGTTTGACAAGAGGCATTAGTCAGAATACGCTAAAAAAGTTAATTTAGATGAAAATAATCTGTGGTAATAAGTACGTAAGTCAATTTGACACTTAAATGGTTGAGCAATGAGTTATTTTTTACGACGTAATTATGTTATTGTAAATTATAAATAAGCGTTATTGGCATCTACTTGAACATGTCAACGGCGCCACTTTTTTGTCATTTATGTTCGGTTCTGTGGCTCTATTATTAATAATACCTCAATGCCTACAACCTACAATTCACATGAACGAAAAATTATTCAAACATTTCGATGATCCTGACTTTTACACTGAGATACGAGCTTTGTTTTAAGTTGGTATTTGTTACGTAGTGAGTTAATAGACGAATTATGTTATTGTATGACTTATGTTTCCAGGGCAGTTGAAATGAAATTTCGTATTACTATGGCATCATAGAGTAAGGATCATTGTTCAAATTCCAATTCGTTAGAAGTTAAATATTGTATGAATAGAGAATACACAAAGTTACAAAAAAGCCATAAGTTCATGGAAATTTTAATGAGAACGTTCGCATTTTGGAAAATTCACTGAATTACACGTAAAATTAGATTAAATCTCATCGTAGTCATTTAACAGCAGGTACCCTATATAAGTATATTATATATAGTATAAACATATAATATACGTATTCCCATAAATATGTATTTATCTACGTAACTAGTGTATCTTGTTTCGACATTTGCATCGTGTGCATACACGTATTGTTGTACATCCTTCCCGCACCAATAATGTCTCTGTTTGACCTTGTGGTTGACTGGTAGAGAATGCCTCATGGCCGCCATTTGTACTTTTACTTTTGTATTTTGTGCAATAAAGCTTAAATAAATAAAATGTTGAGAAATTACGTACTGAGATACGTTGAATTTCGGAAATATCTCTTGGCACGTATTCATTGAGCCCCATTTTTTGTTCTACTCGTTACAGTGAGATGCCTGCACGATAATTTGTATATAATATGTATTTATTGTATGGCACTATCTTAATAGTTAAAAATACATGTTTTAGTAGCGGGTCAATGGGAAAATTGGGAAATGGATGAAATTAATAAGAAAACCTGATAAATCATCTTTCAAAGACAAAATTACAGATTTGTATAGCTTAAAAAAAGTGTTTTTCTCGCCTCGTACGATTTTGTACGGCAACCTCACCAGGGTGATAAATTTTTCGACTTGGCAGGGGTGCTGCCGTGCTTCTGGATAATATAATTTGCCATTACTGATCTAATTTTACAGTTCATATAATTTTCCTTAATTACCTATACTACCTAAATAGGTATTTAGTTATTCTTATTGTTTACTCAAACATTTTCGAATCGCTCACTAAATTAATTTGCGCCATCTCTTGTGATTACCTGCAGCTTACGCAATAAATATGCTGCATCGGAAAGTTATGATATTTCAAATGAAGTGTTATGAACTTATGACTTTAACCGTGCTTTACTTTTTCTGGCGCGTTATAAAAGTAACGTAAAGTTATCGGTTACATAATACATATTTACTGGCGCCACAAAGTCACGTTATATTTTTATTATTGACAGTTAGCGACAGTAGATTCCTGTAACTATGGGAGTACATTTGTCGCATAAAATATGTATGATTAAAGAATTATAGCTGAGTTATCATTCCCTATTATCATTTGTTAGCAGCAAGTTAGCAGTCAGTATTCTTATGTAGTTACCGTTTCAGAGCCCATATACATAATACAATGTAGTAGAAACACAGCCATGATGCTAACTCCCTCTCATTCGACTTACCTGTCAATGAAGTTATTGGAACGAGACAAACGCTGTGTTGTACATAGGCTGCAGGTGAATAGTTTTCAGTGACTCTACAGGTGTGCGTTGCTGCAATTTAGCTCTCTGAACGTTATAATGTCCTGGTAGCCCGTAGGTATAGTAGTTGTAGGTAAGTTATAAAGGTAAACCTAGTGACTACTGTTTTGTTTACACTTCCATTGCTCAACTATCTCCGCTTCCTATCAAATATGTTCTTGAAAGTGTTAACTGATTATTGGAGTTTACTCCTTACGAATCGATTTTCATATATAAGCCCGGGGTATGAAAAATATGGGGTATAAAATCGAAGCTATCTGCCGTGCTAATTTAAAAAGTCGTATCTCAGTATACGATCGGGGTAAAAATACGACTTCGTAATTTAGCAGGTTATGCGTTAAGCGTTATAGACTAAGATCCCGATATAAAATAACCTTCACCGAGATGTTTATTTGATGAAATGTATTTTATATTTAATTTAATATGTCAATAAATATATTGCATATGGGTTGCCTAACAAATTTTAGTCCAGGGTATGTTTAATTAATAATAAAAAAAAGTGTTTTAAACATTTCACCGGTTTGATTAATATTAGATAAATTCTATACCAATCGAAAGTATGAAGCCCATAGAATATGCAAACGTTATGTTGCCTATTCTTTTCCCGTCACAACTATTGGGTAGCCAGGTATAAACAGGTAAATCTATACCTACTAGCATTTTGCAAAGGTCTGATTATTGAATTGAAATTAAATAAAATTAAAGATTATTTAATTATGAATTTATCTAATAATCAAATCGGTGAAATGTAATAAAAAAAAAAATTTAAACTAAACATACCCTGGACTAAAATTTGTTAGGCAACCCATATGCAATATATTTATTGACATTTTAAACTAAATATAAAATACATTTCATCAAATAAACATCTCTGTGAAGGTCATTTTATATCGGGATCTTAGTCTATAACGCTTAACGCATAACCTGCTAAATTAAGAAGTCGTATTTTTACCCCGATCGTATACTGAGATACGACTTTTTAAATTAGCACGGCAGATACGTTCCAAAAATATAAGTATTGCGATACTACGGTAGAAAGGTCGTATCTTTGTATGGATTTCATAGTAAGATACGGTTTTTTTTTCGTAGCACTGCAGACTGTAGTAACTAAACTAGCCGCTCGAGGGCGCTTTACATCACGCTTCCTTATTTAGTTACTACTCATAATCTCTCCAATTTGTTAAAAATGAATCGGAAGTAAATTTTCCTTGTAAAATATTGTAATTTTGCTGTATATTATACTCGTATATTAATATTATGTAAGTGCCTACCTTCTCGTTCTTGTTTGCAGCACCCAACAGGGTACATAATGTGATACTTAAACTATTTACTTGCACCTATATAATCATTATGTGCAATAAACGTATTGAGTATATATTTTATAATCGTTCTTAAGGCCAGGCGCGCACCACGATTTTAGTCGCGCGATAATTTTGTCGCATAAATGCAAGATATGGGTTTATATAAGAGTGCGCGCACCACGATTTTCATAAACCCAGAAGTACGCTTATTTCTGCGACAAAATTATCGCGCGACTAAAAAAAAATCGTGGTGCGCGCCTGGCCTGAAGAGTAAACTCCAGTCGTGCGTCAGAGCTGACACACACACTTTTTTTTTTCCTTTCGTTTATTGTTGAGTAAGAGCAACCTACACAAGTAATTCTGCTGTCATACATAACACCCTAGCGGCTATCTTCAAAGCCTATTCTGTAATCTAAAAATTACATATAATATTTCAGGTTAATTGCTCGTATTGATTATAGTTATTTCGCAAAGGTGGACCCCCACTCTCCAGTGAAATAAGATTAGGATTCATCGTTTTATGGTGGCAAACAACAATTATTTACACGATAATAATAATAAACCGGAGGAGGAAAGTGCATGGAGTAAGCAAACCGCGAGTCGTGGGTTCGTCTTTCTAGAATCTGCAAGCACCGTGTACAAGATCAAAGGCTTGCATGTACTAGAGCATCATAGCATTGAGGAGGTGCGTTTCAAATCATGTATACTCGTAAAATCGGTATTCCCTTGATATGTCTATTTTTTTTTGTCTAATTTCTGTTTGTCTAACAACTTTTACCATAATGAACATTTTATCTAAAGTCAATATGTATAATATCATTTTAAATAATTATTATTTTGTTGAAATTCGTTTTGCCTAAATGATCATTTTCATAACTCTTGTTTTGTCGAATATTATTTTATTTAAAACTCACTTTGTCGATTCTTATTTTGAAAATTGTAGGTTAGGTTAAAGACCAAATACTGTCGGTTAGGTTAGGTTTGTTTCATGACCATGGATAGCGGAGCGAGCGGAGCGTCAGAATGCTTGCTAAATAAATAAATTAGACAAAAAAAAATATTAGGCAAAATATGTTTATACGAATTAAAAATTAGATCAAATAAAATTAGATTAAATAAGATTATGTGAAATGAGTATTATACAAAACGATTTTCACTCAAATAATAATTAGGCAAAACGAGTAATTATGCTAAATAATATTAGTCTAACTGAAATTAGGCAAGAATAAGTATGATTTTTTTGACAAAAATTAAGCCTAATTGTTATCTAACAACATTTCACCTTGTTACTACTTAGTAACTTAAATACTTATTAAACATGAAAATTTTGGTTACAAAATGGAACATCATTAATATTACCTTATTTTGTCATAATTAAGTGCATCCCTTCTCACGAAACTGCCGAACAAACAACAACAAACAAATACATTGCGTGCTAAATTATTTTATATGGAAAGAAAGTTAGATTTTGACCCCGTAAAGTATGCGGTTATATCAAATATACACACTGTACATATATTACGGCTGGGCATTGTAGAAGAGACGTTTGAAGGTCAAGGTTACCTCACCTGGCAACGTCGCTCGATACACGTAAATTTGAAATCTTTCACCAGGGTATCATGGAACTCAGTCATCTCGGGATATGCAGGTGAAAAATGTGAGCAAGTACGAGGTATCTCGCTTGCACGCGTTAAATAAATCGTGTAACAGACACAGACCACCCTAGGTTTCCTGATACTATTGATTGATTTTGAAACTAAGCACACATCCATACGCGTTCTTCAATGTGTGTTATTCAGGCAACGTTCATTCATTCGCTGGGGGGAGTTGTAGTGAAATACTGTGGCGTGCAGTGAAAACTGGTTTTGTACGAAGATTACCAGTTTTTAATGCTCTTGACTTTATATCCTTTCCTTGATCTCAGCGCAGCATACTCAACAAGCAATCATAAATAACAAGAGTTTATTTCAGACTTGAACAGTACGTGAGCTGTCAGAATGGATTCGCGTTTTTAGGGATCCGTACCCAAAGGGTAAAAACGGGACCCTATTACTGAGACTTCGCTGTCCGTCCGTCCGTCCGTCTGTCACCAAGCTGTATCTCAAGAACGGTGATAGCTAGACAGTTGAAATTTTCACAGATGATGTATTTCTGTTGCCGCTATAGCAACAAATACTATTCATGAATCATGATAAAACAATAATTATTAAGGGGGCTCCCATACAATACAAAAATAGGGCTTGTTGCATGATATGTCGTTCAACGGGCATTTTCTCATGAACCGTTATAGGTAGACAGTTGAATTTTTTTCACAGAATGTATATTTTTGTTACCGCTATAACAACATATAACAAAAATAAAAAATAAGTAAAAATTAAAGGAGGACCCCATACAAAGAACTATGTTTTTTGTTCAATATTGGTACGGAACCCTTCGTGCGCGAGTCCGACTCCTACTTGGCCGCTTGTTTTTTACCTATCTCGCTCGCTCTTACGCGATTCAGAGAAGAACCTCCCAGTTTTCACCCAAATCCAAATCGCAATCTGAGAGCTCATGGGCTGTAGATAGGCTTCCACCTCATATCGAACACAATGTCACTAATAAAAGTATCTAATAACTGTATCTTTGGGTAAACCCAAATAGGATAATTCTTAAACTGCATTTGAACAACGACTACTCGCAATGTCTATGATAATTGATAACTTGATACAGAAAGACAGGACCAATAAAAAAAAACATACATGTCCGCCTGCTTAATTTAAATAATATTAATCGTCAAAACATAGTTTTCTATTGTTAACTTCGAAACCTTGTACGAAAGAACGAATGCCTCCTAACACAAGTGTCAAACTTAAAAGGAGGATTCGACAGATTTTTGTAATTGACATCTAGTTGCAAATATATATATATATTTTTAATGTACGAATATCTTAATACGTAATAAGTAGACCCCGTTATCAAGCGGGCAGTTTGGTGGCAAGTGACATTAGTGATGTACCACAATGTCAATAAAATACTTACCTAATTATTTTATTATATTTTCAGATATATATTTCAGATTAACTCAATAATCAAAAATAACTCAAATGACTCTCGTGATAAATACACAAAATCTCTTCAAGACAAGTAGGCGTAAGATTTCGTCTTCTACTTGAAAAAACCCTTGAAACCTTTGAAAAATCCATTTAAGTACCTATGAAAATGAACGCTGTACTTCTACCGACGTAACTGGCAAATACTTCATGAATTTAAAATACCAGTTTAATCAGTTTAAATGCAAGTTTAGAGAATCCATCTCTAACCTTTTGATTGCTCATTCCCCTCCTTACATATTTTCCTCACACTGATTGAGCGGGCACCGTGTTACTTAATAAATTCGATTACTCTCTCTGAGCAGACCCAGAACAGCTTTTTGTGATATACTCATAAAAAAAAATACTTTTTATAAAAGTTTTTTCTTGACATTGCCCATTGCTAGCCACCAAACTGCCCGCTTGATAACGGGGTCTAGTAATAAGTATACTAAATATCATATTAAATATTATTGAGAGGCTTTATTCTCCTTCATTCAGGTGAGCCAAAAGATTCAAATAACGAAGCTGAGCGAAAAGTACGATCGTGTTCTTCGCTACTGTGAGAAAGAAGTGGACAAAATCACCAAGATGTTCAAGAAGCAAAAGGACGACCCGCCTCTGCCTAGGAATTATTCACCAGTTGCTGGTAAGAAAATCAGTGGTTCCTTAGCATTATAAATACGCTTACAAACCTAGTCAGCGCTTATAAGTGAAGCCAGTTTTGGTAAGCCACTGCCCGTCACGGGCTTAGTTTCTTCCGGGTACACATCACATCTGTCACAACGTCAATGTCACAAGCAAAACGTCTCTATGATTGGTTTTTCGCAATTCTGTTGTAAGACTTTAGTTGTAGGCGTATTTATTTTATTCCAAGCGTGGTTCATATTTTGGCCGTGAAAGTGCGTGCGTACATGGTTTTCATGCAGTTATTATTTTGTTGAATTGTGAGGCGTCTTTAAATATTTTTACTCTAATTTAATAGATCCGGAGACAGTATACATCTCTCTGTTAAATATGCCTAGTAGTTTGTATTACTCAGTGACAGGAAAATTTATATAAACGTCGATCTCAGTACAAAAAATATCTCGAAAAACGGTCCCAATATTTGACCAACAACTATCCTCTTATCAATAATTTGTCCTGTCAACAGTTTTAAATATTAGCAAGGATTATACAATATTAGCCATATTAGCCCACGCGAAATTATCCCTCCTTTTAAAAGTAGTTCTGATTGGTAAGTTAAAGTTTTCATTGTCTGAAATAGACTTATGTGACAGCGTCCATGCGCAGCACAAGAAAATCGGTTGTTTTCAAATCTGATATGGCACATGGATGCTGTAACTAAGAGTTAACCTGTTAAAAATGTAATAAGATTTTTTTATTCAAAACGAATGACGATCCTGTATCACGCTATTAAGATTTTCCTGAAATCATGACCCCTCTTCATAGAAATATGATTTTCAATACAAATTTAGAATTTTATAGTTGTATACTCGTAGATGTACTAGAAGGTGCTCGCAACTTCATCCGCGTATTTCTTTTTTCTTTACCGTAGACGGATAAAAAATATCCTATATCCTACCTTGGATGTCCAGCTATCCTTGATATGGCGCTGCGCGCCCATACAAAAAAAAAGGCCAAGTGCGAGTCGGACTCGCGCACCGAGGGTTCCGTACAAACACTTTCCATCCCTAAGTGGTTAAGTTAAGTTTGCACCTGGTATGTATAGCGCCCCATATAAATTAGGTGCAAAGTTAGGTATGAAAAAAAAAATACTTACTAGATCTCGTTCAAAACAATTTTCATTGGTAGTTTTTATAGTAATGTACATCATATGTTTTTTTTAGATTTTTTGATTTTCTTATTTTAGAATATAGAGGGGGGGGGGGGGGGGGGGGGCAACTTTTTCCACTTTGGAAGCGTCTGTCACGCAAACTGTTCGGTTTAGAAAAAAAATATTTTAAAAACCTCGATATCATTTTTGAAGAAGACCTATCCATAGATACCCCACACGTATGTGTTTGATGAAAAAAAATTTTTTGAGTTTAAGTTCTAAGTATGGGGAGCCCCCGATATTTATTATTATTTTTTTATTTTTGCATCAAAATCTTAATGCGGTTCACAGAATACATCTACCTACCAAGTTTCAACAGTATATTCAATTCAATTCATTTAATCATAATAATATATAAGGGTTCCGTTTTTTGCCATTTGGCTACGGAACCCTAAAAATGACAATCCTGCATCACGCTATTAAGACATTTCCTGAAATAATAACCCATCATAAAAAAAAAACAATATAAATGTAGAATTTTATAATAGACAATAGTATAGATAAACATACATTACATACACACATAAGTTCTCAGTAAATTTTAAATAATTTCTAGTTACCGTTTGAGCCAAACAAAAATAAAGTACGTTTGGAATCTATTTTTAAATTTTTCCACCAGGCTTGCACAAATGTGAGAAGTATCAGGTTCGAATCCCACTTACGATGCAGTTGATGACGTTCCATTTTTTTTAATGATTTTTTTAACATCTTATTATAAGCTTTTACTTAACTTGCATTGTTGTATGTTTAAAGTATGTTTGTTCGGGTGAAATCTTGCAACTCAATTTTGAAGCAGATATCGTCAACCGATTGAGCTGAAATTTTGCATACTTACTTAAATTTGATGACGATACAACAATATAGTACCATGGGGCTGATCTGATGATGAAGCCGGAAGGTGGCCATAGGAATTCTATAATAGAAAAAGCAAATCCTACCGAGCTTGGGCTCTTTAGAATCGTCTCAGTGAGCATTTGATGGATATCCAAAGAAAAGTACAGTCGGCTATAAAAGGTTGCCACTAAAATGTAATTTTTGACAGAAACTTATGTCTCAGATTTCTTCATCTGTTTGCCAACAAATGACGATCATGCATCAGGCTATAAGATTTTTCCTGAAATCGTAACCCCTCTCCATAAAAACAAAAACATAGGTAAATGTAGAATTTTACAATAGTATATATGTAGATAAAAAACAACATACATAACATCTAAGCATACATAGTTCTTGTTCATAGTAATTGTAAAAATAATTTCTAGTTACCGTTTGAGATCCCTCAAAACAAAAATAAAGTACGTTTGAAATCTATTTTTAAGTTTTTCCACCAGGATCGCATAAATGTGAGAAGTATCAGTTTGAGTCCCACTTACGATGCAGTGGATGACGTTCCATTTTTTCACGATTTTACAAACATTCATGTCTGAGATTTATCCATCTGTTTACAGGGCGAATTAAATGGTCCCGTTGCCTCCTTCACAATATGACGGAGACTGTCGAAAGCGTCTCGGCACATCCGGTCTTACGTTCCCTGCCCGCCGCGGTGGACGTCATGAGGAAGTATTCGAACACGAGGACTCTCATCACCAACTACGACCAGTCCATGCGCGCTGTTTGGATGAACCAGAACGTTAGTATGAGCTCTTTGTATCAACCGGTTACCTCAAGTGTCCTATGAGAGTTGAACTCTTATTAAGTCCTGCCTGTCTAGCACGACTATGCTAAGCGACTCTTTGCGTGCGACATAACGTCACTAGCACTCCCACTATACTGCATAGAAAGAGATACCTAATATGGTCCAACCGGAAGATCAGCGCTGGCCTCCGAGCTGGCATTATGCTGTGGTGGAATATTTTCGAGGCAATTCATATTAGTATTATTCTTAGTTCGTACTTTATTTCTGCTTGTTATTTTTAGATACGATTCCTCGTAATTACATTTTGTTCCCGAATAAATGCTTTTTTCCTTTCTTTCTTACTTTATTTCTTTTAGAAAGGTTATATTTTTCTTGCGGGAAACAGTCGTGTGTTACAGTTATGCAAGAGGTGCTGCAAATACTATATCTTTAATAATATATGAAAACTGGAAACGTGTGGTTTGCCATCATTTTGTATTCTATCCTGCGCTCGCCGCCTGCCGCGGCTAGCTTTATGAGGAAGTGTTCGAAAGTGAGGACACTCATCAGTCATCTCATCACCAACTACAACTACGCCATGCGTGCAAAAGTGAACCAGACCTTGAGCATGAGTTCCTGGTACCAACCGATCTATCGCGATAAACACGTGTCCTCCTTCACAACATGATAGAGATTTTTCCCCTTGTGTCTATAGTACCATTGATTTGTACCATCAATGGTAAAAGTGATACTACTATGTGTCCTTAGTACCATTGAAAAAGATACTAGTTTATACCGTGTATTTACTTGTGATTTTTTTTTTATTATATAATGATATATATGTAATTATATCTACTTATATGTATTATATTTTGGAATTACACATATTTTATTATATTAAGACATTAGTCCTTAGTTTGCATACTAACTAGTTCGTTTGTCTATCTTTTTGGATATCCCATTATTTTATCATTTGCTCAAAGGTTAACTGGAAGAGATCCCTTATAGGGATAATTTCGCCCTTGTACATATATTTTTTTAATTTTTTTGAATTTTTGTGAATTGTTTTTGTGTACAACAAAGTGTTTACATACATACATAATTTCGTCTTAATTAAGATACTACGTTATTTTCACAAGTAAATACATAATATAGTTTATATTTTTTTTTCTAACGACACAATTTTTCTAAAAACAAGGCGACTGTAATGTCGCCTTGAATTAATTGCATTTGCACATGTTGAATATAATTGTTGCCGTCGATCACCGCTTTTGATCTTGAGTTTTGTGGCTCTGTTGTCAAAACATTTACGGAATGGTATGCAGCATCTCTTTTTAGAACTTTTAGAAATTGGCATGTTGTGGTAGGCTTTCTCATAAAACACTTGCTAAATTGACCGTTTCATGCTTCGCAACAATTCGTTGATCGATGTCTCTCGCTAAAATGCACCACTGTGCTTTTTTCGGCGTCCAAAAATGTGTTATATACTTTAACAAATCTTTAACTTCTTTTGTACTACCAATAACTACACTCACTGCAATTATATAATTCAGACCTTCTTCTATTTTGGACTCTGGCAAAAGAGGAAGAACCATGCCCAAGCTCACTATTTTAGTTAAGTT
Organism: Apotomis turbidana; assembly: GCA_905147355.2. Taxonomy (NCBI): domain Eukaryota; kingdom Metazoa; phylum Arthropoda; class Insecta; order Lepidoptera; family Tortricidae; genus Apotomis; species Apotomis turbidana. The sequence goes on from LR990280.1 coordinate 6,759,752, forward strand.
TTTGTTGCTATTTTTTTTTAAATTTATGTAGGATTTTAAGTTGCTTAGCTTTCCTTTTAATTTTATCCAGGAAATGGAAGTAGCAACTGTGGTGCAACACCTGGGGAAATGCACATTCAATGGCATTTAGTGCCGCTTGTTCGAAATCCGTTATGAATTTATGTGGTTCCCATTCCCAATTTTTTTCGTTTGTAGACATCCGTATCTGTGACTTGATGATTAGTTCAAGCATAATCAAATACGTCTTCTGTTTCTTATTCGGTAGAAGTGCCTATATTACAGGAATCACATTATTTTCATTTGCTGTGCTGCTTATATCACAAAAAAGTACATAAAGCTGATAGAACGGTTTCAAGCAATTCTTGAAGGTCCCATCACATAAGAACACTTTTCCATAGACCACAATTTCTCTTGCTTCTTTTAGAGCAAAAATTAGCATACGGTCGTTGCCATCACGGTAATCAGTAAGAAGGAAGTAGTCATACTCTGGAGGCACTTCAACTTCTTTCATGTCACTGTATGCCATCTTCTCAACTCCTGCCAATTTCCTTCTTCTTCTGTATGCTTTGCATTTGTATTTGTTATACGTTGGTAATTTCTTAATCAAGTGTAGTCCTGAATCTCTCACTGATGCTATGGTAGTTCTGTAAACCGCAGGTACTGCCTCTTCGACATTTGATGCTGCTCTGTCTAAGCTTGAGCTTGTGATAATACACATAATGTTTTTATTTTCGTCTGGTAAACAGTTCTTTGAATGCTTCCTTTGTTGTACTAACTTTGACTGATCCTAAAGTAAACAGAAATTGGTACTAAATGTTTGAACTTTTGTAGGGCTACAATTAAAATGTAAGAATTAAAAATAAACAAATACCTATCGGATGGACATGTCACACACAACGCCATCACAAACTAAGCAAACTTCAATGTTCTATGGCTACTATACTAAACAATGTACACAGAAACACCCAGACTAATTAATACAAAAATTTGGTTCTGAATGTTGGAATATATCTTCCTAGCGATTGCAAGTTAAAAAATCATGTTTAAGTGATTTTTCAACCTTATGGGCATTTCACAAAACACTATTTTTATATTTTAAAGCATGAACTAATCAAAGAAGTGTGAAAACTCATTACAGTTACTAAATGCCAATAAGGTCGAAAATAGCTTAAACATGAATTGACCCTAAGCAAAAATAAAAAACCTAACAAACTTTGCATTTTTAGGGTTCCGTACCTCAAAAGGAAAAAACGGAACCCTTATAGGATCACTTTGTTGTCCGTCTGTCCGTCCGTCCGTCCGTCTGTCAAGACCCTTTTTCTCAGGAACGCGTGGAGGTATGAAGCTGAAATTTATATCAATTACTCAGGTCTACTGTCCCTTGAAGCTGTGAAAAAATCAAACTTCTAAGCCAACGCAATCAAAAGATACAGCCGTTTATGCCGCAAATTTTCGACACTTGCAAGGGAATCAAAACCTACAGGGTGCTTCCCGTGAACTCAGAATCTTGAAATTTGGTACGAAGCAACGTCTTATAGCATAGATAAAGGAAAAATTACGAAAACCATAAATTTTTAGTTACATCACATAATATATATTTTTTTAATAATTTTAAACTTACTACCCATTTCCTCATAAGCGCGTAGAGGTATTAAATTGAAATTCATACCAAATACTCAGGTCTATAATACCTTTAAGCTGTAACAAAATCAAACTTCTATGTCAACGCAATCAAAAGAAACAGCAATTTAAGCTGCATATTTTGAAACTCGCAAGTACTCGCAAGGGAATCAAAACCTAAAGGGTACTTCCAGTCGACCTAGAATCTTGAAATTTGGCATGAAGCAACGTTTTATAGCACACATAAAGGAAAAATTCCGAAAACCTTAAATTTTTAGTTACATTACAAAATATATATTTTTTAATAAATATAAACTTATTACTTTTTTCCTCATGAACGCGTAGAGCTATCAAGTTGAAATTCATATCAAATACTTCGATCTAATTGCCTTTAACCCGTGAAAAAAAAAATTATAAGAACTTTGTAAACCTTGCAGGTTTGTACGGAACCCTCGGTGCCCGAGTCCGACTCGCACTTGGCCGGTTTTTTTTACTTTACCTGGGTAATCGTAATGGATCCAGTACAGTTAAAGGTTTTGTAATTTTTACATCTCCACAAACAATTGTTGTTTTTATACCGCACGTGGAAATAATATTGGTGGCCGTTGTAGAGTAACACTTTGCCGCGTCCACGAGCTACTTTTTTTATATCATTTATTTTTTATTCATTTTTATTTCTATTTTCACTTGTTGAAACGTAGCGGAAACAGCCAAGAAGGTTTTCTTCCTCAATGAATTGTTGGAATTATTTATTACTATTAAACGCCTGTTATTATGTATATATATATATTTTGTATGTTTTCAATGCAATGGTACTAGCGACACGTGCTAGTATCGGTAGTACCATTGATGGTACTAAGGACACAAAGTAGTATCACTTGTACCATTGATGGTACAAATCAATGGTACTACAGACACAAGGGGAGATTTTTGAGAGCGTGGTAGTTGAGGAATTAGTAGTTTATGCAACTGTTACGTAATGAGGTCTTAAAACACGAGTGTGGTTTAATGAAACGAGCCGAGGGTGAGTTCCACGATAGGAGCACACGATTGTGTTAAGACCTAATTATGTAGAGTTCCATACACTATTTTATCTACACACATATTCATCATCATTATCATAGATTTTCTTTTATGAAGATAATATATAAAACACTCAGTCCTGCCAGTCAGTCCGCGGAGCAGAGGAATATATGAGGTGACCTTATTGCGCCGCGGCAAGCGTGCTCACTGTTATGAAATAACATCTCTGATGTTGGTCGCTGCCAAATAATGTTGTCCTTACCTACAGTCGCCATCAGATATATCGTAGCATGTAAGGTATTCATAAATATCTGAACACGACTTTTATTGACTGGGCGTTACAGTACATGTTCACATATTTATGAACGCCTTATATGCTGCGATATATCTGATGGCGACTGTACCTGTACGTGGATCGTATCTGGACTTGTAATAGTAATTTAACAATATGGGTGTCGATAAAATAAAATACTATTTTGAAATCATCCTATGTGTGGTTTGACGTCATCGGCACTAAAAATTCGAGCCCTGCATCATGAATTTACATTCAGGACATGCGCGCTGTTTGGATGGACTAGTACGTGAGATATGAGCTCCTGGTACTGACCAGTTGAACGCGCAGACGTGGTATTTTATGGGGTAAGCTTTTGAGCCTTTGAGCTGTTTGGATGAGGAAAAAGCGTGTGCTTGATATATAAAAATATTAAAATGTACGTCATCCGTTTAAGAACTACGAAGCCACAGACAAACTTACCAAATAAAATAGATAAGTACGTACAATAACAACATCGTCAATTGAGTGTGTTTTACAATTTTTTACAATAATATGTACGTACAATCTTCATGTTCAACAGTTATGGGACGTGGACGACTGCCTCAACAACACATTGCTGAAGATTGACGACGCCGGCCGCATCAGCGTGAACCTGGACAGCACCGTCAGACTGCTCATCAGGGAGTCTGATTGCCTGGTCAAGATGGACGTGGAACTGCCCATCGTTTGCCACTCCTTGTACGCTAAGAAGAATTATTTCACACTGGTCAACGATTCTTTAGAGGTATGATTTGCTGTACTTAAACCATTGACGAATTACATATGCGTGCATGAGTGAACAGCCAGACTATAGTACGCTCACCACTATTTTGCCATACAAGCTGTTGTTTTTATTGTATTACAGTTTCTCCTAGAAGACTACCTCCGCACCGTGCGCCGCGTAAAGTTAGAAGTGCGGCCTCTCTTTCTCCCGCAAGTCGTCCGTCTATCTTCCCTCCTGCTCCCCGGGCTGCGGTCGGTGTCCTGGACGAGCGAAGACTGGGAGGAGTTCATAGAACGCGCCAATTCAGCTATCAAGAGCTTTGATGTCCTGGTCACGAGAGTCCATGATATATACACGAATCGGATTATATATGTACTGTCTGGTATGCAGGAGGTGACGCTGATTAATTTGCCAGGTAATTTTATTTGAAGTTTTTAAAAATAATTATTTAAGTGTAATAAAATGTCTCAACGTTCAATGTTGAACATCGGCTAATTAGCGGACCTTTATCATGAGCATTTGATTAGAAACGCATGCAGCGCGCTTCATAGATGTTTACATCTCAAACGTTTAATGCTAGCGCCTAAATACTCCAAGATATCGAAAAATATTTCCACAGGTGTTGAGAGCGATAATAACTTATGTGGAAACTAAAATAGTATTTTATGCAATCATTGCACAAGGAAGGTTCTTAAAGTCGAGTACCTCGTTTAGGTCACGAGATGGAGTTGAGTAGAGAGATGTCTTATTATGAATATTAAAGTTCTGTAGCGGGTACCATAGAGTATAGAATTTTGTTACAGGATTAAAAAGTGCGTTATTGTGATTTTGTCTGTGAAATTATAATTGACAGATTATAGTACGCGAGTATAAAATCTTTTTTGATCACAGAAGAAACACCGTGGTCGGTGGAGGAGTTCATAGAAAACGTGGAAAGCGGTTGTCGGTAAGTAAATTAGACTATCTATTGTAGGATCATCATTGTCACATTTAAAATATTATATTTAAAACGAAATGAATGAAAACTGACTCCGTAATTCGTATCAACTTCTTAAGATAAATAGGTACAAATTAGGTTATGTAAATATTACTGTAATATTTAGTTAGGTATATTTTCTGAAAAAATGACTGACTGTTGAGTTTCTTTCGGCGTTTTTTCTTAACAGTGGTCTTCTCTTGTGAAATGCCGGTAGAATCAGACATGAAAAAGTGCCCTTGTGGCCTACTTTCAAAGAACAGTTTCATAATTTAATAAAAAAAAGCGCTTAACGAAGTCAAAAAAAATAGCGGAAATTCGATGGACATCTAATGTAAAATTAAATTCATTTATCCAATGGAATGGACAAAGACGATGCCGTGAATAAACATTTATGAAAAATTATTGTTTAAAAAAGATATTATGTGCCTATGAATTACCTGTTACAATAGATGGAACTACTGTCGTTGGTTATTTTTAACTGACGTCAAAAAACGATGCAGGACTGCAGGTTCTCAATTAATCACCATGTCTTTTTATTATTTATTTATTTTGTTTAAAAGGTCTTCCTTTCTATTTGGTCCCATTGACATGAGGTTAGGATCTGTTCATGAAATTCGGGAGAGCTTGAGAGAATTTTTCAAAAATTATAGGTATACTTATCGTGATTAAGGCATATCTTTTGGAACCCGAACAGCATCTCTAGCAACTGTCATACGCGACTATATCTCGTGATAATTACCTGTCTCTTTCTGTGTAATTATGTGAGAGAGTGACGGGTAGCGCTATCTCGCGCGACAAGAGTCGCGAATCATAGTTTGTGCTAGACGGGCAGGTTATTCCCGTAAAACATCGTTTCGCTTTGTTGACCTCGTGTAAAAGACAATTAATTAGTTGCTGACGATGCCTCACATGGGGCAGTACTGGGGACTCCTTTTCATTAACTTTTATTTATATGTACTTTTTAATCTTTTACACTGAACAAGTTGGAAAAACAACGAATGTGCGAGGAATCTTCATCTATTACTATATCTGCTGCTTGTACTTTAACCAACGTATATTTCCTAGTCTCTCCATACTCTTCGTTCCCAACAGAAATGCTTGCGTGGAACTCAATCGAAAGAGCCTGATGGTTGAAGAGGCGGTGGAAGAAGTCTTGGACCTGATCAAAAAAGCGGCACAGCAAATAAAGTCCGTTGACATCAACCCGGACTTCGAATTTCTTATCGCTGATGGTAAGTTTTAAATCTTGTTGATTTTCAAATATTTTCATTTTTTTGGGTTCCCTACCTCACAGGAAAACGCATATAAGATCAGTTTGTTGTCCGTACGTCCATCCGTCCTTCCATCCGTCTTTCAAGACCCTTTATCTCGAGAAGGCGTGGATGGTATTGATTTATAGTAGTTTATGCAACTGATACATAATGAGAGGCCTTAAAACACGAGTGTGGTTTTATGAAACGAGCGTCAGCGAGTTTCATAATAAGATCACACGAGTGTTTTAAGGCCTAATTATGTACAGTTGTATACACTACTTTATCTACACACATATCATAAGTACTCTAAGATAGGTTCAGAAGCCATAAGGAAATGACCGGCACCACTAGTGCTACCTGTAAAATATCTAAAAACGACATATACTCATGCAGTAAGAAATAAATCTGAACAAATACATAAACAGATTATTTATTGTAATAGTTGTAATTTACATTTACATTGAAACAATATTTTCAACTAAAATGTGAATTACAATAAACTTCACAATTCTACTTTCGTAACAGCAAAGAACCAACAAACAAATGACAACAATAATGGCGGCAATTCGAACCTCCGTCAAGACGAATGTTTTTTTTTTCTAAATCATATACAAACGAATGTATCCATATTCTCATGTCACTCGAGATCAAATGTCGTGCGGTTTTTATAAAAAAAACATACTGAATTGACGTTTCGTATCGATAACAATATTAATATCTATGGATACTAGAATAGAGACCAACTTGTGTTTTGACAGCTGTTCCTAATTTAAACTCGTAACCTTACAAAAATCGGTACTGTAATAACATTACAGTACAGATTTTACCTACTACCACAGACAAAAAAATCTCATAGTAAAATTGGTTGTAATAATGCTGGTCATTTCCTACGATTTCTGAACGCATTTTAGAGCACTAATGATATGTGCGTAGATAAAAATTATAACCATATAATTTGGTTTACAGTCCCTTGAAGCAGTGAAAAAATCTAACTTCTAAGATAACTTGAAAAAAGATACGGCCGTTTATACCGAAAAAAACGTATATTTCGAAACTCCCAAGGGAATTAAAATTTACAGGGTATTTTCTGTCGACCTAGAACTATTAAATTTACCAAGTAATACCGTCTTATACTACAAGTAAAGAAAACAGTCCGAAAACGATATATTTGATATTGAATCATAAAAAAAAAACTTTTTTTATAGTACCTACGTGAAACAGTTTTCCAACGATAAAATTGAGTTTGTCGCTCAGTACTGTTTATCTTTCATAGTTCATAAGGAACCCTTGGTGCGCGAGTCAGACTCGCACTTGACTGACTTTTCACTAAATAAAACATTGTACGCATTGGGCGCAAGTTACATCTTCTTCTTCTTTGTCGTTACACTCTTGGCAGAGTGGTCGTGGCTGTCATTCCTTGTGTGGCAAGCCTAACCACACGGAGCCATTCTTCTCTAACAGCCGCGCGTCTGGTGCTCTCGTTCAAAGGACAATTTGTGGCCGATTTGATTTGGTCAGTCCACCTCATGGGAGATCTACCACGTGTCCGAAAAAGGTGAGGATTCGGGACTTCACTAATGACGACAGACGCTGCTCTATGTACAGCTCTTGAAGAATGGACTGGTTGGTGCGAAATTCTGTCCATGATATGCCAAGCATTTTTCTCCAGCACCACATTTCAAGCGCATCTATCTTACGTTTCTCTATCTCTCTTAGAGCCCAAGTCTCGGCGGCATATAAAAACACGGGAAATACCAAGGATCTGACTAGTCTTACTTTCGTGGTCTTGGTGATGTTACGATTTCGCCATATGTTCTTTAGTTTGCCCATAGCAGATCTGGAGATAGCCATGCGCCTCTTTATCTCATCCACGCAGCCCCCGCTGTTACTCGTAGATATCAGTGAGCCAAGGTACGTATAAGATTGGACGACGTTACAGTTCGCAATGTGGTAGGTGTACTATGATATTCAAGTAGAGGCTTATACGAGCAAGCGAGACAAGTCTATTTCTCATTGCGATTGCACTCTATTCATATGATGTCGTTGACGAGCTCTATGAATGTAGATAGTACTTGAAAACCATGCAATTGGTTCCAAAACGTAACGTAAACGATTCATTTGAGTGCGAACGATCGTGAAGTGCAAACTGATCGCTCACGACTCATAAAAATGCATTGATATAGGTAGTATTATGAATAAGATATTCATTTCAACTTTTTATTATTTAAACTTACACGATTTTTTTTATTATAACACAAAGAAACGTCGAGGTAATTAAATAAACACTTTGAACGCAATTAAGTCTCGTTTTGTTATAGTTATACCACGGGATAAGGCCTTATAATATTAGGATGTTTGTGAGGGAGTATTTAGTATTCAGTAGAGATAAGAACCCATTTATTAATAAGTAATCGGTATTTATACATAATAGGTTGCGCTATACAGCATTATTCGTTTATGTGATAGTAAACTATTATGTTATTTATGTTACCGCGTAAACATGAATTATCTGTAGTCACCTACTACTGCCATGAAGCTTTAGCTTGGGTTAATGCTCTAAGGATACGGCTGGTTGGTGGATGATATTTCGAAAATTTCAATCCACTCTGTCATTCATTTTATCTTATGTTTATTATCAGATGAAGCTCAGGCGGGTAGCGGACAAGCCTCCACCCTGAACGAGTCCACGTCGAGCGGGCAACAGGACTGGTCAGCGGTGTGGGAGTGCTTCGAGAGTCCGCACCGGCTCCTTTCCATGCCGGCCGGTGGTCTGTCTAAGAGTATGCAGGTATGTCATGGTTCCCTGGTGCTCGATGGGTGAAACACGTACTGGAAAATAAGGGGTTTCTTGATTAGCTTGGGAACACCCTATTTCTTCATCGTGGCTAGAAATACCAGCACTAGCCGTCACTAAGCTTCACGGATTTACCAAGAAAACACAACTGTTTTGCCTTTGGCGTTTAAATTATTATTAATGATAATGAGGTCATGTGTGCCGTTCCTTGCGTTCCTGCACCTATTCGGCACCTCTCAGCACTGGTTTTCACTGAGCTAAACGCTGTATATAATACTAGGAGATCATAAAAGGACAGAAATCGGCCAACTATGCTTCAACTGTCAGCACTGGCCGTCACTACGCTTCACACGACGCTAGGGCATCATAAGAAAGAATTGTCCATAATCTAGTTTCCCGGCAGCTTCTCGGCACTAGCCGTCACTAAGCTACATGCGATATACTAGGACGACATAAACGAAATAACTTGTATTGAAAGCTCTAAGTAGTGAACTGAAAGCACTGAAAGTTTAAGTGCATGTTTTTTTTTACCTATTGAAAATATTTTATGTGCATTATCAGATATTGTATGCAAGTAAAAACAGATAAGTATAATTTTGTGTCAGGAAATGGTGAAGAATGCGGTGAACGAGATGCGTCGCTACTACAGCCGGAAAGTGGTGGACGTGCTGATAAAGGTCACCCGGCGCACACTGGACCTCATCATCAAGCAGTTCGCTGAGACTGACGCATGTACTGATGAAGGTGGGTTTTAGTTGAATTATATAAATCTTCCGCTTCATTGATGGTTGGATTCACAGAATTTAAGTATCAGTGGTCTTCAGTCTGCGAAGCTCTTTGGTGGCTTAAAAGACCGATACGCGATCGGCATTATCCGACCGCAAACATGACAAGAGACATTGGCCGTTGGCTGTTAAGTATCAACTACTTATAAAATACATTTCACAAAGCAGACAGCAGGGGGGCCTTCCTTCTTAGCTTATTTTCCGTTTTATTGTAATCAAGTAAATATCGTGATGAGATATGTATTTTGGCTTCCTGAATTTCTATTGCATGAAATTTATTGTACGAAGCGTTGGTAAAAAAAATTGCCATTTTGTATTTTTTTTTCTCAACGCCACCGCTCGCTGTTGCCGGTGGGCTGTGCCGTCACAGCAGACGGGGGCAATGACCGACCCACTCCCGACCACGGGTAATAGTAATAGATTTAAGGTCAAGGTCCTATGTGACGTTTAATAATTTTTTATTATTATTAATGAAATTGACGCTTTTTTTTAGCTATTGAATTGAATACATTTCTAATTCGCCAGTTCCGTTATGTACATATTTTCCTTATTCAGAACTGTTTGATCTGCGTTTAATTATCAACGTATGGGTTGATCATATGATAATTTAACGCCATACCTAGCTTTTAAAACGTTGTTAGGTACACATTTTAATCTAATTTGCAACTGCACATTTTAGTCACATTTCCCCTACAAAGCTGAAACTGAATTACCAGGCTCACATGAAATGTGAGAGGCTGGCTTAGACATCTAGCGGATAACGGACAAATAATCGAAGCCCTTACTTGTCACCTCCATTTCAACGATAAGGGAATTTATTTAGAGAGCGAAGTGTTTATTGTAGAGTGTCTCCAACAGATAGCTCCTGAACACAATTCTACTACTAAATCCATGTAGCAATAAATGAAACGAGGTATTTAGGACATCTGTTAGCCATGTCTAGAACTGATAACTGATTTTCTAGGGTAACTGGAGTAGGTTTCATGTAATGAGACACCTGGTGGACTCGGACAATGAACCCCTTACGTGTCACCCACGTGTCACCTCATCCACCGAGGAATTTATTCAGAGAGCGAAGTGTTTATGGTCGAGTGTCTCCAACAGGAGCTCTGAAGAAAAACATTTCTACTACTAAATCCATTAAATGGTTAAAGTAAATTAAAAAAAAATATATAGAAAAAAGTTAGTTGTCAATCGTTTTTTCTTATTTATGTATACTCCCAAATGTGATGAAAAATATTGTGTGTATGGCGGGTAGTAAGGGGATTACAAACTCAGGACATTAAAAACCCTCCGCCTTCGGCGTCGGGCTTCTATTTGTCCTTCGTTAGTAATCCCCTTCTTACTACCCTTATGACACAATATACTATTGATACAACTTGTTGGCTTGTTACGAGTTAAAGTATCCTTTAAATTAATGTTTACATGTACATATTTAATATTATATTTTTTTAGCGTATGACAGAATTTGCATAACTTATTTACGAAAAAGTTCGATAATTTGGTAAATTAGACATAATCCATAGAAAAACATATTCATCAAAGTGCAATATTCTAAGTATAATTGCGAGATAATCGTAATTATATTTTTTTTTACAAATTCGAGAAGGTGAACGTAAGTTCAGTGGCTACCAGGATACAAGAAGTGAAAGGAATTTTGCTGAAACCGAATGCGTTTCAGTCCTCAACTCGATAGTTACGTCGCGGTCTAGAATAATGCATAATGTTTGTAAAATCAGACAGATGGCGCTTTGTATACAAAACGTGATTTTGGGCTTATTTTATGTGAACAATACTGAGTAGAGTATATCATTTCTCAGGTTATAATTATCATTATATATATATATATACACGATGATTTTTAATCGGTGATCAGGTACCAACTTTTCTAACTCAGTAAATGATGGCGGTCACGTTGAAGTCGTAATTTCATGAAAACAAACATTTTTTCTATGATATTTTTTATTTTGAAACCAATTTTGTCTTAAATTCCTTGTGACCCTGGTAAACTGTATCTGTGACCTGACAACCTTTTTAATAATTTAATGGAAATGCAATTTATGAGCAATAACTTGTCATTGTCATTACCTATACAAAGTCGTAGAAAATTTCGTAAAAATTCCCGCCAAAGCGATGACACTTGACGTAGGTATCGTACTTCAATAATTTATGTACGATGACCACATATCTAGTCGTTATTAGGTTTAATTATGTTTCAACTTGTAATTAATTAAACAGTGAGGTAATTGCGTGAAACCTCGCCTATTAAGTTTAATTTTAGCAGGATATTCATATTTTTCTACTCCTGATCACCGATTAAGAATCATCGTGTGTTGATAATAAATTTCAAGTATAAACATATCGATACTATTTACTATAATATAATTAGCCGATCATAACCTAGATATGTACAAAGTACACGAGGACACCACGTGGATGCAGTTATGGATTTTCTATAAAAATACCGCGAATCAACACTGGGACTGCATAGGAGGCTGCCAGTTTACGTTACTAATAAATCAATACCGTTTGGTTCATCACCATCAGTATATTGTATATTTCCTGTATACAGGGTGATTCATGAGTCACGAGCAAGAGTAACTGGGCTGATGAGGAGAACCGCATTGAGCAACTTTCACTATGGGACCAGCAGGGAAATCGCGAACAAAATCATCTAATTAAAAATTTATTGATAGTTAATTGATCGCTAACTATCCAAAATGTATTAAGCGGCAGATTTTATGGTTGGTCCTATAGTGACAGTTGCTCAGCATGACTCATCCTATTGGCCCTATAACTCACGCTCATGACTCCTGAATCAGCCTGTATATTACACTCACATCAGTATCATGAATCAAATTCTAGAAACTTGATATTATTTAATTGCTTGTTTTATTAATTACTATACTTAAGTAATTAAAGTTCTGATTACTCTGTTACAACTCATTTAGACTTTGAAATGCGGTACATAGGTACCGCATTTCAAAGTCTAAATGAGTCGAGAAATAATAATTCCTGATATAGATCAGGAATTATTATTTCTCGATATGATAAAAGCATTTAATGATACTGAGTAGAGTATATATTTTTTCAGGTTATATGATTAACAGGTTGATAAGATAATAAATTTCAAGTATAAACATGTCAATACTATTTACTATAATTAGCTGATAATAACCTAGATATGTACAAAGTAAAATTTGTATTACTTTTCAGTATTTATTTCAGAGTGCAATAAGCCAAGATTTTTGGAGTTTACTCCTTAAGAATCGATTTTCATATATAAGCCCGGGGTATGAAAATTATGGGGTATAAAATCGAACGTATCTGCCGTGCTAATTTAAAAAGTCGTATCTCAGTATACGATCGGGGTAAAAATACGACTTCTTAATTTAGCAGGTTATGCGTTACGTTAAGCGTTATAGACTAAGATCCCTATATAAAATGACCTTCACCGAGATGTTTATTTCATGAAATGTATTTTAAATGTACTTAGCAACGGGAAAACATGGCTCCCGTTAGATAAAATTAATATTAATTGTTCTCTGCCATTTATTTATTTTAAATTACCACAAGAGGCTTAACAAATAACATAGACAAGAAACATATTCATAATTTCTCCGCGGAGACTGCGGCGGCGGCCGGCGGCCTACACGGCGGCGCGTTGCTGCGCAAGTGCGCATCGGGCAGCTTGACTGACAGTTGTCAATCTACAACAGCTGAGAAATGTGTTTTTGTTTTCAAGTTTTTGCTAATATTTTGCGTGAATCTCTATCATGTTACGAGTGTGATTGCTATCAGTGCATGAGTACTATCTAGTTATATGTGCAATTATAAACCACTGCTTCCCCCAGGAACTTTATGGGGCAATTTGTATGCCGAAACTTGGAGCGGTTTTTTTAAATACTTTATTTGTAATCGTAGCCGTAAGTTTTTATCTATTGCATTTTTTAATAGTTTACTTGATGAATCCTAATAGCACGGGCTCCTCTCAGAATGTCGCTTCCAGGTCTGTGTCGCTGTCGCTGGAGAATTCCGTACAGTGCCCACATTGCTCCCAGATTCGTTTCTTTAAAGGTCAGAAAGGACTTAATATACACATCAGTAGAACCCATGGCATTCGTGCTGGCGCAATTACGTCGCCACCAGGCAAACAATTCACAACCAAGTCAGATCAGGCCTTTTTCTGAAAATATCAGTGAGCTTAAACATTCAATTCCAGTGGTCAAACGAATTCCTCGCAGCGCTCGAATTCAGGTTGCACAAAAAGTGTGCCTACCTTTTCGTTCTTGTTTGCAGCGCCCAACAGGGTACATAATGTGATACTTAAACTATTTACTTTCACCTGTATAATCATTATGTGCAATAAACGTATTGAGTATATATTTTATAAACGTTCTTAAGGCCACGCGCGCACCAAGATTTTAGTCGCACGATAATTTTGTCGCATAAATGCAAGATATGGGTTTATATGAGAGTGCGCGCACCACGATTTTCATAAACCCATAAGTACGCTTATTTCTGCGACAAAAAAGTGGTGCGCGCCTGGCCTGAAGAGTAAACTCCAGTCGTGCGTCGGAGCTGACACACACACTTTTTTTTTATCTTAATACACCTGAAATAGAATTAAAAAGTTGTAGCCCAATTTCTTGACCATATAAATGTACCTATCCATGGGGCATTGCATAGTCATCAGAATTGATTAATGAATATTTTTTTAATTAGTCTTTACAAGAACGAAGTCTAGACTTGGAAGGTTAAGTACAGGCTCAAAATAGAGGTTGTATAGTACACGTATTTCTTTAACATTAAACAGTATTGTTGAACAAATAAAATATACATTTCTACATTAATTTTTGTCCACTGATATCAAGTAGATCCTCTACGGCGTAGCGTTAACGTTTTGACTCTTACGGGTTTATACCACCATATAAATATTATTCATACAATGTTATGGCATGAAATAAAATAAAATAAATAAATATCAGACAACCTCACAGAAATCGTTCTTGTCCCAAATTAAGCTCAAGAAGGCTCGTGTTATAAGGTACTAGACCACCATATACATACTTATATAGATAAATATATACTTAAATACATAGGAACAACCATTACCCAGGCAAAAATATTCGAGTTCATCACACAAATATTTGCCCTGACCGGGATTCGAACCCGGGACCGCCGCAAAGTAGGCAAGTGCTTACAAAATGAGCAACCGCGTCGTCACTACGAAGAAAAAAAGAAAAAAAGGGCTTTAGCGTTTGTGTGTAGTCAATTATTATATTTATTATATTACTCATCGGCTTGTTCCTAGCCAAGGGCGGCTTTGTCGTTTCAGCGATTTATTACTTCGTTCATGAAATCGGTTCGCACTTTTGAAGCTTTACGCACACATATACCAAACCGTGAGTGTGTGCGTATTTCACATGTTCACATTTACTAGACACTGCCGAACTGAAATGTGCAGCGCAGACACAATGAAAATTGTCCATCCTGCTTGCACTTGCAATCACTAGGTCTCTTATTTTTGATACTAGCATCCAACCCCCTATATCGAATCGAACTTTATACCTTATGGGAATATGTTCACAGTTCTCATGGAGCCAAGGACTTCTGTAACTTATTTCTCGGCAACATGCGATCCTAGTACAGTAAGCTACGGAGAAAAGTATTCGCTCCGGTAGAAGGCTCAAAACGATTTCAACATTTCGTTGATTCAAGCGTTTGTAGTTTGGTCTAGAGGATATGAAATGGGTTACCAACCTAAATGTTCTGGATCAAATCCGGCACGGTACATTTTTATTTTGATTTTATTTTATGTTGATGCAAATTATGCCAAATAAACGTAGTATTGAATTCATATAGTTCATTAAAATTCCACTAATCATGTGGGAACGACTTAACCGCAACGTTGCCGGCTACCGCCGCCTTCGGAATCCGCCAGCGGCCAGCGTCCGCATCTGTACCAGGATCGCAGAAGATATGAGAAGTTTGCGATGAGGAGAATAACTGAAAACAAATATCGTCTGTTGAAAACCAAAAATCAATAATTGTAAGTAACAAATATCTACTTACAACAAAGCTCGTATCTAAGTATCATTCCACAAACTAGATACGAGGTTTTGAAGAGTACTGACAGAATTTTTTGTGACTTTTGGAAGCTTTAGCGCATGCGCTCTTAAACCAAAACCACGTGTTGAACCTTTGGTGTAGATCTAAGAGGCATTATTATTTATTTATGAGCATACCTGGGATAACTCGGGGAACCTATACAAAAGTAACGTAGCAAGATATTTTATCGACAAAAAAATATATCGATGTTACCAAAGACTATATACCCCCTAGACCGATATTCTTCATACTACGCACCGTACTCCGTTTGTTACTATCGTTCTACATCGCTAGATGCCGCTAAGGGTATCAATTCATTCAAAAGTCGACATTTTTCAATTTCTACTGTACGGTACGCGCAAGCGTGAAGTAACACAGTCGTCAAGCGTTCAACGACATTCAAACTTCCAAGTGATACAGTAAAAAGTGAATAGATGACGTTAGGTGCGACGTTTGTTTACTACGTTCCGTTTCGTCTCATTTCACTATTTGTGTATGTTTTATTTAAACATACACAAATGTCATCGTTTTGACGTAAACTAATCAATATAATAATAATTTTGTCTGGGCCTACGATAGACCTTCACGAAACGCATACCAAACTATTCTTTGTAAAAAAACAATAAATTCTGATATGGAAACACGTAACCGCAAAATTCAATTAATCGCGTAATTTCAAGAATAAAATACATACAATTTTACAAATTTGAAACAATGACATTTGATTTGACGACATCACACACCCATCTGGCAAGACATGTCAAACCAGTGATGCCAGAAGTGCTACCCCGATGTTCAAAATTTGACTGTCGAATTGCGCCATCCTTCTCGATCATCTGTCAAAGAATATTTTAGTGAATGGAATAGCACTATACGACAGTAAAATTTCGAACATCGGAGTAGCCCTTCAGGTAGGTATCACGTTTCGATACGCACATCATCTGAAAATAGTACGAGCTTTGACTATGTACCCCCGCTTGGTAAGTGAATAAAAATAAAGTAATAACTGAGTATGCAAAGATAGGATAATCAACATTATATAAATAATCCTAATAATATTATAAACGTGAAATACGTTCGTTCCTCTTAATTTTAAACGATGATTGATGGACGGTCACCAGTGTTAGGAAATCGTCGTAAACAGCCAATTGTTGAATTGTCTCTTTCTAAAGACCGATGGGAAATAATTATTTACCGCCGAGTACAGTATTAGAGCATAAAGTTTTTGTATTACTCAGATCTTAGACTCGGATACACGACAATGCCCGAATTGTCTGTCAATTATGCACCTAATTCGGGAAGTAGGCACATCGTAAAGGGCACGATTTTAACCATTTTAACGGGAGAAGCCAAGGAACAAAGTGTACTTATACCACGTATTCCAATTATACCGAATAATGGAAGTTGTGTTTTTGTAGATTGATTTTAATTATTATTTTTAAGTATAAAGTAAAATGAAATCAATGAGTTTTATTTTTTCCCTCTTTACCCTTACAAAGTTCACAAATAAATGTGAAGGATGCAACTTGCACTTTTCGCATTAGTTAAATCCATAGGATTTATCTTCTAAGTATCACATTCTATTCTACTATTTCGCCCCCTGCCTGCTATACATCGAGAAATCGCTTGTTAAAGTTTTGGCAGCGTAGTGCGAGGTAGTAAAAAGGGCCTTACTCCTTGAGCTCCTTTGCTTTTTTTACTCGACATGACATATTTGCAGCATCGGAAAACGGGGGAATAAGTAAGTAAGTATACTCGTACTTATGATCATTATTCAGTAGGTATTTGTTTTCTATACTTCGCTTCGTTTTTTTTAAATTCCTAACTACTTATAAATAAATGTCTTATTATGTCTATTACAAATTGCAATATCGAAGGCTCATTATTTATATTATTACATATATATTTTACGATTAACAAATTTCCTACGTAGGTCAAGGAATTTAATTTTATTTATTAATTTAATGTGCTAAAAATCTTTTGACTACATTTCATTATACCTAAATCTCGTTGATTTTTAAGCAAGCATTCTGACGTTCCGCTCGCTTCGCGCGCTCCGCAATCCATGGTCATAAAACAAATCTAACCTAACCTACAGTTTTCGGTCTTACAATATTAGGATAGTTTGTTATGTGTTTTGACTACATGTCATTAAGCATACATCTTGATGATTTTTAGCAAGCAGAGTTTTAAAAGGGTCACAGTTCTAGCTAACACTCCTCCTCGCTTCGCTCGTCGTCGTACCTATCCTAACCAAAATCTGACCTGCCTGAAGGTAGAATACGTAACGATTCTGACTTCACGCCTACCATAGTTTAGTTTAGGTGCTGTAATTTTAGCCAATTTGATAATAGGCAAAATAATTCTTAGGGCAAATCATGTTAGGAATATTATGCTTTAGGTAATTAGATTTTAGTTATCAATATTAGGACAAACTTGATTTAGGACTTTAAGAGAGTATGCGCAAAAATTATTAGGACAAACGAGTAGTATGCCATTCAACAGTATGCCAAACTTTCTCGGCCAAACATTTTTAGGACAAAAAACGTTATGCGATACGACAGGCACCCGAAATTTATCTATACAAAAACTAACAGAACTAACGACAGTGATAAT
Source organism: Apotomis turbidana (assembly GCA_905147355.2). Classification (NCBI taxonomy): domain Eukaryota; kingdom Metazoa; phylum Arthropoda; class Insecta; order Lepidoptera; family Tortricidae; genus Apotomis; species Apotomis turbidana. The sequence goes on from LR990280.1 coordinate 6,777,970, forward strand.
TCAATAAAACCACAATTTTATATACGTTTTTTTATATTACTTTTAACAAAAACAAAACGAACGAATATATTTTCGCAGGCCGCCTGCATGTAGGCAATTCCTAATTGTTCTAGGGTAAATGTCAAACATTTCCGCAAATCGCCCCGTTGGCGTAAAGCCGTTTTGTCGTCGGCGTTGGTCTTGGGCCATGGCAAACGGACGATGCAATGGTTACTTTGCTTTGCAGTAGATCAATAAGGTTTCCTTCAGCATTATATCGCCGTACCCAACGTCAAACTGTGTCCCTGCTAGCATTGAGCCGACGCGTGATCTCATAAATCCGTATTCCTTCCTGGTGTAACTCCACTCTTTGAGCTCTTCATTGTTTTCAGTCATTATCATTATCTTTTAATAGTTCACGGTTAGCGGCAAGCATTTTATTTTTCATATTAATAACGTTGCTGAAAATTATTTTACGATTTTTTCGATTGACACTGACATATGTTCCTAATAGTAGAGGATCCCTTTAAGAACGACCTTCACCGAGATGTTTATTTGATGAAATGTATTTTATATTTAATTTAATATGTCAATAAATATATTGCATATGGGTTGCCTAACAAATTTTAGTCCAGGGTATGTTTAATTAATGATTAAAAAAAATATTTTTTTAAACATTTGATTATTTCTTCTCAACAGTGGTCACCCTTTTGTGAAATGTCGATAGACTCAGACATGTAAAAGTGCCCTTGTGGCCTACTTGCAGAATAAAGTTCATTATTTCATTAATTAATTGATTAAAAAAAAAGTTAAATAACTATAAAATAATGTACAGCATATACGAGTCTATCGCTATGCTTTTCATTTTCAAGCAAAAATAGCATGCGCACTCTCTTTTTTTAAATGGGCGGACTTCAAACAGCTGCTATGCTGTGTCCTCTTCTATCGTATGGGATGGTTTTGGTTGGGACCTCTCAGTCGCACACATTCACTCGCTGCAATATTTTACTTTTCAAAATTCGACAACCGGAATTCTGGACTGATTTTTCGCAGGCAACCCTATACCACCGTGTTCATAATAAAATAATCTTTAATGTTATTTAATTTCAATTCAATAATCAGACCGTTGCAAAATGCTAGTATAGATTTACCAGTTTAAACCTGGCTACCCGATAGTTGTGACGGGAAAAGAATAGGCAACCTAACGTTTGCATATTCTATGGGCTTCATACTTTCGATTGGTATAGAATTTATCTAATAATCAAATGTTTAAAAAAAAATTTTTTTTAATCATTAATTAAACATACCCTGGACTAAAATTTGTTAGGCAACCCATATGCAATATATTTATTGACATATTAAATTAAATATAAAATACATTTCATCAAATAAACATCTCGGTGAAGGTCGTTCTTAAAGGGATCTTAGACTATAATTAGAAATTAAAAGCAAATGATAACCTTTCGCGAGGAGGTTTTTGTAAAATGAAGTGACAAATAATAATATTGACATTTCAATACTATTATTGAAATATAATTTTCGACCTTAATGCATTGCGAATGTCTAACGACATTGTAACGAAATGGGTAGGAAATGAAATTCCTTGACTGTACAAAACTTATCTAACAAATATTACGTTACTGACTGTTTGTTAGTGGGAAATGTCGCATGACAATTCGGGCGTAACTTATTTTGTCCATTACATCAGTGCACCAACGCCATCTAGCTATTTAGTGTAGCAAAAATTGGCGAGCCCGCAAGCAACCTTGAGCTATCCAGAGGTAGTGCCATCTATTTTAATACGATCAAACCACGTTATTGAAGAGTAAAAAATATAATCCTTAAAAATTGTGTATTTAAGTTATATTATCGTATTAAAATAAAGCAGTAATGCGTTTGATTTCAAAAAATCAAAAATCACTTAAAAATGTTGGTGAAAAATAACATTTTTGTCACTTCCAGGCTACGAAGCAGCGCCATCTAGTTTTTATACCGAATTTTGAGCTTTTTCAGAGTTACGTTTTTTTGTATGAGAACATATGTCTAGGGGGTATATAGTCTTTGATGTTACTGTCAACATCTAATTTCATCGACATAAATAAATATTACTTCTTTCTCCACATTTTTAAATAAACAAAATAAACATATTAAAACGTGTATTTACATGTTTATTTTAAAATAATTTTCATAATATACGTAAACTGTCATTTTGATTGAAATGGCATCCTTATACTTTTATTATCTTAATTTAAGAGGCTCAATATCAGATCAGATAAGACATCGCAATCGCATCGTTCAATGAGCACATATATTAATTTAATTATATCGACATCTTTTTTATCGATATCCTATCCCTAGAACGTGCCCCGAGTTAGCGCAGGTTTGTTTATGAGTAGTTTTGTTCAATTTTGTAATTGAAAGGAATTTAGAGCAGTCTTACTAATTATTGTCTATTCTATACTATTCTAAAGACGAGTCAAGATTTCAAGAAAAATCTTAATAGCGCCATGCAGGATCTTCTTTTATATTGTATGGGCACGCAGTTTGGCGCCACTTGTTAGTGATAATTTCTTTGTCCTCTGAAATGGCTGGATGAATTTTAACCAATGCCTCATCAATTTGATAGTAGATTTGTTTCATTATTTTAATATGCATGTTTTTTTTTCAGGTAAGTTATAATCGGCGATATGTGGATTATACCAGGTAAATTGCATTTACTAACTGGATGAATGGGTAATTGACGAGATGGTTTGTAAAAAATAATTATATAATATGTAAGTAGTCGTGACATTTACAGTCTTTTTGTACATCTGATTTATAGCGCGACTAAATTATCTGTTAACTAAGTACCTAAAAAAAAATACGCCGGTTTTGCAACTCACTTATACATTCAAAAGTATGGCTTGGCCGTTTCATAGATTACCGTAAATAAGTCTAAGGGACTGTCCGGCCCATATGGTAAGGCATTAAGTTTATATATGTATATTATCATGAAGACAGAAACTTAATTTCTTGATACCACATGGGCCGGACAGTCCGTTAGACTTATTTATGGTAATCTATGAAACGGCCAACCCATACTTTTGAAACCAAGGTGTATAAGCTCCGGGCTTAGGGTCTTGAAGCCAGTTGATGCTATACTTTTTAAACCAAGGTGGTAGGGTTGTAAAGTCAGGGCTTAGGGGCTTGGCTTTTCCTATCTGGTAACTTAATTACGCGTTATGAGTATGTGAGTCTTGGCCGCCAATTTTACATGTTTTTGGTGGGATTTCGTTATTCAGAAATAATTTCATAAAGTATGAACTAAAATACGTATCACGTCACTAGGGATTTAAGGTCTATTTTCATTGATAATAAACGCCATAATTGGCCTTACGTCGTTGGCCTTACGAGAGTATCCAACTTGTTTTTCGTAACATGTGACCCAAGCATCGAAAGTTCAGCAGGATACTAGGAAAACAGCGGAATGCGGGAGAATAAATCAATAAATCTAGACTAGTTTATAAATGACATCGAATCTGGCGTTTTTCCACGACAAAACATTGGATTATTGAATAATTTTGCGATCCATCTAAGATTCAGTTATAAAATCCCACCACAATTTTTTTTACAGTTGGGCATATTAAAAATAGCATGTTATAATATTGAATTCGAATTAGATCACGATTATTAATATTTATAAGGCATGTATTTAAATCGATATCTGTATATTCCCTTATTTCGATCAACATATTTGAAAGTTTCACCAAAAATACTGACTTGCACACTAATTATGCACACTAAATAATGCGAATTAAATATACTATTTAAAGGTATTTGCAAAACAGTTTTACTGAACGAATAACTATTATTAAAATAGTATATCTAACAATTCCTTAGTTCAACAAACATATTACAACTTTTTAAAGGAAAACCATCACCTAATTTACTTTTAGGAATATCATTTATTCTAAATAAAATCCAATTTAATCTGTCATGTTCATATAATTAAGTACACATAAAAATCATCAAGTGCTAACTTAACATGGATTAAACTTTGGCACACTGAATGATAACTCAGTTTAGAAAGGTACGTATTACAATGCCGAAGTTCAAAATGCCGCATTTCGTAAGACCTATGGACGGAAGGCCGAAAATTAAAATGGCGAATGTTTATTTGACCGAAAGTTTAAAATCGAGAATCGAGAAAGATGAGAAAGGAGCGTTTTTTTAGGGATATAAAAAAAAAACTAACCTAACCCGGCCGAGTCGGATCTGCTCTGAAAGGGTATTGATTCACCTCAACCTATTCTTAAACTTTAAATGATTCACCTTTCAGAGCAGATCCAACTCGGGCGGGTTAGGTTAGGTTAGTTTTTTATATATCCCTATAAAACGCTCCTTTCTCATCTCTCTCGCACGATAGATGCTAAAGAGCGAGCGCAAAGGAGTGAGCGCGGCGTTAGATGTGCAGGCCCCAACATGTTTTTCAGTAAAACAGAGAAACAAAAAGAAAATAAAATTAGGTTAGAAGTATTTTAATTGAACGTTTAGTCAATTCGTAGACTTTTGTATAGATAATGGAAATTTATGTTATTGTGGTGCACCTTTAGATATCGTTTTTAGAAATTCCGTTGTAAGATTGTCCAATTTAGAGTGCATGTTAGTATTTTTGATAAACAATTCGAATTTTCGTTTTACAAATCATATATCCGATGTACGAACCAAGTGTATGTATATCCACACGTTACTAATTATTAATTCGGACAGTACATTTTTATCTATGTTTTTTTTTCTCAGAAATGGCATCTTTTACTGATACCTGGGTCGATTGCAAAAAAAATGTATATAGTTAAAAGCTTAGTTAACAAAAAATCACGATCGCTTCCTATGTGTGACGAAAGTTAGTCATACAAAATGTATTGGTAACTTTCGCCACACAAAGGAATCAATTAAGTTTTGTTTTAATTAAAGCCCTTAACTATGTACAATTTTTTTGCAATCGTCCCACCTAATGCCTGGGAAAAATTTGAATGGTCAATAAAATGTCACCCTGTATATATATAAGTGTTTCTTCAGAGCTATTCGTTAGGGTATTTCTGTCTCGTGACCTTAGTTCTTGAATGTCAAACTTGGTTACAAGTTTCGTACTTTTTAGGGTTCCGTACCTCAAAAGGAAAAAACGGAACCCTTATAGGATCACTTTGTTGTCCGTCTGTCCGTCCGTCCGTCTGTCAAGACCCTTTTTCTCAGGAACGCGTGGAGGTATGAAGCTGAAATTTATATCAATTACTCAGGTCTACTGTCCCTTGAAGCTGTAAAAAAATCAAACTTCTAAGCCAACGCAATCAAAAGATACAGCCGTTTATGCCGCAAATTTTCGACACTTGCAAGGGAATCAAAACCTACAGGCTGCTTCCCGTGAACTCAGAATCTTGAAATTTGGTACGAAGCAACGTCTTATAGCATAGATAAAGGAAAAATTACGAAAACCATAATTTTTTTTTTAATACCTAACTTTGCACCTAATTTATATGGGGCGCTATACATACCAGGTGCAAACTTAACTTAACCACTTAAGGATGGAAAGTGTTTGTACGGAACCCTCGGTGCGCGAGTCCGACTCGCACTTGGCCGGTTTTTTATGAATAAGTAACTCTTAAATTGCTGGTTATGGGTATTTGCATTCATATCTTCTGCATTTTTTTCTCATTGATCGAAATACCGACATGTGTTTATAAAAATGACCGAAATTCGATGAATAACTATTAATTTCGTGTTTGTATATTTAATAAAATAAGGCATGTAACTAGCAAATAAAGTTTATGTTTCATTCATAAAAATACAATAGTTTACGTATGATTGGAGTTACGAATAATGTGCGAATGAATAATGTTTGTTTCTAAGATCGAGGAATTCGAGGGGGTGAACTGAGACCCAATACTTACTAGGGTACTAGAAAGAAATAGCCAGGAAGTTTTCTGCTCATTGAAATTGGTTCATGACTCAGTCACCTTTGCTCGCAATCAAGTATAGTTTATAATGTCTGTCGAATTTAACAGATGGCGTGTTTTATAACAACGCTAAGCTTACATTATTGTTTGATTATGTTTGATTTCACGTTATGTTCATAAATTATTTACAATACTTTTTTTTTATAGTCGTTTAGGTGTCCCACTGCTGGGCAAAGGCCTCCCCTTCTTTTTTCCATTCGATCCTATTGCCAGTGCGGTTCTGCCATTCTTTGCAGAATGCATCCAGATCTTCCCGCCATCTCCTTTTCGGCCTGCCTCGGTTCCGATATCCATCTTGTAGGATCCATTGGGTTGCTATTGTGGCCCAACTTTCCGGATGCATGCGACAGACATGTCCAGCCCAGTCCCATTTCAGTTTTGCGGTCTTGACACCCACATCCACTATACCAGTTTTGGAGCGCAGTTCCGTGTTATACAATACTTATATGAATAAAATTATTCAAAGGCAGAACTTGAAATAACATCACGTCAATAAGTTTTCGCTATATGCGACCGATCATAAGTCAAAACCTATATAAACCACATGAACTGCGAGTTACTAGGAATGTAAAACTTAATGCCAGCTCACCTTGCGCTAAAATCAATACCGACTATATTACTTGCCCACATTCAAACATGGCAGGTGCTAAATCCGACATAACAATTATTTCTGTTAAATCTGCGCTTATTTCAAATAATATTAAGCGATCTCCTTGCCTATAAATTACAACGAATCAATGTCACCGGATTCCGTTTCAGGAGTAAAAACCTATAACATAATAGCTATACATACAGTGATACGAGTACGTTCATAATGTCACGTAGCACTTACTTCTACGGCGTAGCACCAGCGTAGCGTTCAGTTAGCTTCTACGAGCCCGTAGCACTCATTTATATTTTCACAGAGCCTTGTATCATAAGCGTATGTACTCGTATCATTTCGCTCGGCGCAGTCTTAATCAATTATTTTCTGCTACAGTTTAAAGTAGCTATGTTTATGTTACCTTTATGTGTTAATTAATACGTCAGGAAAATATTTTGCATCCACTTTCATTTGAGATAAAATCACCTATAAGCTCACCTAAAGCGGCGAGAGTGTAGTTACTTACCGCCTATAACAATTAACCTTAAGAGGCCTTATTCCTTTTAAAATTTATTTTTTTCATATTATGACAAATATATTGATAATTTTAACCAACTTTTTGAAGTGAATAATACTTTTCCCCGAGTTCTAGGTAGTAACATAGCTATTTCATGCTAATATTGCGTGCAGTCGAAAATAAGTTGAAAGAACTAATTTTCCGCGTGAATTTTGTCAATTTCGAGTAGTTTTTGAAACAAAAGTTATCAATGAAAAATTCAAATTGGAAGTTTCAAATATATACGAATAAATCCCAATAGCCCTGTTCTAGTTAGTAACATCAATAATATGTTAGGAAACATGTTTAATCATAGAGAAAAAATGGTTGCCTGTAAAGTCGGTTTTACGGGCGAAGGAAGATTTTACGTGACAACGTCTTTTTCTCGGTAGAATATTTATTTGTATCATATCCATTCACAATTTCCCTAACAACATTTTAAGTGTTACTTTCTGAACGCACCCATCACATGTGTCATTAATGTCATTATAGTGTCATTATTTTACATGTTTTAAATCTAAATATGCGATAATCAGACTATTATGCATGTATTTTGTCGATTCCAAACCCTTATTTAGTCTAGATCTACATGTAATTATTCTAAAAATACCGAACCGACGGAACAAACATCATATGTTGGACAGGTAAGTACGAACAGTTTGTATTTGTATGGGAATATAAAATTATCTTTTTTATTATTTTCCACTCATTTATTCAATATTTTCTCACCGTTTAAACCTTCCCTTGACTTCCACGAATATTTCAATACTAAAATTAGCCAAATCGGTTCAGCCGTTCTCGAGCTTTAGCGGGACAACCGACCCTCCTAACAGACGTAAGCGGGCGTTACACTTTTTTATGAGTGACTTCGAGCGCAACCTAATTTAAGACGTTGTCACGTCAATATAAGTACCTTGATAATATAAAAAAAAAGTAAAAAGTTGGCGGGAATAGTAAAAATATAAAATATATAAGTTGAACATTTGTATTATTTCCTTGGATTTATTTGTCAATATAATTTATCCCACGACGAATATTCATGTAATCTTGTCAGTTACGCTTCTTGGAAGTTTATTTTAAAATCTTACACAGTTACCCATGGAATGATCTTCTTAATTTATCGAGCCTAGTAGCTGTTTATTTCTAGTATTGATATTATGTATATTATCACAATTCTTTTTAAAATTGGCAATGTTCTTATGTACTACATACAAGATTCTCATTCATGAATTGACAATTCGCTGTCATTATATTAATGTCTTTCTCAGCGAGTCTCGAGCGAGGTACTTCCCGAAATCCTCCCACGGAGATCACTACTACGTGACTACCAGGATTGAATAAAACGACGCAGGTCGTTGTGTTTACATTATCTATATGAACAATACGAACTTAGAATAAATTCGCCTAGAAACCTCTATAAGAAAGGGAGAAAATACTTATATACCGCTCAAAACACAATAAGGGCCACTTACATTTTACACTAGAGGTATACCCCGTGTATTTTCCGGTCACTGCCCGTGTGTTTGTAAGTTATGAGACGAATTTAAAAAGTTGACTTTTAAATGAACATGCCCACAGCTTGCTTCGAGTGTTTCGAATTTTAAATTTGGAACATTGGTATTTGAAATAAAATAAAGGGATATATTTAAATGCACAGTATCTGAATATTTTTTCAGTACACTAGGTAACTCCACTAATTAACTGAATGCATAAGTACCAGAAAAACGAAAGCTGTGCAAAAAAAACAATTGATTAACTAAACATGTCCTACAAAAAAAACTTAAACATCATAAAAACGAGATGACCTTTTTAACCGAATTCACACCAAAAATATGGTTCGTACATCAGATATATTTGAAAATTTCACCAAAAATACTGACTTCCACACTAATTATCCTCGCACTGCACTCTAAGATCCGACTCGGCCGGGTTAGGTTAGGTTAGTTTTTTTTTTATATCCAGTAAAACAGTTTTGCAAATACCCTTAAATAGTATATTGAATTTGCATTATTTAGTGTGCATTTTTAAGCTGTTCAGTGTTCGGGTTAATGTTTTTGCCACCATATGTTAAGATGATTCTATTTATTAAAAAAAAACCGGCCAAGTGCGAGTCGGACTCGCGCACCGAGGGTTCCGTACAAACACTTTCCATCCCTAAGTGGTTAAGTTAAGTTTGCACCTGGTATGTATAGCGCCCCATATAAATTAGGTGCAAAGTTAGGTATTAAAAAAAAATTATGGTTTTCGTAATTTTTCCTTTATCTATGCTATAAGACGTTGCTTCGTACCAAATTTCAAGATTCTGAGTTCACGGGAAGCACCCTGTAGGTTTTGATTCCCTTGCAAGTGTCGAAAATTTGCGGCATAAACGGCTGTATCTTTTGATTGCGTTGGCTTAGAAGTTTGATTTTTTCACAGCTTCAAGGGACAGTAGACCTGAGTAATTGATATAAATTTCAGCTTCATACCTCCACGCGTTCCTGAGAAAAAGGGTCTTGACAGACGGACGGACGGACAGACGGACAACAAAGTGATCCTATAAGGGTTCCGTTTTTTCCGATTGAGGTACGGAGCCCTAAAAATGACAACACCTTATTAATTAGATATTGTTATATTTTTTAACAATAAACGTGATTCCTGGTTTATTTTATTGAATATCTGTATTAATCTAATTAAATGATCTAGTTAAATATAAGAAATAAAACGTAAATATACATGCACATTGCACAAAGTAGGTACGTTGTTTTTTTATTGGCAGTATGCCATAGATTATCAATAAAAGAAATAAACCCCACTGAAACAAAAGGCAATCTCTTTGTTGGCCACGGCCAATAATGTTGTATGAAATTCCTTTATTGACCTCTATAACTTGAAATTAGAACGAGTCTTCAACAATTGCTATACAAAGAAGTATTTCGCGTTCTATTGTCACGATCATAAGAACGACATTTCCTTGGATAGTTGAGAAAAATATATTATTTGCCATTCTTTATCGCGATGGCGGGAAGCGAAATCTACACAAAAGTGGCTAAAAAAGAACTTACCAAGCTTTATTAGTACTGAAGAGTGGCCTTCGTCAAGCCTTGAATTAAACCCGTTGGATTATACTTTGTGGACAGAATTAGAGCTAAGAGGTTGCCAAAAATCACATCCAAACCTTCAGTCCCCAAAACGCAAGCTAGTGATAAAATCGAAGCTAATTCCTATAGAAAACGTGCGTGCCGCTATTGACGAGTGGGCAGTACGCTTAAAGGCCTGTATAAAAAAAAGAGGCTGCGGTCATTTCGAGTAAGTTTTATAATTTTTTTATTTATACACAAATCATTTTCAATCAATCAATTTTTATGTACAATCATATAATAAATACGCCTAGAAACCTAGATAACGCTTGAATGTGAAGCCAGTTTTGGTAAGCCACGGGGGCTAAGATTCGTCCGTGTGCGCATGCGTCACAACGTCAATGTTACAAGCAAAGCATCTCTTTGATTGGTTCGCAGACACGCACACATAAAACAAAAACCGGTCAAGTGCGAGTCGGACTCGCGCACCGAGGGTTCCGTACAAACACTTTCCATCCTTAAGTGGTTAAGTTAAGTTTGCACCTGGTATGTATAGCGCCCCATACAAATGAGGTGCAAAGTTAACGCAACCAATCCCGTTTGTTGTATGGGAGCCCCCCTTAAATATTTATTTTTATTTTTAAGTATTTGTTGTTATAGCGGCAATGGAAATACATCATCTGTGTAAATTTCAACTGTCTATTAGCTATCACCGTTCTTGAGATATAGCCTGGTGACAGACGGACGGACGGACAGCGAAGTCTCAGTAATAGAGTCCCGTTTTTACCCTTTGGGTACAGAACCCTAAAAAGCGGCTTCATCTTAAAATATATAAAAGGTTTATCCACCCTTAAATATATATAACATTTTGCTGAAACGTGATGCCTGGAAAGCTTTCTATTTATACAGGTTGTAAGTTATAACCGTGACCTCACAGCATGATGTCCACGTGAATTTCTCGTAATAAATTTAGTTGCTAACCTGGTTAAGTCTTGGTACCAGGATTCCATACATTAGATGCTGGTTGTTTTATTTACTCGAGCTATGTAAAATAACAATTTTTATTCATAAAGCTTTCCTTGCCGATTTTTCTATCTACCCAGGAAATGGATAAAAATTAAGAAATATCGTGTACCTATCATGGTTTATAGGTAGGAATGACTAATTCCTAGAAAAAAAATACGTACATAAAATATCTATCCGTCCGTCTGTCACCAGGCTGTATCTTAAGAACGGTGATAGCTACACAGTTGAAATTTTCACAGATGATGTATTTCTATTGCCGCTATAACAACAAATACTAAAAATAAAATAAAATGAATATTTAAGGGGGCTCCCTTACTACAAGCTTGTGATAGGTTATGGTACGGAACCCTTCATGCGCGAGTAGGACTCGCACTTGCCCTATTTTTTTCAGAAATAAAGGGGGTTATATTTAACAATATACAAAAAACAGGATTTTTTAAAATTTCATTAATTTCCAAATGGCAGAAACTCTGTCATGCAAATTCAAGAAAAAAAAAGGTAACGAGCAAACGAGCTTAGACTTAATAATATTTCAGTGTGTTTTTAGCAGCTTTAAACTGATTGCAGCACATTATCTGTGAGCGAAGTACACAATACGGCGGTACTAGGAGACCTTGAAGGAGATGGCGAGACGAACTTGATGCCTCTCACCGAAACCTGTGGGAAATTGCTCAGGACCGTGGCACGTGGAAGAATGAAGGGGAGGCTTTTGCACAGCAGTAAGACAGTCTAGGCTCGTAAAAAGTAAAAAAATAAAAATCAAGCCGCTATGGCCAGTGCTATACCGGGTGTACAATCCATATGGGCCAGTATGGTGAAGTCGGAAACTATGAGAGATAGCGAGATCTGTTCTTAGGAACCATGACGTCGATTTTAGATTCATTAAAAAATGCATTAAACATTTTTTCGTATATCTCATGCATAACCGGGAATCGAACCCGGTTAAAATAAATAAATAAATAATAAGGGACAATCTTACACAAATCGACCTAGTCCCAAACTAAGCAAAGCTTGTACTATGGGTACTAGACGACGATATACATAATATATATAAATACATATATAGATAACATCCATGACCCAAGAACAAATATTTGCACAAATATTTGCCCCGGCCGGGATTCGAACCCGGGACCGCCGACTCAGTAGGCAGGTGTCTACAAACCGAGCCAAACGCGTCGCCAAAAGAAAAAAAAAGAAAAAGAGGAGAAAAAAAATAAAGATGCCAGTCAATCTTATTTTTTATTGGCAACAAATTTCTGTATAAGAGTACATACATTTAGAGTGCTCTAAGAGTCAGAAATTGCTGTTAAAGCTGAAAACGCTCCATACAAACATGCGTGCTGTGTATGGAAAAATAACTTTTTCCATTTTGACCATGATAATTTCCGTTTAGGTTCATAGTTTTCATACAATTATTTTTGTGTTGAATTATGAGGATATTGCTTTTGGATAAAAAAACGTGGATTGTACACCCGGTATAGTATAATAATATACCATTATATACCTTAAAATGTTTTATATTATGCTTACACGTAAACTTACTTTAAATAGGCTGAAGTGCTAGTTTTTTTTATAAAAAAAAAACACCAAGAACATTGACACTGTTCGCATCGTGACCGTCGTTATTTATAAAGGCGATTTACTAATTATGTAAGTAAAATTACAGTTTTTGGAGTTTACTCCTTAAGAATCGATTTTCATATATAAGCCCGGGGTATGAAAAATATGGGGTATAAAATCGAACGTATCTGCCGTGCTAATTTAAAAAGTCGTATCTCAGTATACGATCGGGGTAAAAATACGACTTCTTAATTTAGCAGGTTATGCGTTAAACATACCCTGGACTAAAAATTGTTAGGCAACCCATATGCAATATATTTATTGACATATTAACCTAAATATAAAATACATTTCATCAAATAAACATCTCGGTGAAGGTAGTTTTATATCGGGATATAAAACGACCGTCTATAACGCTTAACGCATAACCTGCTAAATTAAGAAGTCGTATTTTTACCCCGATCGTATACTGAGATACGACTTTTTAAACTACCATTATGTTCACAAAAACAAACTATAAAATTGTCAATGTCAACTTCATGTCGAGTGTCAACAAAATATTATAAATAAAATAAAATTTAATAAAATCTACGCTTAACGGGTAAAATGTGCTGCTTTTGAAACAATAGCGTCACACAATCGGCTAAAAGATACGTGTTCATTTCAGCTCCCAAACAAACCTAACGAATTTTTGTGATATCCAAGATTACAACTTTTATAACGTGCAATGCAAAGACCGTGTTTTCTTGGCGTTTAAGCCGTGCTTGTATGGTGCTAAGATCGAAGAAGACGTCTTGCTGTAGAGAGAGACCGCTTTTATTGTGACTCAGCTTTAAGCTTAGAAATAGAGAAGGCGTGAATACTTTTCCATCACCACTGCTCTCATTTTCCTGCATTCAGCCGCAGGATGGTTTTGATTTCGTGAAACTTTCCAGGATAAATACATACATAAATCAAGGATCCAACACAACCGAGCCATTCATTTTCTAGACGGGAGTCTTGCCGACCGACAAGAAGCTATGAAGTTTAAATCGAAATTGTTATGTTTTTGATGTTGGCTTTTGAATTGTATCTTTTTTATTATAATTGCTTGTATTTTTTACTTTTATTTGTAAGTGTTAGTTATAAATATGAGTGATCCTTCTTCATCCTTGCGCTGTCCCCATTGTCCCAACTCAACTCGAACTTTTACCCCTCATGGACTTAAAGTGCATATACGAGTAGGGCGCATGCATAAACATTTTCCCCAAGTCATCCCCTCCAACCCTAGACTGTCGTTTTCTCAGCAAGCTCATGGTAACAACCCCATTCATCTAGATTTTGGTGATCTAGCTACGTTAAAGCAGTCAGTACGTGTGTTACGGCATATCCCCAAAGGGGCGCCAAACTTGGCAGCGGGCAAATTGAGCGACCTCATTGATAAGTGTATCGACTCCAATCCAATGGCACTCTCGGATGGTTTAGTTTACTGTCTTTTGCCTATTCCGCACTCAAATCGCCTGAAGCGTCGGCCACGGGCAATTTAACCACGAAAGTTAAGAGAAATATTAACTCTGCTTCTTTTGATATCAGTGGGAACATCGGTGCAGAGACCACGCCTTTGAGATCACACTCCATACTGAAGACAATTGAGCGTAAAGTACATGAAGGGGATCTCTCAGATGCAGTGCGAGTGCTTATGTCGGATGAGGGCCCCGTCGGGCCCTGAGACTTTAGCTACGCTGCAGTCGAAGCATCCAGCCCCGTCCCGGCCGCTGGTACTTCCACCGGAACCTGACATATCTATTTCTGCCTTAACTGTTAAGCCGGAGGAAGTGGTGCAGGCACTCAGCTCTTTCAACAATAGTTCGGCCGCCGGTTTGGATAGCATCCGCCCTGTTCATCTTAAGGAGCTTACGTCTGCATCTGCGGGAGACGCCGGTTTTCGGCTCTAGGAACATCTGGCCAAGCTTTGTAATTTTTTGCTCAGTGGTCAATTAAACCCTGAAGCTTGCCCCTATATTTATGGTGCTTCCTTACAAAAAAGACTGTGGTAGTTTAGTTTAGTTTATTTATCACACCATTACAAATTTCTTATAAATACAAGTACATGTCAGTTTATATTACTCTTCGGAATGGGATCGTTAAAACAAAAATGATATTCGTAATATTAATCGGTCATTCTCCAGATTTGTGTTCTAATTCTAATTAACGCGTCGCTTTTTTTCTACTTACTTTTCAGTCATTTTTGTCTCAAATATAGTAACATATCGATCATTGAAACTTAAATGTGGATGGGGCACTTTATAATTATTAAAGGTTCATTACTTAGAAGCAAATTTAAATTTAAATGACGCGCGAATTAGAAAAACGACGTGTTAATTAGAATATTTGACTTTTGTATGGCGCGTGAATTAGAAAAGCGACGCGTTAATTATACAAACTCAGTTATATTTTGTAAATTAAAATAAAAACGTTTTGTATGACTGATATGGTGGCAGTTATATGATATAAGCTATGTTTTAAATAATATGAAAGTACCTAAGTACTCAAGAAACAAGCACACCGGCCGTTAGAGTTACTAGGTAGATTAGGTATGTAAGTATGTGTGTAAATTGAATTATTATGATAAGTTATAATAAATAAAACGCCATAGTTCGGACTAAGGTAGTCTTAGTGTTGGCGGAGAAGTTCCTATCATTCCGTACATTATTAAGCTGCGACATTGCGCCCTTGGCCATCGTAGCGCGGATTCTGCGAACTTCCGTCAATTCAATTCAATTCAATTATTTATTCATAAAAATACATTTTATACGTCATTATATTAAATTTTACATTTTACAGGTACACGTAATTAACATTAAAAATATTCAATCATTATCATTATATTTATATTTTACATTGGTTTATAATTACATTTAAATGCATGTCAATGTCACCAGTGACGGAATTTACCCCTCAAAAAATTCGTCAATGGTATACAGTGCGTCAACAATGAGTTTCTCCTTCAGTTTTTGTACAAACGACCTGTAACTAGGAGCTTGTTTAATAGCCGGGGGGATCCTATTATAAACCTTGGGACCAATTTAGCTGAGGCCCTTCCTTGACTTTGCGAGGCGCGTGCATGGTAGACACAACTCATGTCGCCGTCGGGTGTTGAAACCATGCACGTCCGCGTTTGTGTGGAATATGTCAATGTTCCTCCTAACATACTTGGCTATTTCTAAAATGTATAGGCTGGGTAGGGTTAGTATTTTATACTTCTTAAAAAGATCCTTGGCGGGATGGTCCCAGCTTACACCCGCGATGACGCGTACTGCTTTTTTTTGAAGCCTGAATGCTCGTTCGCGTTCCGCGGCCGAGGCCCAAAGATCAACTCCGTAAGACAGTATGGAGTTGAAATAGCCAAGTAGGCTTTTTTTATGCCGGGGAGGTCGAGGCTCGGTCGCAGTCTGCTTAGAGCGAAGCAGGCTGAAGATAATCGATGGCATAGGGTGTCGATATGGGGTGACCACTTTAAACCGGCATCTATTGTTAAACCTAAATACATGACCTGCTCAACTTGAGGAACAGGCTGGCCGTTGCACTCAATGTCGAGTTTCAGGTTTACGATACCCCGTAGTCTAAAATGTATAATATTTGTCTTCTCGACATTTAACACCATGCCGTTTGCAGAAAACCACGCTGATATTTGGTTCATTACTTTTTGGGTTTTCGCTTTTAATTCCTTAAAGTCCTCAGCAGCAACAATGACGCATCCATCATCCGCAAACAATACAAACTCCGCCTCATCCGTAGCTGAAGTGACGTCGTTCATCAGCAAAATAAATAGGTTGTTTCCCATTATCGAACCTTGTGGTACAGCGTATGGACCCAATTGCAGCAAATCGGACCTTGTCCCGTGTACTTCCGTTAGTTGTTTGCGGGCCTTTAAAAAAGATTCGATGATTTTGAGAAAGTTGCCAGAAATGCCATAGTGATCTAGCTTGGCTAACAGGAGGGCGTGGCTTACCAGCTCGAAGGCGCGTGACAGGTCGCAGATTATGGCCGCCACTTGACGTCGCGCCTCGAGGTGTCTCATAGTTTTGGCTATTACGTCGCGAGCGGCATCGATCGTTGATCTCCCTGGCTGATAAGCGTACTGCTGTTTATTAAGCAAGTTATTATTGTTAAAATATGACATGAGCGCATCGCTTAGAAGGCGCTCAAAGACCTTTGAAAAGATCGGAATTAGTGAGATGGGTCTAAATTTTTTTAGCAAGTCTTTGTCACCCTTGCCCTTATAAATGGGTTGAACTTTGTCATTTTTTAGGCTTGTAGGATATAAACCATTTTCTACACATTGGTTAACACGTTCACTACGGCAAAGAATTTTTGTGACTTTACGTGGGTACGACATGGGGTCTTTTAGATCCGACGTGTAACTGTACTATGGTGCGTTAACGGGTCTAAAAGATCCGTTGGGTATACTCTTGTTTAATTGTGATTATGTACGTAGTTATAGCCATTCACGCAAATATATTTATGTTAACATATTCTTACATAGACCACCAAACCAATCTTCAAAACGCAGGTAGATCCAATTAATGGTTTGATTGCAAAACAAAGAACAATCTGTCGGATCTTTTAGACCCGATATCCGCACTGAATGTTAACATTGTCGATATTTTTTTAGTGTTGGGGTAGAAAAAAAATACCGATATCGATAGTTATTAATTTTAATAGGCTAACTAAGACTTATTAGATACATAACACTTTTTACTTTTAATATTTTGCAGTATTTGGAGTGTCTGGCCAGTCGATGGGCTTGTATAAACATTATTAATAGCAATATTTCGCTTACCAATTATAATATTTCTGGCACGTATATCCTCTTTTTTGTTTTTCACAGTTTCATGTTTATTTTCATTTTTGTCACACATAAATAACATTTTCCGCGACCGCTGCCTGATCGATAATTCACCTTATCTCGTAAATCACTGTAATTTTATTAATAAACACCCACACACTTGGACGTCACTGGCTCAACTAGACTTTCATTCAGTACGGCTATCGGGTCACCGGGCATCGGGTCCTTAAGACCCGGTAGCCGTACTAGATGAAAACAGTTTCTCTCAGGTCGTCATGGGGTCGAAAAGATCCGATGAGTTTTTATTACTTAAACCGCCTATATTCGAAAAAACATCGATAAAATACTAACACTGTCCCTTTTCTACTCCTGCAAAATTCTGAGATATCTGTGCCGCAGCAACGGTAGGAACAGCAATTTCTTCCCCGCACCGGAGGAAAGTTCTTCATCGGATATATTCGACCCGATGCCGTAGTGAACGTGTTAAATAATTGGCAAAGTATTCCGATGATAAAAGGAGGGAGTAAGTCGAATAGCTTCGTCGACATATCGTTGATGTCGGTGGAACATTTTACGCTTTATTTTTTGCACAATTTTGATTCAAGTAATCATCCATCTCGAGTGAGAATCCATTAAAATTATGGACGCAGTTATGTTACATTGGGAAATGTATTTGCTTAGAAATGAAAGCGATAACGGAATGTCCATGTGTGCCATTGAGTTTATGTTGGCGTTTACGTCTTCCACTGAGTTCTACCTTGCCTGTACGATCAATAATCATGAGTTTGGTCTTGGATCTGTTGATTGAAAGTCCAAATTCTTCACTAAAGCGCGCCATCCTGTTCAATAAACTGCCCATCTTGCTTTCGCTAGCTGCTAGGAGGCTGGTGTCATCAGCGTATCGCAAGACTTTACGTCCACGAACAGTAATGCTACTATGCCAGCCGTCCTCCTTATGATGAATTCGCCGTATATATTGAACAGTATAGGTGAAATAATGCAACCTTGTCGGACACCCTTTTGGAAACTGAAGGGATTGTATGACGTCTTATCTATTCTCATTGTTGCTTGGCTGTTGTAGAAAAGTGACTGTAGTGTAGTAGCAGTGAGGAGGCGAGGAACACCCAAATCGGTCAAAATATCCCATAGACAATCCCAGTCGACACAGTCAAAACCCTTGCAATAGTCGACAAAGCACATGATGAAAGTTATATTGAACTCGTAGCACTTCTGTACAATTTGCCTCACGTTCAACCCGCTTGTTTTTGCGCGATCTGCCAGTCTAGATAGTGATGAAGTCTGTTGTTTAATCACGTGGGGCAAAACGGAGTCAGAGCAAGTGTACGATAGTTGTCGCATTTTGTCGTTGAACCTTTTTTGTGTAACGGGATGATGACGAATTGGGTCCAGACTTTTGGCCATCTGCCGGTTTGCCATAAGTGGTGGCAGATCTTGTGCAAGATATGGATTCTTTTATCACCTAGAGCTTTGAAAACCTCGGAAGTAATGTCGTCTAGTTCTGTTTTAATTTTAAGGCGATCGATTGCAGCTATTATCTGATTTGAAGATGTTGGGCTTCAGGTTCAGAAGTCCCCAGTGCAACCGATTGTGGGTGGATGTACAGGGTGTTTTGTACAGCTGCTCATAGTGGCCACACCAGCGTTCTGCAATTTTGTCAAACTCATGCAGCGGTTGCTCATCGTGATCTTCAATGACCCAGAACTTGGGTTTGAACTTTCAACTCAGCAGGCGAACTTTCTTGAACAGATCTGAGGTTTGTAATTTAAGTGGATGCGACTCGACTTCTTGGCATATGCTCGTTCTTGTCTCTGCGGCATTCCCTTTGAATTGCTTTACATAGTTTCGAGTATTCCCTTTTCAACTTGAAGTCTTGAAGGGCATTAATTTTATTTTTTTTCCGGCGCTGAATTAGGTTCCACTTTTCCTCAGTGATCCATGTGAAGCTTCTACAATCCCTTCCTCTCTTTATGATATGATATCCTCAAAATCTTCATTTATTACCTGGACTCAGCATCACCTGCGTTGATCTAAATTCATGAGCGTCGCTTCCGTCAGATTCTTAGTGTTTAGGTCGCGCGTTACGGTAAACGGCTTTGAGACGAATGGAGAACGAGGCACGCAGTAACCGCGTTCAGCTCAAGGGAAGGTTTTCACTTCATTTTTTGACAGATGACTTCCAGCGCTTTTCTACCAGTATTTAGTCTATCTGATTCCTAAAACGACCCAGGTTCCAGGAGACTTCCAAGTGTACAGTCATGTTTTGTGATGGTGAAAGAGAGTGTTAAAGTAATGGTCAGACACAGAACACAGAACTCTGCAAGCCTCTGACCTCGTTCATTCCTAGAGTCTAGACCATATTTTCCAATGGTGTCTCGGATTTCATGGACTATACCAATTCTCGATAAATAGACCGAAAATAGATAGAAATTAAAAAAATAATAAACAAGGAGCAAGTATCAGTAAGGTCGCAATACAAAAACAATCCCTGTGGAGTGCCCCAAGGGAGTATTTTGGGCCCTTTATTATTCCTGCTATACATAAATGATTTGCCAAACCACCTAAACCACAAGTGTATAATGTTTGCTGACGACACGACCCTATTAGTTAAGTCAGATGATATAAATAGCTTTAATAAGGATATAACGGAAACTTTAATCGAAGTAATTAAATGGTTAGATGACAATAATTTAAAAATTAATATTAATAAGACATGCTTAATTCAATTTAGAACATTTAGACATACAGATTATAAACTAGATATACAATATAAAAATGAAAAAGTACAGGAAGTTGAAACAGTAAAATTTCTTGGTGTTCACCTAGATAAGTTTTGTAGCTGGAAAACTCACGTTGATTATGTCTGTGAAAGGCTAGATAAATTTGTATTTGCTCTGAGGAGGTTAAGCAGCACTTCTTCTAGATTTGTTAGCTTATCACGGACATGTATCCTCTATTCTAAGCTACGGACTGTTACTATGGGGTAACAGTGTCGACATCGAACGAGCGTTTAGGGCACAAAAAAAATGTCTACGGGCCGCTTGCAATGCCCACTATCTCGCACCATGCAGACCTTTATTCATGTCTACAGAAGTCCTTCCCTTGCCGTGTATGTACATAAGACAGATTTCCATATTGGTAAAGGAGCACCCTGAATATTTTGATACACGAGATCGCTATTTTCCCAGGTCAACGCGACACAATAATAAAATACACTTGCCAAGAGGAAACCTTAACATATTTAGGAATAATTGTTACTGTATGGCAATCCGAATATTCAATAAACTTCCACAACAAGTCAAGGATTGCCATCCAAGGACGTTCAAAAGTACACTTAATAAATGGCTTTTGTCCAAGTTTTTTTATTCTGTCAGAGAATTTTTGACGGACAATAATACAAATACTTAATTAGAGGAATTTTAATGTAATTGAATTATTTATTATTTGACAATGAATTATTAACTATTTATTGAATTATTTTCTATGAGATTATTATTTGTCATTCCATTATTATTGTACCTCTTTTTTTTATGGATCATTAAATTTTCGATGAAATTATGAATATGCATGTACTTGAATAATTATTACCATTGTTTAGAATGTATAGTAAATAAGCATAATATCTTTGACATTCTCGTATTTATATTAATGCACGCTATTTACCCATATTTTGAAAAATGTAATAAAAATTCACATGCCTATAAGGGCAGAATGTATGAATTGACAATTCCAAAGCATATAAATATCACCTTATGTACGCACCATATATTCTGTGAATAAATGATTATGATTATGATTATGATTATGATTATGATTATGATTATGATTATGATTATGATTAGGGTTTGGCACAAGATTGGGCTGCGAGGCTGCAATTCACGCTACGTGGGCTTTTTCGGTAGATACCAAAAACTCAGAATCCGTTTTAATTAAAATTGATTTAAAAAACGCATTTTACTCAGTGGAGCGTGATGTTTTACTGTCCGAAGTGAAGGATAAAGTGCCATCACTCTACCCCTTCCTTTTCCAAGTATATTCTTCCGCTTCTAATCTTTTCTACAATGGTTCTCTTGTTCTTTCCCAAGCTGGTGCACAGCAGGGGGATCCGCTAGGCCCTTTAGTTTTCTGTCTGGCCATACAAAAGGTAACCTCTGAGTTAAATCCCCATTGAATATCTGGTACCTAGATGACGGTACCCTAGGTGGTAAACCTGAAGAAGTGGAACAAGACTTGCTCATGCTCCTGCCTCGTTTAAAAGCTCTGGGTTTAGATATTAATTTCAGCAAATGCGAATTTTTCCCCTGCAGTACCAACTCACACGATCCTTTCCCTTATTCAGTGCTCTGCTCCCCGGACTGAAAGTGTTGTCGGCGAGATCTTTCAACCTCTTGGGGTCCCCAATATTCCCAGAAGCCATTCCTGAAGCCTTCGAGGAGAGAAAGCTGCTTCTGCTGATGGCTGCGCAGAGGTTGAATGAACTTTCGGCTCACGTAGCCCTCGTTATGTTGCGAGTTTGCTTTGCCGTGCCTAAGCTGACATATTTCTTGCGCACGATTTTCATAAACCCATAAGTACGCTTATTTCTGCGACAAAATTATCGCGCGACTAAAATAAATCGTGGTGTGCGCCTGGCCTGAAGAGTAAACTCCAGTCGTGCGTCGGAGCTGACACACACGCTTTTTTTTTACAATATTTGAGTGAATCAAATTTACTATTAAAATACCAGTTACGGGCATTCTCAGTCATACTTTTATGTTTTTTTTTGTGATTTGTTGAATTACTGTTATGTGATGTAATACTAAAATACCGAACTAGTACATTTGTCAGATTGTACTAGATGAGAGCGATCAGTTCAGTGAACAAGCATGCACGACTCTAGTTCGTAGCACTTGTTTCTATGACGTAGCACCCTCGTAGCGCACGACTAGCTTCCAATCTTGCGTAGCACTATGCATTCTCAAAGTTAAGTAGTAGCAGAATCGTCACAGCATCACCATATACAGGGTGTAACCGACAGCGTACCGAAAACGACAACCGTAGTTTTAGACCATAATCACGAACTGAAAACGAGTGTTCATTTTCTCGGAAAACTCAAGGATAAGATTTTCCAAAATAAATTATAAAACTCGACGCGCAATGTATTGCGTCCAATTCTTTCGGGTGCAGACGCACGGGGAGGGGAGTACGCGGCGAGCGACCGGTCCAGGCGCTCCCCACTCCACTCACACGTCAGCGCAAAACATACCGTTACGCCAATGCGCATCGAATGACATGAATGAATGCAACCACAAAAACAACGCAACCACAGATCACAACTAGTGTACTACCTAACACCAATAACAACTGACCGATAAATTAAAACAGTCTAACAAGATTATTTTCATTCAAGCAAGTAAAGCAAATAAAATGTGCGGGTAGGTAAACATTAATCATGCGTCCTACCGCAGCGGCCTGTGCGACCACACTGGCCTGGCGGATCAATGACCGGCCAGTACCGTTATCTTTCCCACTCCACGCGCTCGGTTTTTACCGTAAAGCTTACATAATACCTACTGTTTGTGATACATTGTGTTTTGCGGAAAATGCTATTTTCATGCGATTTTTCATGAAAAATTGTTACCGTTAGAGTTCGATTAACGGAAAAATAAAGAGAAAATTTCTCAAAAAAATTTCCACGATTGTCCAACCCAGAATAATGGTCTGAAGCCATGGTTTCAGTTTTCGGTACACCGTCGGTTACACCCTGTATATTATTATGGTATAATTTGTATTAACAGCGACTCCCGCTTAACACGTCACGAAAACGTCAAATATTTACGTGTAGTTCTCTCAATATACAATCCTGAAGTGCAGGTGCAATGGAAATACATCCGTCCTGCTTGCACCTTTAATCAATCATTGGAATATCACAGGACATCCTAGGAGTCTCCTATTGCAGACTTATGTTATGTGCTACTATTAAGTATTCTGTGCTTATATATATTTAAGTAATGTGTATCAAAAATATAATGTTCGGGGAAGATTGGCATCTCCATTGGGCTTAATAATCAACGAATAGGTAACAACAAAACAGACAAAAAAAGTTCAACACGTGTTCTAAAGAACGAAGCGCATGCGTGGCTATGGCCACGTGGCGAAGACTCGCAGACATGTACCAGGAGTTAAGAACCTAGGAAAATAGTTATACTCGTGAAGATTTTGAACTAACATGAATTAGGAGGTTTGAGAAATAAGTCATTCAAAAAAGTATTGCCGTCACTTAAGGGCACTTTATATATATAAGCGATATTATTAGCTAACTGCAGTGACCGGATGCGTTCACTGGGTAACAGCCACAGTTGAAATTTACCGTCCCTATCACTCAAATATAGATTATGCAAGAGGGACGTTGCTCTGCGAACTTAGAAATGAGAGGTTTCCCGAAGTGGTGCGTAGGCTGCCTTCGGGAAACCTCCCGATTACTATTGATATTTCCTCACGTTCATGATACTCTGGTACAAATTGCCGCGGTGCCACAATTTCGCTACAGTGGTCTGGGCCGGCTTGCCTCCGAGGGGGCTTTTGTCGGGTCTATGTCGGAACAGTGGTAGAGTCAGACCACTAACTCTTCCTCTTCCAAGCAAATGAACGGACAAACCATACAAATTACAAACTGACTCAGGACGAAAACACAATTACAAGATACAACATCGTGCCACGATGCGACGTCGTGAGATTGTAAAATGAATTTTAATTTTTCATCTTGTCACATGAAGATACAGTTCACTTTGGATTGATGCATTTCCACGACACGACGTCGCATCGTGGCACGATGCCGTGTCTTGTGTTTTGGCCCTTAGCGTGTTCCGACACTAGAAGTAGTAGTCCACAAACTAAGAAACTTCTCGTTTTTTTTAATTGTAATTTAATGAGACAGATTATGGACTAACACTACTTACTTGTGTTCTTAAAAAAAAGGTTCCCCCACTTTTTGTAATACTTATCAATATCATGTTTTGTTTACTCTATAAATTAATACGTGTATTACAACGTATTTAGGACCAAATGAAGGTACTAAATTGATTTCCAGCTTATTGGAGTATAATTCGTCAAAACTCTCATTATGGATGTAATGTGATTGACCTCCATGTATGATAGTATGTTGCAAAGTTATGTATACTAATTATTATCTACCTGTTACGGAATAAACTAAGTATACCGGCAAGAGTGTATTTGCCGCGTATCTCACCTAACCTCGGCGAATGTGTAAAACGGGTATGATATTCCTGAAACAGGTAAATCTTCAAAATCCTGCTACCCTAGTACAAAAAAGGTGCCACGGTGTACCATAGTCGGGCCGGCTTGCCTCCGAGCGAAGCTGCCTTCACAGACGATATGTCCGCATCTGCCGCGCGTCAAGTCGACGCGCGGCAGATCCGGCAGTATAGCCCGTAAGCTCAAGGAATAAAGACTCTTAACGTGTAACGGCGGTGACTTATTTAATTTACTGCAGTCCCGTCATAATATCTGAAAAAGCTTTTTAAAACTAAGTAAAGAATCATCTACATAAAAGAAACCCTAAATTTTATGAATGTTTGATGTTTGATAAAATTATTGCTATTTGACTTTTTGTCATAATTGCCAATTTATCTAAAAAATAATCAGGTAAATTAGGTTATTACGCGTCGGAGGGGGGAGGAGGGAGATTTTATTCATCCAGATATAATTTAAACGTGGAATATTACACCTACATTTACTGCTTCTGTCACAATCATAATCAAAAGCACGGTGACATACTTATATACCAGGTGGGCCCTGTAACAGGAGCAATAAATTAAAACATAGATTCTACCCCCCAAACTGAACAAAATGTATTAAACAACTTTAAAAAATTACTAATTTATAATGAAAACCTGTAAAATAAAGTTTACTATTCAAAGAAGCTCTGTATTGAGAAAAATTTGATTGAATGTCAATATTGGACGGCGTACATTGAAAATGAAAATGCTATTTACTTTGTTTGAAATAATGAACATATGAAAAACAGGAGTTTCAAAAAAGTTTTAGAACAAATGTTGTTCAGTTTGACGAGTAAAATATATGTTAAAATTTTTTGCCCCTGTTACAGGACCCACCTGGTATACATAAACATAAGGCTGCCTGTCCTCAGAAGCGTAGCGGAGAAAATTAAGCAAACAAGCTACGTTTTTGTGAATCCCAAAAGAAGTGTATTTAAAACTGAGGTCATCTAGACAGACACCTAATACCATTATGTAAGGTTTATTTTACCTTGATAATTATCCTTTACCTAGCTACATTTTTTGTTAAATGTAAACCGTTTTGAGCTACTCGTATTCGTTAACCTATATAAACTAGGTCGATGCAGAGTCAGCCACCGGCTAAGCTTGCACCATAGATTAGAGCGGAGTTTTTTTTTTTCGAAATTTTCTCTTCGTCACGACGTAGCGAAATTTAATTTGTGCATTTTAAAACAAAAATTTCAAAAATCGGTTGAGAACTCGCTGAGATCTGCGCATTGTCACAAAGTCCATTCGAGTCGATCCATGGGAGCTTCGCTCGCTCCGTTCCAATAAATGTAAACACCCGCGACACAAGCTAGTCATCATTCAATTACATACTAAAACTGAACATAACTACAAAATTTGGAATTCTGAGCTACAATATTGGCTTCTATCTTGTCACTTATTCGAATGAAAGCTGAATATTTTGGAAACTACTGGCACAGAACTGGTCCTACACTAGGGTGCAAAGAAATCGGACCACCTCAGCATAATGAATGTTTTTTTTAATTTCTGTAAAAACTATTGGGCGGATTGTGAAAAATTAAATGCCACGTGAAAGATAATTTTCTGCCCTATCAAATGACACTATTTAATTAGTAACAATAGGGATGGATATTTAACAAATTATGACTCATTAGCTACGTGCCTCATTAGCGTATACACCACCCGTGCACGAGTGCAGGATATGCCTTTTTGGATATGACGCACGAGCATAAGTCTACCGAAGGCCAGGATAACGTTTTTCTCAATGCTGCATTGAAGAACGGGTTGCTTATGGCGGCGGATCGATCATGGAGTAGTAGGGCCTTGTGCAGGGTCCGTCCGGATTGTTACTACCGTCTTGCCTACTAACCCACCGCCAAACAGCAATGTTCGCATTGTTGTGTTCCGGTGTGAGGGTAAGATAGCCGGTGAAATTACTAGCATAGAGGCATTCTATCTTCGTCCTCCGGGTAGGCAAACACTTGTGACTCCTCTGGTGTTGCAGGTGTTTATGGGCGACGGTAATCGCTTTCCATCAGGCGATACGTTTGCTCGTTCGCCCCCTATGACATGACATAAAAAAAAATAAAAAAAAATGGTTTGGGCTGGCATTTCTATGGAAGTGAAGACCGACATTGTTTTCATCACAGGGCCTGGCGTTCATCAGGGCAGGCCAAATCAACGCGGTGTATTTCCACCAAACATAGCTATGAATTAATTAAATAAGGGTTGCTTGATATCAGCGTTTAGCATGGAGATCCGATTAATTAGTTACGCTCCTATAATTATTTAACCAATATTATACAGTGTTTGGACACTTTTGTAGGTGATACAGTCCACCTCTAAAAGTTCCTACATCGTTATTCCAAACAGCCTGTATATTGACCTTAGTTATTAAGAAATGTTTACATAGTTGACCGAGTGAGCAAAGCGTCTTTGTTTTATAGCTTGGCCTTTTTTTCGTATGTTCTACTATTGCGTTGTTTGTATGGTCGGCTGTTCTCGCCTACTGGTCGTAATTCTCAATGGATGATTGAGAATTATATTATCGATTCTTAATTAATTGATTAATCCTTAATTCTTATTCTTCATTGAGTATAAAATCGTCAGCGTTCATATTTAACTACAACAAATCAATAAAAATGCAAGAAAATCGAATAAATTATAGCTTAAACACTTTTGACAGTAGCAATATCACAGACGATAATTTTGTATCGGCTACGCTTGACCACTCGTTGCGTATCGAGTGCTGGCACTGGATAAATGTCACATTTGATATCACGAGAATACCGAATGTCGAGATTTGTTGATATCCGCCATGTTTTTTCGATAAATATCGAGTTGGAGATTATATCAAAGGCGCGAGAATTGGCTCCCAGGTTTTCGAAGATTACAAAAGTTTCTAGTAATTTCGTAACAAACTTGCGGTATACGGTTCTCAGAGCCACTAGTTAGCTATTATTAGATGTAAGGACGACCGACGAATGCAAAATATGAGCATCTCCGCATAAATTGTAAATTTTTCCATAACCGGACACTTTTCGTCACTTGCCAGCACTAAACTCGCTCTGAGTTACTAGGTTCTCAGAAGCCAGAGAAACTCGTGTTAAAGCTGGCAGGCAAAATATTTCCCGAATATGTCCATCTCTCTCATTCACTTCATGGATAACTCATGAAACAGATGTCCTCGCTGGACAGTGGCGCCACTAACGATGATTGATTTCATAATGCACACCAGTCTCTGCGCCAGAAACCTAGACTAGAGCTTCATGTCCTAGAAATCAAACAGATGGCGTTATACTCAAACCTTTTATTACCTTTTATAATAACTAGAGCATGTTATGTTTTCATATCAAAAGTCATTGCAAGAGTATTGAATTTAAAATGCCTATTACAAAACGTTGCATTCGAAGTATTTATCGATCGATAGTCCAGCGGGACCAGCGGCAATTACAGCATATCATCAAATTTCATAATAAATCTAGATTCAGGAATTTGAGGAATAGGTTGAAGAAGTTTTGCCAGCTCTCTAACAGTCGCTGTTGAAAATTGCCATCCATATCACTCGAATATACGTAATTACGCTGCTAGAGTGAAAGGAATGTTGCTCTACGAAATTCTAGAGAGGTTTTTCCACGGTTTTCGTAGGGGTACGTCGGGTGCTATTTTAGAAAACAATAATAATTCCTAACGTTCATCTAGGGTAGCCCTAGTGTTGATGCCGCTAAAGTGAGCCGTACGGATCCGCGTGTGGGATACGGTATTTCTCATACATTCTCCGGTTGTCGTTATTTAAAACACAAATATTTATTTATTTATTTATTTATTCAAATTAGTTACACAGTATTACAGTATAACCCAAGGCACTGTGAACTACAAAATTACATTTTAGAAAAGCTTAAATCTAGTTTGATGTAGGCGACGTAACTGCGTGGCTCCGTTGCGTCGTCTGATCTGGCGCAGGATTCGGCAGATTGCCCCGAAACCGCCGAAACAAAACACCCTTCGGCCAGAAGTCTGCACTTGCGATGGTGCTCTGCAGCGGCCGCGGCACGCGCACCACAAACGAGCTGAAGTGCACGTAGTGCCGGGACGGCAGCTGGTGCACCCTCAGCGAGAAGCCAGTCTTCCGGCGGACGTACTCCACCACATCATCAGCCACGGCGGAGTGATGCAAGCGCGACACATAGAGCGCCTTGCTCGGTGTGTCAATCCGAAGACCAGAACCAACCGGCTCAGCAGTGCCACTCAGAGTCTAGCTGGGCGCCCTGCGCGCCTTGCTCTTCCTTTCCAGCAGTGTGAATCCCTCCTTATCCACATTGGTGCGGGAGGACTTTTCTTTATCGAGAACCCGTACTGTACATGCCTTAGAAGGCAAGGAGGCCCGGTTAGCTGCGACAGGCTGACCGGCGACGTCAGCATAAGCACGCTGGCGTGACGTAGAAACTTGAGGCGGCCGCACGAGCGGGGGGCGCGCGGGCGGTGGAGCGGCGGGTGCGGCACCTTTTACAGTGTCAGCAACACGCAAATTAACAGACTCGGCGTTAATCGTAGAAGCGGGCCGGTCGTCGCTCTTGAAATTTGATGCTATTACCGACTGAGCTGGAGCACTATTTCGCAAACTAGTAACTTCGTTGCGTAACTCAGTAATAGTGACTTGGGCAGCTTCAAATTTCAAAATTATTTCGGCTAAACTTGTTTTTAGGGCCACAATGTCCTTATACTAGCAGCTAGCATCGATACTATCCGGAACATGAGACGGGGCACCCGTCGCCACAAACTCCGGAATCCGATCTTTTTTCTCCCTTAGGATCTTCATTTTATCCGCAAGGGTCTTCTTTCCAGTTATATAGTAATTTAATCTAACATTATACTCGATACAATATATAACTAGATACTTACTTTCTTATACACTTCTATCTACTTTTCTGCTCGAATTGATCTACACATGCGGTAAATTGATCAACACGTTTGTTTAGTTTAATCAGAACCAATACTTACTAAGTATTGGTTCTTAGATTATAAATCTAAGTATTGATACTCATTTGAAATCAAATGATATTAAATGATAGTACTTGTTGCTAGTGTCACCAGTATGTTTTTTTAGTTTAATCAGTACCAATACTTACCTACTAAGTATTGGTTCTTAGATTATAAATCTAAGTATTGATACTCATTTGAAATCAAATGATATTAAATGATAGTACTTGTTGCTAGTGTCACCAGGATGTTTTTTTAGTTTAATCAGAACCAATACTTACTAAGTATTGGTTCTTAGATTATAAATCTAAGTATTGATACTCATTTGAAATCAAATGATATTAAATGATACCTAGTACTTGTTGCTAGTGTCACCAGGATGTTTTTTTAAAGCATTTAAGGAGTAGCTGTTTAACATGGCAAAACAAATTTAACCATTGTTTTCGATAGAACTAAGAGAATAAAATAAAAATATAAATGTACTTTGTGCATTTATTTTGCCTAGTTTTATTCACCAAGCTAGCGAAGCGACCAAAGGTCTCTTTCTCAGCATCGCCAACATTTAGCGGCAGTTTTGGCCGACATGCCTCATTAACCGGTTCTCAAGAAATTCTACGCGTAGGTTCAATAAGTATACCAGGTGTTGCCTGTAATAGGAGCAATAAATTAAAATATAGATTCGACTCTTCAAATTGAACAACATTTGTTCAGCAACTTAAAAAAATACAGTTTTTAGACTTTTATTATTTCAAACAAATTAAATAGTATTTTCAATGTACGTCGTCCAACATTGACATTCCCTGAGCATTGACATAGCTGTCACTACTAATATCGGACATTTCGCAATACATTGCTTCTTTGTCTAAACATTATTCTACAAAATATCATTTAATACACGTTATTTTCAGAAGTTGCTTAACAAATGTTGTCCAGTTTCAAGGGAAGAATCTATGTCTTAATTTATTGCTGCTATTACAGGAAACACCCGTTAGATAGTTTATGTCGAATCCGTTTTTCAAAATGGCGGAGTTATGGGGGTTGAAACGTGTCTCCTCGATCGCGACAACTGTCTGGCACGCCTCGTGTCCCTCTCCTCGTTCTGTTTCATCCGACGTACAGCGGCCGGCAAACTTTTAGAGCATAACCTTGACTGCGCAGTAGCCGATTTACGTACGTACATGCGCAGAGTTTTCCGGCAACTATACATTTTACGTAGTAAATTTACTATATGGCTACCAGGATTGGATAAAACGACGTAGATATTTTTGTTTTTAATACAGTTGCTCAAAAAGTGGTACTTTTCGTAGCTGCAAATCGTGCGAAAAGTTGGTTATTTCGAACTAGTGCTTTTTACTTTTCATTTTTTTTAAATTTTCTGCTGTACTAACACGTCATGTCTCATACATCCAAACAAAGGTCAATCACGTTCCGACTTTATTTATTACGTCATACAGCATTGCAAGTGTATATCTTATAATTTTATTATGCTTAAAATATTTAAATTGCATATTGGATCAATCAAAGGGTTATCTATTAAAAATATTAAAAAATGGTTTTAATAATTTGTCTGAGTGACTGTTATTTAATGAGAAAATGAGTATTATGCGTGACCTAAAAAAAATTAAAAAAAAAGTATTGTCACAGATTAGAAAATACAGTATTAAGCGTGACCCACGCGCTGCTTTATAAATTCATAATAATTATGAATAATCACTATTTTTGTGTACTAAATAATATATTTATTTACAATTATATGAAATGTAAAGAACTAAAAACAGATTCACGATGTTTATTGTTTGGAATCATTGACGTAATAATACCTCAATGTTTGGAATCAATTAAATTACTGTGTAACATTATCATATCTCTTTTGAAATATTAAAACTATTTCTTTTGATTTGGCTGAATGATGACAGCCGACGCCATCTTGAAAAAAAATATTACAATTAAAAGTAAAACTTTCTTTTTCATTCAAGATTGTTTTAATTATGTGTAAATGACACGTAAGATTTATAAAATAAGAGTTTTTGATAGAAAATGATGGATTCTAATGTTACCAGAATAGATTTAACACCGCCCTATATACGAGCCAAGGTAAAAATTGCAAGCGAGAGTATTTAACCTGCAAAACCGAAAGAAAAATTACATTGCCGTCTATGAACATTTTATTGGCTCGAAACGAGAAAAAGATAATTATTAACAACTTGAATAAAACTTTAAACTTACCAGCAAAGGCCATAAATGCGACCCTTCACAATTGCTCTAAAAAATTGTAGGTACTCTTAATTTTTATCAGACAGAAATAAATATAATTGCCCCTTTCAATTACTGTTTTAAATTTGTATTACTTATTGCAATTTTTCGCAAATGTATTAAAAAACGTTGTTTGGTACACGTGTGGAAGTGCCATTTTAACTCGTCCCGAGTCTTGACCCTCGCCTTGCGGCTCAGGCCAAGACTCCTCGTGACTCGTTCAAAATAACATACTTTCCACACTTGTATCAAAAACTACTATTACAATGGCCATTTGTCTATTTATACAAAGTTATAAACACATTGGTGTTGATTAATAGAATAATCTTAATTACGCACGGTTGCTCCTCGTGTTTCCTGTGTCATCCCACGTACATTTTAAATCTACTACATTGCTACCAGGATTGGATATCTTATGGTCGGTGGATATAACGACGTAGGTAATTTTAATAACAACGGCTGTTCGTCTATCTATACAAAGTTATAAACATTGGTGTTGATTAAAAGAGAATCTTATTTACGCAATGGCGGAGTTATGGGGGTTGAAACGTGTCTACTCGAGCGCGACAACTGTCTGGCACGCCGTCTAATACCCGTGTTTCCTGTGTCGTCCCACGTACATTTTACGTAGTAAATCTACTACATCGCTACCAGGATTGGATAAAACTTGAGACGAGACATTCCGCTACCGTTGCGCACGTATTCTGCCCCCATAACGAAAAAGGGCACATCTAACATTTTTGTGAAATTGAGTTAGATACATATTCGGAAAGAGGAAAAGAGGCGCATCTGTCTATATATTTTTTAAATTTTCTCAAAAAATGTTAGATGTGACCTTTTTCGTTATGACGGCAGTATTTCAGGGTGATTATTTGAGCTTCTCTGTCCCCAATGATGACATGAAGCTCTGTATGAATTGTGGAGATATTTTCGGTTGTCTTGTAGTAGTCGCAGCTTTTTGCAATCATTATCAAAACGATGTTGATTGCTTTTATGGACTAAATACTCGTTTTGAGGGCAGCGAAATGATAATGAGACGGTTATATCGCTTAAATAAACACTCTTTTTTAGCCTGTGTCTACGACAACCTGTCGGGTCTTAGCGACACACCGTCTACGGCGTCTACTATTTGTATTTCCCGGATCCCCCCACGTAGATTATTTGTAGTTAAATTACTATATCGCTACCAGGATCTCATAACATTATTGTTTACGAAGTCTATTAACCTAACGTTTCAAAAAATCCAAGTGCGTTATCGAGTCATGATCAAAGATCATGATTCAAGGAAAGATACTCAAAAAGTAAAAGTACATAGCTATTGTCATTGGTCGCCAAAATTAAGCCATCTCACAGTCTTTACTTTCATGTTTGTTTGATTATAGAGAAAATTTTATAAAACAATCGGCATTTAGAACGGATAAAGAGCCTTAATAAGTACGCACCAATTCTGAATTATAGTGCCTTCAACGGCTTCAACGCTATCAACACGGATCAAAACTACATTAAATTATTATGGTGATGAGATTGCCATCATAGTGATCATTTTGGTTTTCCTCATTTAGTACTATTTAAGACAAAAAAGTGTGTGTATCAGCTCCGACGCACGACTGGAGTTTACTCTTCAGGCCAGGCGCGCACCACTTTTTTGTCGCAGAAATAAGCGTACCTATGTGTTTATGAAAATCGTGGTGCGCGCACTCTCATATAAACCCATATCTTGCATTTATGCGACAAAATTATCGTGCGACTAAAATCTTGTTGCGCGCCTGGCCTTAAGAACGTTTAAGGGACAATCATACACAAATCGACCTAGTCCCAAACTAAGCAAATCTTGTACTATGGGTACTAGACGACGATATTCATAATATATAAATACATATATAGATAACATCCATGACCCAAGAACAAATATTTTGCACAAATATTTGCCCCGGCCGGGATTCGAACCCGGGACCGCCGACTCAGTAGGCAGGTGTCTACCAACCGAGCCAAACGCGTCGTCAAATAAAATATATAATAAAATATATACTCAATACTCAATACGTTTATTGCACATAATGATTATACAGGTTTAAGTATCACATTATGTACCCTGTTGGGCGCTGCAAACAAGTCTCGTTCTTGTTTGCAGCGCCCAACAGGGTACATAGGTAGGCACACTTTTTGTGCAACCTGAATTCGAGCGCTGCGAGGAATTCGTTTGACCACTGGAATTGAATGTTTAAGCTCACTGATTTTTTCAGAAAAAGGCCTGATCTGACTTGGTTGTGAATTGTTTGCCTGTAAAGAGGCAGGTGGCGACGTAATTGCGCCAGCACGAATGCCATGGATTCTTCTAATGTGTATATTAAGTCCTTTCTGACCTTTAAAGAAACGAATCTGGGAGCAATGTGGGCACTGTACGGAATTCTCCAGCGACAGCGACACAGACCTGGAAGCGACATTCTGAGAGGAGCCCGTGCTATTGGGATTCATCAAGTAAACTATTAAAAAACGCAATAGATAAAAACTTACGGCTACGATAACAAATAAAGTATTTAAAAAAACCGCTCCAAGTTTCGGCATACAAATTGCCCCATAAAGTTCCTGGGGGAAGCGGTGGTTTATAATTGCACATATAACTAGATAGTACTCATGCACTGATAGCAATCAAACTCGTAACATGATAGAGATTCACGCAAAATATTAGCAAAAACTTGAAAACAAAAACACATTTCTCAGCTGTTGTAGATTGACAACTGTCAGTCAAGCTGCCCGATGCGCACTTGCGCAGCAACGCGCCGCCGTGTAGGCCGCCGGCCGCCGCCGCAGTCTCCGCGGAGAAATTATGAATATGTTTCTTGTCTATGTTATTTGTTAAGCCTCTTGTGGTAATTTAAAATAAATAAATGGCAGAGAACAATTAATATTAATTTTCTCTAACGGAAGCCATGTTTTCCCGTTGCTAAGTACATTTAAAATACATTTCATCAAATAAACATCTCGGTGATGGTCATTTTATATCGGGATCTTAGTCTATAACGCTTAACGTAACGCATAACCTGCTAAATTAAGAAGTCGTATTTTTACCCCGATCGTATACTGAGATACGACTTTTTAAATTAGCACGGCAGATACGTTCGATTTTACACCCCATATTTTTCATACCCCGGGCTTATATATGAAAATCGATTCTTAAGGAGTAAACTCCAAAAATGCCTAGGGGGCCTAGGGGCTACCGGTCGAAAAATAACCATATGAAAGACCAAACAAGTGCAAAATAATGTACTTAAATATCAACAAATTTACATGTTCCAAACAATTTGAATCATCAAAGAAATAAATTTTCTCAAACATGCAATGAAATTTCGTCATAACATGCTTTAAATCAGGCTTTGAAGTGTACGGTGTACGTTTCGGGCGGGAAGTATTTTTTTTAAACATGGCGTCTGTGTTCGTTATAATGGGCTAAACAGCTGAAGGCAATTAATATTTCTGGGGGGCCTCGTCCTAGGGACTAGCACATCTATCAGCGAAATAAAACGAAGCACTCCTTTCCACACCTTTCAATGCACAAATTCCGCAAACTCGTGCGGGCCCGAAATTGCGGATAGTTTCGGATTACGTCAGCTTCTAGCGTCCGCATCTATACCAGGCTCCCAGAATTAACGAGATGCTCCACGCCAATAGGGAGGATAGCTGCAAACCAGTGAGAATTTTAATGCGTAGCCAAGTAAGTTGTTTTATGGCTGGCTAGACTTTGCCACGTGGGTAAAATAGCGTCTGCGCTGTTAGACCCAAACCACGTGATGAAGTTTTTTGACTTCTAACTTCTAACAGGGTCTTTTTTCAAAATGTTTGTATGTACTAAATTAACACGTCAATTAATATACAAATTATATATTTATCCTATTATTCGTCAATGAATGTTCATTATATTTAACCAATATTCGCATTATATATAATTAAAAAAGTATAAGCATAACGGAACCTTAATTATCAAACAAAAGCCATAACATTGTTATAAAAATGAAGTTTAATTTAATTCTTAATTTTGTATAAACTTTTTGAGAAGCGCTCAACTACGAATTAGATTTTGATTTGTATTTGTACCCCAGAATCAGTACAAAATGATTTTATTCTAGCGGCAGCCAGTGAGCTTTTTATCCAAAACGCCATGATTTAAAGTTACTCGATGCTCTACTTATACATGTACGAGTAAGTATGTCTTTATTACAAGGTAATGCTGTTCTTATAAAATGCTACTACTCTTTTTTATGGTAAAATACCCTATTTACAGTTGAAATACTCAGAGTAAAAATAATTAAACTAATTTTATAAAAAATGAGACCGAACTAAAATCGTTCTGAACAAAATTAAAAGCTTATTTAGTCGATTAATGCGACTATAATATAGACGATTTCTTTAATTATAAAGTGTAGAATCTGAAGTCTTAATAATTTATATGTACCTATAACTAACTTAAAAAAATTGTTATTAAGCTGTAAATGCCCTCTCATATTGCTGTGCCCTATGCAGCCTGCTGCATTTTACATGTGATACCCTGCATAATGCAGGGTATCACATGTAAAACTGTCCTATATTGTACCTACCTTTATAGCTATGTGATATGCAATAAACGATATTATTATCTCCTTTATTCATCTTTTGTCTTAGGCTAGGTTTTTAACAATAAATTTATATAAAAAGTAAAATACAATAAAGTAATTACAAAATATAAATACATTATAAAAAACCTAACCTAGGGTGCCGCCGGCAGCGGGGCGGGGCCCAGGCTCCGGTGGTTAGGGCTGCAGAGAGAGGAACCTCCTGACAATGCGCGCCGTGTCCAGGAGTACCGCCTTCTGTATTTGACCCTTGATCCAGCCATCTAGCGAGAGTCTCTTAAGATGTTTGTCGAGACTTTTCGCTATAAGACCGTTCGCCGAAACGACTATCGGGACAATGATCGTCGAGTCAACATCCCACATGGCGGTTACCTCGTGAGCCAAGTCAAGGTACTTGCTGAGTTTGTCCTTCTCGGCCTTCACGAGGTTCTCGTCATGCGGGATGGTGATGTCGATGAGCACTGCCTGGCGCTTACAAGTGTTATTATTATTATTATAAACAGCTTATAGGCAACTTATTTTATCCTACACTTATTGTTTCAGGTAAGCTCAACTGGCTGATATAAGGTAAAAAATGGCTAGGTGACTTAATAAATGGCTAGGTGAGTTAATAAATGTGTATGTAGGACGTGGGCATTCATTGCTAGTAATGAGTTTTTTTAAAATCTTGAATTTTTGATTATTGATCGGAATGGGGAAAGGGAAAGAAAAGTTGAAACTGTTTTCCCGCCTTGTACGGGCATTATACGGTAACTTAACCGAGGTAATAATTTTTCCGACTTGACAGGGGTGGCCAAAGGCAAACTGAGAGCTCACGGAATGTATGAGCTGCAGAATTGCAGGCCCATTTTATGAATGAATTCATTCATAATTTGTGCAGCCCATAGTACATAAATATATAAGCGCCTACACACTCTTACGGGAAAGAGATAACCCGCTTTCCCTCTCCAAATCAATAAATAATATCTAGGAACCTAGGATGCTGCGCTTCTCTCACGTGATTTATTATTGGGCACAAGCAGGACGCATATACTTGCACTTGCATTTTGTACGATGTCTTCTCTTGACAACTTATGATAACCTAGTGAAAGCTTTCTGATTTATCCCGTATTGAGCTGCGCGACGTTGCCAGTGAGAGTTAGCAAGCAATCCAGGCACAGAAAACTGTATGATTTCGGGTTGAATGTTGCATTTATAAATACTTATAATTACAACAAATACACATTCTTGTGATTACAATAGTACATTAGGTACTGCTGAAGCCGGGAAATAAGGCCTTGCCGGCTGAGTAGGTATAGACGGATAGTGATACGAAGCCGGCAAGCCCTTTACCTTTTCACGGCTAAGGCATGTACTCATAGAGCTTTTCTCAAACATGCAATGATAAAAAAAAAAAAAAAATTGGGCAAGTGCGAGCCCGACTCGCACATGAAGGGTTCCGTACCTATACATATATATATATAATCTATAACAAGTTTGTTGTATGGGAGCCCCCCTTAAATATTTATTTTATTTTATTTTTAGTATTTGTTGTTATAGCGGCAATAGAAATACATCATCTGTGAAAATTTCAACTGTTTAGCTATCACCGTTGTTGAGATACAGCCTGGTGACAGACTGACGGACGGACGGACAGCGAAGTCTCAGAATAGGGTCCCGTTTTTACCCTTTGGGTACGGAACCCTAAAAACACCCCTCAAAAAACGTACATCAGCTTTTTAGCCCATTCACGAACACAGACGTCATGTTTAAAAAAAAATATGCTATGAAATGTTGGAATTGTCCCTTAATATAAATAGGCTTGGAAGTATTACGCTTCAAATGCGGTGGGTGGGGTCGACCCGGAGGGAGCATTTAATGTTGTCTTAGCATTTACCACAAAGTTGGATAAATTTAGAAGTAGCCATATAAAACGAGAAAAAAAGGGGTTAGAAAAAGTTTAGTTACTTTGGCATTAGAACCTTTCGATCGAACAATTCGATGTTTAATTTGTACACAACGGAACAAACAAACACAACGGAAATTTCGAAGCAAATTTTTATCGAGTGTGTTAAGGAGGTAACTCTTTGGTCTTCTCACACCTACCGTACTAAGGGTACTAAAGGCTGCACAAATGCATGACTCTTATGAATGTATTCATTCATACTTGGGCCATGAATTTGGCAGCCCATTGTACATAATAATTAGGCATCAGACGTTAAATAGCTATGGAGCCGATATTAACATTAAAATGTAATTCATACTCATACTTATTAATTTATTTCATTCAAAAGTGCCTTTTGGTTATTGTGTTAAATATTTCCAAGTAATAAATTGGTAAAATTATAAATGTGCACCCTTACACGCTGATCGCTCTCTCGCTCGCACGCGGATGCGAGCGGTTTTTGTTTTTTATCTATTTTGTACTGGAACGCATGAATGGAAAACACTTTGTACAATAGACAGATGCATCTTTAAGCTATGAATGGTTAGTGTGAGGGCTTTCAGCTAGCATGTACTATTACGTTGTTATACATAATAGCTCCATGGCTAAAAATAAATCGTTTATGATCTCGAAACATAGGGTGCCTTGCTTCTAAATGTTACATTATATATAGGCTTGGGACTTTTCACTGCTCGCCGTGGTTGTCCAATCCATGGAGACGTCATATGATAAAAAAAATATTCAAAGTCAAAGTACAGTCTGACCAAAAAGAGTAGAAATTAAAAAGTGGCAATACTGTAGTGTTGTCCCTTTCTAATCAATCTAAGAAAACGGGGACGGCACTACAGTATTGCCACTTTTTAATTTCTACTCTTTTTGGTCAGACTGTATGTATTTACACAATATTTTATAAACAAAAAACACGCTACTCTTTTCAGTAGTACTCATAACTTGTAGTAGGTATTCAAAATAAACTGAAACAAATATTAAGTAACAATAACAAAATGTCTTCTCCAAGGGCAACCCTCTAGGCGCATAACAACTATTGTCTTGATATCGATTGTCATAACACTTTACGCATAAAGTTGCTGCATATCTATGGTTGCTGCCCATGTTTTTTTTGGCATTAATTGTCCGATGTCGTAATTGCCAGGCGTAAAATTATTTATTTTAAATGAAACCAGTAATTATTGTAACGGTCTTCAATCAAATGTGACAATTTATAAAGTACTCAAAATGTTTCTTAATTTTAAGTTGCGAAAAGTTGTCAGTACGAGTAGTCTGTCACAACACAAGTACCTATAAAAAAGGATGCATAATTTGTGACCACTCTAGGTATAATATGAAATAACCCATAGATTTATGATAAAATTAATTGCAAACTATTATAACGTGCCCATTAAAAATGTAACAACATAAATTATGTCATTTAATAAAACATTAATTTTTAGACTTTATATATTTTTGACGTGACAACGTCTAATAAATTGATGAACGCCGGCCGCGCATACGAAAAAAGATGACGTAATTGTAGCAATACTTTAAGATGACGTCATTGTAGCTATACTTTGTAGCGCCGTGGAAGGGAAGGGGAACCACGTGACTGACACAAGCCTACGTCATCATGCTGTTCACAGATTCTCAAACTTTAAAATGTAGGATTAGGGAAGAGGGAAGAGGGAAGAGGGAAGAGGGAAGAGGGAAGAGGGAAGAGGGAAGAGGGAAGAGGGAAGAGGGAAGAGGGAAGAGGGAAGAGGGAAGAGGGAAGAGGGAAGAGGGAAGAGGGAAGAGGGAAGAGGGAAGAGGGAAGAGGGAAGAGGGAAGAGGGAAGAGGGAACAGGGAAGAGGGAAGAGGGAAGAGGGAAGAGGGAAGAGGGAAGAGGGAAGAGGGAAGAGGGAAGAGGGAAGAGGGAAGAGGGAAGAGGGAAGAGGGAAGAGGGAAGAGGGAAGAGGGAAGAGGGAAGAGGGAAGAGGGAAGAGGGAAGAGGGAAGAGGGAAGAGGGAAGAGGGAAGAGGGAAGAGGGAAGAGGGAAGAGGGAAGAGGGAAGAGGGAAGAGGGAAGAGGGAAGAGGGAAGAGGGAAGAGGGAAGAGGGAAGAGGGAAGAGGGAAGAGGGAAGAGGGAAGAGGGAAGAGGGAAGAGGGAAGAGGGAAGAGGGAAGAGGGAAGAGGGAAGAGGGAAGAGGGAAGAGGGAAGAGGGAAGAGGGAAGAGGGAAGAGGGAAGAGGGAAGAGGGAAGAGGGAAGAGGGAAGAGGGATTATATTTTTTTTCTATATAAGCAAATTACGTTCTACGTTAAAAGGAACAACCATCGACTTGACATTTCGCAAGACACATTACAGCAGAAACACTTCCTTTCATTTCATATTTCTCCTATCATCGTCCTATCCTCAACAAAATCACTCAATTAGGAATTAGTTAAGTTTAAGTTTACATGTACAATGTTTTAGTAAACAAAATATATTTCTATAGTTAAAATTTGTGCAATTCTTATTTTCATTCAATTCCTTGTTCCTATTGTGCAATTTAATAATATTCATATCAATAAATATTCTACCGAGAATAAGACGTTGTCACGTAAAATCTTCCTTCGCCCGTAAACCGACTTTACAGGCAACCATTTTTTTTATCATATGATGACTCCATGGATTGGACAACCACGGCGAGCAGTGAAAAGTCCCAAGCCTAATTATATATTACAAAGGGCAATCAGGACGCACATACTTGCACCTGCATTTTCCACGCTGTTTACTCTTGATATCCTATGATAGCCTCGTTAAGGCTCTCTGGCTAACCGTGCAATTCTTATTTTCATTCAATTCCTTGTTCCTATTGTGCAATTTAATAATATTCATATCAATAAATATTCTACCGAGAATAAGACGTTGTCACGTAAAATCTTCCTTCGCCCGTAAACCGACTTTACAGGCAACCATTTTTTTTATCGTATGATGACTCTTTGGATTGGACAACCACGGCGAGCAGTGAAAAGTCCCAAGCCTAATTATATATTACAAAGGGCAATCAGGACGCACATACTTG
Source organism: Apotomis turbidana (assembly GCA_905147355.2). NCBI lineage: Eukaryota > Metazoa > Arthropoda > Insecta > Lepidoptera > Tortricidae > Apotomis > Apotomis turbidana. The sequence goes on from LR990280.1 coordinate 6,819,645, forward strand.
CACCTGCATTTTCCACGCTGTTTACTCTTGATATCCTTATGATAGCCTCGTTAAGGCTCTCTGGCTAACCGTGTATCGACTTATCGAGCGACGCTCTACGTTGTTACCTCTGCTGCATAAACCCATTCACGAGATGAGTATCCGCACTGCACGCCATGTGAACCTAGGTCGATTAAAAAATGAGTCTACCCTTTATTGTATAGTTTCCTAGTACATGTTCCTAACCGACCTGTACACGAAGCGACGATACAAATGGATCAAGACCATAATAATAAAGGATTTTCCTTTATAGCTATACTCGTTAGTTAATAATAAATACACGCTTGCTAGTTGTAACTTTCTCTTGTTGGAGAGTGTTCAATTAATCATCAATCGTATAATCCATAATCGCCGTGGTGTCTCACTCAATTGACCCAAGGAGGGAAAATCGTCTCCGTTTCAGTTTAGCCAAAAATTCCATCCAGACATCTAATAAAAGTTAACCTTTAAAGCGTTATTTAAACTACATTTTAATAAACATAAACGAAATTTCGTATGTTATTGTGTAATAAGGCCTAAGTGACATAATTAAGTTTTAAAACACGCGATAACACATAATTCTGAACTCATAGTACGATAAAGGTATATCTTTCATTGATAACAAGAACAATACTTAATAACAAATTAAGTATTTAACATTATTTATTAGTGAGCAGCTGATGCAAGCATCGTAACTTTAGTTGCCACTAGGCTAACATGAGCGGTAGAAGGTATAATAGCCTCCCCGTCTAGCACAACTATGATTCGCGACTCTTGTCGCGCGCTATAGTGCTACCCGTCACTCTCTCTCATTCCTGCACAGAGAGAGACGGGTAATAATCTCGCGCGAGAAATAGTCGCGTGTGACAGTTGTGCTAGAGGGGCTGGGCTGAATACTAAAATCATAACATCGCTCGAAATGCATCTCTATGGTGAAATGGTTTGAAGTGTGAAAGTTAGTACATACGAGACTTATTTAGCTACAAAAAAAATTACCACAATACCTTGCCTTCCTACAAATTTTTAGGTATCAAAATATGTTACCTATCTTTGGATTAGACTGACCTAAGGTCTTTAATTTTTGTACCTTAATTCAACAGAGAATATAATGATATCGACTGGTGACAAGCGACACTCACTAAAATTTCTGTCACTACTCTTCAAAAACTCGTATCTTGTTTGTAGATTGATACTGAGACACGAACTTTATTTTATGTAGTTATTTGTCACATCGGGTTTTTGTTGTCTATCAGGCGATATGCCGCATAAAGGGGGCGGGAGCTTCACTGTATCCGCCCCTGACAGTTACTAAACTATTTTGACCTTTTCAAATTCTATGAAGTCCTGGTAAGGGCACGGTTTTACCCGGGTACCAAGTGACACAGCTTCGAGAGCATCCATCTACCAAGTACCAAGTAACGGATGATTTCAGCTTGGGTGCTTTTTCAGCGAGCGAGCACAGTCCTGAGACTTCCGAGCGAGCCATCGTTCGTTCTTGCGTAGATGAAAACGTATGGTGCGTTTTTGTGTAGAAAAGGACGCAAGCGCAGAACTCTCCACGTTTCGTATTTTTTGCGTTTATCTGATTGAATGTATCACCGTCGTATTTCATTCATAGCAAAACAATATTTTTAATACAGTTGCTCAAAAAGTGGTACTTTTCGTAGCTGCAAATCGTGCGAAAAGTTGGTTATTTCGAACGTGCTTTTTACTTTTCAATTTTTTTTAATTTTTTGTTGTACTTACACGTCATACCTCATACATCCAAACAAAGGTCAATCACTTTCTGACTTTATTTATTACGTCATGCAGCATTGCAAGTGTATATCTCATAATTATGCTTAAAATATTTAAATTGCATATTGGATCAATCAAAGGGTTACCAATAGAAAAAAACTCAAAAACGGTGTTAGTTAATAATTTGTTTGAGTGACTATTATTTAATGAGCAAATGAGTATGATGCGTGACCTAAAAAAATTAAAAAGAAAAGTATTGTCACAGATTAGAAAATACAGTATTAAGCGTGACCCACGCGCTGCTTTATAAATTCATAATAATTATGAAAAATCGCTATTTTTGTGTATTAAATAATATATTTATTTACAATTATATGAAGTGTAAAGAACTAAAAACAGATTCACGATGTTTATTGTTTGCAATCAATTAAATTACTGTGTAACATTATCATATCTCTTCTGAAATATTAAAACTATTTCTTTTGATTTGGCTGAATAATGACAGCCGACGCCATCTTGAAAAAAAATATTACAATTAAAACTTTAAAAGTAACTTTCTTTTTCATTCAAGATTGTTTTAATTATGTGTAAATGACACGTAAGATTTATAAAATAAGAGTTTTTGATAGAAAACTGATGTTACCAGAATAGATTTAACACCGCCCTATATACGAGCCAAGGCAAAAATTGCAAGTGAGAGTATTTTACCCGCAAAATCGAAAGAAAAATTACATAGCCGTCGATGAACTGAGGTTCATAGGCTACTAGGACATCAGAAATTGTTGGAAGCTTTGATTTCATTCAAACAGTGGCATAGTAAGGCGTAGTACACAGTCCGTATATTTATACAAAGTGGTAAAAATACAGGGAACGTACTAATGCTGGTATAATAATGTAAACGGATACTGTAGGCTGGACTCCACGTAGGTCTGTGCTTGATGTGTTACCAAGAAGGATGCAACCATGCTATCTAGTCTAACGGGATCGCATTGTAAATTGCAACTGCTTTTCTGAGACGACTCGCAGCATTTGCTTCAACGGTGGCGTAGCGTTATCGTAGCGCTTAGAACAAGCTACGGGTTCGTAGCACTAAGTCTACACTTTGTAGCAGCAGCAAATTTAGTATCATATTATTTCTATGTACTGATATTTTATTCAGAAAATTAAAGGCAAAACACGAAGTATAAGTAGTTACCTATTTATATTGTTATAGTAACAACAAGCAATCAAAAAATAACAAGCTGTTGTTGTAAAGGTAAATTAATACACAGTTGACTGCGACTGATACGCCTCGAAAATATAACATGTCATAATCATCTCTAAAAAAACGCAATTTTTCGTCGCTACCGCCCGTTTATTTTAACAAAACGATCACTCTCTTACTCACACATTAATAATATTTAATTGAAGTGCTTCCAATATTCTCAATGCAAACCGAACACTCCCTCTCTGAAGTGCAGGTGCAAGGAGAATTACAACCATCCTGCTTGCACCAGTAATCTATCAGTTGAATATCACAGGATACCTGATTTATTTGGTGCTGAGTCATCATTTTGTGTTTCTGTATACAAACAAACTTATGCCTTACGTTCGTATTCTTGCAGTTTGAAATTGATAATAATGTGTTGCATTCAAACTTTGAATGCAAGACATTTTGTTTAGGTCGCATCTCTTTATGCATGATGCGATCCTAGTTGGAGCTTCTATTGGCCGCTACCTATAGGCAGGCAAGCTAGATAAGCAAACATAAGAAATCAGCTAAAATATGCAGATTTCTACTTACATACTTCATAGGTTTTGTAGGAATAAAACAACTCAAATAAAAATCTTCTTTAAAATCCTTATTTTTTTTTTTATATTCTGTCGAATAATATACGGTAATTATGTAGCCAGACGGAGATTCTAGTGCTATAATCTCATATTTATAACAATTATTAATTTAGCATTAACTGCCATAGCGTAATTAATTTTTGAAAATTTTCTGAACAGCCGTGTATGGCGTAGTGACAGTTGGCGTAGTGAAATAATATCGTGTGGCTCTCCCTAGCAAAATTTTATTCGTGCCACCAACACTTCTATGTCTGTAGATAAGATAAAACAATACAATTTGGGATAAGAAACAGTTGAGATCCGAACTTTTACCTTTTATAATATCGTATCTGTATCTGTTATACTCTCTGTGGTAACGTAGCTCCCAAACTGAGTTTTAATATAGAAAGTTCTTGGCGGTTTTTAATCTATGGTTTTTAGGGTTCCGTACCCAAAGGGTAAAAACGGGCTCCTATTACTGAGACTTCGCTGTCCATCCGTCCGTCGGTCCGTCCGTCTGTCACCAGGCTGTATCTCAAGAACGGTGTAAGCTAGACAGTTGAAATTTTCACAGATGATGTATTTCTATTGCCGCTATAACTACAAATACTAAAAATAAAATAAAATAAATATTTAAGTGGGGCTCCCATACAACAAACGGGATTGGTTGCGTTAACCTTGCACCTCATTTGTATGGATCGCTATACATACCAGGTGCAAACTTAACCACTTAAGGATGGAAAGTGTTAGTACGGAACCCTCGGTGCGTGAGTCCGGCTCGCACTTGACCGCTTTTTATGTTATTATTATAGCCACGACGTTTGATGGAAATAGTCGCCAAGATATTTCGTTACCCTCGCTTGTCCGTGATTATGAGGTTCTGTACTTTTACTACTCCGCTTCCTCCTCCCCTCCGGTGCATGAATGAATGGTACTAGAATATGTGATAATACCACGATAATACATGTACTTGTACACACATACTGGAAAGAGATAACCTGCTTGATGTTTAAGAGCCGCCACAGAAGCTCGGAATTTTCGTTTGGTTCAAGCGAGAAAACGCCATATGACAGACAGAGACAGAGACACTTTCTGATGTCATTCCGTACGGAAACCGAACGAAAATACCGAATGTCTGTGGCGGTCCTAAAACTCAATAACGGAAACCTAGGATGCTCCGTTTCTATTACTTTATGCGAGTGCAAGCGGAACGCATATTCATATTCATATCCATATTCATATTCATATTCATTTATTTATAATATTTTCAATATTACACGTCAATACATAAAAATCATTTATAACTTAATATGTATACAAATTTAATTAACATTAACTCGTATATAGCAAATCCGTATATAAGTATTATAATTTTATAATTTAACATTCAAAAAATCATTAAAGCTATAGAATGTCTGCTCGAGAAGCCAACTTTTTACATTGCACCTGCATTTTCCACGCAAATTACTCTTGACATCTATGAGAGCCTGGTGAAAGTTTTCTAAATAACCGGTATTGAGCCACCTGGAGGTTGCTAATGGGAACTTGGGGCTGAGTTGCACAGATGCTCATTCATTAGCTTAGGTAGGTTATATTTTATATTACTGTTTTCTTAGATGCAAACTCCACACTAATACATACACTGAGGTATGAAACAGTTACCGAACGCTCCAAAGTGCCCATGGTATTAGAAAAGCCTTAACCCACACAAAAAAATGAGAAATTACATATTTCATAAATTTAAAGCCTGACCAGAAATATATGAGGATGCCCCATATTGCGGAATTTTACTGGAACTAATTTCTTACACTGGCAATGTTATGATGGTTGGTCAACAATGTCAATGTCATTCGTGGTGGATTGTTTAAAAGACATTTTTTTTAATCATCCGAAGAAAATGCCGAAAATCATTCACAGTCGTGAACGTAAGATTATAAGGAAAAAAGTGCATTCTATTAAATGATATTACGAGGTTAACATGGTGGAACTGACAGGTATTTAAAACTAATATCATTATAGTGGGTTGCGATTGGTTGCAAAATTGTTGCCATATAAATCTTATAAATAGCGCCCTCTTGACAATCCTCATATATGTATATCTGGTCAGTCTTTATTAGAAAATAAGTTAAGGCACTCCAGAATAACAGACGAGACTTTTGACGTCATCACGCTATGATTGGTTGGTGGGTTCTGTCAATCCGTTCTATGTTGCCAGTGTAAATAATACTCCCCGATTCCCTTGTTACCTTTATGCATCTCATGAAATTGTGAGTGTTTTAAATCAATTATTACGACTAAATAGATTTAGTTAAAGAACCGTAATGCAGGGCGGCATATTTTTTTCCGTATAATTATTTTCTTACCATAGCGGCAACTAATCGGTAATCAGTGACGTAGAAGTCTCACTAGATGGAATGCCATACCTTATTTTCTTATACTATGTTATAGCCCAACAAGTTGAGGTTTTCCTCTGGGATAGTGGCCCTACAAATATCTTTCATATGGCAATAATGTGCATTTGTCATATACAGGATGTTTTTTGGGTCATGGAGCAGGAGTGAACGGGGTACCTACTGGGGAGGGTCATACTGAGCAACTTTCACTATGGGGACAACCACGAAATCTCGGAAAAAAATACTATCAATTAACTCTTAATTAGGAGATAAAACGGACAATATAGAGGGAAGAGATAGTCTGGATGCTTTTCAGTCTCAGACTCAATCTATAATAACAAGAAACCTTATATTAGGGTATTATGCTTCTGCAAAAATATTTATTAACGGGCGAAAGTAGGATGCATATACTCGCTCCTACATTTTCCGCAGTGTTTACTCTCGATGTCCTATGTTAGCCTGGTGAATGCTTTCCGAATTACTACATATCGAGCGACGTGCGACGTTGCCAGTGAGAAGCGAGACCTAACTTAGGCTATCGCCATGGCGCACCGTTGCGTTCATTCAAATACAATTTAACACAAGAACGAAGGAAATGGCACAACCGTAGCATACGAACTACGTCAGTCCTTGGTCAGTCTCCCTAGTTAAGGTACTACCCGGTAACAATACCTTTGCACCCCTCATAGAAAAAAAACCTTGTTTTGTCATCCATCTTAATCGGTCATATAGACCTTTCACGTTCACGTACGATTCACATTGCACCTGTTGCATCTTAGCAACGACCACAGACAACCCCCACTAGACGGAGCATGTAAGGCGACCCGCGCGCACCAACGATATGGTACGGCGGAACATTAAAGTATCAATATCAACACGGCGGCCACCGTTTAGTTGCGTCCTTGTTTATGATATGATCCATGCGTACGTCAACGAAAAAAGAAATTAAATAAATAACATGATAAATTGTAGTGTTAGGTGGTGTAAAGAGACCTCATAAACATGGACGCAACTAAACGGTGGCCGCCGTGTTGATATTTTAATGTTCTGCCGTACCATATCGTTGCTGCGCGCGGGTCGCCTTACATGCTCCGTCTAGTGGGGGTTGTCTGTGGCAACGACGATCGATCGATGCCTTACCAATCTAGGTTACCTAGAAAACACTGATGTAACTCTTAGTGTTCTATGATTCCCTAGTACTTACACGTTCCCAGCTGGTCCGTGTACCAAGCGACGATGCAGTTAGGCGGTCGTCTACTAACCATAATGTACAGTTACTGTCTCTCGTTATAATTTTATTATAAATACCAACATATTTTAATTTAGTCGGAGCTTTGTTTGAGTGCTTTGTAGATATCGATTTTCATTCAATCGAAACGTGCCTAACTTCCTATTTAAGGATTGACAAATTAATGCAGGTTAAAAAATTTAAGATTTTTATGGCGCGAAGATAAAATCTTCTTACTTATTTCACCGTAGTCTGGTAAAAAGTATCCCATAACGGCCGTAAATTGAGCGTGACGTCACTTGCAATTTTAGGTTCATTGTAATCCCATTTAGGACAAATACTTAAGTCACCTTGAGGCTGCGTTTCCACCAGAGTTGTGTAGCGAGGGATGTGTTTTTGTTAACCATTAGACTCAGCTGCGCTGAGCGAGGATGAGTAAATGAATTTATTCTATTGGTTAAGTAAAATAAAACACATCCCTCGCCACACATCTCTGGTGGAAACGCAGCCTAAGTATTCCAGATTTTGCATACAAAATGTTACCGTAATACAAAGCCCACATACACCGCGTGAAAAACGTTCATTAGAAGTTCATGTCCTCTGGTTTCTGACATCCTGTTACCTCGCAGGTATTTAGTGCCGGCATGAACTGATGAAATTACCGGATGCTGGGGTGACATATATAAATAATAAAATAATAAATATCAAGGGACAATCATACACAAATCGACCTAGTCCCAAACTAAGCAAAGCTTGTACTATGGGTACTAGACGACGATATACATAATATATAAATACATATATAGATAACATCCATGACCCAAGAACAAATATTTTGCACAAATATTTAGAATATTGAAATGGGATCAATTTTCGTTTAAATTACAGTTCAATTAAATAATAAATAACTTATAAATAACTTTCATGTTAACACAACATTACACAAATAAATAAACACAACATTACTTACAACAAAAACAATAAGTTTCTGTCAAAAATGTGATTTTAGTGACAAGCTTTCATAGCCGACTGCAGTTTTCTTTGGATATCCATCAAATGCTCACTGAGGCGATTCTAAAGAGCCCAAACTCGGTTGGATTGCTTCTTCGAACCGATAATCTGGAACGATATCTGCTTCAAAATTGAGTTGCAAGATTCCACCCGAACAAACATACTTAGATACATACATACATTGCAAGTTAAATAAAAGCTTGTAAAAATAGGCCGAGCGAAGATTCCGTTTCAGCCTGACCCAAAATCTTTCGTATGTCCGGATGTTTGCATATCCGTATGATTTTCGGCTGTTCTCGCCTAGAGGTTGCATTTATTAACCGATTATTTCATGAAATTTTGTATGTAGGCTCGATAAACACAGTTTTTCTTTGTCGTTTTATTTTCTCGAAATATTTCAAGATGGTTGATATATTATGGGAAATCGAAAAAAAAAGTACAATAAAAGTCAGCTATCTCGAAAAATGCTCGTGAGGTCTAAATCTCACAGAGCCATTAGTTTGAGTTTTTATCTGTAATAGAAATAAATAAGCCTAACAACTATATTTAATAAGTTGTTATTAATTCATATTATATATTTTGCAAAGTATTGATGCAACATAAACAAAACGACCTACATCTTTCTATGCGATCCTGGTATCGAGACGCAATTTGTGACGTATCCATCCACGTGGACGCCACGTGGCAAGACTCCCGCCGAAAAACCTACGCGATGGGTTATGTATTTTGTACATTTTAAATCAATAATTGAGCGTAGAACTCGAGCGTAGACTTTTTATTCATAAAATTTCACGAGAATCTATAGAGAACCGCGGCCTGTAGTCGAGAACAGTCAGGAATCCGGCCAAACGAACAACCCAACATCCAAACAGCCAAACATCCGGACATACGAAATATTTAAGGCCAAGCTGAAATGTAGACGCTTCGCTTGCTCGGTCAAATATAAAAATTGAACCTACGACCAAGAATGTATAATTTCAATTCAATAATCAGACCGTTGCAAAATGCTAGTACGTATAGATTTACCTGTTTATACCTGGCCCTGGCTACCCGAAAGTTGTGACGGGGAAAGAATAGGCAACCTAACGTTTGCATATTCTATGGGCTTCATACTTTCGATTGGTATAGAATTTATCAAATACTAATCAAACCCGTGAAATGCTTAAATATTTTTTTTTTAAATTATTAATTAAACATATTCTGGACTAAAATTTGTTAGGCAACCCATATGCAATATATTTATGGGCATATTAAATTAAATATAAAATACATTTCATCAAATAACATCTCGGTGAAGGTCGTTCTATATCGGGATCTTAGACTAGTAGTAAGACTAGATTTTGGCTATATTTTACAGCCGAAATACATATTATAGTGCGTGAGCTGTCAGAATGCGATTCCCGTTTTAAACCTGTCCCGCTCGCTCTTACGCGATCCAGATAAGAACTTCTTAATTTTCACCCAAACCCGAATGGCAATCTGACTGTACATGCCACCAATATTTTCCATCTATGTGGTTTTAAAATTAGATCCGTACGAATATTTTCCAAAAAACCCATTAACTATTATTATAATTATGGAAAACTTTGATACCTATTGATTTGCCTCCGGCTAACACTTTTCTGGCGGCGTCCATAAGCTTGCACTAATTTAAACCATATCAGAAAGTAAGCAGTAGTGTTCTAAATGCTATGTATTTGTAACCCATTGGGACGCGCGTGTACCGGCTGTTCGCCACGGCGGCACGGTGCCGTACCAACGCCGGTGCACGCGCGCCTCTGCGTCGACTGTTTGCCACCTACAATCAAAACTTTACTCATGTAGACATATTCCACTTGTCCACCGCTAGATATAGAAAAATCATTCTAGAAACCTTGTAAACATTTCACTTAACTAACTACAAATGTAACCTACCTCAAAGCGAGTAGGTACATAAAAAATATGAAAAATGCTACTTAAACTTAAACCCACGTGTCACTTAAAATTGATGCAGTTAATAATAAGTATCTAATATTTTGTAAGAGATATCATTAAGTTAATATTAAGAACTATGTACCTAATTAAGAACTATCCACCTTATTAATCTAAGTATACAACAGTTTGATGTTTGACAACCGTTAACCGTTTCAAAGTACTCCGTGGATAATGTCGTTGATTGTACATAGAGTACCACCTATTGTAACATCGATTGTAATATATTATGTACAGTTGTTTATTGTCCCTAAAATAAATAAATAAAATAAAATAAAATAAACCCATTCATGATTGTTGACATTTATGATTATGAATGAATGTATTGACGTATTGAGTATCGACTACGTATACTTTCACGGCAGCTATTCCCCCAATTTATGAGAGCCTGGTACATCGTGTTAAGCCTTGTGACCCGCGCCAGGGCCAAAAGTAACCAGTAGAGAAAAAGCCCTATTTAATTTTGCTAAAACAAAAGTATTTTCAGTATGTAATTTAGTATACACAATACAATTATAATATTGATAGTATCGGTCTTACCGCTAAGGAACGATCTCTTCCAGACAGTCTTTGTGTAGTAAAATTAATCAAAAATAACTAAATAATTCTATAGAGTAGCTGGCGCAAAAGGAATGAGAACATAAATAAGGGTATTGTACTCAAAACATGACATACATTTTAACTGAAAAAGCATGTGCAAGACGAATTTATCCCTACAAGGGATCTCTTCCAGTTAACCTATGAGTAAAAGAGTGATAAGAACAATTCAACTCAATATGAAAGAGATAAATACACATGAAAATGGAAATACCAAAACAGTGAGATAGACGGATAGGGAAGAATTTGTTTATTTAATGTATAATATGGATATACATGTACCTAATCGGCCTGATATTGTGTAGGTATTTAATCTTAAAATAATAATTTCATCTTTATTTTTTATTTCATTATACTTTTCTGCAGTATATTACAAAATTCGTTAATTATAAATAATAAATTACGGACAACCTCACACAAATCGATCTAGTCCCAAATTAAGCTCAAGAAGGCTTGTGTTATGGGTACTAGACGACGATATACATACCTACTTATATAAGACTAGGTCGATGCAGAGTCAGCCACCGGCTAAGCTTGCACCATAAATTGGAGAGGAGTTTTTTTTTTTTTTTTTTTCGAAAGTTTCTCTTCGTCACGACCTAGCGAAATTAAATTTTTGCATTTTAAAACAAAAATTTCGAAAATCGGTTGAGAACTCGCTGAGATCTGCGCATTGTCACAAAGTCCATTCGAGTCGATCCATGGGAGCTTCGCTCGCTTTACTCGCTCCGCTCCAATAAATATATACTTTAATACATTGAACAACCATGACCCAAGCACAAATATTCGAGTTCATCACACAAATATTTGCCGTGGCCGGGATTCAAACCCGGGACCGCTGGCTCAGTAGGCAGGTGTCTACAAACCGAGCCAAACGCGTCGTTGGCGTTAATTCTTCTCAATCTATATCGCAAATAAATCGTATTAAACCAAATACGTCTAGCATAGCTTTGCCCCGCGACTCATGTCGCGCGACATAGCATCATCCGTCACTATCTCATAGTACTGTACAGAAAGAGACAAGTAGTATATCTCGCGCGGGAAAGAGTCGCGTGTCAAAGTTATGCTAGACGTGCAAAGCATATCGGCAAGAGTGTACACCCCGCGTATCTCGCCTAATCTCGGCGAATGTGTAAACCGGGCGTGATTCCTAAAACAGCTATATCTTCAAAATCCTGCTACCCTAGTACGAAAACGGTGCCACGGTTTACCGTGGTCGGGCCGGCTTGCCTCCGAGCGAGGCCGCCTTCACAGATCGATAATGGCCGCTATTGCCGCGCGTCAGAACGACGCGGCAGTACAGCCTGTAAGCTCGGAGAATGATATTCGATTCGATAGACAGGAACTTTGTATAACCTAACAATCAATTTATTATTATTATGGACTCAAATGGTACACAACATTTTTGCATGCAGTAGTAACGCAATCCGTCCGTTCTCCGGTTATAATATTAATATTATAGTGTATAAGTATTAATTACCTAGGTAGGGCATCACTGCAGCGAGACGATAGGCGTGCGGGCAATTTTTTTTTGGAATCGACTATATTTTTTATTGGGAACAAAATGTCTACATGGGACTACGAATACACTTACTGCTCTAAAAGTCGGAAATGACCTCGATAGTTCAACATTACTACAGAGGACTAAACACGCTCCATACAGACGGCCTACCTACATATGACTAAACACGCTCCATACAGATGGCCTACCTACATATGACTAAACACGCTCCATACAGACGGCCTACCTACATATGACTAAACACGCTCCATACAGATCCTACCTACATATGACTAAACACGCTCCATACAGACGGCCTACCTACATATGACTAAACACGCTCCATACAGACGGCCGGCCTACCTACATATGACTAAACACGCTCCATACAGACGGCCTACCTACATATGACTAAACACGCTCCATACAGATGGCCTACCTACATATGACTAAACACGCTCCATACAGATCCTACCTACATATGACTAAACACGCTCCATACAGATCCTACCTACATATGACTAAACACGCTCCATACAGACGGCCTACCTACATATGACTAAACACGCTCCATACAGACGGCCTACCTACATATGACTAAACACGCTCCATACAGACGGCCTACCTACATATGACTAAACACGCTCCATACAGATGGCCTACCTACATATGACGTCATCCGTGGATTGGGTACCAGTATTTGTATGAAGAAAATAAGTAATTTGCCATTTTCACCGTGAAAAAGTGCGTTAAGTTCAGATTGTCATACAATATTAATATATTGTTTTGTTAAATTATGAGGATTCCTTAACAATTTCAAAATTAAATTCGGGTTAAAATGAGAAACATATAATTTTTGTACCTTTGGAGTCACTTTAAAAAAATTGTTTTTATTTGTTTTTGTTATTTTGTCATGACATATTGAGCTAATTTTATTCATATAACTACTACACTATATTGTATAATTCAACATTAGTCGCGTCCCCTATTGTCTGGGCGCCGTCTACGCATCGTAGTTCCCTTTTTATCCTACGTAGATACTACTACGACGTAGTAAATTTACTATGTATCTACCAGGGCCCCTATGATGGTTGCGTTTATCACATGATAAATAAGTGTTAAAGCGTCTGTCACACACTCGCATTTTGTCAAAACGTGACGGATGCTTTGTCACTTATTTATCGCGTGATAAAAGCAACATAGGCCGGTAGGATTAGATAAAACGATGTAGGGTAGTTTGAAACATAATAAAACTAACTCGACACGTGTTTCACCGAGAGTCCGACAACGGACAACTGAATGAGCTACCCCGACTGGTCGGCCATACTATAACCTTGCCAGTGGCCAACCCTATTGTGCAAGTGTGAGTGAGATTCAAAAATCATTCATTATTTTATTTAGAATTTCACTTGTTTGTTTGTGAAAAAGTTATACGCTTGTGTGTTCTAAAACAGTTGTATAATAATTAGGTACTTACAATCAACAATGGAGACTATTTAACACAGATACTTTCTTTTGAAAATAGACATTATTAGATTATAGCATTAAATATTATCGTCGCTTACCCTATTATTTAAGGGAATAATTTATAGCGACATAATCCGTTTTTGTTTTTGATAAGCACGGCGGTTTATTTCGCCCGCAGTTTCGCTTTAGCCGCATTAGCACAAGGGCAGCATGAACGTGAGGAGATATCATTTGTAAATGAAAGGTTTCACGAAAGCTATCGGGAAACCTCGCGATATTCACAGTTCGTGTAGCAATGTCCCTCTCGTACTTGTGTAAACTATATCTGAGTGAGAGGGATGGTAGTTTTCAACTGCTACTATTAGCTAACTATATCGCTTATTATTAATTATAACCATCAAAATGTGTTTATTATTTAATTGCTTCGACGTTTCGTACGTGATCTTACGTTCTTAGTCTCAAAGGGACCCTTCACTTTTATTTTAAGCATCTTTTGTCCCTTCGATTTGCGATTAAAGTCTTGTTTTGTTATAAAATGTGTGAAAATCGTACAAGTCTAATTAAATCGCTTTTATTTATCAAGCTTGTCTTACAAGTGCCCTAGAGAAACGACATTACTTCGAGTCACTATTTCAGCAACAAATCAACAGAAAGAAGCAGGATAGGAAAACGATATTTAGCTCGGTTCAAAAAAGTTCACGAGTATACAAAATGATCTTTCCTGTTTATGAACTCTTGATAATTTTCTGCTTATCCTCGCTATGTTGCAGTAATGCGCCCGGCTGTTTCGACCACGTGTTGGACTTTTTTTTAATGTTCGATAGTTCTTAGTTTTGTTTTTTAATGGATATTTTTATCAATGACACTTCGTAAAATTACTCTTACGTTAATTTGTTTCACAGATACTTTTATGGAGTGGTGTAAACCGAAATAACTCCAGTAACGACTTTACGAACCTTATACAATTCAGTATTGCGGTAACTCAGAAAGATCATTAAAAAAAAGGACGGGTTGCACTCCGGGAGTGCCGGCAGAAATGAAAACTCCGATTTTATTATATCTCACTGACTCTTGATTTCTATTTGAATCTCTATTTCTTACTATTGTATGTTTATGATTACGCTTCACCATCTGTCACTTACAACATTTTCTTGTTCGAAGGCCCCTTTCTTTGAAACAGATACGGTTGCTAGGTTACCGACTGACTGTTATCTGACGCGCGGATCTGTCGCGAGTTTAACATTTTTTACCCATCTAAAAATTGCCAAGCGCCGCTAAAGAAGTTTTCACTTCAAAAATAAAAAGAGAACAGGTGTAACAAACCATTTCAGGTCTACTTTTATTGATGAGAAAAACAGCGCTTTAAGCCCGATGAAGTAATCAAACAAAAGTGCCCGATGAATTAATCATACACTTAAATTGATTAGATGGCGTTGCTTAGTGTGAAAAGATTTTATTAAAGCCTGTTATTCGCCTCATTTGCATTATTTTAATTAATGACTTTTCATTTCAATAGCTAAAAAACTCAATAAAATCTGTATTTTGACTACTCCGTTTTTTTGGTTGCCAAACAAGGAGACGTAATCCCAAAATGTTGTTATAATTTTAAATATCCCATGAAATTAAATAACACAATTGGAATGATACTTTCTAATTTAAAAATAAAACACAATAAATAAAAAAATTGGGCAAGCGCGAGTTCGACTCGCGCATGAAGGGTTCCGTACCTATATGTATATCTATATATATACTATAACACGTTTGTTGTATGGGAGCCCCCCTTGAATATTTATTTTATTTTATTTTTAGTATTTGTTGTTATAGCGGCAATAGAAATACATCATCTATGAAAATTTCAACTGTCTAGCTGTCACCGTTCTTGAGATACAGCCTGGTGACCATTGGGGTAACTAAGATTATTTTCCAGACGGGGCCTGGGGGGGGCCTGGCCATGGCTTTTGAGATGAAGCCATGAATTTCTATGGGTAACCCAAAATCCTGGGGTGGGCACTGGACCATACTGGGGTGGGCACGGCCCACCCGGCCACCCCCCTATATACGCCAATGCTGGTGACAGACGGACGGACGGACGGACGGACAGCGAAGTCTCAGTAATAGGGTCCCGTTTGTACCCTTTGGGTACGGAACCCTAAAAAGGGTACATTCGTATTCGAAAGCCCCATAAATTAGTAGGCTAGGTAATCTTCTGAGCATGGGCTGCTTTACTTTAAAAATCGTTGGACGTGACGGGTCGAAGAGAGGAGGTTGCCCCGCGCGGAGGCAAGCCGTCCCGGACCCGTAGCGAAATAGTGGCCCCCATCTGTGCCAGGAAAGCATGAACGTGAAGAGATATCAATTATAATCAAGCTATTTTCAGAAGGCACCCTATACCTATACCTACACACCTACGAGAAACCTATCTAAGTACCAAGTTCCTACAGCAACGTTACTCTCGCTCTTGCGTTATCTATATATTTGAGTGAGAGGGACGGTAATTTTTAACTGCGACAGAGAGACTGCAATACTCTTTCTACTAGGTACCTACTTATTTTTCAAATGCCCTCTTCAAAATGATTTTCAAATGCCCTCTTCAAAATGATTTTCAAATATGGCTATTGTGTCACGTAAAGTTGACTAGAACATTTTATAGCGTACCAAAAACGTGAATCGGAAAATAGGTCATATTGTCTACTTTCAGTTAGCAACAAACGAACAAAAGAAGCGGGACGACTATATTCAGCTTCGTTCAAAAAGTACACGACTTGGATACATCACGATTCTGAACTCTTAGTAGTCTAGTTAGTTTTCACCACGTGGCCGCAACAAGCCATGCGCTCTGCTCTTCAGACCACGTGTTAAACTTTTGTTGATTGTTGTTTAGTTTGACGTTCTTTACACTTCTTACTATTGTCATAATATGCAAGACTGGTAATAACATACCAGTCAAATAAAAAAAACATCGAATAGCTTTGCAGTAGTGGCAGCAAAAATCTATCATAATATATTCAAATACTTTAATTTTTAAACTAGTGTTGGATCCGAGAAAAAATCATAATATACATAGCATTACGAAAAACACAAAAGAAAATCGTTAGTTGGTGTAACTGCATCAGAACTGCCTTGAAACTGCCACTTTGGAGCTGGGTTTCAGTTGAAATGCTGTCCGTCTGTATCGGCCCTTACTTTTACGCGTGTTTAGGAGACTAGTTAGATGTTTTAATATTTTAAAATATGTCCTTGTTTGATATGATGCCTTAGTACTTTTTCACTTGCAGTGGCACGTTTGAGACCAGTTAAGCTCACTGTGCTGCTTTCGCGGATGGAGATTTCTGAAAGTCACTGATCGAGTGACTGTTATGAGTGTTATGACGGCTATGTTTGTTGTTCAATTATTTATTACGTATTTAATAGACCCCCTAATGAATTAGTCGAAATTGGTAAGCATGATTATTGATTATTTAAAATATATAATATTAATTACATATATAAATATTTGTTACGCATGTAGTTGTAGATATATACGCAGGTAAAGCCTGACCAGAAATATATAAGGTGCTAACAAATTAGTCACGGATATTTTTACCTCTGATAGTACTCGATTCTCGGAGTACATTTAAGTATAAAACATCATAGGCATTGTTATGTTTTTTTGGAGAAAATTAGGAAACAAATTTGCTACGTTAAAACACCCTGTTAATAGGATAGTTAAATAAGACCTCTTTAGACATATTCTAGAACTAACATACACGTTAACTTAAACTATCATACACGTGGCTTCTTAAAGTTGAAAAATAAAATACTTGAATGTCAATGTCATGCTATTTGCTCTCTGATTGTGTCGGTTGCAAAGAAATTTAATTAATTAGAATTACGCTATGTATTTATTTAACGCGTATTCAAGAACTGCAACCACAGGATTACGAACCACGTGTTGTTATTCAGTCAGTGGCTTATTAGAAACCCCAGACATAAAATACTGTGGACCGACGAGTGTACATTTGCGAGGGTGGAATTATTTAAAATTCACAATGCACACTTTTGTTTGGAAGAATCCCCATTTAGCACGTCCTGACCACTTCCAGACTCGCTTCAGTGTAAACATGTGGGCAGGATTCCTTGGCGATTATTTGCTGGGCCCTGTCTTTCTCAACCGCCTTAATGGAACGAAGTATCATCAATTCCTACAAGAAGCCCTACCGGAATTGCTAGATGAAGTACCAGTCGATCTCCTTAGAAGAATGTACTTTCAACATGATGGTGCCCCAGCCCATTACGATCGTAACGTACGAAGGTAACGGAACTTAACGGAACGATTCCAATTACGATGGATTGGCCGGGGTGGGGTTCAGGCAGGTGCAGAGAACTGGCCAGCCCGCTCACCAGATTTAACACCACTTGATTTCCACGTATGGGGACGCGCCAAAGACTTGGTTTATGGAAACGACGACGGGCACACAATCAGAACGTCAAAAGAATTACAAACACGGATTACCGACGCCTTTCAGGTTATGAAAATGGAAAGAGAGATCTTAATAATGCGTGCTAATGAACATATCCGAAAGCGAGCACTATTGTGCATTAAAAACCAGGGTCACCATTTTCAAGAAGTTTTGTAAAGAGTTTATGCTAATAAAAGTTTTCTTATGTCCGTGTTTGCTTTTTAAATTACTTAGACTTGTTAATTAGGTAGGCTAGCATTCGTTAAATATCTAACTTAATAATCATTATTAAATGTGAAAGCTTGTATGGGTGGATGGATGTTTGTTACACTATCACGTCACGCCCAAACAGGATGAAATTAGGCACAAGGTTATTAGTATGGATACGACTTTTTTTACATAAATTGTTCGTATTGGACAGTTTTTTTGTTCCACGCGGGCAGAGCCGTAGGCATACGCTAGTATTTAATAACCTACAGTTTTCCCGCCAAATCATAATGACATTTAAGAAAAACAACTTTTGACGTGACATGACAGACAGTGTTAATATTAGTATTAAATAAACATCTTGACAGGTACATAATAGGGGTGATTATTTTAAAAATTAATTAAAATATTTTTTTTGTTGGGTAAATGAAAATTAAAAAATTATATACAAAGGTTCCTTAATTACAGTTAAAAGTTAATTGTTTTAATGTAATGTATTATCTCTTAAAATATCCGTGACTAATTTGTTAGCACCTTATATAAGGATGCGCCATATGTTCTATGTTTTTGAGTATTTATTTATCTACTAGCTTTTGCCCGCGACTACGTCCACGTGGAACTTGATAAAAGGGATTATTAGAAGCGCCTAAGCAAATGTAAGAGCAATTGTGCTTTTGGTTTAATAATTACTCTTTCTACAGGGTCATCAATGTCATCATGATTCATTCACACACTTTTCAATCTTTTTAGGGATAATTTCCAGGATGAAAACTATCCTATGTCCTTCCTCGGATTTTAAACTATCTCCATGCCAAATTTCATCAAAATCGATTCAGCGGTTTAAGCGTGAAGAGGTAACAGACAGACAGACACACTTTCGCATTTATAATATTATAGTAATATAGTAATAGTAATAGTAATAGTAATAGTAATAGTAATAGTAATAGTAATAGTAATAGTAATAGTAATAGTAATAGTAATAGTAATAGTAATAGTAATAGTAATAGTAATAGTAATAGTAATAGTAATAGTAATAGTAATAGTAATAGTAATAGTAATAGTAATAGTAATAGTAATAGTAATAGTAATAGTAATAGTAATAGTAATAGTAATAGTAATAGTAATAGTAATAGTAATAGTAATAGTAATAGTAATAGTAATAGTAATAGTAATAGTAATAGTAATAGTAATAGTAATAGTAATAGTAATAGTAATAGTAATAGTAATAGTAATAGTAATAGTAATAGTAATAGTAATAGTAATAGTAATAGTAATAGTAATAGTAATAGTAATAGTAATAGTAATAGTAATAGTAATAGTAATAGTAATAGTAATAGTAATAGTAATAGTAATAGTAATAGTAATAGTAATAGTATATAGTATAGTATGATAATAGTATGTATATCGTCGCCTAGTACCCATAACACAAGCCTTCTTGAGCTTAATTTGGGACTATACTCCATCCGGATAGGGCTTTAACTAAATGTAAACAAACCTTGGCTGTCATAGTTGACATATTCAGGTGTACTCAACATTTTATCAATTGTTAAATTATAATTCTTGCTTTCGATGATTCTTTTGGTAGTCAGACTCTGATCAAGGTTCGGCAAAGCAGAAAAATTATTAAATGGCCTTTGCCAAGACGTAAAATAAATGAATACACAGATGTTATGTATGATACATTCAATATTTTAAATGTATTTTTTCTGTACTGCTCACAAACACTAACGCAGGTAGGTATGCAAAATACACGTTATGTTATTTCTAAAAATAGTATGTTAAAGAGTCAATTTTTCTTACCTGTGGGGCAAACTATTATTAAATAAAAGAGTTTAGTAACTGTAATAATCATAGTTTAATTTGAACTGTCACTATTGTTGTCTAATTTTGATGATACCGAAGATAATGAGGAAGCATCACCAACATTAATAATGAACCGTTCCTTTTGAGCAGAAAAACAATAATAACACAATTATTTCAAAATGTTGTGTCATTTTGAAATAATTAGTTAGCTGCATTTTAATGTTATTTGCATCGTTGCTGTTTCGTTGTCTACCGTTCCCATACTAAAATTTAGTTTTGTATAGCCTTAAGTTATGGCACTCCAGGTCTTTTAGCATACTATTGTTAACCGTTATATGTTTTGTATTGTGACTGTTTGTTGCCTTAATAAATAAATAAATAAATAATAATAATAATAATCAGTTATGAGAATGTACATCCCGCGTAAGTGTGGGGGCCGTGGCTTTTTAAACGCCAAGGACCTCCATAACCGCGAGGTGTGCAGTCTTAGGGAGTATTTCCTAAACAACGAGTGTGGGATTCATCGCGATGTAGTAGCAGTTGACAAAGGCCTCACCTCTCTCTCCTTAGCAAACGAGAACTGGCGCAGACCAAAGGTGCTTAGCACCGATGACCGCAGGGCTGTATGGAAGAGCAAGGAGCTACACGGGCGGTTCTACAAGGCCCTTACGGGGCCCGATGTAGATCTGCTCGCGTCGGTGAACTGGCTACGCTTCGGGGATCTCTTCGGGGAAACTGAAGGTTTTGTCTGTGCAATTGCGGACGAAGTAATGATGACGAACAATTACCGGAGATATATCCTGAAGGACGGTACGGTCGACATTTGTCGGGCATGCCGCCGTCCCGGTGAGTCACTCAGGCATATAATCTCCGGTTGTTCTCATCTTGCTAACGGTGAGTACTTGCACAGACATAACCAAGTAGCCAGAATCATTCACCAGCAACTTGCTCTTCAATACGGTCTTGTGGGGTCTGAGGTGCCGTACTATAAGTACGCACCGATGCCAGTTCTTGAGAATGGTCGTGCCACGCTCTATTGGGATCGATCTATCATCACGGACAGGACTATTGTAGCCAATAAGCCTGACATCGTTTTGGTAGATCGATCCAAGCGCCAAGCAGTGCTCGTCGACATCACCATCCCCCATGACGAGAACCTCGTGAAAGCCGAGAAGGACAAACTCAGCAAGTACCTTGACTTGGCTCACGAGGTCACCGCCATGTGGGATGTTGACTCGACGATCATTGTCCCGATAGTCGTTTCGGCGAACGGTCTTATAGCGAAGAGTCTCGACAAACATCTTAAGAGACTCTCGCTAGATGGCTGGATCAAGGGCCAGATACAGAAGGCGGTACTCCTGGACACGGCGCGCATCGTCAGGAGGTTCCTCTCTCTGCAGCCCTAACCACCGGTAGCCTGGGCCCTGCCCCGCTGCCGGCGGCACCCAGGTTAGGTTTTTTTTAGAATGTGTTTATATTTGTAATGTATTTTTTATATTTTACTTTTTATATAAATTTATTGTAAAAAAAACCTAGCCTAATTACAAAAATGAATAAAGGGAATAATAATAACCACTAATTTATAACACTAATAATGAATAGAACGAATGAAATAATAATATGATCAATAACAAAACAAATTAACAAGAAAACTAACGCAAGCGAAAATCCCGACTAGCATAGCATGCGAAAACGAATACACGAGAAGTGTCGTCATTTGAAAAAAGGTTGCGAATTCCTAGGTTTTTAGGTTTTTTATTGTGCACAATTCGTAAAATATTTGGTGGCACATTGAAATTATTATTAAGTTAATGTACTTAGGGAATAATTTCATAGTCTTGATTGGGTATCATATGGATTATTCTGTAACTTGATATATTAAGGCAAAATAAATATTATACTTTTTATTAAAGTAATATTATTAAATACGAAATTGGCCAACCAATGTCGGCCTGATAAAGCACCTAATTTATGGTTTGTTTACATTTAGTTAAAGCCCTATCCGGATGGAGTATAGGTTGATTTGTGTGAGGTTGTCTGATATTTATTTATATTTTTATTATATTGCGGAATTTCACTGGAATTAATTTCTTACACTGGCAATGGTTTTATGATGGTTGTCAACAATGTCAATGTCATTCGTGCTGGTTTCTTTAAAAGACATTTGAAAGGACTTCCGGTTTGTGACTTAAGATGGCCGCATGCGTTTAAGTTGCGTTGTTCATTATTTATTCATTTTTGTTGTTCAATGTGTAGTATTGATAGCGTATTGTGCAGTGATCTAACGTATGAGTGAATAGCTAATGAAGAATTCAACTTGAAGCGTTCATAGCCCTTCCTGGGTCAAGGCCCGATAGTCCGCGTGGTTTTTTGTAAATCGCTATCACTTTACAAAAAGCAAAACCTCACCGAACAACGGCATGCTCTACGAGCAAACTTGAAATTGGCGAAATCATCATTAACCTGATGGAAGCCATATTTTAAAATTAGAATAGAATTAGAATAGAAGACATTTGAAATGTTAATTATAGTAAATTTAATTCTCTACAACATTGCCCAAGCTCTGTTCTAGCTAAAATGCTCCTAAACGAACATATAATCCAGAAGTTTGTTTTTGAGTTGGAAATTGCAATTTCTTTTTTAAATGTGTATATCTCTGTAACTATATGTCCTAGAAACAAAATGTAAAATGGAAAATATAGTAAATTTAACTCTGTATAACATTGTCGAAGCTTTTTTCTAGCTAAAATGCTCCTAAAGGAATTTATGAGCAAAAATATGACGAAAGTGCCGGTTTTTTTTCAAAATGGCGGCGGGCGCGGAGTGGGGGAAATTGTGCATTTTGCATTTTAAACACTGACTGACTATCCTAGTCAACATATCAAAAATTCAAAACTACCGGAAAGTTTGTAAGGACAAAATCCTTTATTCACTGGATTATCTTATCACTTGAATATCACAGGACATACTAGGTCTCTTGTCTAACGCATAACTTGCACGTGCACCTGTGTATTTTCCATGCCATTAACTCTTGATATCCGATGAACGCCTGGTGGTGTTTTCTTACTGACGTGTGCTTGATGCATGTGTCGACCAAACGATACAGGATCGGTACGATGGTGGACAAAGGGCTAGAAGCAACTAACTCTTCCTGTCCTATGATATCTTAGTAAATACACGTTCCCACCCAGCTACAGAGCAACGTAACGTTGCACGGGATCAAGGTTATTTGGTTTATCATAGCAACTACCTGCGTGGATAAGATTCGTTTGAATCAGGGATAAGAATTGCGATATGCTCTACAAAATAATATCAGTATTTTGCTTATTGTATATTTTTATATTTTATTGGGTTAATAATATGCCTGTAATAATGTAATGTTTTTAATTAGCTAGAACATTATTTTATAAGCTTTTATTTAACTACTTTATGTATGTATGTTTGTTCGGCTGGAATGTTGCAAGTCAGTTGTGAAGCAGATTGAGCTGAAATTTTACATACCTACTTAACTTTGGTACTATGGAGCTGGTTTGATGATGGAGGTGAGCCGGAAGGCAATGACGTTTGATGAAAGAAAAGTACAGTCAGCTAAAAAGAGGTGTCCCAAAAATTTACTTTTTGACAAAAACTAAATTTTCTGGATTATTGTTTTATCATCATAATTAAAATAAGTAATTTTAATTATGATGAATAAAAAGTGTTTACATGATTCTATTTATAATTTTATGGAACTCTCTCTGTTTTACCATACTAGCTAATGACATTTCTAAAGTTGTACACAAACTGCGAAGATACAAATGTTTTAGAAATAATCCAAGTGAAAATATATGTATAACTAACCAACTATTTGAGGGCTACTTTTAGTGATAGAAGCGCAATAATTAAAGCAATGCAAGTAACACACATATTTATTTCGTTTGTGGATCAGCTGACCAAAGGAACGGAGATTCATTGGGCACCAGGACAACATAGATTAAAAGGATGTTGTGGTCCATAGAAACCCGATTTACACTAGAAGGAAAAGGATAGCTGCAGTTGCACTACACATGTGCATGACATCATCATTTCATTATGTAGGAGTGATGCAAACGTAAACAAGTCGACCTGTACGTTTTTCTGCAATCCTAGTACTGCGTCGCAGCTTCTGACGGTAAAATTCACGTGGAGGCATTGAGGTATTATTTATTATAGAGCCACAGACCCGAACAAAAGTGTCAAATAAAGTGGCACCGTTGTCATGTTCAAGTAGATGCCAATAACGCTTATTTATAATTTGCAGCAACATATTGACTTCGTACAAAAGAACTCTTTGTTTAAACGTTTAAGTGTCAAATTGACTTAATTACTTATCACCACAAATATTTTACCTGTAAATTAACTTTTTTAGCGTATTCTGACTGAAGTCTCTTGTCAAACTTGGAACATGGCACGAATGGATCAGATTTTAATATTTTTACATACTAAAAATATTTTCACTATTATTTTATTTAGGTATTAAAATATATTTTATGTTTGAACTAAATAAACTCGTAAATTGTTAATAACTAATTTAGTTACGTTTTTATTGTAAATTGTTAATAACAAATTTAGTTACGTTTTTATTTAACAACTGCATAAAAAGTTTCCGATAGAAGGGATCAGTAATAATGAAATTATTTCTCCTTGTTCCAGTATGTGAAATGAGAGTAAGACAAGTGCAAAATATTGACATTATTAACTCTTTAAAGTTTGATCTTATTTGTCGGTGGCGTGGAATGCACGGCAGCACACGTCGCCGTCGCCTTTATGTGTTCTTGGCGTTCAAAGGTTTAAACTGACAGTGTCTAGACTCTGTGACAAAATAAAACAATAACAACAGAGTTATTTTTTAGTAATTTATGAATTTTATCATTTTAGGCTTCTGTTGATTAACATAAAAAAAAAAAACATGATTATGCCGAACACACGAGAGACGAATTATTTGGCTTCAATTATTCTTCGCGTTTGTCTCTTGCTAAATGTGATCTCCATTTCTACGTTGTTGAGAATGGGAATCTTGAATAAAAAAAATAGAATAATTATTTATTGCACTCCTTAATTTATTAATAAAATATAAAACTATAGCGACTCCTTCGATTTTTGTTCTGTGATGAGGTGTATTTTGTAGGGACAACGTTAATAATTCTAATACAAAAATTGCTATTATTTTACATAGGATTCGTTAATTAATCAATAGAACTCAAGTAAAAAAGAATATTCCGCCCTGTTCCTTTATTGTATAGTTGTTATTTCTGTAATTTTTCACTGAAAATTAAGTCACTTTTGAGACCCGTCACGTGTCATGGTCTAAACGAGACTGATCGCCCAACTAATGCGATTTGTGATTTTGCATTAGTTGGGAGGGTGCCATTTTTTCCGTCTGATTGTGTGTCCATGTAATTATTACGTCAATGCGTGGAGGCCACATGGCAATAGGTTTGTTTGTTTTCTTCTGAAAATTCAGAAAATTCTGAAGGCATGTCTTTATGATAAGATCCTGCTCCTAGACTGCAGCTGCACCTACAGAAAAAAACAACTAAACAATGCCATCATACCGGGACGGAATCGGCTACTTCAGACATCATATCAGCTCAACACCATTGAGGTATTATTTATTATAGAGCCACAGACCCGAACAAAAGTGTCAAATAAAGTGGCACCGTTGTCATGTTCAAGTAGATGCCAATAACGCTTATTTATAATTTGCAGCAACATATTGACTTCGTACAAAAGAACTCTTTGTTTAAACGTTTAAGTGTCAAATTGACTTAATTACTTATTACCACAAATATTTTACGTGTAAATTAACTTTTTTAGCGTATTCTGACTATCAAACTTAGAACATGGCACGAATGGAGCAGATTTTAATATTTTTACATACTAATAATATTTTCACTATTATTTTATTTAGGTATCAAAATATACTTTTTGTTTGAACTAAATAAACTCGTAAATTGTTAATAACTAATTAAGTTACGTTTTTATTGTAAATTGTTAGTAACAAATTAAGTTACGTTTTTATTTAACAACTGCATAAAAAGTTTCCGATAGAAGGGATCAGTAATAATGACATTATTTTTCCTTGTTCCAGTAAGTGAAATAAGAGTAAGTAAGACAAGTGCAAAATATTGACATTATTAACCCTTAAAGTTTGATCTTATCTGTCGGTGGCGTGGTATGCACGGCATTACACGTCACCGTCGCCTTTATGTGTTCTTGGCGTTCAAAGGTTTAAACTGACAGTGTCTAGACTCTGTGACAAAATAAAACAATAACAACAGAGCTATTTTTTTGTAATTTAGAATGTCACCATTTTACGCTTCTGTTGATTAACATAAAAAAAAACATGATTATGCCGAACACACGAGAGACGAATTACTTGGCTTCAATTATTCTTCGCGTTTGTCTCTTGCTAAATGTGATCTCCATTTTTACTTTGTTGAGAATGGGAATCTTGAATAAAAAAAAAGGATAATTATTTATTGCACTTTTTAATTTATTAATAAAATATAAAACTATAGCGACTCCTTCGATTTTTGTTCTGTGATGAGGTGCATTTTGTAGGGACAAAGTTAATAATTCTAATACAAAAATTGCTGTGATTTTACATAGGATTCGTTAATTAATCAATAGAACTTTAGTAAAAAAGAATATTCCGTCCTGTTCCTTTATTTTATAGTTGTTATTTCTGTAATTTTTCACTGAAAATTAAGTCACTTTTGAGACCCGTCACGTGTCATGGTCTAAACGAGACTGATCGCCCAACTAATGCGATTTGTGATTTTGCATTAGTTGGGAGGGTGCCATTTTTTCCGTCTGATTGTGTGTCCATGTAATTATTACGTCAATGCTCAACACTTTAAAGGATCGATAAAAACATGCGAAAAAAAATGGTTGCCTGTAAAGTCGGTTTTACGGGCGAAGGAAAATTTTACGTGACAACGTCTTTTTCTCGGTAGAATATTTATTTGTATCATATCCATTCACAATTTCCCTAACAACATTTTAAGTGTTACTTTCTGAACGCACCCATCACATGTGTCATTAATGTCATTATAGTGTCTTTATTTTACATGTTTTAAATCTAAATATGCGATAATCAGACTATTATGCATGTATGTTGTCGATTCCAAACCCTTATTTAGTCTAGATCTACATGTAATTATTCTAAAAATACCGAACCGACGGAATAAACATCATATGTTTGACAGGTAAGTACGAACAGTTTGTATTTGTATGGGAATATAAAATTATAGTTTTTATTATTTTCCACTCATTTATTTTATATTTTCTCACCGTTTAAACCTTCCCTTGACTTACACGAATATTTCAATACTAAAATTAGCCAAATCGGTTCAGCCGTTCTCGAGTTTTAGCGGGACAACTGGCCCTCATCAGACGCGAGCGGGCGTTACACTTTTTCATGAGTGACTCCCAGCGCAACCTAATTTAAGACGTTGTCACGTCAAAAATAAAATAACACCTCAATTATCAGTATTATCACAGATTTATTGGTCTTTTACTTAGTCTATAAATTTTAAAGAATAGGTTTTTAAAAGTAAATAAATATGTATTAAACTACTCGTACCCATATGAAACTGAATTAAATGGAAACTTCACATAACACACATACACAACATACTCGTAACTAACAGCGCAGTCAACGAATCATGTATCTATATTACGTGAGTCCTAAATAACAATAATTTAATTATTTGGAACTTACTTATTTCTTATTGCTAAAACAATGTGCTCCAAACCAGTGGTTGGTTTGAATGTTGGATCACTATAGGTAATCATCTCTTTTTATGTACATAATTACAAAATAAAATACCACCTAGTGATTTTTTTTTAACTCGAAACACAAAAAAAAGTCACATATATTTCAAAAAATAATTTTTTGTTTTTTTTTTCTAATTTTATTCGTATAACTTGACTATGTTGTATAATTCAACATCAGTCGCATCCCCTATTGCAAACCACAGATCTTATAGCTTGCAAAACACACAAATAATCGAAAAAATCACATAAAATCACAATATTCATATATGTACGAGTACAGTCGAATGGTATCATATCTTGGACCCATTCTTACCATAAAGCAATTAACAAAACAAAAAAATCAAGAAAAAAAAATGGAAATACGCACTAACTTGTGGCCAATTTTGGGTTGTGTTTATACATACTATAATTTTTATATTTTACGTTGCAACCGAAAATTGGCCACAAGTTTCCATATTTTTTTTCTTAATTCTTCTTTTGCTATGACTATGACCTGTCCGGGCTATGCTAATGAGGGTCTCATTCTCATGATGAGTTTTAAGTTGTTTTTTTTTAATTCACTTTATTTAAAACATTGCTGAGCTTATCTAGAAGGCAATGTTTGTGAGAGGAATAATCTGAGACAAGCTTCCCTAAATGGTTCAAGTTTCTTCGTGAGATACCAACGTTTGAACTTCTTGTCGGATATTTATTCATAGCCGTTTTCTGCATATGCAGTGGGTTTTTGGTTCGAGGTGCAATCGGGTAGACATTTTTAGCTGGCAGGTTCTGAAATTACACAAATAAAAAATAAAAAATGATGGACCGTCTTACACAAATCGACGTAGTCCCAAACTAAGCAAAGCTTGTACTATGGGTACTAGACGACGATATACAATATTATACAAATACATAAATAGATAACATCCATGACCCAGGCACAAAATATTCGAGTTCATCACACAAATATTTGCCCTGGTCGGGATTCGAACCCAGGACCGCCGGCTCAGTGGGTAGGTGCACTACAAACTGCGCCAACCGCGTCGTCGTGTTTTTAATTGTACTAGCGACCCGCCCCGGCTTCGCACGGGTGCAATGCTGATAAATTAGGCATGTATTATATATATTAAACCTTCTTGAATCTCTCTATCTACTAAAAACACCGCATTAAAATTCGTCTAGTATCTAAATATACATACATAGGGGCAGACAGACAACAGGAAGCAACTTCGACTGGTATCTATACCAAGCTAGTCATCAAATAACACTAAATATATCTACATACAGAACTAAACATTTACATTCAGTACAATATTAAAGTAATTACGATCACCGGACCTGAATTATTAATGTAATTATATTTCGGTATGGGAATACTAATAAATACGCCACAATAATGCCCCTTTGCTTATCAAATCTAGAAGATTAAAGCTTTCAATTGAGGTATGTTTCAGCTTTGTCCGCCGTGGGGAAAATTTTCATAGTAAAGTACCCAATGTCTTGTCTATGTCATTTGTCTTGTTGCCTTTTGTAAACTTTTATTGGTGTGCAATAAAGTATTGTGGTATTGTATTGTACTGTATGTAGTGATTTACAATCAGTTTTCTACGCTGAGAGGTCATTCATTACTCATAACAAAGGATAAATCTTGACAGTGCGATGCAACACCGCGGCGCATAACAAAGGATAAATCTTGACAGTGCGATGCAACACCGCGGCGCCTGCTGTTGCGCCATTTGTTGTTGAAAAATTCTGTGTCCGCTCATCACACCGAAATGGCTGAACGAATATTAACCAATTTTAATACAGCTTTCTTCTGACTATTGTAAAAAAATGGGGACTAAGTTGCGGCCACCTTTTAGTATAACATAGCATGATTGCTGTAAATTTTTTGAAAGATCCTGGTCATATTTTTTATAGAGTCACTTATCTTACTGGTATGGTAGACTATTTGTCTTTATAGGACTATAAAACAAACATTTATTTATATATATTATATTTTTTTATCATACAACTACTACTATATATCTGCACCCTGCGGTGTTACCCGCTTATCCCACGGGAACACTGCATTTTTTCGGGGTAAAAACTAGCTATTGTGTTAATCCAGTGTGTCAGCCACCTCGACACCAAGTTTTGCTCCTCAAATTTAATCCGCCGTTTGCGCGTGAAGAAGTAACATACAAACACACACATTTTCGCCTTTATAATATTAGAGTAAAATACTTAGTTAAATCCTCACAGAGATGTATGTTGAGAAGTGTGTTACCTGTAATCTGTTGCTGTATTCATTCTGAACTTTAAATCTGGGTGCCCTCAAAAATATGCTTTCCTTTTTTACAAACGAAGGGTGACCCTGCAAGAAGGATAGCGGAAGAAATTATTGAATTTTCTATCACACTCACCAAGAACAGGAACATATAAAAGACATTCGATTCAGCTATAAGAACCGCCTTCCCAAAAACTTAAAAAAAAATAACAACTTTAGGCACAGAGTAAAAGTCTAGAATAGTTTCTTTTTTTGTTTTTTTGAGTGCACTGCGCCACAATTGACCTGCCCGAGGTGAGTCGCTGGGACTCCAACCTTAGGTACGATGAGTTTACAGTGACCGTACTCGCTAAGCGCTTGCGTATACGATTTGTATGGAGAATTGTAGTTCTACAAAGTGACCGCTAGGGGCGCTGTAGTATTCTCCGTACTAATAATTTACGCTGTCGCTAACGATTACGGTCACTTTAACTCGTGGTAAGGGTACTGGCAACCTGGTGCGGGCCCGAGGTACTGTACGTAGCTTATGATATCTTAAGTGATCTTTGTTTCGTTATTTCTATCAGCATTATACGGCAGTTCGGTTGTTATTTCATATACTATATATGTATATTTACACGACATTTTACCTTATTCATTGTATCGTGAGCAAAACCATATTCGTGCGCGGGCTTAAAACAATTCCTCGTCCACGGAGTTGTGGATGCTTGACCAAACTCACGACGTCGGACAGTGTATTTGTGGTGGCTCAAGTGTAGGCTGAAAAAAAAGTACAATGTAATCGCAACTTCGTCCGCCCAAAACTCTTTTTTTACCGGAGTCGGGTATAAAGTATCCCACCACCAAAGTTAGTTAAAATGTCCATAGCGAACTGATTTTCAATACAACGGTAGGATTTAATTATAGTATGAAAAAATAAAATGGAAATCAAATCTTTATGCGGAGCTCTGCGGGTTTCTCTGGAGGATTGAGTAGGATATACTCCGAGGATTCCAGGAAAACCCCTTTTATAGCGACATGATGTAACATCATTTCGCAGTGCGTTTTGGGCAATATAAAGTGTGGACATGAAAAAATCTGGTATTATTTACTATAGAATTTGGTAATGTGCATCTTGTCTATGTAAAAGAAAAAGTACAGGAGTAGAAAAACATTAGTAATATTACAAAGTCCCGGGAAACTGCACGCCCTAAGAAGAAGAATCCGACCACTGGTTATTATAACCAGATCGTACAAAAACGCGTAGCGGGCAGAATGTCCCTGTTGAATGAATTAAGTTTTGATAGCGTGCGCAACTACGTTGTTACCTTCGTGGCTTCTTGTCGAATTGAGTCTGAAAATGTATAAACAAAAGATCTCATGAATTTGTATATTTTTTATATATACCTAGACCTAGGCACATACCTAGGTATGATCGTGCTATATTTGATCGCGTTAAGCAACTGAAAACATGTTTGACAAAAATGAGTGATTTTGTTGCAACTGTCTGGTTTGAATATTATAGAGCTCAGAAAGTTTTATATAATCGTGAATAGGTACTGTTTTTTTTTTTGTTTGGTTTATACTAGGTCGATGCAGAGTCAGCCACCGGCTAAGCTTGCACTATAGATTGTAGCGGTTTTTTTTTTTTTTTTTTCGAAATTTTCCTTTCGTCACTACCTAGCGAAATTTAATTTGTGCATTTTAAAACAAAAATTTCTAAAATCGGCTCCAATAATACCACGATATGGTGTCTTAAACATCTCCTTAAATATTACTTACGGTATTGGAAGATAAACTCTCTAACAGTGAAACATAATAATCTTCAAATTCAGTTTCAGGGCTTAAGGAATGTGGTGTATGTGGTGGAAAAACCGTAGATGTTCCCTCAAAATATTGGGGGCTGAAAAAAAAACATTTGAAATAAGATAAACTATTAGATACAACAAATATATAGCGTTGAAGATTCAGGTTTTAACTTATCGGTAATGTCAAAACTTTTATTACCAATTTGTCATAAAGTCATAAAAGTTGTTTCGGAAACAACGCAAAAATTTGCGCAACGAGTACTATTTTCATAGATCCGTGTCATTATGGCAGTTTACTAGTATAGTGAAAATAGCAGTTAAACTTAATTGCTATTTTCACTAACTAACTAAAGGTTAACCCATAATGTTTTGCAGTTTATGTTAATAAATAAAATGTAGAATGCACCTTTTCCGGGTACATATTCTTAGGAACAAATGAGCCACCAGCAGTGAAAAGAATACCAGGGTGTCATACTCAACAAGGATGAGTTCAAAACACTGAGAAGTGATAAATATAGCCGCACAGAGAGTTATCAAACAAATAATACATTGATTTAGGGCCACATGAAATTATCACGATATAACAGGAGAATCAATTTAGCGTTTAATGGTTACTACACTCAAAACTCAGATATTGCTTTCACTTTGAGGTTAAATACCGAAATGGCTGCCATTCTATTTCACAGGCATGCGCAGATGGGTACTAGTTTGCAATACACCGGTAAAATAGTTTCGCTTGATACAGACTTTCCACCGGCTTCTGATATCCTGGTAACAGCTAACACTACGCCGCTTGCGTCAGCTGTTCACTAACGTAGCATTTTATGTTTCTTTATGATTACTGCACCATCCTCTATGTAATATGCTTCTTATCAATGAAAGCAACCCTCAAATCACTGACTACAACTACTCTCATTCACACTTTTTGAAGTCCTTTTCTAAATATTGATTCTCAGAAGCCAAAGGAAATGAATGTCGTAATTAAGTTATTTAAAGAACTTTATATTAATATATAGGTACCCTACCGTGAGTAAAATGAGTAAGTCCAAATTAACACACACTATTTAATTAGGGTCCCACAATTTACGAGTATATACTAAACTAATAAATAACTTTGAACATGTAATTGTTTCTTTAATATTTATAAAGCACTCGCGCACGCACACGAAAGTCACAAGCACAAGCGGAAGAGAGAAGAGTCACAGGATAGTCTATTTAGTGTTAGCCTAAAGCGAAAGCACTGCGAGCGTAAGCGAAGCACTATTGTTGCGGGAGCAAGAAGCGTGGAGTCTGCGTCGAGATCGTGAATCGACTGGCCGGCGCCGCGCGCGGCGGCTCTGCGCAGGCGCATCACCGCGCCGCCCCGTACAACCGGTAACTCGCCAGGCGTACGTAGCTGCGCGCAAGTTTGACTTTTACCGACTTCGGCGAGGGAGGTTAATGAGGTTGAAAGTTGTGGATTTGTGCACAGTGGTCGCTACACTACTCCCCCACCGAGACCGTTGCTTGCTACGGTCGATAGTAGTCTGGGAATCGAACCTGTCGGCCACTGCGCGTCCTTCTTTCATGCACCGGAGTAGGGATCTGTTCTGGTGTTTTACCCGTCGTGGCTCCTTCTTTGGTCATGTAAGCTGGCTTCACTCTGTCGATGGATACTGTGGAGTGTCTACCTTGAATGTCCAGCTTCAGTGTTTTTGCTCTTCTGTCTAAAACCTTGTATGGACCGCTGTATGGAGGGTCAAGCGGTCGTCTCACGGCGTCCTGGCGAAGGTAGACGTAGTCGGCTGAAGATAGACTTTTAGGTACGTAGAAAGTCTTTTGCGAGTGCCAACTTACTGGTTCTGGCGTCAGCTTCGCGATGTGGTGTCGTAGACGTGCTGCGAAGCTTGTGACATCCAGGGTGTCATTTTTGGATGGGGCGAAGAACTCACCAGGCAGGCGTAATGGCTCTCCATAAACAAGTTCTGCGGCTGACCCTTTGATGTCTTCTTTCCACGAGCTGCGGATGCCCAGCAGGACCAGTGGCAGTACCTCCACCCAGTGTATGCTCGTATGGCACATGATTGCGGCCTTGAGCTGGCGGTGGAAACGCTCGACCATGCCATTGCAGGCAGGGTGGTACGCTGTAGTAGGTCGATGCTCTGCACCCAGGATGCGTGCGATGCTCCGGAACAGCTCGCACTCGAACTGGCGGCCCCTGTCGGTGGTGATCTTCTGCGGACAGCCGAAGCGTGCAACCCAGCCTGTAATGAATGCAAGGGCACAGGTCTCTGCAGTGATGTCAGCGATGGGATACGCCTCAGGCCACCGCGTAAAGCGGTCGACAACCGTGAGGCAGTATCTGAAACCAGAAGCAATCGGTAATGGCCCTACGATGTCCATGTGGACATGGGAGAATCGGTTGCTGGGAGTAGGGATAGGAGTAAGTGGAGAGGTGATGTGACGGGAAATTTTATTTTTTTGGCAATCATTGCATTCTTGTGCCCATCTGCGGGTATCTCGTCTTACTCCAGGCCAAACAAATCTTTCTGAGATTAATCTCGCCGTTGCCTTTGCGCCTGGATGGCTCAGGTTATGTAATGCGTCAAATGCTGTTCTTCGAAATGCCTGTGTTAAATATGGTCGAGGATTTGCAGTAGAGACGTCACAATAGACCTTTGTGTTTGCGTCTGGAGTCTTTACTCGTTGAAGCTTCAGCGATGTACCATTTTTGATAAGGTCTTGCAGCTCAGGATCTGAATCTTGGGATTGTGCAAGGGCCTCGTAGTTGAAAGGTACTGAAACAGCCTCGATCCTTGAAAGGGCATCTGCCACCACATTATCTTTACCAGCAACGAACCGGATATCTGTGCTGAATTGTGATATCAGATCCAGATACCGGAACTGTCTTGGCGAGCAATTGTCACGACGTGATGAGAAGGCGAAAGTCAGGGGTTTGTGGTCGGTGTAGATTACGAACGGCCTGGCTTCAAGCATGTGGCGAAAGTGTCTGATGGCGTCGTATATCGCTAGCAGCTCGCGATCATAAGGACTGTAGTTCTTTTGTGCTGGCTTCAATCGTCTTGAAAAGAACGCGAGAGGTTCCCAGTTGTCATGAATGCGCTGCTGCAGAACTGCACCTATCGATGTATCTGACGCGTCTGTTTGCAGCGCCAGCTGTGCGTCTTGGCTTGGATGAGCTAACATTGCTGCCTCTGCTAAACTCGACTTGCAAGCCCTAAATGCCGCCAACATCTCGCTGGTCATGATGATAGCTTCTGAACCTTTCTTCTTGCTTCCTGACAGGACGGTGTTCAACGGAGCCTGGATTGCTGAAGCGTGTGGGATGAACCGGCGGTAGAAATTGTACATCCCCAGGAATCTGCGTAGCTCCTTTACCGTTTTAGGCGTTGGGTACTCCTGTATGGCCTGAACTTTACTCGGCAGCGGCTGAATACCACTAGCGCTAACTTCATGACCCAAGAAGGTAATCGTGGACACGCCAAACTCACATTTCGCTGTATTGATGAGCATGCCGTATTCTGATAGCCTCTGGAACAGCTGACGGAGATGCTCGTTGTGCTGACTCTCATTAGCAGAAAAAACAAGTAGGTCGTCTAAATACCCGTAGCAAAATGGGAGGTCGGCCAGCACCTCATCGATGAAACGCTGGAAAGTTTGCGCCGCGTTCCTGAGTCCAAAGGTCATGTATTTAAACTCATACAACCCGAACGGCGTCGTGATCGCTGTCTTGGGAATATCATCAACGAAAACCGGTATTTGATTGTATGCCTTGACGAGATCAAGTTTGGAGAATATCGTACTTCCGCTGAGCTGGTGCGCAAAGTCCTGGATATGCCGTATTGGGTAGTTGTCAGGGATCGTGCGGGCATTCAAGGACCTGTAGTCACCACAAGGTCTCCACCCGTCGTCTTTCTTAGGCGCGAGATGGAGTGGGGAAGACCATGAGCTCTCTGACCTGCGTGCTATTCCATTTGCCAGCATATCCTCAAACTCTTGCTGAGCTATTTTCAGGCGATCAGGTGGCAGGCGTCGGGGGCGGCTGGTAACAGGCGGGCCTGGCGTCGTACGGATGTGATGAACTGTATTGTGCTTTGGTACCTTGTGTGTTCCGGCGGGGCGCGTGATGTCTGGGTACTCCCGCAAGGTCTGGTGGTATACAGACTCTCCTGCTACAGCTTTGATGGACGTGATGGCCTCCACACTCCTCTGAGACGGCACGTTGATGGAGAGCGTCGTCAGGCTGTCTATTAGGCGGTGGTTCCTGCAATCTACCAATAAATTATAAAAAGACAGGAAATCGACACCTATTATTGGCTTAGACACATCTGCCACTACGAATTTCCACTTGAACGCGCGACGCAATCCCAAATCCAGGATAAATTGTACCGAGCCGTAGGTTGGAATGACTGTACCGTTAGCGGCGAAAAGCTGATAGCTGGATTTCGTACGCTGCTCCTTAACTGCCGAGCGGGGGTACACGCATAGATCTGATCCCGTATCTATAAGAAAATGCTGTTTAGACGTGCGATCTACGACGAATAGGCGGCCCGGAATGGTCTGGCAGTCGTTGGCCGCTACTTCCGGCTGCCGTTGGCGTTTTCCGACATAAATGTGCAGGGCGTCGTACATCTAGTTGCTCTTGATCCGAACCGATTGTGATAAAAACAATATGAATCATTCCGCGGCCTCGATGAAGAACGGCGACGGCCCTTAGAATGTGAGCGATCTCTGTTATTTGAGTTAAAACGGGAGCGGTTGCGAGAACTGTGATTTTGTGTATTCATTTGCGCTTTTAATGATGCCACTTCTTTGCGTAGTTCCGACATTTGAAACGCTAAATCACTCACTAAATTGTTGCTCCCACTAGCCCTATGCTGAATAGCCTTATTGTAACTCGAATGGTCGCCGACCGCCAAAACTTGTGTTCCCGTGGGTGCAATATCATACACTTTATCAGCTAAATCTGCTAGCATATCGACGCTTAAAGACGGCTGTGACGCTATAACTGTTTGTAGATTAGCTGGTAAACGCGACGACCAAACGGTTTTTAAAAATTCATCCTTTACATACCCGCCGGCCAGTGTTTTTAAACGCCTCCAAAACTGCGACGGCTTCCTGTCCCCCAACTCTTCATGCATTAATAATTCTCGGTGCTTTTTCTCGAGTGAAGCAGAAAGTCGCGCTATGAGTTCGGTTTTTAGCTTCTCGTATTTATTTTGTGCAGGCGGTGTATTAATAATCTCCTTTACCTCGACTATGTACCGATGCTCCAGCTGGCTAATGACGTAATAAAATTTGGTTGCGTCGGCCGTTATTCCAGAGAGTAGAAACTGGCCTTCCATCTGTGCGAACCATAATTCCGGCTCCTCTGGCCAAAACGGAGGTACTCTAACTCCCACTTTGCACACGTCACTCCCTGACGATTCCTGGCGTGACGGCCCCGGTTGCGGAACGGTTAAATTTGAACCGGGTTCCGTTACTTCTTTGTTCGCCATATTTGCTGCGTAAAATGTCCAAACTCGGGGTCACCAGTATAGGTACCCTACCGTGAGTAAAATGAGTAAGTCCAAATTAACACACACTATTTAATTAGGGTCCCACAATTTACGAGTATATACTAAACTAATAAATAACTTTGAACATGTAATTGTTTCTTTAATATTTATAAAGCACTCGCGCACGCACACGAAAGTCACAAGCACAAGCGGAAGAGAGAAGAGTCACAGGATAGTCTATTTAGTGTTAGCCTAAAGCGAAAGCACTGCGAGCGTAAGCGAAGCACTATTGTTGCGGGAGCAAGAAGCGTGGAGTCTGCGTCGAGATCGTGAATCGACTGGCCGGCGCCGCGCGCGGCGGCTCTGCGCAGGCGCATCACCGCGCCGCCCCGTACAACCGGTAACTCGCCAGGCGTACGTAGCTGCGCGCAAGTTTGACTTTTACCGACTTCGGCGAGGGAGGTTAATGAGGTTGAAAGTTGTGGATTTGTGCACAGTGGTCGCTACAAATATATGATATCCACATTTCTAAACATAAGCAATGGTTTTAAGGTAAGTTCAAGTAAAAAGTTTGTAAATGTGTTTGTATGTTTGTTAGTTCTTTACGTTCAAACGGCTGGACCAATGTTCATAAAATTCAATATGAAGGTAACTGCCACCTCTGATTAATTCAATGAAAAAATTTAGTATTCCCATGAGATGAGAGATGATGAAGTAATCAAACCTCGTGTCTCAGTATCAATCTACAAACTAGATAAGAATTTACGAAGAGTGACAGAAATTTTAGTGAGTTTTGGCTAACAAGTATAGAAAAATATAGGATTTTACTTTGATTACCTATATTGATTTAGGTCCGGTTTTAACGTTGTAGTCTTGCGGTTCAAGTTCTGGTAAAAAAAGTGAAAATCTTTATAAAAAAATTAAGCATATTTGATGCACAAAAAATATGGACAACTAACCTTTCTTTGGAATGGGCGTAAAGAAGTGTGAAAATAATCATCTGGAGAGTTCATGCAATCTGAGGCAAGTCTTCTTGAAACGGCACTGGCAGGAGATATTATCTCTTCTCTGAAAAATAAAGAAAAAAGACGGAGTAATCTTACTGTTTTTTTTTTGGATTTTTTTTTTGTATTATTTATGTCGGTTAAATATGTCTAAAGAAAGAAATGTTTAGGTACTAAATACATGCATTTTTCGAAAAAAGGATTATTACTTTTTAAAGGGAAAAGTAACATAGCTATTTCGTAGCAGTCGAAAAATAAGTTTAATAAAAAAAAAACAGTTTCCTGTGTGAATTTTGTCAATTTCAAGAAGTTTGTATTTTTCATATATATATATATATCGCAAGAGCCCTGTTCTAAGTAAACATTGATAATATGTTCAGAAACATGTAAAGAAACATGTTTGATCATAGAGAAAAATGTCTAAAACAATCAGCATATTTGAAGATCAGGAGCGTAAATATGTACTCACAGCTCGTCAAGCTTTTCCCGTGGCGCATTTTCCACCTGGAAAATTGGCATGAGTGCCACAACCGCCTTGCATAATATCTTGTGGCCGTTGGTTACCGGGGTGGTCTCAGAGGAAGTGCTCGTTGTCTCGTTAGGGAGTGTGGGATAGGTGGGGTAGGGTGTGGTAGTTGTAGGTACAGTAGTAGTATCGTCAGTGGTAGTAGCATCAGTAGTAGTAGCATCAGTAGTAGTAGTAGTAGTAGTATCAGTAGTAGTAGTATCAGTAGTAGTAGCATCAGTAGTAGTAGTAGTAGTAGTAGTAGTCGTAGTAGTAGTAGTAGTAGCATCTGTAGTAGTAGCAGGAGTAGTAGTAGTAGTAGGAACAGAAGTAGTAGTAGAAGTGGTGCTTATATCTTCGGTTTCGTACACTTTGCCATCATAAGATTCAGCCGAAGGTTGATGTGAGAAATTGCAGAAGAACAACAAGATCTGAAACACAAGATGTTTATTAAACCATTGATACAAAGTTCAAAGCTTTAAGATCGACACACAAAGAATAAGGAAAAAATCGAAAGGTTGCTCCCAAGAGTTAGGTTAGCGAAGTGGTTAACGCACTGGACCGGCAATCCAGAGGTACCAGGTTCGATTGCCGGTCTCTTTCACCAAGTAACTCATTTTTAATTTTTTCTTTAGGCTTTGATCTTTGTATACGGAGAAATGAGATATTACATGTTTCATAAAATAAGAACCTTTTTTTTTTCAAGATCTGTGAAATTATCTGTGACGGACTAATCGTTAGCATTGCCAAAAGATTTTTTTAAGGCAACAGCTATTCGTTTTAGTTATGCTACTACACTACATGTGTCACCAATTCTCGCATGATAATTTGTGTAACTTTAAAGTTATATTCATTTATTATCTCCACCTAGAGATGTGCCATTTCTGAAAATTTCGTCATTTCCCATACAATATTCAGTATGTTTTCCAGAAATCTTCGGAAAAGGCACATTTCTAACTCCATCTATAACAAAATCCTTCTCATTAGTATCTCCAAATCTCAAATTAACACAGATCTGTTATCTAACCTAATCTGTGAAAATTTGTCTATTCTACCCACAGACAACCCCCACTAGACGCAGCATGTAAGGCGACCCGCGCGCACCAACGATATGGTACGGCGGAACATTAAAGTATCAACACGGCGGCCACCGTTTAGTTGAGTCCATGTTTATGATCCATGCGTACGTCAACGCAAAAAGAAATTAAATAAATAACATGGTAAATTGTAGTGTTAAGTGGTGTAGAGAGACCTCATAAACATGGACGCAACTAAACGGTGGCCGCCATGTTGATAATTTAATGTTCTGCCGTACCATATCGTTGGTGCGCGCGGGTCACCTTACGTGTGCCTTACATGCTCCGTCTAGTGGGGGTGGTCTGTGATTCTACCAAAATGATAATGTTTAAAAGAAAATGGATTTTTGGGTGATCATGATAATGCCCATTATGAATGACTATGCTTTGTGTAATTGGATAAGTGTCTTATGGATCTAGTAGCTCTGTTTTTATTCGAAACTTTACAGTAACGTAAACTAATGCCAACATAGTTATGTTTATGTTATTATATTCCTGTTACTGAAACTTATCTTGAATCGTAGCATCGAGACGCGTGGCATTGTCGTCCATCAAAGTCGGCTTAAGGCTACGATTCCACCAGTCTCTTTCTTCCATGGTTTCCACCAGAGATGTGCGAGGATGCGTAGTGAGGGATGTATTTTTGATAACCAATGAAATAACGACATTTACTTATCCTCGCTCAGCGCCACTGATTCTATTGGTTAACAAAAACTACATCCCTTGCTCTCGCTACGCATCCTCGCACTGGTGGAAACGCAATCTTATTCATTAAACCCGACATACACGGATATGATACGCCGTCGGCATGTTGTAGTCCGTGTCACATAAAACGGAGTGATTACATACTCGTTGGTGTCACACCCGTGCCACTGGTATGATGCTCTTTGTAGTATGTTATTTGTGCAACAGGATGGTTCTAAATGGTTGATGCAAAAGGTACTGTTATCCGGAATTCATGAAAAAAGAGATCAAAGTCGGCTCCGTGTCGGGCCATACATCAGTAGTTTGTAATGCTCAGAAATATAGTTTTCTATAGTAGCTGTGAACAGGGTCGCAGAAAATAGTGAGAGCTCTGTTTAAATAGGAGTTTGCATCCTTGTACATGCAACTGGCCCAATCAGCCAATAGATAGCGCTGTTACCTATGTGTCTGTAAATCGCCCCTGTAAGTCTAAAAATAAAAGGTAACTTTAATCATAACATGACCTAATATAGTTATAACATAAGCATAAGTAGTATAACAAGAAAAGTTAACTTTGTAAAGATGTACTACGAGATATAGGTACATATTCTATACCTTATAAATTATCACATGACCGTATTAAGTAGATACATAAGATATACATAGTTACAATGTCTTGCGCAGAACTGAGTTCAATAAAACTTACAGCTCGTGACTTTATATAAATTGTTGATTGGACACGCTTATAATTAGAAACGGATAGAAAGAATCGTTTTAATTTTAGTTTTCTGTCTCTGACTTTGACCGATTTCGGAGACCACTTCGATTCCTAATCAATGTAGAATGTCGGTTACAAGCTCAAAGTGATGGTGTAGTGTGTGTGTCAATCTAAGGATTTTGCTTCCTGAAAGTTCTGTTACTTAAACTATATGTCTTATAAATTTATGAAACATGTAATGTCTAATTTTTTTAATGTGGGTACACCACAATTTTTATTTAACCATTAATACAAAGATCAAAGCTTAAAGACAATTTGAAAATGGTTTATATGTCTTAATTAAACGTGCCTAAAATTAAGAATGAGCCAATTGCGATATATTTAATACTGAAACCCCAATTATTTTAATAATTTGTTTTTAAATGGCCTTTCTAGTGGCCAGTATCATAAACGCATATATAACCTCGAAATACCTTAGGCTTAGAACTTTTCAGACGCCCCTCGTACATGCTCCGTCTAGTGGGGGTGGTCTGTGATTCTACCAAAATGATAATGTTTAAAAGAAAATGGATTTTTGGGTGATCATGATAATGCCCATTATGAATGACTATGCTTTGTGTAATTGGATAAGTGTCTTATGGATCTAGTAGCTCTGTTTTTATTCGAAACTTTACAGTAACGTAAACTAATGCCAACATAGTTATGTTTATGTTATTATATTCCTGTTACTGAAACTTATCTTGAATCGTAGCATCGAGACGCGTGGCATAGTCGTCCATCAAAGTCGGCTTAAGGCTACGATTCCACCAGTCTCTTTCTTCCATGGTTTCCACCAGAGATGTGCGAGGATGCGTAGTGAGGGATGTATTTTTGATAACCAATGAAATAACGACATTTACTTGTCCTCACTCAGCGCCACTGATTCTATTGGTTAACAAAAACTACATCCCTTGCTCTCGCTACGCATCCTCGCACTGGTGGAAACGCAATCTTATTCATTAAACCCGACATACACGGATATGATACGCCGTCGGCATGTTGTAGTCCGTGTCACATAAAACGGAGTGATTACATACTCGTTGGTGTCACACCCGTGCCACTGGTATGATGCTCTTTGTAGTATGTTATTTGTGCAACAGGATGGTTCTAAATGGTTGATGCAAAAGGTACTGTTATCCGGAATTCATGAAAAAAGAGATCAAAGTCGGCTCCGTGTCGGGCCATACATCAGTAGTTTGTAATGCTCAGAAATATAGTTTTCTATAGTCGCTGTGAACAGGGTCGCAGAAAATAGTGAGAGCTCTGTTTAAATAGGAGTTTGCATCCTTGTACATGCAACTGGCCCAATCAGCCAATAGATAGCGCTGTTACCTATGTGTCTGTAAATCGCCCCTGTAAGTCTAAAAATAAAAGGTAACTTTAATCATAACATGACCTAATATAGTTATAAGTTATAACATAAGCATAAGTAGTATAACAAGAAAAGTTAACTTTGTAAAGATGTACTACGAGATATAGGTACATATTCTATACCTTATAAATTATCACATGACCGTATTAAGTAGATACATAAGATATACATAGTTACAATGTCTTGCGCAGAACTGAGTTCAATAAAACTTACAGCTCGTGACTTTATATAAATTGTTGATTGGACACGCTTATAATTAGAAACGGATAGAAAGAATCGTTTTAATTTTAGTTTTCTGTCTCTGACTTTGACCGATTTCGGAGACCACTTCGATTCCTAATCAATGTAGAATGTCGGTTACAAGCTCAAAGTGATGGTGTAGTGTGTGTGTCAATCTA
This sequence comes from Apotomis turbidana, assembly GCA_905147355.2. Lineage (NCBI taxonomy): Eukaryota > Metazoa > Arthropoda > Insecta > Lepidoptera > Tortricidae > Apotomis > Apotomis turbidana. The sequence continues at coordinate 6,862,955 of LR990280.1, forward strand.
AGGATTTTGCTTCCTGAAAGTTCTGTTACTTAAACTATATGTCTTATAAATTTATGAAACATGTAATGTCTAATTTTTTTAATGTGGGTACACCACAATTTTTATTTAACCATTAATACAAAGATCAAAGCTTAAAGACAATTTGAAAATGGTTTATATGTCTTAAATAAACGTGCCTAAAATTAAGAATGAGCCAATTGCGATATATTTAATACTGAAACCCCAATTATTTGTTGTTAAAATCGTGGAATATATGACATTGGAGATACTATCTATTTTCATTCGTTCCTCGATTAAGTAGATGCGTTTATTGTTTTATTCCAAGTGTTTTGCGGTGACTTCTCTAGGCACAACATCACTTGTATACCTACCTACTGCGAACTGACGAAGATGAATGTAATTCGAAAGATCTCAAGTGTTAACTTTTCACAGGCTGTATATTTATATATTTAACGTATGGCATTTCAGTCTCTGGATATAGGTATAATAAATTAAATTAAATGTAAAGGTTGAAGTTAGCCTTCTCCAAGTAATCTCTGGCAATCTCCGTGAGTTTTTGACACAATATAATAGTGTGCTGCGGGTATGAAAACTATATTCCCAAAAATGGTGTTTGAGTTTACATAGCTCGTAAAAAATGGTTTATCCTAAGTCCTAAGTAAACCCTACAAGGGTGATTATTTGCGCGTCATAACTGCCGTATTGCTTTCCGCAATATTGGGCAATCAACATCATTTTGATAATAATTGTAATTCAAAATTTAAAGCACCCTTGACACAAGTAGCTGGTCTTAATGACTAAAACATAACATAACTACAAAATTTGGAGTTCTTAGCTTCAACAATGGCTGAGACCTTATCACTTGTTCCATTTAAAGCTAAATATCATAGAAACTACTGGTCTTATTTCCACCAAACATAGCTAAGAACCATCTCAACGGAGAAGTCTTTCGATTTAAAAAAACTGCACTCAAATTGGTCCGTCCGTTTCGAAACTATGATGCCACAGACAGACACACAGATACACAAATACACAGATACATATGTGCAACTTATATCACCCCTTTTTTCGTCGGGGATTAGAAATCTGATGCTTCTAAATACAAGACAGTAGAAAATGGTGCCTCAATTTCATACGGCGTTCATCAATATTGGGGACAGAGTAAAAGTCAAACTGTGAAAAGACAACTTACATGAAATAATGCGTTATCAGCAGGATGGTAATCCACGTAAGTAGACATGCCACAGCCGAGGTGCGTAGACCAGCCGTGAACCATTGTCATGTATATGTTCCTGGTACAAATAATCATTAGCCTAACAAGTGTCAGTCCAGGGATAGTGGCGGTACAAACAGTTTTCATATGGCAATGATATTCATACGCCATAAATTTGCATTATTGAACGTCAATAGCGGTTTGTCGAGGATTTGCCATTAACCAAATTCGAAACATTGTTTACCGGAAACCTGCTCAATCCTTCGTTCTTCTTGCGAAATAAATACTGCATCCTATTGAAAAAGACTTGACTTTCATCACTGCATAGTTTTGGCCACGCCATAATGCGGATTTTTAGTTGTTCTAATTTATTTTACTGGCAACGTCAAAATTTTTGGTAAGTGATGTTGAAAGTCAGTGAATGTCACTGTTGTAACAAAGAAGAAACAGGACTTATAATTCAATAAGATTAGCTGAAAATTTGGCAAAATTAAAGGACAACTTTTATCTATCAGGATATGTAGGTTATAGAGCCAAGTTTAATTTTATCTACTCTCCCCCCTCTCAGGGGTGAGCGTCACCCCCCCGCGACCTCGAATGTGTCCCGGAGCGCGGTATTTTCCACTTTAAAAGAAAACCGTGTACGATACATATAAAGTGTATAATCCTGAATAAATTTACTATTAACCTTTTATACATACAAAAGCGATAGCACTTATACAATCAGCCCAATCTGTTACCAAATACTAACGTTTTTAATTATTGATATTTTTTCTGCTAAAAGGTTAGTTATCTCAAAAACTTCACACTTCTCGGCCAAAATATATGTATGACAAAAGTAAAGAATAGAAAATTTTCTTTCTAAAAATGTATAATTTATTTCTGTTACTCTGTCATTTACCGTTGCAATGCTATTTTTACAATTTATGTCATTTGTCCATTATTTTTTCTTTTTTTAGAATCACTATTTTAGGAAATAAGGGGTGTGTGGGGAAATCGTCCAAGTTTTGCTCATTTTCGTAAATAACTTCATCATATCATCGTAATTCGTGTATTTTAGCAACACTCTCCGAGTCACGATCTCTTTTTATTAAAGACGGTAATTTTTTGTAAAAAGTGATTATACATTCCTAAAATACTTGACAATTTTGGATTACCTTTCACCGTGGCTTTCAATTAACGCTTTTGTTGCATGCTTCTTGAATTGGTACATGCCGTTGATCACAGCATGAATCACGTGAAATATCTTTTCAATAGTCAGAGATTTATCTGGGATGAACAAAACACACGTTGGCTTAAATACTTCCATACAAAATAAATATATCAAGCGAACATAGTAATAGTGCAAGACATTTTCGACGTTTTTCACTTTTTAATGCAGCTAGGTTCAGATAAACTTCGTGTTTTTGGCGAAATTTGTTATAAAATGTGTACCATGCTTTTTAAAAATAAATAAATTAAAAATAATGATAAAAAAACGAATGCAATGCCATTATCGTCTAATTTTTTTTGTTACTTAGACAATATTGATTCTTAAGCGTCGATACGTCACTGGGCATATTCTAAGTTCTAATACTTTTATTATGGCAGTTAGGCTCAAAATTTTGTGTGAATAAAGTTATCACTGCATAAAACTCGTTTAGGTTGAAGTTTAGTCGCCAAGATATGCTAGCCCTGTTGCCCGTCTAGCATAAATACGTTTCGCGACTCTTGTCGCGCGACATAGCGCTACCCTTCACTCCCTCGCTTAAATGAAAGCAGTACAGTGACTACGTCCACTGCCTAAGCGGAATACAGAAAAATAATAAAATTGTAGTCTTAAAAATATGAAATCTTGTCAAATAACAATAAAGCAGAATGCAAATCATTTATGCAGGAATTGCTATTATCAGGCGATCTATCAGCTCGTTTTTGTTCTATATAATAATAAAAAAGGGCGATAGAATAAATATAAGCACTGTAATGATGCCACTATGTTCCATACCTGATGGAGGGCGTATTTTTCCAAGAAACTGCCAATCTGGGTACGTAAATCTCATAAAGCCGCCATATTGGCCTGGATTCTGAAATCTTTCTGTAAAATATCTATTATAAGTATTTATTTAGTTTAGCTAAATTTGATGGAATAAGGTATCTAAAGTTTTTTTTTTAAACAGAAGAAAGTGCAGCTCTTTAAATTTTCCTCACCATGATTCTCGACATGACAGTTTACCATTCCTATGGCTGAAGGCTCAACCCTCAAATCCCAATAATAAAAAACATGGACTATGGCTAACTTGTCAATGTTAGTTTACTCGGTCGTCTATTGCTTACTTTCCAGCCTCTATAACAATGTACTTATTGTTCCTCCTCCTAGTTGATTCACTAAAAAAAATGGTGAAGATCTTATAACGTGATCCACGAAGAATTGAAGTAAGTTCTAAAATACTATATCTTCCCCGAAGGCTCAAGGCCTTACACATAGGAATAATACCCAAGGCCCTACTACGTATAATAGCATTCTAATCTAGTCGTGACTTTGAGCCAAATTTGCTTTCGGCCTTAGGAGGCTATGCTGATTCTAGTGTCTTCTCTAGTAACTCGTAGTCATTCTCGAAAAACGACTTGTATGTAGAATTATGTAACCGCAAGGGTGCTGTAATATTATCCATACTAATCGTGTGCGCTGTCGCTAGCGAGTGCGGTCACATTACCTCATGGTAAGGGTACTCACTCACCGTTGGCCCGGCACATGTCATTCCGCAAAATGCAGGTGTCTGCCAAGACCTGGGCGAACTTCGCTAGCTCGTCGTCCCATTTCTAACGAAACAAATAACAATTAGAAAGTTTAAATAGAAAACAGCCGTAACTCTCAGACATATTACAGTACAAAACAACGCACTGGAGTTGCTCGGTTGGCTTTCCTAATGATGAATCGCGTACCGATTGGAAACATGCCGAGGGATATTCGATTTCTACGACGAATACGTGCCTCGGGCGGTGAATTCGCGAATATACCATACAATACAACAATACTTTATTGCACACCAATAAAAGTTCACAAAAGGAAACAAGACAAATACAATTCATAAATAACGGTAACAGGCGGTCTTATCGCTAAAAAGCGATCACTTCCAGACAACCTTTGGGTAGTGAAACTGATGATAATTTTAACTTAATACAGAGATAGTGCAGCAGAAGGGGAAGGGAGCACATAATTAGATACTAACAGAAAACAAGTACGCATATAGGTATATATCCACATACTTACAAGAATATCCCAGATCGTAGGTGTATGTGCCATAAATATGGGGCTTTACGAATTACCGCACGTGATTTGGTCTTACGGTTCATGTCTTGCCTTGGCAAGGAAGTGACATTTTCTCCCAATCTTCTACATTTTCGACTTACGGTCTAGTCTAGGGTGACGTAAACAGTTATGTTTACGTAATTTGGTATTGACGGTATTTGACTATAGTGGAAATTAATTATGTAATTGAAACCACTAAATATACATGAAAAAATACACGGAACCAAATAAACTATCATATCATACATTTTGGGCATTTTACTATTTTCAATTTGACAAAATCTTAAAAGAAGACGTGTTTGACTACTGATTTTTATGACGTCACAAGCCAGTATCTTCATATAAACTTCATACTAACAGATCGTTTTTGACATTTCATAAAGAGTAGCTGATTTGAGCTGTCATCTAATACCGTATTGTACCGATACAGGTCGAAATTAGAGTCGCGATCAGAATACAACCCGTAATTAAAATTTCAGGTGACAACCTATTCATGTTGGTAGGGTTGGCCTAATGGAGGTGCCACACTTTGCGCGACCAGCGGCGCGGCGAGCGGTTGAGCGATAGATCCGAGCGCGGCGGCTATATGAGTAAGCGAGACCCACTACCGCGCACCGCTGCCGTTAGCAATTCAAGCGCCCTGAGTCCAACCGCCAACGTAAATATGACATTTAATTTTTATTTTACCTACGCATATACATATAAAATATTACCAATTCATTCATAAGATACGCTTTTGGCAGTGGTTTGCCGTCTTTTCCGGTTTCCTCGCCTGCGGCTGCTTTCATTCGAAACCTGTACAAAATTTATTTTTTTATATATTAACAATTTTTTATTGATTTAAACTGCACAATACGAGAATGTGCAAATTGCGGATTAATTGCCTTAAAGTATTTTCTAACAGTCAAGCACTGACTAAACAAGAGAAATAACCTCTCTTTTGTATTAAAAATAAAATATTAAAAATATTGAACGACAAAAATATTGTATGTAGTATGAGCATTATTTATTTTTTCTACTCCAGTACTTTTTTATCATGCCTTCTTTCCCATGCCACTCGCGTTTTTTGCCCCCTCTTATACAACGGTTGCATAAAATACTATATTTCGATAGTCCTTGCTGTAATCTACAAACTGCAGGTAATACATTGTTTGTTACCATGGTTTTTCCAAAATGTTTTATTTTAATTGTCAACTTGACAGTTACCAATGTGTTAACTGAAGAGACCTTTCAATGTAAAATTTCTATATTTGAATGGTTTGACACTGACTTGTGTAACAATTTCAACGGTTTGACTTTGTCAATTGCCAACTATTGACAATTTTATTTTTTAAATTTGGTTTTGGACAAAGGTCCCTTTAGTCAACAGTATTGCGAACTGTCAAATTAATAATTTCAAAAAACATATTGGAAAAACCATGATAAAAATATTCCTTCAGACTGTAGATGCTTACAGAAAGGACTATATAATATCAAAGAATATACAATTTAATGATCCTCAATGAATTGTACCCAACCTATTGCATGGCCTATTTATGAATGAATTCATTCTTAATAGGCCATACAATTGTGCTGCCCATAGTACAGCGGTTAACACTCACATGAAATTGTCAGGAACGGCCCGACAAGTTTCGAACTCGTTTAGGAGTTCTTCATCAGGGACTGTTACCCGTACAGCCTCGTGTACGGGTAGCAGTATAGTGGGTTTCTAAGTCATAGGAAGCCGACTTACCCGTTTACTAAATCTAATACGTATTTTTTAGTATCTTCTGAAAAATCAACTGTTCTGCCATTAGCGCAACTAGGTCCCATATCTTTATGCTGAAACGCGATGGAGTCGTTATAGTCTAAGATCCCGATATAGAACGACCTTCACCGAGATGTTTATTTGATGAAAGGTATTTTATATTTAATTGAATATGTCAATAAATATATTGCATATTTGTTGCCTAACAAATTTTAGTCCAGGGTATGTTTCATTAAAAAGTTTTTTTTTAAGCATTTCACCGGTTTGATTAATATTAGATAAATACAATACCAATCGAAAGTATGGAGCCCATAGAATATGCAAACGTTAGGTTGCCTATTCTTTTCCCGTCACAACTATCGGGTAGCCAGGTATAAACAGGTAAATCTATGCGTACTAGCATTTTGCAACGGTCTGATTATTGAATTGAAATTAAATAAAATTAAGATTATTTTATTATGAATTTATCTAATAATCAAACCGGTGAAATGTTTAAATTTTTTTTATTTAATTTTTAACAAAACATACCCTGGACTAAAATTTGTTAGGCAACCCATATGCAATATATTTATTGACATATTAAATTAAATATAAAGTACATTTCATCAAATAAACATCTCGGTGAAGGTCGTTCTATATCGGGATCCTCTACTAGTACTATTATCAATAGGCAACATTTTTATGTTTAATTGCTAAAAATGTAAAACAATTCCATGCGAATAACTGAACATCTGGAAACTTTATGGTTTACAGCACAGAATAAAGACACTACAGAAGCCGCACTATTTTCTTTTCCGGCTTATGCAAAGGAATAAGCCTACCAGCATATGATTGGAAATTTTGATGACGTACGACGTTGTTGGTTGCGGCGCATTGTGGGCGTGTGATGATCTTTTAATTTGTGACCAGAAAATTGTAGGTATGTTTCTCGCGGAGTGAACTCGCGAGTGCGTATTAAGATGTCCATGCAACATATCGGCATTATACATAACTTTAGCGATTTATTTTCGAAAAGCACATAGCATTGGAGAAAAGTCAATGTAATTATTTGCACCTTTTATAAAATTTCATTTATAAAATTCGAAAATTGTATTAATAATCGGCTTACAAAGAGCGGTCATTATTTCTAAAAAAAAACTTAACATCGCAGCATGGCGTAAGCCGTACACCGCCATCTATCGATAAACATCATCTGTCAATAGCATAACTGGATTACAAAAGATGGTTATAGGATACTTTTTACCCAACTATGCTAAAGAAAAACGCGGGCGAAGTTACACCTTCTATTATAAAATTAAAAGCGAGGCTCCTGTCGGTGGAGTAATTGCCATGTTTCTCTTTATTGGGCCCCGTCTCCTTGACATTCTGATACGACACGACGTTCACTTTTTACATTCAAACACACTCAATATTATAGTTAATCGTCACAAAGAGATATTAAAAAAATTGGGCAAGTGCGAGTCCGACTCGCGCATGAAGGGTTCCGTACCATAATCTATAACAAGTTTGTTGTATGGGAGCCCCGCTTAAATATTTATTTTATTTTATTTTTGGTATTTTTTGTTATAGCGGCAATAGAAATACATCATCTGTGAAAATTTCAACTGTCTAGCTATCACCGTTCTTGAGATACAGCCTGGTGACAGACGGACGGACGGACGGATGGACAGCGAAGTCTCAATAATAGCGTCCCGTTTTTACCCTTTGAGTACGGAACCCTAAATACAGGTTTTTCCATTTATACTACAAAAATGCTATACATACCGGTCTGTAACTCACACACATGATATGCGAGCCTTCATCACAACCACCGATTTCGCAATATTTCATGACGTCTGTGTCTGTCTGATCTGGTATATCATTTATTATGGAGCCGTGTGTCGTTAGCAACTGCATGGCACAAAACACCTGAAAAAAGGACTCATGAATGATGAGTGAATTTGTCGATACAGGAACTATCTCTCACTTTAAAAAACCTACACGTAATGACTTGTTTGAATGAGCTGTGCGTCTTGCAACAGAACCTTATAAATTTGTATGGACACATCAAGGAGCACGATATATTATACAGGGTGATCAATCCAAATGGGTCAGTTTTTTTTATAAATCTCATACATAACCGGGAACTGAACCTGGTTAAAATTCTGTAAGTAGTTAATCGCATGTCGTATTGTAACGTTCTTTACAGCGCAGCGTTTATGACCGGGCTATGTATGAAATATAAAAATTAAAAAAATAATACTGACGTTTTTAATGAATCTAAAATCGGTACCATGGTTCCTAAGAACAGATTTCTCCAATCTCATTTAGTTGGTTACTTTACCCTGCTGACCCATTAGAATTGATCACCCGGTATATCAAATCGATCGCGCTTGTGTCATTGTCACGTTTGTGTCATTATATAACATATCTAATCAAATGTAAGGGTACAAATAAGATCGGCATACACAGCTGCTAAACACATTTTTTTAATTCACGTTTACCTTAAAATTAGTTACACAACTGATATAATAATAAGTTATAGGAAATATTTTACGTACCAGCAAAATCATAATGTTTTAGAAAAACGTCTCAAAATATTCTTCTTCCATTCATCCAGTTTGTTTTCCTATTAGACGCGGATTTCTTTCACTTTGATATAATTGCACTAATTACATATACATATTTTGCCAATCGCCCTAAAAGATGGGACGTACACTCTATTAATTGGGTTTATGAATAGAGTTATGTCAGCAACTATTAAGTGATTTGTAAGATATCATTGCGGTAAATATATCTTACAACTCGTACACACTTGCATTTTAACCAGTGATGCGACCCACGTGTGTAGTTTTATTGATACTGGTAACCGAAGAACAACAACGACTTGGTTGAACCGCCAAATTGTTTTGTATATTAGAATAAATTGTATTATGTCATCGCCAAGCGTAGATGACCATTGTGAAATTCACAGTAAACAATAGGGATGTACCTAGTTGAACATGATTATAGTTACCTGTTACAATATTTTTCAGACGCGCCAAATATGAACATCATACCGAGTGTGACATCTAACAGGAGCAATAAACTAAAACATAGATTCGACTCATCAAACTATACAATTTTATAATCTCTCTTACGGGAGACAGCGGTATATACAGTGAAACTTGTATAAGTGGGACCTGGATAAGTGAGAAACCTCCATAGCTGGAACTCATCTGCCGTCCCCACACTTTACCACTGAATTACCTCTGTTAGTGACAAAACAGACCTCTATAACTGGGATTCGTTTTTTCGATTATGTCTTCATAATTACCTCCAAAACTGAGACAGCGGGCGTATTTAACCTATATTATTGAGACTAAATTTTAAGTTAAATACTTTTAATAAATGGTTATCTTTGAATTTAAAGATTTCGACCTCTATAACTGCGATAATGTCAATCCATTACCTCTCTAACTGGGACTTCATTTTATTTCAAAACGCGAGACAGTAAAAGCACTATTCTTTTGCACACCAATGTTGAAATATCAACATTATACCTAAGATTAAATTTATATTAACTAAAAATAATATCTTAATAGCTGACCCCTAATGACAATATAAAATGTCAGATTTATTTAATTTGTATTTTTGTACTGTTTATAAAAAAGTGTTAATATTTCTTGTTTATGAGGTACCTTTTTATTTCTGCCAACGATTATAATTCATGTATAATCATTATGAAATACACCACCTACCTACCTATTTTATTTAATAATCGCACCTCTATAACTGGAATATCCTCTTTTTTACCTCTATTAATGGAACCCTATCTAAATGGGACAGACATTAATCTATACCTGTATATCTGAGACACTGGGTAAGTGGAATACCTCTTTAAGTGAGACAAATTTGCTGGTCCCTTCAAGTCCCAGTTATCCAGGTTTCACTGTAATTTATTCTAATAAGAACGCCTCCACTGTTGTGCACGAAGGCCACCTTTTTATATCAGTTTTACCTTTTTAAACCTAAAAATGTCAAGATTTTTTCAGTTGGAAATACGATACTGTTCATTCATCCCCTAACGCAACCCACGTGGTCCGCTTCATAAGTAAACTCTACGTCTCAACACTAGGACTACATAGGCCGATGCCACTTCCAATGTTTACTGGAACTAAGTTATCCTCACACTGGAGTACCCCTGCATCGTAGACGACAGCACCACAGCCGTAGTAGGTATGTTGGATTGGTGCTACAACACTGAAAACTGTTTTACTGACATTCCAACTTCGCTGTCTCCTGTTCGCCTGGTACTGTTAGGGACTAACTTTCAATCAAAATGCAGGTCCAATTCAATCTATAGAGAAATCGGATACTGTAAGATTACTTTTAAAAGTGTGCCCCTATACTTTTAAAACGCATCGAACCATCCAGGCTTTATAACCGAAGTAATCAAAACCGATACCGAAAATAAATCAATAAAAACAACACTTTGAAAACACACTCAAATAAATATGGTTATATTTATGATTATTGCTACAATGTTATTATCGTTGGAAATAAAAATAAATAACGCTGTAACTATATATAAGTTCAGTTGTGGCTTACAGCATTATACGTATCCTGCGCTCAAATATACGAGTAGTACATGCACAAACAAACTTGTATGTCGACAAATATGTGTACTATTTATTCACTGTAGCCGGGTAAAAGGTATAACATTCCTAATCATCCTAGAATGTTCGGATATACCTGAAGGATTTTATACACACACACGAAGTGCATACTCCTATATAGTCTATACTTTTATTTGGATTGGAATTTGACAATGACATTTTGTAGATGTGTTGGAATTTGACAATGACATTTCGTAGATGTGTGCCTTTGTGTCATAGTGTGCCTATACCTATTCATTCATTAAATCATGAAATAATAGGGAATGTGTGAAATGAATAACCCCAGTTCCTAGAAAAAAGTTAACGATTTTCTGTAAATACAAAAAAACAATAAAATTAAAATATTTTTCCTGCCTTGCATGGGCATCAGAACGGGAACATATCCCTGGTGAAAGTTTATTTCAACTTGGCCTGGGGCTGCCGTGGTCCTTAATTTCATGCATTCTCCATTGGTAAGTATTTAATTTATTTGAGTATAATGAGTACTTTTTTGTTTTAGTTACAAACGCAAAAAATTGGCTAGTTTTTGCATTCTGATATACCTCTACACGATTATCACACATTATTATAACAAAATAATACTTCATGGTCCCTTCGAGACCATGAACGTAGCATCATGTTCGAAACGTCAAGGTAATTAAATGAACACTTTTTGAACACGGTTAAGTCGCGTTAATAAAAAATTACCTAAACCACGAATATACAACTTAGAGGCATGCAAAAAATACTCGACAGAATTTAACACGTGCTGCATCAACCACGAAGGCTCGATGTTGTGTGGTACGCATGCGTCCTTCCTGCTTTACCATTTTTACCATACTTACAATCTAAATGACGTTTTGTAATTGAGAAATTTGTGGACATACGACCTTTAAGCACGCCAGCCTTGCTCGGTCTAATAGAGAGTTGGACGGCAATCGGTGAAAAAAGTATTAGGAAAGCATATCTTTTCAAGAGTTGTGCATATCGTAAATCGAAGGAATGTGGACTCATATTTAAGTATATTATTTAGTTATTTAGTGTGCGAACACAAAAAGGTTCAACTATTTTAGTTTTTGAGCGATTATAGCATGGCATTTCCTATTTTTTTCAACCCGTTGAGGTTATATTAAAATGGCCACGAGAAAATCGATAAGGGATGATTCAAATAGAGAGGCTCGGTTTAATATAAGGCGCATGTGCAAACTGCGCAGTGAATGGTGAGCCTGCTTCTTATTATTATTATTAATCCGTTTATGGCGGCTCGAAGCTTGTGCCAGTATCAGTTTTTTTGGTTTATAACCAATGCATGACTTCCGTGTTGAATGTAAATAAAACTTATCAAAAAATAAAAAATAAAACATGAGATGAAATGAACATGAACAAAGATGGCCGATGAATCCGATTCAGCCTGTCTTGGAGCGATGGCAAATGAGTGTCAGTTGACAGTGACATTTGAAACAACCACAAACTTTATTTTGCAGTTGGTGGCGCTAGTCGCTCATGAAATCAGTATCGGAAAGTAATAATTTCAGGATGTACCACATGATTGGATAAATTTGTACGAGTTACGCAAGCGCGGTAGACACCCGGCGTTCGGTTTCGCCAACGAATCATCGATTTTTAGCGCCGCCATTTCGATATAACCTCAAAGGCATAAAACGAATGGTAATTTCTTCACTGTCGTTGCATAATAACTAAGTTACTGGATGATTTTATACAAAGGCGGTTATGAACTAAAAATTTACATACGGATCTAGTATTTTCCAATCCGCTTTCATGTTTTCAGTGACTCTAGGAGAAATATGCTCTCCTAGTACTTTTTTCACCGAGCGTCGTCCAACTCCCTATTTAGTGAATGAGGCTTTTTGCGCTAGAAGAGTGTATGTGCAGGGGAATTTCCTAACACAAACATCTTTGTGATGGTGATACAGTAAAATCGGAAAGACGCATGCGTATCTACTATAGACTACATCTGTATCTGGTGTCGGTGTTCTCATGTCATGATGCTTCGAAACGAAACCCACTTCGAAAAAGGAGGAGGTTTTCATTTCGACTGTATGTTGTTAATTTTTGTTACCTAACGTACGTTCCTTTTATTTTAGACATAAATAAATAAAATGTTAAATTGTTTAATTGGTTAAATAAGGTATAATTTTTTCCGCAATTATATTTGATGCTGGTATCTAAAGTGCTATCAGTTTTATTACTCAAAACAAGGTACACCTACGTTCAGTTTCAGATTAGGCTTACTCTACTTCCAAATTGACTCTGACGGCCTTTTTGCATTAGCTGCTAAACACTAAACAAGAATAGGTAATCACTTTTACACTTCAACGAGTAGAAATTGTATGTATGTATGTATGTAATCGCTTTATTGTACACAAAAACAATTAACAAAACTTAAAAAAAAAAAAAATTATATGTACAAAGGCGAACTTATCCCTATAAGGGATCTCTTCCAGTTAAACTTTGAGCAAATGAGAAAATAATGGGATATCCAAGAAGATAGACAAACGAACAAGTTAGTATGCACAGATACACTAAGGACTAATGTCTTAATATAATAAAATATGTGTAATTCCAAAATATAATACATATAGGTATAATTACATATAGGTATAATTACATATATATCATAATATAAATAAATATCATATATATGAAGTAATCACTCTAATCGATTAACTTCGACGAGATCAGGGATCTAAAAGCCATAACTTTTTTAAGTTCTCCTTAAGCGATGCCACGGATTGTGACTGCCTCACGGATACCGGCAACGCGTTCCATAATTTAACTGAGTGGACTGTGAAAGATTTCCGATAAGTGCGCGATTTACTGGGCAGAAGGCAAGAGCGAGATTGACACTCGAACGCAGGCGGTGTGCACTGCCAGACGCCATATAGTTAAATCTTTCGGATAGGTAGAGAGGTGAAGCAGGGTTGAATAATACATTGTACAGCAATGACAGGACATGCACATCTCTACGACGGCGAATCGGAAGCCAGCCGAGCTGTGCACGGTAATGAGAGACATGATCAAACTTTCTTAGACCAAAAATAAATCTTATGCACACATTTTGAAGACGCTCAAGCTTGTCCAGCAGCTCCTCCTTAAGGTCCAGGAAAGCAATGTCACCATAATCAAGAAGAGGAAGCAAAAGCGAACGTGCGAGAGAAATTTTTGTGTGAAATGGTAGGAAGTTCTGCAGACGCCTCAGAGAATGAAGTGACGCAAATAATCTCCTGCTAATCTCGGATATGTGCGCTGACCACGACAGTGTCTGATCCATAATGATGCCCAGATCTTTAACAGTTGAGGCGAGGGGTATCGTTATACCATCAAAAAGTATATCTGGTAGCAAATGGTCTGATATTTTGGTAACAAAGTGGGGACTTCCAATGACAATCGATTCTTTGCATTAATTTTAACCCGTAATTAGATGCCCACACACGAATGGATTCTAAATCTCCATTGATTATATTAACCAACGAAGAAAATTCTTCTATGCTAGCTGAAGCATAAATTTGCAAGTCGTCCGCGTAAAGATGATAATTGGACTTCAGTGACCTTGTAATGCCATCAATAAAAATTGAAAAAAGAAGTGGCGAGAGTACACCTCCCTGCGGGACACCAGCGGAAAGGTCACACCACTCAGAGACCTGGTCGTCAACTCTAACACGCTGGCGCCTTCCGAAAAGGTACTCCCTGAACCACGCTAAGGCGGCATGAGATAAATTAAGCGTCTGAAGGATTCCTAAAAGAATATCATAATCTACAGTATTGAAGGCACTGCTGAAGTCCAATAAAACAAGTATAGTGAGTTTTTTGTTTTCGATATTAAAGCGAATGTCATCGGTAACTTTAACCAAAGCTGTGGAGGTGCTATGCCCAGGACGGAAACCAGATTGGAAAGGATTTAACAAATTGTTCCTGTTGAGGTGTGATAGGAGGCGACGATTGACGAAATGCTCTATTATTTTGGACAATACGGGGAGAATAGATATTGGACGGTATTGGGACAAGTTAGATGGATTAGAGGTTTTGGGAAGTGGGATAACCTGAGCATATTTCCAAATAGAGGGAAAGGTGCCAGAGGTAAAGGAATAATTGATGATGTCCGAGAGGATGGGAGCGATATGGTCCGCCACGCGCATGAGCATATCCAAGCTAAGCCTATCTTCACCGATAGCCTTCGTCTTAATAGTTTTGAGAATTGCAAGAACTACTTGCGGTGAAATGCTACCCAGCTCAAAGGTAGGTGAGTCGGGGTGTTGGGTATTAGCAAGAGAAGAAAGAGTAAGTTGTTTAACACAAGAATCTAGAGTAACCGGAGACGTACTGAAATGTTGATTAGCGGCGTCTAGATCAAGAACACCGGCAGAACATTGTGAAGCTTTGCCCACCCCAAGTGACTTTAAGAATTTCCAGAGCTTAGCCGGAGGGTAATCATCGATAGAGTTGTGAATATATTCCCTCCTTGCGTTACGGCAAGCACTGTTGCATCGATTACGCAGCGCGATATAAGCCAGACGATTGTCCTCCGAAAAATGGGATCTTAGTTTAATGCGAGCTCTGTTCCGTTTTGCCATTAACGACTTTATGGCAGATGTAAGCCAAGGCGCAGGAAGATGCTTAACGCGCATTGGCTTTAACGGAGCATGCTTATCATAAATCGCAAGCAATATGGCATTGAAAGCCTCCAACTTATGATCGATATTGTTGAAAAGTTCGATGCTACGCCAGTCTGCATTGTAAAGGTCTTCATGAAACGCCTGCAGATCAATGTCACGAAGGTTACGGCGTAATATAATTTTATGTCTCTGCTTAGGAGGACGAATTTTGAATGAAGCAAAGATCAAATCATGACAGGAGAAAGCAGCAGCATTAAAATTACCATGAGAGGAGACTAAGTCGGAAGAAGAAGTCATGATTAGATCTAAAAGAGAAGGTGGGCCATTGTGTGGGAAGTGAGTGGGACCAAGAGGCAGAATATTCAGACTAAGGGAAGTCGCAAGTGACTGAAGTTTTCGTGAACGGTGATCTTCTTTTAGAAGGCAGGTGTTGAAATCACCCATGATTATCCGGTGATCAAACTGCGGGCTAAGGTCAACCAATGTTCTCTCCAGAGTATCAAAATAATTGACCTGAGAGGATGGGCTATAAAAAACACCAAGGAGAACTTTAGAGTGATGTAAGGACACATCCAAAAAGAGATATTCGGGAGAGTTCAACGAGAGATTTGGTGACTCTGCGACCACTTGGCAAGCAAGATCACCTTTTAAGTAAATTGCAACACCACCTCCCCGGAGGACACCAGATCCGCTATCATTAGTGCCTGCCCTGTCATTGCGTATGAGACGGTACCCCGGCAGGGGATAGAGGGTGGATGGTAATGACGGCTTAAGCCACGATTCGGAAATGAGGATTGCATCGATGTTGCACGAGCTAAAGGTTGCCAATAAATCCGAATAGTGCGCCGGCACACTCTGAGCGTTAATGTGGACTACATTAAATTGTTTATTACATGAGGCAAAAGTACAATGCAGCCGGTCATACAAATCTGGCATATCCGAAACATCACTCAAAGAGTTATAATGGCTTGAAGACGACAAAGAGAAAAATTGTATTCCTGAGAACAACTGAACGGGTTACCATAATAACTTAAGCTTAACCTAACTCTACCATTAAGGAGTTGTACCTTCCATCCTCAACCTAGCATAATGAGATGATAACTACCAGGCGTAAATACTTAAATAACCTTATAAAATCCACGAAAAACATTGTTATTGCTTATATAGATTGCTTAGATAACCATTGAGGGTTTCCCTCGATTTCCCTGGGATCTCATCTCGACATGGTAACAATGGGAACACCTTAGAAGTATTACTATAATAAATAAAAAAGAATTTTGACATACAGTCAAGCATTAATCCTTCCTTTTTTTTGATATCGGTTAAAAGTATGAAAATTTTAATCGAAGTCCGTATTACAAAGTTTTACGGTGCTGTGGTGAACGCAAAAGACGGGGCTGCCTTCGTTTTGTGGAAAAAAACGTGCGTCGTTGGTTAAGGTCTATTGGGATTTATTGGTATACCTATATTTGAAATTCATAATTTTTGTTTCAAAAGCTTTTCGAGATTGACAATATTCACGCGGAAGATTCGTTTTTTCACTTATTTTCGACTGTTCGCAATGAATGCATGAAATAGCTATGTTACTACCTATTAGAACTCGGGCAAAAGTATTATTCCCTTCAAAAAGTTGGTTGATATTATCAATATATTTGTCATAATATGAAAAAAATAAAATTTAAAAGGAAGAAGGCCTCTTAAATATAGGTCACCCATTTAACATAGACACTTGACGACGGTCATAGATTCCCACGGGTAACGTAGGAAATATTGGCTGCCACGGGTCTTTGATTGTGGTTTATGGATGCTGCGAGATAGTAAGCCACAGATTATAAGGAGTACCTACTACAGTATGATATCCTAGTATTAGTGATAGAAAGTGCATGATCTGTGAGGCCCTCATGTTGATTTTAGTCGGGTTCATTCCTTCCCTATTAATTTATTTGCCGATGAAAGAAATGTTACACGACCAAGGGCAATTTTCATTCATTAATGCGAATGATAATATATCAGTTTATTATGAAAAGATAAGTTTTACGTCACCCTAAAGCGTAAGCGAGATTTTCTGAAAGAGGGATTTCGCGGGGAGAAAATCTCACTTCCTAGCTAGGGCAAGACTTGAAACTTTTTAGACAAATCACGGGCGGTAATTTGTAAAGCCTTATTACTATTTTTTTATAATTATAAATCATCTAGTAGGATTGACTGTATGTCAAATGTCGGATACTAAAGAAAGGGGAGCCTAAATAAGTAGGAGAGTGATATTAATATGTTATGGTTATGGCGTAATACTTTTTGTACGGTTAATTTCTGAAACATATCATGCTACTTATAAACCAACTATAAACGCTTTACTTTTTAACTCTTGCAGGTAGAGAACGGCTGAAATAATTTTTATAAAGTAGCCTTACTATGTGATAGGCAAACAGTCTCATCTACACGTTACGAATGTTGTAAAACCAAATAAAATGCCTAGTCTACCCGATAAGGGATTTCCTCTCTTGAACACGTCGACCACGTAGGTTAATAATATATATAGATAATAATTATAACATTAAGTTATAGATGAGGTCATATTACATAAACCATGTAAAGAATTTACCGAGTTTCCATCCCAGTTCCTAACCCGACGCTACGCATATATTACGTAGGTACACTAAATAGTACCTAAGTATCGTACTACACTGCAAGTAAGTAGTTTCTAATGGCACCCTGTTTGCTCTAGGTTAATTTGAGGAGACGAGACGTGATAAAGAACAAGAGCCATGGTTTCAAAGTCGCCGACCGTGCTCTCCTGCTCACTCATTGCTACTCACCTTTGTAAAGTTCAAGTTCAACACGTGGTTTTAGAATAAAAGCGCATGCTCCGTGGTACGCACGTGGCATGTGCCGAAGACCAACCAAATGTATACTAGGACTTCAGTAATAGAGACAGGTCGTGTTTATGTACTCATGTATAGCCCTGCAAGGGGTTTTACATCCCAGGCGAGGTATTGCGAATTTTCCGTAGTACTAAATTATTTTACTGGCAACGACAATTTTTTTGTAACTGACGTTGAACATCGGTGAATGTCACTGATGTAAACAAACAGGAAACAGGACTAAATATTCCGCAAATTTCAAGTAATTTTTGCATAATAAAGCCAAAACTATAGCCACTCCACAGTGATGAAAGTCTAGTTCTTTCAATAGGATTCAGTATTTATTTCGCAAGAAGAACGAAGGATTGAGCAGCATTCCGGTAAACAATGTTTTGAATTTTGATAATGACAAATCCTTGACTGACGTTTAATAATGCAAATATGACGTACCTATGCACATTATTGCCATATCAAAGCTGTTTGTAGGGGCACTATCCCTGGGCCGGACCGACGCTTGCTAGGCTATATGTATCATTCGCCGCGTGTCGTGTTAAATGCCTGCTCTAAGAGGCGACCTTTTTGTATGAAGCTCTTAGCAAGGCAGCATTTTTAAACATTCTAACGGTAAAACGCCATCAGATAGTTCTACGTTTTTACACGGTTTTGTTTGCTTTTTATTTTTCATTTGTACTTTATTTAATTATACCCTGTTTTTGTTTATTATGTTCTTCCTATTTTGTAATTGGTGTATGTATTTTGGCTACAAATAAACACTTTATACATCACAAATATAATAAACACATTCTAAAAAAAACTGATCATAAAGCTCACTTATGTTCGCTATTACTAGCCTTGTTAACATTCTATCTCCTCTGGGATTCTATCACCCTGGTGTAAATGCGGACGCTAGGCGCTGGCGGATCAAATTGTATCCGCAATATCGGGACGCTGCCGCCAGCTGACAACGTCCCCGCAGTAATTGTTTGACATGGGGCTACTTGTGAATAAATAAATAAATAAATTATTTTTACATGTGAACGAATGAGCGAGGCCAATAATCTGAGTGTCATGATGGCTTTTAGCCACGTGTTAACACTCGGCTTTTCAATTCGACTGCGAGAAAACGAAAAACGAACTTAAAAATTAATCTTGTTGTGTCCATGCGCAATATCTTCATATCTTTGTCTATATAATTGTAAGATCAGAAAAACGCTTCAGACCATTCCATTTCAGAGCGGAAATAGTAGCCCAAATGTGTATTGTGACAGATGCTACCCTAAAGTTTTTATAAGAAAAGTAGAGTATTAAACTAGGTCGATGCAGAGTCAGCCACCGGCTAAGCTTGCACCATAGATTGGAGCGGAGCTTTTTTTTTTCGAAATTTTCTCTTCGTCACGACCTAGCGAAATTTAATTTGTGCATTTTAAAACAAAAATTTCTAAAATCGGTTAAGTACTCGCTGTGATCTGCGCATTGTTACAAAGTCCATTCGAGTCGATCCATGGGAGCTTCGCTCGCTCCGCTCCAATAATATGATGATGACGATGATGATGTTCTCCCAGACGTATCCGTAGACGGCGACACCCTAACAAGAAAGTATAAATTTAAGTTTACTTATGCGCGTGAGCGTGAGAATGTTGTTTTATGTTATATCGCTATTTCTATAGATTAAATTATAATATTGTTATTATGTAAAATGAAAACTCGCTGGTTGGTTTTATGCAATTTATTATACACACTACAAAATGTTTGAAAATTGTTGGATTTATTATTTTAGTATTCTGATATTTTCTGAATAAAAATATACTCTAGAATGCTACAGAAACTTCTTGTTCTTATTTATTTATTTATTTATTTATTTTTTTATTTGGAACATCAACAGCATTACAGAACATATATAACAATGCTTATAGCTAGAACATAAAGCCAATAACAGATGTCCACAGATATGCAGTTAACGAGGCCTTGAAAAGGTAACGATATCAGATTTCAATTGGTATAAAATTAGGTAAGGTACATATACACTTAAATTAAAACAATCTTTTGTTTAGTGTAGCTAGCAATCACCCCAAGTGTGTGTGTGTGTGTGATATATTAAGCATGTCTATCGTACGCAACTCCACGCTACCACATCATCAACCTTGCAAAATGAGTTTTCGAATACGGTTTTTTAAGACCGACTTGGAACAGTCAAATAGATCGGCGGCATTAAATTTACAATTGTATTCTCTCAGAATACGTACGTACAATTGGGGAGTTTTGAGCATACGAGTACCTAGTGTTTACCTTGGGTATGCTGAAAAGTCGACGTTCGGAGTGCCTGGTTCTGAATTTTTTTGCATTTTTGCCGATCTGATCAGGTTGGTTTGTATTTATTCTTATGGTCTGTGTATTTAATCATCCTTATTTAGTATATAGCTGGCAGCTAACAAGTTTTTTTTTCATAGGTATTATTAGGTATTATTATATGATATTAACCATAGAGGCTAAAATGACGCCCTTTTTATTCTATTTAGGAAGATGAACCAGTAATTTTTAATTACTTTTGCAATGTTTAAATATTCAAATGCGTCAATATTATTTTATTACGTTCACGTCTAACCGTTGGTGTAATTCAGGAAAATAGCCAATTTTACATCAACTTTCGCATACCAAAGCATAACGGCGACAGTGTACTACGTCACCTAACCTCAGAGTGTGTAAAATGGCCGTGATATTTACACGAGCCGTCAATATCTTCAAAGTCCTGGTACCCTGGTATAGACGGGGCCACAATTTCGCGACGGCGGTCCGGGCCGGCTTGATTCCGTGCGAGGCCGGCTTCAGTCGGATCGATAACGACCCGCCTACACATTTTAAAAGTGAGGCAGGTCAAAATAGTACATTACTGCAGACGCCGGGAAATAAGGGCTTGCCGACTGAGTAGGTATAGACGGCCGACCGTAAGGGAGGCCGTCTATACCTACTCAGCCGGCAAGCCCTTTTCACGGCTAAGGCATGTATGTATAGTGCTTTTCCCAAACATATGCAATGAAATAAAAAATGCACCACTCAAAAAAACATAATTCAGCTGTTCAGCCAGGTCATGAACACAGATGGCGTTAAGAAAAAAGTATATTTAATTTTCCCTCCAATCCCTCTATACTTTTTTAATAAGTCGTCCACGTGTGTAGTGTTCGAATATTAGGGCCATAATACACAACCTGATAATAAAAATCTTAATTTCTATAATAAATAAAATAAAGGCAGAGGATTTTTAATATTGTCTATGGTCTCTGGTGACTTACGTATAGACAGTATTTTAAATTTATTCCTCAACACATTGAATCATACAGATTTGTATTCTTAATATCAGTTCGTGTGTACAAGGCATTAACGCGGATATTGTTGGTCCGATGGCTGAATGGGTAGCCACTAGAAAAAAAAACAGCTGTTCATAAACACAGACGCCATGTTTACATTAAAATTAAAAACAAATTACTTCCCGGCCTATGGCCTTAAATTTTGTATGAAATTCCTTTACAGTTCTCTCGAATTGTTCCGCCCGAAACTTGACACTTCGAAGCCTGTTTTAACGCACGGTATGACGATATTTCATTTCATGTTTGAGAAAATAAACTTATTCGAGTTTCAGCTCCAAAAGTTAGACTATAATAACATAATAAGTGGCTTCGGACTTCTGATAGCACGATAGGACTTTAGAGAGCTATGGAGCCGATATTAACATTTAAATAAAATTCATACTCGTACTCATAAGTGTATTTAATTTGCAATTTTAATTTTATATAATCTATGACTACAAAGATCAAAGCTTAAAGAAAAATTTAAAAAGGAGCTACCTGGTGGAAGGGACCGGGAATCGAACCCGGTACCTCTGGATTACCGGTCCAGCGCGTTAGCCACTTCGCTACCCTCGCTCCACGTAGACCTGACGAATTTTTCCTTATGCTTTGTGTGACGATCTTTGCATTGTTTATTTTGAAAGGTTTTTACACCTTAGCGACCTCTATGTGAATACATTAATATTCACATCTTACCGCACCACTTTACAGCGGTGAACGAGCAAGCGAGAGAGGGCGCTGTTAGTTTTTTTTTATAAATTTATGAAACATGTAATGTCTCATTTTGTTTAATGTGGGTACACCACAATTTTTATTTAAACTATGAATACAAAGATCTAATTTTAATTTTATAGTCAAGAACAAAATCAGATTAATATACATAGACCCGATTTGTGAAGGCATTGTATTTTTCGTCATCATAAAATGCACAAATATTTGCGACATTTTCCACGTTGTCTGGAGTATATTGGGTTCTATATTGATCGAAAATCTACTGACGAAGTCACAGCCATTATTTAAAAATAAATTTTGTCCACCAGAATACCAGAAGAAGCCGATGTTCCTTCTGCACGCTGCGCTGATGATCCCGAATGTGTCGGTCAAACCTACGCTCGAGGAAATACAAGAGGTTCTGGTCCTGGCTGGCAAGCACATCTCAGGCCTGTCCAAGGGAGTGGCGCAGTGGACCGGAGGGAAGAGCTCAAGGGTACATTTTTTAATTCAACTACCTAATATTCCACGACGGATACTTCTGTCCACCTGGTGGTACCAAATATTGAACTGAAGATATATCTTGTTGATTCTTTAGTAGAAGCTTAACTAAAAATCTCCAGTTGATAACGCCAAATGCTGAAGGCAAAGTAGCTTTCCCCGACTGGTCAACTCGACTGAAGTTGTTTGATGGGATCTTATATTAAGCTCATTTCCACCAACATGGGAAAGGGTTTATTACTCTAATCTAATGTCATATTTAGCAAACGTCATGACATGAATATCAACATTGCTAATTTCGGTGTTGCTCCAATTAAACAACACCTCTAGAAAGAAAAATAATGAAGACCTTAAAATGGCGTTTATAATTTTGAACCAAGCAACAGTTGTTAATACATATATTAATGTATGTCTGTTTCTCTTCCTTGTGTCGTTATGTTAATTGTATTGTGCTGTCACACACACATTGTGAATTGACTGTGTACTCGTCCGCTCACCCTACTGTGCTTACCTTTATCATTTTGCTCACTCGATGTTGCCTCAACCCTTACGTAACCTAACCCTACTGGTTTGTTTTGCTGTTGTCCCTTTCCTTCGCATGCGTGTACCCGTAAATAGGTGAGCTGGAAGAAGATAGCTGGACACCAGTCTAACCACCTTTTAGAGGTTGTGACGAGACTTGACGAACAGGTTCAGTCGGTGACAGGAGTTCTCCCAAAGTCGAAAGCTCTGGACGCGGCTAAGACGCGGCGAAAGAAACATTATAGACTGGAATCAGAAGAAAAGCCGACGTTTCCGCTACAGCAGAAGAATTTTTATAACTATATCATTGAGAACAAGGAAATTATAAAGACGCTGTCTCTTTTGTCGTCGTGCACGCAGAATGTTAAAACGGTAAGCATACGTCTACTTATTACCTGCTATACAAATTATTCTAGAAAGCATTGTTTCTGAAGGTCAATTAGGATATTTGTAAAATAAATTATTTCTTATTAGGTTACGTGTAATTGAAAGTCTATGAGATAGGGGATCAAACTCGTATCGCGGAAAATTCCCAAAATATAACTCGATACTGTTACTCACAAAATTATGCAGATACTATAAAAATAGCAACTGGGTAAATAAACTTAAAAGCTAGTAAATAAATAAAAAATTAGGCATCTGACCGAATTCTACGTATACTACTTACAGCACATTTTTGACGGCGTGAGAAGCTGATGTTACATGATATAAACAATAGTTATGTACATGCAACCGGACATGCGCGTTCGAACTTTCATCGATTTTTACGGACGCCATTATTAATAACCTCAAACGCCAGAAATTAAATCCAATTTTAGCGACTGAGACGCTGTTGAAACGAATAGTAAGTGTAGTTTATGACAACAAAATTTTAAACTGTCATTTATTTTGTACTCAGTCTTCAATTTCTGCACGATATTGATGGTTCTAATGCCTTTCTTTGGTTTATGCTGCCTTAGTACTTTTTTTCCGAGCCTAGGCTCAACTCCCTTAGCCCAGTAGTAAAAAAATGACTGTTAATGAACGTGGCGCAGGTTTGCTAAAGCGCAAGGCAAGGTAGACAATATTGTCATCTTGCTCGCAATCTTCAAATACGAGTGAGAGGTGCGGTATTGGGACCTCAGCACCCAGCATCTATAAATAACTTCAGGTCAACAACAGAGCAACTTGGATAACCTAGAAGTCACTCAAAATTTAGCACTTAATTAACGTTTTAACGAGTAGAATGTGATTTTAATTTTAAACTAAGTGGATAGAGCATTACGAACGTTAAACTTCAAGTCCATAAAAGATAAATTAAATGTCTTCATCGACTACTCATCAAATATCGGAAGGTATGAAGCATAATAATATCGATTCCTTCAAGCAGTTAAAAATATGCAACATCATAAAAAACACTTTAAAATTTAGATTTAATTTTATTTATTATTGTATAGTCTTAGTCTTGACACGGTTTTTATATTAACCGAATATAAATACATCTTGAGATCGACAAATAATCCGTAGGTTATCATTGCCTTAAGGCTCCTTATTCGTTCAAAAATGCTGATCTGATTGTTTTAGACATTGTACTCAATGATCAAACATGTTTCTTAACATATTATCAATGTTACTACTTGAACAGGGCTATTGAGATTTATCGGTACCTATATATATGAAACCTACAGTTCTAAAAACTACTCGTCATTAATAAGCCGAAAATTTCGATTCCAAAGCAAAAAATCCCAGCTAAATTAAAATCTATTGTAAATCTAATAACAATAGTAATATGTGTATACATCTCAGAGCCATAGCCGTTGCATAGACTAAATACACGATAATATATTATTTCAGGAACTAAACAACCTGGTAAAGAGATGGCGTCCATATCACTACCTGTGGAAGTGCGAAAAGACGCTACGCCAGCTCCTGGCGTGGAACCTGGACGACTTCGAGGTAGCCCTGAAGAGGCACAGCGAATTGGAAGCGAAACTGGCCACAGAACCTGATGTCCTGATCATTGGAAATTGCCTCGCCGTGTCCACAGAGAAACTTAAGTTGGGACTAATTACTGAACTGAAAAGTATGTATTTCTCTTGTAGGTCCAATTTCAACATGATTCATTAGTTATTAATGAGTTAAACTACCCATTGGGGTGGCCTCATTCATTCCTCCGCCCCTGTGGAAGTTACTGGTAGGACTGAGTACTTCATATCAATTATCAACATAAAATAAAGTCTATCATATTATGATGACGAATATGTACGTAGATAAAGAAGTGTATGCAACTGTACATAATTAGCTCGTGTGATTCTATAATGAAACTCACCTTTGGCTCGTTTCATAAAACCATACTAGTGTTTAAAAACCTCGCATTAGGTAACAGTTGCATATATTTAATATACACTTACTAATAAAGACTGATTTCGCCACTCTTAATCAATGTTACTATAACTCACTCATTAGTTATCAACTAACAGAACTTGGTGAAATCGGATTATTTAACAAAGTTACCTATTTTTCAGATGGCACTCACCGGATCGGGCAAGCAATGCGCAAGAAGTACAAGCGTGAGATGGACTACGTATACGCCATCATGAACGACTTGGAGCGCAAGCTAGAGAGGCCCATCAGGGACTTGGACGATGTGCGCAGCGTCATGGAGACGCTCAAAAAAATCAGGGAACAGGAGGTGGACATGGAACTCAAGATCGACCCTGTCGAGGTATGGTACCCTAGTCACACGTCTTAGATGAACTACGCATACGCTATCATGAACGACTTGGATCGCAAGCTGGAGAGGCCCATCACCTGCACCTCTAGCATAACTGTCATACGCGACTATTTCTCGCGCGAGATAATTACCCGTCTCTTTCCGTGCAGTAATGTTATTTCGTATAGTTGAGTGACGGGTAGTACTATGTCGCGCGACACGACTCGCAAACTATAGTTGTGCTAGACGGGCTGGACGATGTGAGATGCTTAAGAAGATCAGAGAATACGAGGTGGACATGAGACTCAAGATTGACCCTGTCAAGGTATGGTATGGTACACTAGTCACACGTCTCAGATGGACTACGTAGGTATACGCCATCATGAATATCTTGGAGCGCACGTTGGAGAGGTTCATCAGGGACCTGGATGATGTATGATGCTTAAGAAGACCAGAGAACAGGAAGTGGACATGGAACTCAAGATCAACGCTGCCAAGGTGTGGCAGTCTGTTCACACGTCTCAGGTGGACTACGAGTACCTGTACGCCATCATGTATGACATGGACACATCTGGAACCGTAATGAAGACGCTCAAGAAGATCAGAGAGCATGCGGTGGAAATGGAGTTCAAGATCGCTATGAAACTTTATTTGAACGTCTCAGTTTAGTTTAAAACATGTTTTTATACCATTACAACAAAATCCTTTCAGATTAAATCGGTAAAGAGAAAGGCGCGAATCAATTACTCACTATGTACCTATATGTATTCTTCTTCCTAGTGAAATGGACATGTCTAATTTTAGAGAAGTAGAAGCAGATGAGATCCTCAAACTATACGTCATTTCGATGGCAACTTAACCATCCGGATCATACAAACAAAAACGACAAAGTATAAAAAACATACTCTTTAAATAGTTTTCAGCTGCTAAAAAAGCTGCAAAATAGATATAAGTCTTCACATCACGTAGATAATAACTAACTGTATAACTACTCACAACAACGGATTAAACGTAACGAAGATTTAAGGTCCTTACAAACGTTGTTGGTAGTATATAGTTATTTGTTAATACATAATTTTGTTTCAAATTTCAGGAAGCATTCAACGTGATTACACGTTACGAGCTTCCAGTGAGTCAAACCGACTTAGAACAAGTGGACAGTCTGCGCTACTCCTGGCAGCAACTACAGGTGAGCTGGAATTGCAAAATAGTTATAAAACTTTGTAAAGATCACACTTTGCTTGATCGGCTTTGAGAGGATGCAGTGATCTTAGATATAAGAGCATACTAATGCAAAGCGGAGCAGAAGGCAAAATAACAGTAGTCAAAAATAAACGTATATCAATTGATCTCTTTGCATACGTCTTGTATGTATATGTATGTAAACCTATTATTGTACCTACAAGCAATAACAGCGCTCGAGCTTGCCAAGTAGGTCAGCCTCCTTGAGCCCAAATGAGGGAGCAAGAGAGATCTAGGTGGGAATAGGACGTTTTGCAGACACCCTAGGAGAGTGGAGATATGCAAAGAGTTTCTGACTGACTTCCGCGAAGGTGATACCGAGAGCAGAAAATAAAACGTCATGCCAAAAATCGGAGCTTTTTTGGTATTTGTAGGGCAGTAAGCAGTTATATCTGTTGGCGATAACTGATAATACGTAAAATATAAGATGTGTGATTTTCAATTCAGGCAACCGCTCTTGGCGCCCACGTGCAGCTGCTCAAAATGCAGCCGCAGTTCGAAGACGACCTGAAGAATAATCTGGATAAGTTTAGAGAGGACAACGGTGAATATGTGCATGAATATAGGCATGCCGGCCCCATGCAGTCAGGGCTGACACCACGAGAGGCATCTGATAGGTTGATACTATTTCAGGTATGAGTAAATCAGTAATATACTTCAGATCAGAAATCTGTATATCACCTGCGGCATCGATCGGTAGCCCGCCCTTGACTATTTTATAAATAAATGTAATGAAAGGTACCTATCACTAGCTTCACTAGCGCGGCCCACCGTGCTCGCCTAAACAACATTGCACTTGGCCTATATTAAGCAAGAAAATTAAGCTTTCTACACTTTGAAAGCTGTGTGATGAAAGCATACCTACTTAAAATTTAACCAAATTTGTTAACCACGAATGAAAGACGACTGTTTTTCCTAACGAGTAAAGATGACAGAAGGTGACCTTTTTACAAAGTTGTCGTCTATATCTATTTGTAGTAATATTGCACCTTTCTTCTTCATATATTTTTGGACGCTGAAAATTTCAGAATCGCTTCGATGGCATGTGGCGCAAGCTACAGACTTACCAAAACGGCGAAGAGCTATTTGGTCTTCCTCACACAGAATATCCTGAACTCGCTCAAATCAGGAAAGAGTTGAACCTCCTGCAGAAGTTGTACAAACTGTACAACGACGTCATCGACAGAGTCAGCAGCTACTACGACATACCTTGGGGAGAAGTCAATATAGAAGAAATCAACAATGAACTCATGGAGTTTCAGAATAGATGTCGTAAACTCCCGAAAGGGTAAGTGTTATAATAGAGCAACGAATACACATTTTCTTAAGATTTAAATAGAAGCACCATTTATATAGAAGTTCACAAAACATAGTGGGTGCGTGGAACTGGTCAATTTGGCATTCTTTGAGTCAGGCATGAGGCAATGAGCCATATGCGTTACAAAAAATTGCCAAAATGTCACGGATCCTTGGGAGGGTTCCTAGACTGAAAGGACGCCTAACATAGATTTCGATGGGACGCATCCCGACACTCATGATATTCCCTGAACAGTGATATTTACGCCTGCATGAACAGCACTCAATAGTCGTTATCAATCCACACCTCATGGTGCCTGTTATAAATTTTACTATTTAAACCAGATTTTTGACAACTTACAAGTTTTCTGTCTTTCTAGACTAAAAGAGTGGCCGGCCTTCTTCGCTCTTAAGAAAACCATCGACGACTTCAACGACATGTGTCCTCTCCTGGAGTTGATGGCAAATAAGGCTATGAAACCGAGGCATTGGCAACGAATTATGGAAGTCACAAAATATATTTTTGAGTTAGATAACGAAGACTTTTGCCTGAAAAACATTTTAGAGGCCCCTCTATTGCCAAATAAGGAGGACATTGAGGTAATGTTTTTTTTTAATTCTGCATATTTTTTTATACAAAGAACAGCCAGGAGAAAGCACCATCTGTGGGATTGGCCACAAACAACACTACACTTTTTACAGTCAACATTGCGCAGGTACAAACAAACAAGTCAATAGGTTATACACGTGACCCAGGTACCAGGATTACATGAAATGCTTGGAGCTTAAAATCTCGCAGAGGAAATGTTTAATGTATGGTTAGGTTAGGTTACTATGTTGACCTTTTAGGTCAAATATCGATTGGCGTTTCTGGCAATGACCGTGCGTGACCGGTTTGTTAAACCCTGGACCCTGGTTAAACCGATCGAACGACACGCGACTCAGGTCTCAACTCAATTCTAATAATCAAAACGACAAGTAATTGTTGTAACAAACAATACATTGAAGCAAGTGATAGATAAGTGTCTGTCAGAAATAGTTGTTTTGAGACATGATTTTATCACTGTTGTTTGGACCCCGGGTCTATCAACTTTTCCTTAATGTTAAATCTTCTCTTATGAATGACCCATGTCAACCTAAAATCGAAATCATAATTGGGACCGTTTATGAGCTAGTTACCATGCTACAGACACACTGATATCCACGTTTAACTTCTAACACTCCTCTTTTTATTTGAACATGTTACTTATCGCTTACGTGTTACGTCGCAGTTACGTGTTTCAGTTTCCTTTACGCAAGTATTTAAGGTAGGTATTTTCGTAGGGTCTTCTCTCGCCTTTCATTACATCCACGGAAAAAGAGGAAATTCGCTATCCTTTGTCAACGTTACCACACAGTAGCATAGACCATTACTTATTATTTCAGGACATTTGCATATCAGCGATGAAGGAGAAAGACATCGAAGCCAAACTGCGGCAAGTGACAAACGAGTGGTCTATCCACGAGCTGACCTTCCAGACGTTTAATAATCGTGGCGAACTGTTGCTTAGAGGTGATACTACAGCAGAAACCATAGGCCAGTTGGAGGACAGCCTCATGATTCTAGGGTCCTTGCTGTCTAATCGGTAAAGTATCCTAGCTTATTCTATTTCCCGAATCTATTGAATTGGAAAAAAATCTTTTTAACAAAAATCTATTTTTGGAACCAACACAAGAGCTTATATGGCAAACGGCCAAACATACCGTTGACTTGAAAACCTCGTCCTTTTTCTAGATACAACGCTCCGTTCCGAAAGCAAATTCAGCAATGGCTCTTCGATCTCCAAAACACGAATGAGATTCTGGAGCGTTGGTTGTTGGTACAAAACATGTGGGTGTACCTAGAAGCTGTCTTCGTGGGAGGAGACATCGCCAAACAACTGCCGAAAGAAGCCAAGCGCTTCTCCAAAATCGACAAGTCGTGGCAGAAGATCATGCAAAGAGCGCATGAGACGCCAGGAGTCGTGTCTTGCTGTGTGGGGGATGATCTCCTCAGACAGCTGCTACCGCATCTACAAGAGCAACTAGAACTCTGCCAGAAAAGCCTGAGCGGCTACCTGGAGAAGAAGAGGACAATGTTCCCAAGATTCTTCTTCGTGTCAGACCCGGCGCTCTTAGAAATTCTCGGCCAGGCATCGGATTCACACACGATTCAAAATCATTTGCTGTCCATTTTTGATAATATACGTTACGTGAAGTTCCATGATATAGGTAAGTCTAATTTGGTTTTTAAATCCATAACTATTTTTTAACATATTTATTTTTGAAGATATTAAACCAAATCCACGCCTCCAAGCGATATCTGCTTGTTAACGGTTTAGCTATTTAACTGGTATGTTATCAGAAGCATCAGACGATTTTGCGCACTTTTTACTAGGCCGCCCGACAGGAAATATTATGTTGAACAGAAAATATTCATTACTACGTAGCACAATTAAATTATTATTTGAATGCCTAGAAACTTGATGATATTTAATGTTCACTCTTAAAACACTAGATGGTGTTGGTAGTACTCGTTAGTGCTAATAACCGCATGCCGACGAATGATATAGGTAATTTTAAACCTGAATTTGTTTACATACTTATTTAATTTATAATTATTTCATTAAAAAACCTTACATAAATAAGTCCACAAGTCGTAAACTGCAGTGCCAACATTAACCGAGAGATGGCGCTGAACGTTGGCGTTATGACGCCGTAGACTCTACAAAGAGCCACTTAGTTGAAAATGTTGAAATACTACCAATAATGTTCCTTGGTATATAAAGCTTTATCAATTTATGAAACTGTTCTCGCGAGAACGGTCCGAAATAGAAAAAGTGCTTTTATCAACCGGAGTAAGGTCGGATCCTACGGATTGTGCCATATAAATGCTTTTTGTATCCGTTAGCCGCGGCCTACATCTAACTTGTGTAATGCTGCGTACATAACAGAACTATTTAATTATATAAAGAAATAATTTAAAAATTCCTCATCACATTCTAAATTTGTTATTTTACTGACCGTTTTCAGAATATAACAAAATGATAGCCATCGTCTCCTCAGAAGGCGAAGAGATACAATTAGAGCGTCCTGTACGGGCAGAGGGCTCTGTAGAAACCTGGCTGACGTCGCTACTGCAGTCGGCTCAGAGCAGCTTGCATTCCATTATCAGGAACTCCGTGTCTTTAATAAACGACCCCAGCTTCAATCTTCTTATGTTCTTAGATAAAATGCCTGCTCAGGTAAGATCTTAATGACTTCTGATTTCCTAGTACTCTGAATTGGCTGTTATTACATACAGCTGGACGAAAGTTTTATTACCAATATTTTTAATGATTTTTCGTGTTTAATTTCACTTCTATTGTTGAACATGATTTTGCCTATATTTTAGGTAGGCCTCCTTGGCATTCAAATTATCTGGACCCGGGACGCAGAGCTGGCCCTCATGCAGGCCCGGCAAGACAAGAAGATCATGATGGAAACCAACAACAAATTCCTCGAACTGCTCAACACTCTCATAGATCAGACCACCAGGGACTTGCTTAAAATCGAGAGGATAAAGTTCGAAACACTCATCACGATTCATGTCCATCAGAGGGACATATTCGATATGCTTGTAAGTGCTTCATTTGAAATTTGAACGTAACAAGTAAAAATGTATCAGTCCCTTTTTTATTATAACTGAAAGTCAGCTGGCAAGCCTGGTCATCTCATAGAAGATAGTCATTGCCACTCATGCATGTGTACTAGAGTTGAGGGGTCGGCTACTATAAGAAAGCCCCTGTTTTTATGATGATGATAATAATATCCCTTACGTACAGATATTATGCTGTGCTATCAGCAGCCTCTTGTGTGTTTATCATAATTTAAATTTAAATCGTCTTAAAAATGTAAGACGCCTTAACTAAACTCATTTATTATTTGTAGTGTCGCCTCAATGTTCGTTCAGCCAACGACTTCGAATGGCTGAAGCAGTGTCGGTTTTATTTCAAAGATGACGCCGATAAGACGTGGGTATCCGTTACCGACGTCACGTTCATCTATCAGAACGAGTACCTTGGCTGTACTGATCGCCTGGTCATCACGCCATTAACTGATAGGTAAACAGAGCTTACCTTACAAAATACATGGAAAAACATTATGCACTATATCTGTAACTTTTTCTTTTATAGGTGCTACATAACTCTGGCTCAAGCTTTGGCAATGAGTATGGGCGGCGCACCTTGCGGCCCCGCTGGTACTGGAAAAACGGAGACTGTGAAGGATATGGGCAAGACTCTCGCCAAATATGTAGTCGTATTCAATTGCTCTGATCAGATGGATTACAGGTATTTTTTTGTCCTATTAATAGAATTATGAACGGCTATTTAATATTTAACTGCTTATTTACCTATGTCAAATTGTTAACTTTATATTGACAAACATAATCGGACATCATCGTTAAGGTGCAAGGTGAAATTAATTGACCCTTAGAGAAATACATTTTTTTCGTCACTTAGAGGACCATGACCAATTTAGAATGGAAACTGTCCCTTACCATTAAGCTACCTGACGCAGGTATAAATATTTTCCAACAGTCCATTAACTCAAAAATCAATAGGATTTTCTCGCAAGCTATAAGTTGAAAGTTGAGCAATTGCGAGATGTGCGTAAAATTTACTTAAGCACTAAGTAGGTAAACGTTTCTTCATCCATTTCCAGAGGCCTAGGCCGCATCTACAAGGGCCTCGCGCAGTCCGGTTCGTGGGGCTGCTTCGACGAGTTCAACCGCATCGAGTTGCCCGTGCTGTCCGTGGCTGCGCAGCAGGTCGCCGTCGTGCTGGCCGCCAAGAAGGAGAAGAAGAAGACCTTCATCTTCACCGATGGCGACATATCCGATATGTGCCCGGAGTTCGGGATCTTTATTACTATGGTAAGGTGATATGCGAACCAGTTGATTGCATTATTTGCGGTATTTATGGCGTCGGATAGAATTTTGCTTATTGAATTGAGGGATCTACAAAATGTACCTTAATTCAATATATAAAGCGCTAGGGCACTATAGGTATTATAATCAGTTTGTCACACAAAACATTGGCCACCTATCCTAGAATTGGTACAAGTATCAAAATAATGATATGAAAAGACCTTATTCCTTTTAAAAAAATTTTTTTTCATATTTTGACGAATATATTGATAATTTCAACCAACTTTTTGAAGTGAATAATACTTTTTCCCGAGTTCTAGGTAGTAACGTAGCTATTTTATGATTTTATTGCGTGCAGTCGAAAACAAGTTGAAAAAACGAATTTTCCACGTGAATTTTGTCAATTTCGAGTAGTTTTTCGAACAAAAATTATCAATGAAAATTTCAAACTGTAGGTTTCAAATATATACCAATAAATCCCAATAGCCCTGTTCTAGGTAGTAACATCAATAATATGTTAAGAAACATGTTTGATCATAGAGAAAAATGTCTAAACAATCAGCATTTTAAAAGGAATAAGGCCTCTGAAGACTTATTTTATTAACAGCACGGATCACACCTTAAAGAAATAACACATGGCAACATCGATACTAATATTATAAATGCGATTTGTAATTGCAGAATCCAGGATACGCTGGAAGAAAGGAACTGCCGGAAAACTTGAAGATTCAGTTCCGCACAGTTGCCATGATGGTGCCTGACAGACAGATCATCATCAGGGTGAAGCTGGCCTCCTGCGGCTTCCTCGAGAACATCACGCTCGCCAGGAAGTTCTACACGCTGTACAAGCTATGTGAGGAGCAGCTCACCAAACAGGTGGGAACAATGGTGATTCTGTTCGCACCGTCGTCACGATGGTGCCGGACAGGCAGATCACCGTTCGGGTGATACGCGAGCAAAAATGTGATCAAAAATATGTGAACTGGCCTCTATACTAAACGGCATTAGAGACGTGTTCAGATATTATATTTAAGAACTCGACTGTAAAAGCTGTGTAAAGAACGGTGCCCCAAACAGATGGGAAGATATAATTATATACCAGTCACCATCAGATAAATCTGAACGAACGAGGTGAACACAATATCCGAACACGCACTATAGTGCCCTGACGATAAAAGTGGTATTTACAATGTTTGCTATGATAATATGTGATGGCCCCTGCCTGGTAAAAAGTCAACAAATTTTGTGAAATATCTGTTCTTCTAGGGTTAAAGCGTCTTTAGACACCTTACTGTCCTATCTAAAGTTTTTATTTCTGGATTTCCAATATTTTTTGTGTAATCCTCAATGTTCATCATATATGATACCTGCTTTTACCCCTAATATTTTTGAACCTTTCAGGTTCACTACGATTTCGGTCTCCGCAACATTCTCTCAGTGCTACGGACGCTCGGAGCCGTCAAGCGCGTCAACTCCAAAGACAACGAGAGCACCATCGTGATGCGTGTGCTCCGGGACATGAACCTGTCCAAGCTCATCGACGAGGATGAGCCCCTCTTCATATCTTTGGTGGCTGATCTGTTCCCGAATCAAGCGCTTGAGAAAACCACTTACCCTGATCTCGAAGAGGCTATCAAGAAGCAAGTAGAGGACACTGGTCTGATATGTCACCCGCCGTGGATATTGAAAATAATACAGGTTAGCCTGGATTTACCCAGTGGATGAAATGGTTGCATAAAATTGATAGGTACTCATATTTTCATTTTGCATAACATCATTTCTCCGAATCATCATTTCTCCGAATTTTATTTCTCCGAATTTTATTTTGCATAATTTTTTTCTCATAATCATCATATCTCATAATTAGCCGCCTAGCACCATTTTGAAATTTGGAATCGTTTTTTTTTTCGATATTTTTCGAATTTGACAGAATTTTCGGACAAGATTTCAGATTCATATTTTTGAGCCCCAAGAGCCCCCCGATACCGAGTTTTAGCCGCCTAGCACCAATTTGATATTTTGAATCGTTTTTTTTTCGATATTTTCCGAATATGACCGAATTTTCGGACAAGATTTCAGATTCATATTTTTGAGCCCCGAGAGCCCCCCGATACCGAGTTTTAGCCGCCTAGCACCAATTTGAAATTTTGAATCGTTTTTTATTTCGATATTTTCCGAATTTGACCGAATTTTCGGACAAGATTTCAGATTCATATTTTTGAGCCCCGAGAGCCTCCCGATTCCGAGTTTTAACCGCCTAGCACCAATTTGAAATTTTGAATCGTTTTTTTTCCATATTTTCCGAATTTGACTGAATTTTCGGACAAGATTTCAGATTCATATTTTTGAGCCCCGAGAGCCCCCCGATACTGAGTTTTAGCCGCCTAGCACCAATTTGAAATTTTGCAAAAAAAAAACATTAAGTTCGGTTCTAACCTAACCCACTTTACTGGCAGCAGTTCGGTTCTGTTGTGGTCGCAGTTCTAACCTAACCTAACCCATTAAGTTCGGTTTTAACCTAACCTACTTTACTGGCAGCAGTTCGGCTCTGTTATGGTCGCAGTTCTAACCTAACCTAACCCATTAAGTTCGGTTTTAACCTAACCTACTTTACTGGCAACAGTTCGGCTCTGTTGTGGTCGCAGTTCTAACCTAACCTAACCCATTAAGTTCGGTTTTAACCTAACCTACTTTACTGGTAGCAGTTCGGCTCTGTTGTGGTCGCAGTTCTAACCTAACCTAACCCATTTTACTGGTATCAGTTTAGTAAATAAATTCGGCGATATTAATGTTCTGCCATGTAAAATTATGAGAAATGAATAGTATGCCAACTGACAATTATGATACCTACTAAATGATTATGAGAAAGAATCATTCGGAGAAATTTTTTTCGGTGATAGCTGTTATGAGAAATGAAATTCGGAGAATCGATATTATGCAAGATAAAGCGAACCCGGATGATATATATGAAACTACCAATATTTGTTACATCTCTTATAAATTTAACAATAACATAAATGGTAATAGCATGGTACATTGTAATTCAGGAAGATTTCGGGGTTGACGGAGAAACCGAAAAGTAAATAATTGATAAAGCTTTTGCCATTTTCTAAAAACGCTGACATTATATAACATTGGTAAGGCACATGTAAGGCACTACAATATGTGTATGATATGAACTGCTTTATAAAAATTATATGTTATGAATGAGTGTCAAGTGTCGATAGCTAGAAAGTACAGGTATGGTGCACAATGTTTTTCCATCGTATTTTGTCGGACAAGCTCGTCTTTATATTTCCATCTCAACTTTTTCACCGAAGTTCATAGATAAACCAAGCTTAAACGATTTTCTTGACAAAAATACGGCGAGAACAACATTATGCACTATACATACCTATCTGTAGACTTTTTTGTGGTTTGGTTGTATAGTTACAAGTTACGAGTATGTAAATGAGTGATATTTCGTAGTAGTGCCGTATATATGGTATGGCACACAATGCATTGAAATGAATTTATGAAAATTATTCCGAGGCACTGTTACGTGCTTCTTTTAAAGCTATTAGCTTCCAGTAATTTTCACCAGCCTACACGACTCTGACTTAATGAGCAGATCATGATAAAAAAAACTGAAGTTTTCATACAATCAGAGGAAGAAATTTTAAAACGTGTTTTCAGCTTTTTAAATGAGCACAATATATTCTTTTTACTATATATATTTCTGGACTAAGCGACACGTACTTTTTTCTTTTAATGAACAAAATGTCTTGGACGGTAAATGGATTAAATTTAACTAAAGTGATAATCAAAGAAATATTAAGTTTAGTATAAAAAAAAACTGTTAGGCCCCCCTACCTAAAGTTTGCCAAAATTAATACATTCTTCTTTTTCTGTGACAGCTGTATGAGACTCAGCGTGTGCGTCACGGCATCATGACGCTAGGCCCGCCCGGCGCCGGCAAGACTACCTGCATCCACACGCTCATGAACGCGTTGACCGAGACTGAGAACCCCCACAGGTATACTCTTAGCGTTAGCTTTTTGAGACGGCGTGTGCTCACGGCATCATGATGCTAGGCCCACCCGGCGTTGGTAAGACAACTTGCATCCACACGCTGATGAACGAGTTGACCGAGACTGAAAACCCCCACTGGGTACTCTAGCTGTTCGAGACTTATTGTTGTGCGTCATGGTTCTAAACACTATAGAAGAGGAATAAATCCCACAACAACGCTGGTTTTCTAGAGTTATTATTTTCTGGGCTTAGACCGTTGATAAAACGCGCTGAAATCTCTTTGCGAAAGACTACAATTTTTTATGCGACATGCATAAGAACTTGTAGTGTTTAATTACGGTCAACAAAGATTATATCAATATCAGATCTCTAAGATCAAAAGTAATTGATATTTCAATTTAGTTAGAACGTGTCTTTATTGGCTTATTTTCATAAAAAAAAATATAACTTTCCAGGGAAATGCGTATGAATCCAAAGGCCATTACAGCTGCGCAGATGTTCGGGCGGCTCGATGTTGCTACGAACGACTGGACGGACGGCATCTTCTCGGCCCTGTGGCGGAAGACCCTCAAAATGAAAGAAAGCGAACACGTCTGGCTTATCCTCGATGGCCCTGTCGACAGCATTTGGATAGAGAATCTTAATTCCGTGCTTGATGATAACAAGACTTTGACATTGGCTAACGGAGATCGCTTGACCATGTCACCTACTTCTAAGATTCTGTTTGAACCAGAAAATATTGACAACGCATCACCTGCAACTGTGTCACGGAATGGCATGGTGTATATGAGTGCCTCAGGGTTACACTGGGATCCAGGTATGAAACTTGAATCTCTTTTTGCATACAGGTATACAACCATATTATGTATTTTCTATATTCTGATCTAAACAATCATTCAATTAGTCTTTTTAATTAATTGTCAAGAGTATGTATGATTCTTACTAACTCGTACTTAACTTTTTACATTTCAGTTCTTCGAGCCTGGCTAAAAACTCGTTCAGAAAGAGAAGTAGAGGTGTTTAGCACACTTTTCGAACAGACATTTCCCAACGTCTACACGTGGTGTACTCAAAATCTCGTATTCAGCATGAGAGTGCTTCAGAGTAATATTATATTGCAAATGCTTAGCCTTTTAGAGGGTCTAGTTCCTCCACAAATTGAGGAAATTGAAGACCCCTCAGCAAGCAAATCGGTAAACGGTGATATAGATGATGAAGAAGAAAAAGAGAAGACTGAGGAGATTATTCTTTTCACATTAGAGCACTTACATAATGTCTACGTCTTTACATTGATTTGGGGCTTTGGTTCCCTTTTAGAAACAAAAGATAGGGTACAATACGATGCGTACTTAAAACAGAATTTTGCGGAAATTTTGGATTTGCCGAAACATCCTAACAATAAGCCCTGCATAGTATTCGATTTTTACGTGAAACATCCTGGTAAATGGGAGCTATGGGACGACTTAGTGACAAATTATCAGTACCCGGATACAGCGTCGCCAGATTATGCCAGCATCTTGGTACCAATAGTGGACAATGTGCGAATAAACTACCTCATCCACTGTATAGCCAAGCAAGGGAAAGCTGTGCTGTTACTAGGAGAACAAGGCTCAGCTAAGACAGTCATGATGAAGGCTTATATGAAAAATGCAAACCCAGAACAGTTCATGGGTCGTTCATTCAATTTTTCTTCGGCAACTAGCCCTTATCAGTTCCAAAAGACTATTGAAAGTTACGTAGAGAAACGAAGTGGTATGACGTTTGGACCGCCAGGGGGCAAGAAAATGTTGGTGTTTATTGACGATATAAACCTGCCGCAGATCAATGAATGGGGTGATCAAATCACAAATGAAATTGTGAGACAGACCATGAGTATGAGTGGTTTCTACAGCCTGGAGAAACCTGGAGATTTTACAACAGTCATTGACATACAGTTTTTAGGCGCTATGGGACAGCCAGGTGATAATATTATAAAATAACAACTGTTTCAAATAATTCAATAGTTCTACTTGCATATGAAATATAATTTACTCTTTAGTTTTCGTTTAATGCATTTCTCAGTAATAAACTTGTTTCAGGTGGTGGCAGAAATGACATTCCATCTCGATTGAAACGTCAGTTTGCAATTTTTAACTGTCCTTTACCCAATAACGACGCCATAGACAAAATCTTTAAAGTTATTGGCGAAGGTCATTACAACGCCAAGCGAGGATTTACTGTAGAAGTCCGTAACCTTATCAAAAAGGTTATACCTTTGACCAGAGAGCTTTGGATGAGAACAAGACTGAACCTATTACCAACGCCGGCTAAATTTCACTACGTATTTTCTCTAAGAGATTTGTCTAGAGTATGGCAGGGTATGGTAGGAACCTTACCAACTGTAATTGAATCAGAGAAATGTTTAATGCTGTTATGGAAACATGAATGTTCCAGAGTTTTTTCCGATAGATTTACACATCAGGTTGATAAGGATTGGTTTAACAAAGCTTTGTACGATATAGCAGAAGAAATATTAGGATTGGAATATAAAAAAATGATGGAGAGTGAACCAGTCTTTGTTGATTTTATGAGGTAAATCTTGTGCCGATATTATCGTTGTGTTTATTTTATAGGAGAACATATTTTTTGATCGACTTGTTTTTATTTCAAGGGATGCACCTGAACCAACTGGTGAAGAAGGAGAAGACGCTGACATGGAACTACCTAAAGTTTATGAACCCGTGTTTGAATACAGTGAGCTTCGAGAAAGATTGGAGATGTTTCTTTCACAGTTTAACGAAATGGTCCGCGGATCTGGCATGGACCTGGTATTCTTTCCTGATGCTATGTTTCATCTTGTCAAGATATCCAGAGTCATCCGCCATCCACGCGGCAACGTCATGCTGGTTGGAGTCGGGGGGTCTGGAAAGCAATCACTCACAAAACTTTCTACTTTTATAGCTGGCTACCGTTCTTTCCAAATTGCATTGACTAGATCTTACAATGTTGGTAATTTTTTGGAAGATTTAAAGCTTTTGTATAGATCCTGCGGTGTCCAAGGCAAAGGAACGACTTTTATTTTCACGGATCTGGATATCAAGGAAGAGGGTTTTTTGGAATATTTGAACAACATCTTATCATCTGGTGTTATATCAAATTTGTTTAGCAAGGACGAGCAGCAAGAAATTATTTCAGAACTTACACCTATTATGAAACGAGAAAATCAAAAGAGATCGCTTAACAACGAATTAGTAATGGAATATTTTCTAAACAGGACATGTCAAAACCTACATGTGGTGTTATGTTTCTCACCGGTATGTAAAACTATATACCTATCCAACTTTTTTCAAAAAGCTATTGAGTGTATACAATATCATTACATTCCTGATAAAAAGTCATTAAACTTCATTCAAGTACATCAATTACCCTTTAATTCTTTTTTGTGTAACACGTACAGTCCATGTTTTAGAAACAAACTTCGTGTAACGGCGATGACGCGAATGTGATATTCCCATACAGACATTTGATCCCAACAAAGTTATTGATTGAATAATTGCCTATTATTGTATCTGCTTATATTACAAAATTTCAAGAATTGATTGAGAAATGCGGAAATTAGGCGAGAACACATGGATATACGAAATAAATTTTGTCCAAGCTGAAGCAGAGTCGCGTCGCTGGCCCTCTCTCTCGGTCTATTAAGTCAGTGTTTAATTTTCTTTGATGTTTTTTCATTACTTTTAACGGTAAGTTTAAAAGTTTTGTCAGTTATTATGAGAACGAGACAGCATATTCGCGTGTCATCGTCGTTACAAGAGGTTTCTTTTTAAAACCTAAATCTCATTCTTAGTGATCACGGACTGTACATATATTGCATATGCGTACAGTAAGCTTACTTATGTATGAACATTTCGATAAATAACTAATTGCAAATATTTAAGTTTAACAAAGATAAACAATTAATTGCAAATATTTAACGAAGCCGTAACAGGGAATTCATAATAAATTAATAATTATATCGTCTTCAGGTTAGTGAAGCCTTCAGATATCGAGCTCTCCGCTTCCCTGCTCTTATCTCAGGTTGCACAATTGATTGGTTCCAACCTTGGCCAAAGGATGCCCTCGTTGCTGTTGCAGACCATTTTTTAACAGAGTTTGAAATAGAATGTACAAATGAAGTGAAAAAAGAACTCGTTACTGTATTAGGAACAATCCAAGATGTTGTTTCGCAAGTATCTGCGGAATATTTCCAAAGATTCCGCCGATCATCGCACGTCACTCCTAAATCCTATTTGAATTTTATAGGAGGATACAAAACAATATACCAAATGAAACAAAAAGAGCTAGGTGATGGTGCATTGCGTATGGACACTGGGTTAGAGAAA
Source organism: Apotomis turbidana (assembly GCA_905147355.2). Taxonomy (NCBI): domain Eukaryota; kingdom Metazoa; phylum Arthropoda; class Insecta; order Lepidoptera; family Tortricidae; genus Apotomis; species Apotomis turbidana. The sequence goes on from LR990280.1 coordinate 6,904,922, forward strand.
CTCCGTGAAGCATCTATTTCTGTTGAAGTTTTAAAGAAAGATTTAGCTGTAATGGAGCAGGATTTGGCTTTGGCTTCAGAGAAAGCGGATCGTGTGCTCACTGAAGTTACAGAAAGAGCAATGCAAGCTGAAATTGTGAAGAATCAAGTACAAATTGTCAAAGAAAAGGCAGAAGTACTGGTAGCATATATAGCGGAAGAAAAAGAAAAAGCAGAAATTAAATTAGAGGCTGCAAAACCGGCGTTAGAAGAAGCTGAAGCTGCTCTTAACACTATAAAACCAGCTCATATAGCGACGGTGCGAAAGTTGGGTAGGCCACCGCATCTTATCATGAGGATCATGGACTGCGTATTGATATTGTTCCAGCGGAGATTGCACCCACTTATACCGGACGTGGCAGCGCCGTGTCCAAAACCTTCCTGGGCAGAGTCGCTCAAGGTAATATTCGATAAACTTACATTTGTAACTTCCCATTTATAAAATGTATAGCTAGACGAATAAAAACGAAATTATACATTGCAGATGATGGCCAGTACGACTTTCTTGCTCCAGCTTCAGAATTATCCCAAAGACATTATAAATAATGAGATGGTTGAACACTTGGTACCGTATTTCGAAATGGAGGACTACAACATGGACACGGCTAAAAGAGTCTGCGGTGACGTCGCTGGGTTGTTGTCATGGACTAAAGCCATGGCATTCTTTCATAGTGTTAACAAGGAAGTTCTACCTTTGAAAGCAAATCTTTTGCTTCAAGAAGCGAGATTAAAGGTCATTTTTGTCTTTTCATTCAAATATACACACTTTTAGTTAGAATGGATTCATTTTCTATCTCTGTATAGAAATCTGACATGACGTTTACAAGTTTTCACCGTTCACTTATATGTATATCCCAGTTAGCGGTGCGCTTACTAATTGTCGTTTTTTGTACATATGATTTCTACAAGATTCCGATTGTATGTTTCTAGGTTGCCATGGAGGACTTAGCTTCCGCGGAAAGACAACTTGAAGAACGCGAAATGTGTCTTCGAAAAGTCAAAGAACTATATGAATCCGCGGTCTCCGAGAAACAACAGTTAACGGATGCTGCGAATGTTTGTCTCCGAAAAATGACTGCCGCTACAGCCCTAATAAATGGATTAGGTGGCGAGAAAATCAGATGGACGCAACAGAGCAAAGACTTTAAAGAACAACTGGGAAGATTAGTAGGTGATGTCGTGTTAGCAACAGGATTCCTTTCATATTGTGGCCCGTATAACCAGGAATTTAGGAACAATCTTCTTACTAACTGGATGGGGATATTGAAGAGCAAACAGATACCTGTAACAGATAATCTGAATATAACGATTATGCTGGTTGAGAATGCCACGATATCTGAATGGACCTTACAAGGCTTGCCAAATGACGATCTATCTGTACAAAACGCTCTGATTGTTACGAAATCTAGTTCTTATCCTTTGCTAGTCGACCCACAGAGTCAGGGTAAGAACTGGATAAAAAATAAAGAAAGCACAAATGAATTACAAATCACCTCTCTCAATCATAAGTACTTCAGAACCCATCTGGAAGACAGCTTGTCCCTGGGTAGACCTTTGTTAATAGAAGATGTTGGTGTAGAATTAGATCCAGTAATTGACAATGTTTTGGAGAAGAATTTCATAAAGTCAGGTTCGATAGAGAAAGTAATTGTCGGTGATAAAGAATGTGATGTTATGCCCGGGTTTATGCTTTACATAACAACGAAATTACCCAACCCCGCATATTCTCCAGAAATAAGTGCTAAAACTTCAATAATTGATTTCACTGTTACAATGCAAGGTTTGGAAGATCAACTTTTAGGTCGGGTTATTTTAATGGAAAAATCTGATTTAGAAGAAGAAAGGGTGGCTCTGTTTGAGTCCGTGATGAAGAATCAGCGCAGTATGAAAGAATTAGAAAGCAATCTGCTTTGCCGTCTCACGTCTTCTGAGGGCTCATTAGTCGATGACGAAGCTTTAATTCAAGTCTTACAAATAACTAAAACTACAGCAGAAGAAGTCAATGAAAAGTTGAAAGTAGCGGAAGTAACTGAAAAGAAAATAATTAAAGCTCGTGAAGAATTTAGGGCAGTCGCAGCAAGAGGCTCAATATTATATTTTCTTATAGTAGAAATGAGCGATGTCAATATAATGTACCAGAATTCCTTGAAACAATTCCTGACGATATTCGATAATTCTATCACCAAGTCCACAAAGACTAATGTAACTGAAGAACGTATAAATATAATACTGAAGTACTTGACTCATGAAGTATGGGGATTTACATTGCGTAGTTTGTATGAGAGACACAAGGCTTTGTTCACGCTTATGCTGGCAATGAAGATCGATTGTCACCGACAGCTAATTTCACACGATGAATTCATGGCGTTCGTGAAAGGAGGTGCATCACTGGATTTGAATGCAGTTACTCCGAAACCGTTCAGATGGATATTAGATATAACGTGGCTAAATTTAGTGGAAATTAGCAAATTGAAGACTTTTGCCGACGTGCTACAAAAGGTACATTTATTAGCCTATCGCAGAAGTGTTTCATCTGTTTTAATAAAATCTGTATCGATCTCTTCCTGGTATTTCAGATCACATCAAATGAGAAGGAATGGCGCGTCTGGTACGAGAAGGCTAAGCCTGAAGAGGAAATCCTCCCCAGTGGGTATAACGACAGCCTTGACGTATTCCGTAAACTACTGCTCATTCGGTCATGGAGCCCTGATCGTACACTCTCCCAGGCTAGGAAGTACATCGTCGGTAAGTATATTGTATGAAAAGATTAGAATGTAAGAAAATATTATTCGAAAGTTCTCAATAGTAAGGTCTTATTGCTATATCCTATTTCAGATTCTCTTGGCCCGGAATATGGCGAAGGCTGCATTTTGAACCTCGAAGCGACTTGGGAAGAGTCAGAACCTCGCACACCTCTCGTTTGCATCCTGTCCATTGGATCTGATCCTTCAGCGCAGATTGCTTCATTAGCCAAATCTAAGGAAATACGTAAATATTTTTGACTTAACAATATTTGAGATCATATAGCGTAAATACATTATGACAATGTTATTTTCATGTCTTCATTTTCATTTTCAGAGTTGAAAGCAGTCTCAATGGGACAGGGTCAAGAAATAGTTGCACGCAAAATGATCGCGGACTCCATGAGCGAAGGGGGCTGGGTGCTTCTTCAAAATATTCATTTGTCTCTTCCATTCTGTGTGGAAGCAATGGATGCCCTCATAGAAACAGAACACGTACAAGAGTCCTTCAGGCTCTGGCTTACCACTGAAGTCCACACAGATTTCCCGATAGGACTACTACAAATGGCTATCAAATTCACCAACGAACCCCCTCAAGGCATCAGAGCTAGCATGAAAAGAACTTACCAAAACATTACGCAGGATACCTTAGATTATTCATCTTTATCACAATGGCCACCGTTGTTATACGCTGTAGCGTTCTTACATACCATCTTGCAAGAACGTCGCAAGTTTGGTCCTCTAGGCTGGAATGTTCCATACGAATTCAATCAAGCCGACTACGCTGCAAGCGTGCAATTTGTCCAAAACCATCTAGACGACATAGACCCCAAAAAAGGCATATCGTGGCCAACGATCTGTTACATGCTCGGAGAAGTTCAATACGGCGGTAGAGTCACTGATGACTTCGACAAAAGACTTCTGACAACGTTCACAAATGTCTGGTTTTGTGATGTACTATTGCGACCAGGATTTGAATTTTATAAGGGTTATAAAGTGCCTCAAACGAGGAATCTGTCCGGTTATGTTGATTACATAAACCAATTACCATTGACCGATACTCCCGAAGTCTTCGGTCTCCACGGCAACGCTGACATAACGTATCAAATCAATAGCGCAAAGGATATCTTGGACACGATATTGAGCGTGCAACCGAAAGAAGGTGGCAGCCAAGGCGGTGAGACCAGGGAAAGCATCGTATACCGACTCGCTGAAGACATGTTGGAAAAATTACCTAAACAATACGTTAGTTTTGAAGTTAGAGAAGCTTTGGTGAAAATGGGTGCTTTTCTACCTATGAACATTTTCTTAAGGTACGCAAGTTTGGCGATCAATCGATCATACATTTCATCAGATATTCTCGCAGCTGGCAGGTTCATTACCCAAGTAGCACACATATAAGACTGTATAAGAGATTATGCAGAAATAAGTCGTATAAGGGCTGTATACGCTCTTATGCAGCGTGTGTGCTACGTGGGTAAGCATTTATTTGTTTCAGGCAAGAGATTGATCGCATACAGCGTGTAATTAAATCGGTTCAGTCTACTTTGTGCAATCTGAAGTTAGCTATCGACGGAACAATAGTGATGAGCCAGGCACTGCGCGAGAGTCTCGACGCTATGTACGATGCTAGGATACCTCAGAACTGGCTTAAGGTGCGTCATTCTGTTAAGAAAGCCTGGGATTTATACAGAACGTGTTTGAGCTCAGAGGATTCTCACTGCCTCTCAACACAGCACTTTCATCAGGAGCTTTAAATCAAGATTTGATCAACAGTTCTCGAAAGTTTCTGTAATTTTTCAGGTTTCTTGGGAATCAGCAACGTTAGGTTTTTGGTACACAGAATTACTAGAGCGCGAGCATCAGTACCGGGTGTGGCTGCGCAACGGACGCCCTAACGCCTTCTGGATGACGGGCTTCTTTAACCCCCAGGGATTCCTTACCGCCATGAGACAGGTAATATACCTAGTATGCTCTTATTTGATCAGATCCAAACACCTTTAAACGCTTCGCGAAATCTTAACCGCTATGAGATAGTCATTGCATAACTAATTTTAACCGAGTGTCTGACCTGATTGCTGATACTTCAAGGAGTATCGCATCACAGCTCCAACTTTTCAACGTTTGACCAAGTTATTGTCATCGTTCCGTTAATAAGTGGTTTTTATGTCACTGTGTTTTTTCCAGGAAGTTACCAGAAGTCACAAGGGTTGGGCGCTGGACTCAGTGGTGTTGCAAAACCACATCACCAAGTTAAACAGAGAAGACGTGCACGAAGGTCCGGCAGAAGGAGTTTACGTCTATGGCTTGTTCTTAGAAGGTATCTGCTTGCACGTGTTTTTTGTAAAAGATACGATTGACAAAACGTAAGTTTACCTTTGTGAAGTTAGCCTGAACGTAATCACTGTCCTGCTGCTTTAGACAAATCGCTCGGACGCTTAATGATAATTATTACCAAGACGCTAGTAAAAACGCATACTTACGTGGTATTCATTGTAAAGATATGAAGTTAGTTAGTTAGTTAGTTGCGCTGGGCATTTTCCGCAAGTCGACATCCAACGTGCCTATTTTGCGTGAAAAGGGGGTAGCGCTACTCCAACCACCCCAGCTCCTCCACGAACCTAAGCAAAGCCTTGATGTTGCTTATGGCTTCGTGTACGGTACTTGGAGATCCTAGGTATTTCATCCTGTATCCTTCTACCTGTTTGCAATCTAGTAGAATATGTTTGGTGGTTTCTTCTGCCTCCATGCATGCTCTGCATACTGGGCTGTCTGTTATACCTAAATTGAAAAGGTGTTTGTTCAGAGTATTATGTCCCGTTATTAATCCTACTATCTTGCGTAGTTGGATCCTGTGGATTCTCAGTAAGATGGTGGTGAGTTTGTGGTTCCTATTCGGAAGTATTTCTTTTGTTTGTCTACACGTTCCTATGTCTTCCCAGTATTTTTGGTGTTGGTATAATATGTGTTGGTTCATTATGTTGTATATGTAAGATTGTGGTAGGGGTATTATTGGCTCTGGCCCGCATGGCGGTGTTTCCGATCCCTTACGGGCCAATACATCCGCTGCGTCATTGCCTCTCGAGCCGCTGTGTCCCTTTATCCATTGTAATGTTACAGTATTTTTGTCATCGCACACGTCTGTGATGCTGCGATGACATTCGTATATTAGAGCAGAGGTACACATTTCACTGTTTAGTGCTTGTAGTACGGATTTGCTGTCTGAAAGTATTCGTATGTTCGTGTTCTGAACCTGTCGTCTTTTTATGGCATTGCAGGCTTCTATTATTCCTACGCATTCAGCTTGGAATACCGTGTTGTGTACACCTAGGGATTTAGAGATGTGAATACTCAAATCCTCCGAGAATACACCACATCCCGTCCCTTTCTCAGTTTTTGACCCGTCCGTAAAGATTCTCAGGTCCTCTAGGTTGAGCCCCTCATTCGGGTCTTCTGTTAGGAGTATGACATATTCCTTCTTGCAGGTTAAAGTCTTAGTTATCTTGTCGATTGGTGCTTCTACTGTAGGGAAAAGATATGAATTGTCTTTTATGGACGGTGGTATTAAGCCGTATGCGTCTGTTGACAAGCAAAACTCAAATACTTACTTAAGAGGCCTTATTCCTTTTAAAATTTATTTTTTTCATATTATGACAAATATATTCATAATTTGAACCAACTTTTTGAAGTAAATAATAGTTTTCCCCGATATCTAGTAACATAGCTATTTCATGCTTTCATTGCTTGCAGTTGAAAATAAGCGGAAAAAAACTATTTTTCCCTGTGAATTGTATCAATTTCGAGTAGTTTTTGAAGCAAAAATTATCAATGAAAAATTCAAGCTGTAGGTTTCAAATATATACCAATAATTGTCAATAGCCCTGTTCTAGGTAGTAACATCAATAATATGTTAAAAAACATGTTTTATCATAGAGAAAAATGTCTAAAACAATCAGCATTTTAAAAACGCTTACCTCGGTGTCTATGTCAATCTACTTACTAGATACTAGGTTTTTAAGAGCATTGGCAGAAATTTTAGTTAGTTTTGGTTGTCACCAGGCGAATAATTCACAACAATAATAAGAGCTGGTTATATGGCTATAGCATTTGGATCCAAAGAGTCGGTAAAATCTTTACGTGTTTATAATAATGAATATCAGGAACATACATATATGAATGAATTGTGTTTTCCTAGGCGCATCTCTGGACAGAAAATCGGGGAAGCTGATAGAATCCAAGCCTAAAGTCCTGTACGAGCAGATGCCGATCATCTACATCTTCGCGATCAACACCACAGCAGGCAAGGACCCCCGCCTCTACGAGTGCCCAATCTATCGCAAGCCACAACGCACCGACGCCAAATACGTCGGCTCCATAGATTTCGAAACCGACAGCAATCCTCGGCACTGGGCGCTCCGTGGAGTCGCACTCTTGTGTGATATTAAGTGAAATAAAGGATCTGTTTGCGCGAAATGCATTTTTATTTCTCATCACAACTGTAACTGAATCTAAAAACCGGCTAAGTGCGAGTCTGACTCGCGCACCGAGGGTTCCGTACAAACTTTCACTTTCCTGAGTATATAGTGTTAATTTCAACTCGACACTTCCACGCGTTCTCGAGATAAAGGGTCTGGACAGACAGACAGACGGACGGACGGACAACAAAGTGATAAGGTTCTGTTTTTTTCGATTGAGGTACGGAACCCTAAAAACTGGGAAAGTAATGTAATTGATAACCCAGCGGAGTCTTAACTTACTTATTTTACTTGAAATTAATTAATTCAACCTTAGGTGTTTACAGTTGCCATATAAGATATACCTAAATCTGAGCGAACGATACGGTGATGAATATCTGTTCACATATAACTGAACTACTTTTAACCTTTAGAACGCTTTTCCTTCCATGTCAAAATGTGGCATACGCCAATAGTTGAAAAAAGAAAGAGCGAAAATATACCTAATCTGTTAGCAGGAAAATTGCTTAGACAGCGTCTGCCATTACCCCTTTAGTGCATGTTCGTTGGCGTGGTAGGCACGACAGCACACGACCACTTTAGCGGCTCGTGGCGTTCAAAGGGTTAAGTTAAAAGAGAGATTAGTGTGGTATTCTATAGTTATCAATTTATTTTTGTATGATTAATTCTATCTTATCTTTCAAGTGCTGATTTTCTTATGGATTTACGTAATATGCTTTAAATAAAATTACTTAAATTCACCACGCAGAGCCTCCATGGCAGTCGGCTCAGAGCAGTTTGCATTCAATTATCAGGAACTCCCTGCCCTTAAACAGCTGTGTGGAGAGCTTGCGGTAAAAACGGTACGGTACGACACGTCACCGCGTAAACGCACCGTCATCGTTTTTTGGGCAGCGCTGCAGCGGTGTGATAGCACCCCTTTACTGCAGCACATTTCTGTATTTAACATCACATAGTATACATAAAAGTTATGTACACGTAACCAGACATGCGCGTTTGGATCTTCATCGATTTTTAAGGTCGCCATTATCAATAACCTCATACACCTGAATTTTAGCGACTGAGACACTGCAGAAACCTGCGGTTATTCAAGTTTTTAACTACCAAATTTTAAACTCTTAATGATTGTGTACTTAGCCTTGAACTTCTGTACCATATTGGTGGTTCTAATATCTTTCTTTAATTTATGCTGCCTTAGTACTTTTTTCCGTGGCTTGTCCCAACTCTCTTAGCCCAGTTATAAAAAAAGAGCTATGGCGCATGTGCAGTGCAGCTTTGACTGTCATGAGCATGGCGCAAGTTCGCTGAAGTGCAGCAAGGTAAACATTATTGCCATCTGGCTCTCATTCGTCAAACACAAGCGAGAGGTGTGGTAGTGGGACCTCAGTATCTGTAAACGACTCCAAGTATAAACAACAGTGGAACCCGGATAACCTAACTAAAAACCGCTTAATTAACGTTTTAACGCGTGTAATGTGCTGATGTGATTTTAAACTAGATCTACATATATAGAGTTTAACGTAAATTAAGCGCTATTTTTTAATTGGGTTATCCCCGCTGACGCTGAGCAACTTTCACTATGGGGACAGATTTCGTGGTTGTCCCCATAGTGAAAGTTGCTCAGCGTCACCCTCCTCATCACCCCCTGGCACTACCATTCACGACTAAAAAGTCATCCTGTATAAATAACATTCGGCTAACGATAATCAGACAAGTGTGACAATATGGCCAAAATGTCATGGTTCCTTGGAGTGGGTTCGCCTTCGGAGGACGGCAAACACAGAATTTGTCGGGATTTCTAACACTACGCATGCCCCAACTTCATGACTTTGCCTGAACAGTGCTGGTAAGGCCTCTATGATGACCTCAGCACTCATTAGCCATTATCAACCTACGCCCCATCGTCCCTGATATAAAAGTTTACTATATTAATATTACATAGGGAAACCAGATTTGACAAAATACTTTCTGTATTTGTAGGCTGAAAGGCTGTGACACGTGACTCTTTCTCGCGCCTACCTATCTCTTTCTTCGCAGTAATGTGAGAGGGTGACGAGCGATGCCTTGTCGCGCAACAAGCTGAGTCCCATTGTAACAAAGCAGTTAGAAAACATTCCTAAGCTAAGCATTTCTAAAGGTCCTACTATTGCCAAATAAGGAAGACATAGAGGTGATGCTTTTTTTCAACCTACCTGAAGATTTTATTCAAATAACACTTCGCCATCTGTAAGATTGTTGCCTAAACAAGGCATATGGTTTCTTGAGGTAAGCACTGCGCAAGTACAAACAATTCAACAGGTTATGCACGTGACACAAGTACCAGGGATACATGGAATGCTTGGAGCTTAAAAGCTTGCAAAGGAGATGTATGTGTTGCACTGATAATAATATTTAATAATAATAATATAATAATATTCATATCCAAATTTTTTGTAAAACTTATGCTTAAGGTAGGTAATAGTTTGTAGATCACCTGGTTACGTATTTAAAGCTTTACAAATAATTTCCTATGCTCACTCAATCCGCACACTTTCGAAAACCCGATTTCTGATGAAAATACTGGAGATTGAAACTTCTATATATGTATATAGTTTAGTAAAACTCATATGCCAGGCATATGGTTTCTTGAGGTAAGCACTGCGCAAGTACAAACAATTCAACAGGTTATGCACGTGACACAAGTACCAGGGATACATGGAATGCTTGGAGCTTAAAAGCTTGCAAAGGAGATGTATGTGTTGCACTGAGTTAGGATAGTCTGTTAGGTCAAATATCGGTTGGCGGAAATGACCCCAGGCTGACGGTTTGTTATATTGAATGACAATCCAAGGTAGGGTAGAAAGGGTAGCTAACAGTACCCCCAAAAATGCAATGGCTTCCTATGTATTGAGTGGTGAGAGTCAGAATGGCGGGTGTACCATCACGGATTTGTAAAACAATTATACCAAAAAAAAAATACTGACTATTCTAATGTATCAACTGTTCTCACTAAAAAGCAGTGCATTTTAAACAGTTTTATGACACCATTGTTAAAGTAGTAGATATTATAAAATTAGACTTAAAATATTTCACAATCCGGGTACGGTCAGTCAGTTCAATTTGCCGTGTGCGTGTGGAATGAGTGTGCACCCTTCAAAAATGAAAAAAATAAGGTGCTGATCATTTAGTAAAAGTTCTAAAACAATTGTAAAACTAATTGATGAATTTGTAAAACGATAAATAAAAAGAATACATTCATTAACGTATGCTCACTCAGTTCTCACAAACAACCAACGAAATCTGTGAATGTGTTTATTTAATATATAATAATATTTATATCCAAATTTTTTGTAAAACTTGTGCTTAAGGTAGGTACCTAATAGTTTGTAGATCACCTGGTTACGTATTTAGTTTTACAAATAATTTCGTATGCTCACTCAATCCGCACACTTTCGAAAACCCGATTTCTGATGAAAATACTGCAGATTGAAATTTCTATATATGTATATAGTTTAGTAAAACTCATATGGGAATTTGTAAAATACAAAACAAACCGCTAACGTGGCAGATTTTTGGATAATACATGTTTATAAGTGCTCACTCAGTCCCCACATTATTCGTAAGTTAAAAATGTAAATATCTTAAGATTTGTAGTATCTAGGAAACTACAAAGTAGTTCAACTTTTAGAAAAAAAAACCAGGTGATCTACAAATTATTACCTACCTTAAGCATACGTTTTACTAAAAATTAGGATATAAATATTATATGTTAAATAAACACATTCACATATTTCGTTGGTTGTTTGTGAGAACTGAGTGAGCATACCTTAATGAATGTATTCTTTTTATTTATCGTTTTACAAATTCATCAATTAGTTTTACAATTGTTTTAGAACTTTTACTAAATGATCAGCACATTTTTTTTCATTTTTGAAGGGTGCTCACTCAATCCACACGCACACCAATTTGCCCATTATAAAGACCTAACTAGGTATATTAATTTTACACAAATCGTTCGGGAGATACTTTTTTTATAAAGTACCTACTCAGACCCGGAATTCACTATAAAAATAACAACTAACACGAACTTGGTTTGCCCCTTTTGCATGCCCCCAAACGCAACATACGATTCATGAGGCGAGGAATAATATTTGTGTATACAACAGGAGCAGGACATGCGCGATGGGTATTCTTCGATTTTATAGCGGCCATTACTGATAACCTCAAACACCAAAATGATATCCTATTTTACTAACTAATACGTAGTAGAAACCCATGGTATGTTGTGATTTTAGCTGTATAATTATAAGTAATCATTTTTTGTTCACACAGTTGTTAACTTTTCCTTCGTATTAGTGTTCGAAGTAACTCTTCTTGTTTTATGTTACCCTAGTACTTTTTTCTCTGCCTGGGGCCAACTCCCCTGGCTTTAAATAAAATGTTTATGACGCATGTGCGACACAGCTTTGACAGTTGACAAGGTACAAGACATTAACACTATATTTTCTAAGTTTCTCACACTAGAATACGGATGAGGGGTACAATTTGTTCGAAACGACTTTATAATAATGAGGGGTCTACAAATTGCAATTAATTGTGATCAACCTTTCGGTATCAACAATAAAGAAGAAGAATGGACGATTTCGTAGCGTGGAAACAGCGATAAAACGGTCATCTCTCTCTCTCTGAAGTACTGCGAGTTCTGCCTGTTCCGGGTCTTCTGAAGAATTTCTGATCTTCGCAGAACCTCGTGGTACACACGTTGAACTGATGACTGCGAGAAGTTCAGTTGTCCAGCCACTTCACGTTGACTAAGCACACTCAGCAACAGGGCAACTGCTTGGGCGGCTTCACTCGGGGTGGTATCCATGTTTTTTTCAGTTTTTCAGGGTCGAGTCGATGAGGGCGGTGTTCAAGAAGACGTATCAATTACGAATGACGCATAAACAATGATTACTGGGGTGTCCCAAGAAGTAGTGATATACTGAAGCTGGGAGGTAGAGGACCTAGAGGGCTATCTAAATCACCCCCATGTATGTTCCGCGATTTTTCGTATTTTCGGAGTTACGACTTTTTTTTTAATTTTTCACCTATCGCCGAGTACGATTAGATTTTTATTTATGGTGACGTGAATTATTGCGCTAGATGCTTGATTTTTTTTGAGTGCAAAGCTGATAGATAGGTCAATTCAGTATGGTAACATTTACTATCGTTAGATCTTTGAATGGGATAAAAAAAAAATTCAATGCCAAGAAAGATAAAATTACCCAGTATGTTCACAACTTCAAGGGGCTTTAAAAAGATAAAATCACATAAAAAAAAAATTACCGTTTGGCTTTTAAAAACTTGCTCTATCTATCAGGTAGCTACCCTGAAAATTTCATTTTATTATTCATAAGGCTTCAATCAAAAAATTTAATTCTAAATGTGGTAAGTGCAAAATTTTAATTTACATGATGATTAATGCAAACAAAGTAAAACCAATTAAAAGGTGTTTAATTACAAGAAATTTTCAAAATGGCCCCCCTGTTGCTCAATGCAAGTGCGACATCGCCGAAAAAAGTTGTCTTTTAAACGTCTGAATGCACTTCTATTATTTTTAATGGTTTCTTCTGCTACTCTCAATTTCCGGGTTAACTCGTCCAAATTGCGGCATTCTCTCGAGTAGACGAGGTCTTTGTAGTATCCCCATACAAAAAAATCAATGGGGTTTAGGTCGGGGGACCGTGGAGGCCAGGCTATAAGGCAGGCGTCACCCCGGCCACAACGACCAATCCATCTTTCAGGGTATTGGATTGAAATAGTTTCTTACGTCCAAGGCAAAATGGCATGGTGCACCATCACACTGCAGTACTATGCTTCTGCGTGTCTCCAAGTCCACATCTTCTAACAGCAGGGGCAGATCGACGCGTAGAAAATTTAAAAACTGATTGCCGCCCAAGCGGTCTGGCAGCTGAAAGGGCCCGATTAGCTGACCGTTAAGTATGCCAGACCAAAGGTTAACACTAAAGTGTTCTTGGAATGTCGATTCCCTTTTTAAATTCGGATTTTCAATTGCCCATGAGTGAGAATTGTTCATATTAAAAATCCCATTGCGTCTAAAGTGGGATTCATCCGTCCACAAGATTTGGTTAAAAAAGTTTTCGTTTTCAGCTTGTCTCCTCAGCATTTCCTGACAGAATTCAATTCGCCGATTGTAATCTTCCGGTTTCAACTGTTGCACTTTTCTAATGTGAAACGGATGATATCCTACGCTCTGTAGTGTACGGTGTACCTGAGATTTAGAAAGTCCGGTACGACGTTCCATAACTCTCACACTGGTCGACGGGTCTCTTTCTACTTCTTCAACCACTGCATCTACTACATCAGGATCCGGCATAGTGGCCATACGGCCTGATCTGGTACCCGGTATGTAACCTTCCAAATACGCATTATGTACTCTTAAGATCATGCGATAGTCAGGAAACGTTTCAGGTTGAGGCCCGCCTCTTCGTTCCACATGTTCCCGGTACAGCCTTGAAGCTTCCGCCGCATTCCCCCTAGCATAACCGTAATAGTAATGCATTTCTGCGTAGTCACGTGAAGTAAACATGATCACTTACAGGCAAACTCAAGTCCAGTTAAATAATGCCAAGTCGTCGATTCCAGGTAATAACACTAATCCAAATCGTAATACAAGTCAAAGTCCATATGAATAACCAAAATCATTAGGGGTATGAACAATTAGCAGTATTAAAACACAATTTATAAATTATTGAAAAGTACCAACGACGATGACCAAACAACGTGAAAATTTTCTCATGCGTCAACCGTCTTTTGTTTTTTGTTATTTTTCTATTGATGGCCAGTGCGTGATTTAGAACGAAATTTATTTAGAAAGTTAATTAATTTTGCACTTGCCACATTTAGATTTAAATTTTTTGATTGAAGCCTTATGAATAATAAAATGAAATTTTCAGGGTGGCTACCTGATAGATAGAGCAAGTTTTTAAAAACCAAACGGTATTTTTTTTTATTTGATTTTATCTTTTTAAAGCCCCTTGAAGTTGTGAACATACTGGGTAATTTTATCTTTCTTGGCATTGAATTTTTTTTTTATACCATTCAGAGATCTAACGATAGTAAATGTTACCATACTGAATTGGCCTATCTATCAGTTTAGCACACAAAAAAAATCAAGCATCTAGCGCAATAATTCACGTCACCATAAATAAAAATCTCATCGTACTCGGCGATAGGTGAAAAATTAAAAAAAAAGTCATAACTCCGAAAATACGAAAAATCGCGGAACATACATGGGGGTGATTTAGATAGCCCTCTAGGTCCTCTACCTCCCAGCTTCAGTATTCGCTGGGTGCGCGATGACAGCGTCAACTAGCGGCTACATTTACGGCGGGCTTTTTAATGTCAAATGGCTGACTGTCTTTACGAATAGTAAGTAAACAAACAAATAATTTCAATGAAATATCGTAATTTTCTTTCATTTATGTTAATCTATAGTGTCGATAAAACGTTGGCCTTCTTTATTTCCCGTCTAAAATGGCAAAATCAATAACTTTCAGATGTAATTCACACGGACCTTTTCATGGCTGTCTTCACGAGAAGTAAGTTACAAAATAAACAAATTTAACCGAAAAACGCATTTCATGCATAATGCAACCGATCATTTATGACTGTATTTTCGTAATAATACAGATTATTTTGTTTTTTTTTTTTTTCAGTTAAACAAGGCCAAATTAATTATTATAACTGGATTCTGCTCAATCAAACACAACATCGCTTTCAAATCCCAAACTACAATAAAATGGGAAACAATTAGTTTTTGCTCAACACGTCCAAAATGTAAAAGATAATAAACGCATAAACATGCTTCTCCCTACAACATTCAAGATATAATATTAAAAATATTGTTCTATAGGTTATACTAACTTTTTCCCCTTGATAGCGATTATCCATTTAATTCGTTGTTCTCGTTTCCAACTTGCTTGTGGGTATTTATTTATTTATGATAACTGTTTTTGCCACTGTTTTTGCATTTAACTACGCTGCAGGTTTCGTGGCGCATATTTATTTATTTTTAGATGCCTTAATTTCGGTAAAAAGTGACAGTTGGCCTGACGAAAGTTCCTTTTTTGGCCACGGCGCGCGCTGCGATCGATTCGTGGTTCCCCCACCACCTACTTCGCACCCAGCGAATATCACTACTTCTTGGGACACCCTGTATAAAGTATAAGGGAAAAAAGAAACATAACCAATTAAGTCAATTTAAAATTTTATATTTTAAACATCAACATTTGGCATGGCACTTTGATAACAATAAACAACAAATTATTACCAGACGACAATGTATAATTAAAGCCTTCGTAAAGCGCACCACTTTCCTTGTCATTCGTATAAATACGCCAGATACACAGAGTAATGGTATTGTACAAAGTGTATCGCAGGGTGTTGCTAATTTCGCCGACTTTTTTCTTTTTTCCTCGCACCCTCTGATTTTGTCCTAGAACACGAAAAAAGTCTGATTTTGTTTATATTTTTTTATGTTCTTTTAGAGGTCGCTACTGCCCATTTAAAACACCGAGGTAAATGTTAATAAACCTCGCTCCAGTTATATTTTTTTCAAATTTTCCGTAGCGATATTATTTTATTAACCTAATGTATCAACCTAGTTAAATATCAACTGAATTATTGTGTAGTAGAAAAAAAAAGACTAGTTCATATCTACACAGATATATATTTTTATATTTTCTTTAATAAAATTATGTAAGTTCTTTTATAAAGATACAATGGAAAAGATTTTAGTTTAACATTTCTTTTTTCAGAATTTTTATTTGCCGGTACCGACCTCTAAAAGAGAGTTTAAAAAAAGAAAAAAAAAGCGCCGTTTTTTCGTGTCCTAGAACAAAATGAGAGGGTGAGAGTCGAGGGTTAGAAAATAAGCAACACCCCAGTGTATCCCCGAATTTCTGACTATCTATTGTGATAGCGCTTTTGAGCGGTTAATGAAAATGACATCAAAAATACCTACTTTTATTACATATACTACTCAAAAACGCATCCTCTGGAAGCGATCAGTGTAACATAGCAGTTTTCATCATCTGATACATAATAACATTGAACAGTGTAATTATTATGTAAATACTAGCAAATATTACAATTTAATGTTAAACTGACAGCGTAAACGGCTACCGAATGTTTAATTAATTACCAGGGTTCCAAGCAACAACTTAGAGCAGTTTCTTCACTTCATCGTAGAGGATCAACACTAGAGCGCCGCCAGTGCCTCTCAGCACGTTGGAGAACGCTCCTTTGAAGAAGGCGCCCGGGCCCTCAGTTTTGAGGATGACGGCCCAGCAATGGGCGGTGCTCTTATAGGTCCGCTCGGCCACCGGCCGCCCCGACTGCATCATCATGCGTCGACGCACTGTGTCCAGCGGGTACGACATGATCCCTGCGATTGTGGTCACCGTCTGAAACATTACGAGGCGTATATGAAATTCTAAGATGTAGCGTGTTTAAGAAAACTCGAGAACATGATATCTAGTGGTGTGAACCAATTACTATTTTTTTTTAACTAGACATTGTTCAATTCATTCCTGTCCAGGGCATTCCTGAGAAATGTTAGCAGCTTAACCTATTGAACGCTTTTCCTCTCATGTCAAGATGTGGCTTATACTCGTACGCCAATAGTAAAAAAATGAAAGAGCGAAAATATACCTTATCTGTCAGCAGGAAAATTGCTTTGACAGCGTCCACCATTACCGGTTTAGTGGTCGTTGGCGTGGTAGGCCCGACAGCACACGACCACTTTGGTTTGGCTCTTGGCGTTAACTATGCAAATCTGTTAATCTAACAGTATATATTATATGTATGTGTTGTACCACTCGGCTGAAAGTGTCGCCCGCAGGTTATGGAAGTGTCACAAACGAATTTGCCAAGTATAGTCACGATAAGTAATTATTTTTAGGAATCAAAGAGGTTTGACGGGCGCTGTATGAAGACGATAAAGCAAACTTCAGAGACGTAAACTCTTATGACTCAATTTTCTAATGTGAAAAATAATGAGGAACAACGAATACCTGAGCGATCGCCCAGGAGAGCAGAAGAGGCGTGTTCTTAGGGTCGGGCAGGAGGCCGCGGGCTGTGTCGTAAAAGCCGAAGTAAGTGGCCCTGTATATGATGATGCCCTGCACGGAGACTATGAATCCTCGGTACAACCCTAGCGGCCCGTCCGACTTAAGAGTCTTCCCGATGCAGTCGACGATACCATTAAACTCCTTGTCTTTTCCTTTGCCTATGTCCGCTGCTAACCTGGCGGGAAAAGAAAAATTACCATAGATTAGGGTTTACAACTGGTCGGAAATATCCGCAGACGTTGTGACATTACGGCCCTAACGAGATACTTCTAACGGGTTATGTTATACACTATTAGGATAGCTTTTGAGCTGTTATATCAGCCCTTTTAACATTGTAATGTCAGAAAAAACTTACACTTGACTTAAGGTTGAAATTATCTGCACGGATCCAGTGCAGTGTGCAAGGAATTTTCGATGAATGTATTGCAGAACACAAGAGATGGGTAATGTTCAACGATTAATTTATTCCAATAATTATGTGAATTAAATCATTTTCGTTAAACAATTTGAGAATTGCGGTATTCACCTTCCGGCAGCATCAACTTGAATAAATTAAATACTAACCTAGTTCTTGCGTAGTCCAGAGGGTATACAAAGCACAGGGACGTCGCGCCGGCCGCGCCACCAGAGGCCAGGTTTCCCGCGAAGTGCCTCCAGAACTGCTTGTCTTTGTCCACACCCGCCAGAAATATATTCTTATACCTAGGTTCACAAAAAAGACGCTGTTAGAGGACAGGGGCCAGCATCCTCCCTGAGGCACAGGCTGACACAGGCGCGGATCTGCCGTTACGGGCAAGTCCTGAATTTGGGTTTATGGGAATATTTCGTCTGTTGACAAGCAAAACTCATTAAGTAACAAGTACCTCGTATCTGGGCAAATTTTTATTTTGTTGTCGATTTTATTTTTTGCTCAGATTTCAATAGTTTGGAGAGATGGTAAAGTTGCTTATTCTGAACAAGGTAAGCCTAATTTCACAATATGTCTTACAAAATTTTCCATTGAGTTACAAAAAATGTATGGAACCTTTTTAACAATTTTTTAATTTTGTAAATTTTTTTAGTACGGAATGAGGAGCTCGAAAGGAAAAATAAATAATTCGACAGCAAATTAAAAATGGGCCGATGGGCCAATTTCTGTTATACATTTTGTGCAACTCAATGGAGAAAAAAATGTAGGACACATCGTGAAATTGGGCTTACCTTGATCAGAAGAAGCAACTTTACCAACTAACCAAATTTTATGGAAATTTGAGAAAAAAAGAAATCGACAACAAAATAAGAATATGCTCAGTATCAATTTACTAACTAGATGCGAGGTTTCGAAGAGTAGTGACAGAAATTTTAGTGAGTTTTGGTTGTCACCTGGCCATTTGTGGTCTACGTAGCCCGCTTGCACTTGACTCATGTTTACTGTGTGTATCTATTTAAATGGCTGAATCCAAGCCTGCACAGCCCCATGCTGTTGGTCAGGGTAGAGTGTCATCCGATACCCTTTTATCATCATTCCTTTGCCCTTGCCCCATTTATTTGGTGTCGACACATGTTATACTTCTACCATTCCTCTCTATGATACCGATTCATTGATACTTCTTTCTCTTTTATATTCATACAATCCAATAATATTTTCTTTGGCTATCATCTTCTTCTGATCAGTCCATATTCACGCTTAGCGCTTCTCTAGTTGCGTGGCTCTCCTCTTTTCGCAAAAAGGCGTAATTTTGGGGCCCTCCTCCACTCACTATACTCTAGTGCCAGCGCCACACTGAGGTTTACAGTAAATGAAAATAATAATAAAATTTCAAGCAATGTACGTCGTATGTCGTATACTGCACGTCAGCAATCATAATCTTAGCTAAATAAAATAAAAAATAAAGATAATAACAATCTGACTTCATTCATTCATTCATTTTAATAAAAAATAATTTTACATGGCAACATATAATTATTATAAGATTGTACTACAATGAATTTATATTACATTTGGTAGCAACCCGATTAAAGGAATTGCGCACTCAGTTACTTAAAAATTCGTCAATGGAGTAAATTGCGTGTACCTAGATACTGCTAGTTTGGTCTTAAGTTTGTATACAAAACAACTAATACTAGGAGCATTTTGAATTTCTAAGAATATTTTGTTATATAGGTACTTTAGGGGCTATAGTATGAAGCCAAAGTGGCTTCATACTTTGACTTTGCGAGACGTATACAAGGGGGGCGCCGTTCCCCGCACCGCCTGGTATTGTGGTTGTGTGAGTCACGTACTTGGCTACTACGAACACATACAGTACTACATTACATACTTGTCCTTGAAAGCGAAGTTGAGCGCCTGAGTCGGGAAGTACCGGATCACGTTGGCGAGATTTCCGCGCCACATTGCCCCTATGCCTTGCTCGCGGGGAATACGAACAAAAGCGTCCATTATACCTGTCAAAAAACACGTTATCAATTCATTACCGCCCCAGATGGAAACAAAAACAATAGACGCTCGAGAGCGGACCAAGGGTGCATCATAAGTCACACTCGCGCGATACAGTATTGAGCTGACAGAACAGCGATGAACTTTACGAGTATAAGTTTAGTTCCCGTACCGTAAAACTACCCACCTAGGTATAGTCCAATCACCCAAGTATGATCCATAACAAACCTCATTAATTTCTGTCAACATCCATATTGGAGGTGGTTATAGTTTTCTGGGTTGACGTAACAAAAATCAAATCATTAAGAAAATAGAAAAAACTTACAACTTCCTGTTTTTATGATGAGAAATAAAAGTGTTCGGCAGTTTTGTAGCTCATTTCTAGTAGTAATATTGTACATAAAGCATTAACATTTTTATATCGTTTGCCATCTAGGTATTTAATCGAATCCTATTGTATACTTATACAATCCAACAGCCAAAGTAAACAAAGATCTGCATCATTTTATGATATCCTGGTACCGAAACGTAGTGCGTAACGTAAAGTCCACGTGGCGTGGCACCGAAGGCTCAGTAAACAGACCTGCGCGACATGCGCGGAAGATGAGATTCTCCTTATAGATAACCGTGGCTGTGAACTGTGTGGTGAACAGATTTTTTATATCTGAGGATATTATATATTCTAGGGACCCTCTATCCGGCCAACTTTAGACTTAATTTCTTCGAAAACTGTATATCGTAGCGATGTCAGTTTTAATATAGTGCTTAAATAGTCCTGCTTCGGCAAGCACACCGAAAAGGCGACACGTTTATTTTCACCTCACTCGATCGGAAAACCTCCGTTTATATTATTGAATTTCGAACACGACGACTGATTCTATGTGACCACATACAGAATGGACACGCACACCCCCGCACCGAATCGAGTTACCTCACTAAAAAATCTAAATATTATTTTTATATATTTGGCTGTTTTTCTTACATGTCGCATTTTCCTCGCTGTAGTGAGGTGAAAAGTTGTGTGTTCCGCAAGGCTGCAAAGTTATTTGGCTTCTCGTATCTTGAAATCCTCACTACGCTCAGGAATCTATCTTTGAACAGCGTCCTTCAGGCTTTCACTGTCTAAGACAGTCATAGTACATGAGTGCAAGAGTCATGTATATGAATGCCTTAGTCATCTATCACATGATAAAATTTACCGATCACAGACCCGTTCACTCGCGTTTATTATTTAAGGCTCCTTATTCCTTCAAAAATACTGATTGTTTTACTCTTTTCTCTATGATCAAACATGTTTCTTAAAATATTGTCAATGTTACTACTTAGAACAGGACTATTGCGATTTATTGGTAAGTACATATTTAAAACCTACAGTTTGAATTTGTCATTGATAATTTTTGTTTCAAAAACTACTCGAAATTGACAAAATTCACGCGGAAAATAGTATTTTTTTCAACTTATGTTCGATGAAATTCCTATGTTACTACCTAAAAGTCAGGGAAAACTATTATTCGCTTCAAAAATTTGGTTGAAATTATCAATAAATTTGTCAAAATATAAACAAGAAATTAAAAGGAATAAGGCCTCTTAAAGCAGCTATGCAGTACCTTTGTAACGGTCCTTCTCCTTGATCTGCTTAGAAACGTGCTGCACTTGCAACAGCAGTTTCACTCGCTCAATCGGCGCCATCGAAGTCTTCGCAACGGCAGCCGACACGCCGCCAGCGACGAAGTCTTTCACGAAGTTCACGGTGTCACTGTCTTTCGGTTTTTCCCCTTTACCCTTCTTATCTTCCCCCATTTTGCTTTATTTATTATATATGTTTTGATATGATCACCTGAAGAACAAGAGAAGTAGTCACTACTTGACAAGATATAAATGAGAAAATTATGTCGTGGTCGGAGTTTCAAGCAAAGCAGGAAAATTTTCATATGATATTAATGCGTGTTGTGTTGTCGTGTGATAACGATGCAATACAGTAAGCCTTTCTGCCAGCAGAATCAGAAATACTAGTTATACATTTTGACCTTCAATCGGTAGGTGGAAAAATACCTTTGACGAAGTACCTACTCAATCGCCGGCTATATGACTTTTGGGGACGAGTAGACAAAGGATTCCAACGGTAGCGGCTGTACGCCTGATCAGCTATTCAGGTGAGCCAAACACAATGACATTGTCTTATCTAAATTTTGACATACCTACTTGGAAGTTTTACCTAAAACTGTACTGATTTAAGTTGAAAGTCCTACTTCAAAAATACAAATATTGAGACATATTGTTCATTCACGATTATACCAAAACTAATTCAGAGCTAGGATATGGGGGTATCTTTCTAATATTACTTACAATCGCCTTTTGTAACCACTTATTCAGCAATTAACTTGTGAGAATTCATCTTGTACGGTCCAAATATGCTACTCAAAACTCAATTTCACGTTGCTGCTGATGGTGATCAATATTTTTTATAATAAATTGACTTTTGGCTGACTTTGAGGTTTGGTTACAAAAGACGTGCGGCTTGCTGTCATATTCTTTGAATTATTTATTCTTTTAAATATAGAACAGTTATGGTCAGTACCAAAAAGAATGCCTGACCACAATGTGTCAACCACAACTATTGCCTATCCCCAACAGGGAGCTTTTCAGGCCACACGATATTGCGAATTTTAGTGGTACCTACAAGGTATAAATAGGTACAAATTTATTTTCCTGGTAATGATAAATATTTGGTATTTGACGGTGAAAGTCGGTGAATGTCACTGATGTAAACAAAGAGGAAACGACTAAATATTCCGCAAATTTAAGTAATTTTTGCATTATAATGCCAAATAGTTCGGTGAAAAATACCAGTCGGTTCGGTAGTTTTAAATTTTTGATATGCTGTCTAAGTTTAAACACTCACTAACCATTTAGTGAGTGTTTAAAATGCAAAATGCCGTTTTTAAGGTAAAAACCCTTTATTCACTGGATTAAAAACTATCCACAGTGATGAAAGTTAACATTTTCTCAATGGGATTCAGTATTTATTTCGTAAGAAGAACGGAGGATTGAGCAGCATTCCGGTAAATAATGTTTTGAATTTGGTTAATGATAAATTCTGACAATTCGCTACTGACGTTTAATAATGCCAATATATAACGT
The DNA here is from genome assembly GCA_905147355.2 of Apotomis turbidana. Taxonomy (NCBI): domain Eukaryota; kingdom Metazoa; phylum Arthropoda; class Insecta; order Lepidoptera; family Tortricidae; genus Apotomis; species Apotomis turbidana. The sequence continues at coordinate 6,927,848 of LR990280.1, forward strand.
ATACTCATTATTGCCATATGAAAGCTGTTTGTAGCGCCACTATACCTGGGCCGGACCGACTCTTTATAGGCTATATAAACGTACTGAACCGTGTACAGTACTTTTATCTCACGAGCGCGGGTGAACCATGTTTGTGTGAGTAGATGTACATGCACATTGGCTCTGTGTGGGTGAGCTCGGGAGCGTTCAGTGCAGGCTCACCCACACAGAGCCAATGAGCATGTACATTACTTACACAAACATGGCTCACCCGCGCTCGAGAGATAAAAGTACTGTATCCATAAGCATCGTGAACCATGTTCACTGGCTAGGGGCGTGTTGAGTAGTACTACCCGACACTAGATGCCGCTGCGAATATTCGATAGTATAGATAGTAGTGTCTCAGAAAAGACACTACAGAAGTCGCAATCTTTTGTTCTTTGTTGGTTTTTGCGAAGGAATTAGCCTAAGTAAAGCCTGACCAGAAATATATCAGGATGCGCCATATTAAGGCCGGCAACGCACTATGACTCCTCTGGTATAGCAGCTGTCTATGGGCAACGGTAATCGCTTTCCATCAGGCGATACGTTTGCTCGTTTGCCCCCTATGACATAAAAAAAACGGAATTTCACTAGAACTAATTTCTTACACTGGCAATGATTTTATGATGGTTTGTCAATAATGTCAATGTCATTCGTGGTAGTTTCTTTAAAAGACAAATATTTAAAAATATCCAAAAAAATGCCGAAATCCATTCAGTCGTGAATGTAATATTATAAATAAAGTGTCGGTACACGTGTTTGCTACACGAAAAACAGTCAGGAAATGAGTGCATTCCATTAAATTATATTAAAGCCTGACCAGAAATATATGAGGATGCGCCATATTGCGGAATTTCACTGGAACTAATTTCTTACACTGGCAATGATTTTATGATAGTTGTCAACAATGTCAATGTCATTCGTGCTGGTTTCTTTAAAAGACAAATATTGGAAAATACCCAAAGAAAAGGCCGAAAACCATAAATAAAGTGTACACGTCTACCACACAAAAAACAGTCGGAAAATGAGTGCATTCCATTAAAATAATATTACGAGGTCACCATAATATTACGAGGTTACCATAGGAACTGACAGGTATTTGAACTGAGGTCATTATAGTGTGTTGCGATTGGTTGCAAAATTGTTGCCATATAAATCTTGTAAATTGCGCCCTCTTGACAATCCTCATATATTTCTGGTCAGGCTAGAGTTACGAGGTTAACTTACGAACTGACAGGTATTTAAACTAATGTCATTATAGTGCGGTTGCGATTGGTTGCAAAAATTGTTACCATATAAATCTTGTAAATAGCACCCTCTTGACAATCCTCATATATTTCTGGTCAGGCTTTACCATTATCTGATTGGAAATGTTGAATGACGTGCGACGCTGTTGGATGTAGCACGTTGTGGGGCATGCCAAACTCCTAGGGTTGCCTGGGCACATCAAAAAAAGTCTCGTCTCTGTAATTGACTATAGTTATGCAGATAGGGACCAAAGACTTTTTTCATAATGCAAAAAGCGACCAAACTCATTAATTGATAAAGATGTTTTGTATTTTTTATTGGGCTAGAAAGCTACATTTTATTAATCTAAAATAGAAACACCATGAATAGACAAAAACGCCGTCCGCTACTTTTGTCTTTAGCATATCAGATCTGTGGCGTAACGAAGGAATGCACGAATGATGCGAATGCGTTTTACCATGGAGCTGTCTCTTCATACAACAGATTTGCGAAGGATGAAGCCGGTTTTGGTTTTATTTTTGCGTTTCTACGAACCAATCATAGACATAATTGCTTCTGATACTGGCGCTGTGACAGATGCGTACACGGACGAAACTGGAGCCCTTGACAGGCCTGGCTGGAGTAGGTTTCTAGGTGTATTGTAAGCTGAATATACACTAACGCCTTAAAAAGAGTAACGCCTTAAATTCCGGTACCTGTATCAATATTTAAGGTACCCAAATAAGCTTCCGTCCAAACGATACCTTAAAATAAAAGTACCTTTAAAACGGTTTGACCGTTTCTTTTAAAGGTCGGATTACCGATAAAGTAGCATTTCGGTACCGATATCAATACTTTAGATAATATAATATCTAAACAACCTACCGCCCAATGGTACCTAAAGATAAAGGTAAACTGGCGACTCTCGCGTGTAAGGTTCATCATCAGTTCTTCACGTGTTTACTCCTTTCACCCTTTTCACACGTTTCACCCCTTTGACTCTTTTTTACCCCTTTCACGCTTTTCACCCCTTTCAGCCACTTCACTCCTTTCCCTCTTCCCCCTTCGCTCTTCACTTTTTACTTTTCGCTTCGCTCACTCGGTCGATTAGTTATGCAAAACGGCTTGCTTCCATCACGAAGTGCAGCTTTTTTCATAACAAATAGGACTAACGCGACGTTTCCAGCTTTATAGGTGGGTACCCGATACTCGAACCGAAATCATTGATGATCTTGGTATGCGTTTTATGGGTCAGCGTAATTGTACAGTTAATTTTTCCTTTGTACCATTTGTAATAAATTTAATAGGTACCTTTACTTGAAACGGTCAATCTTAATAAATAACGGTAACGTTTTAAAAAGGTACCTATTAAATTTATTTATTTAGGTACCGTTACCGTTGGATAACTTTTCAATTGATACCTTTATTTAAGGGTACCGGTCTTTTGCGGTTTTTCAGTCCCTGTGATGATCACACTATTATAAAGGCGAAATTTTGTGAGGGTGGTTGTTACATCTTCCCACTCAAACGGCTGGACCAGTTTTGATAACTTTTGGTATGAACGTAGCTGACACCCTGGATTAACACATAGGCTACTTTTAATCCCGAAAACAATAGTGTTCCCGTGGGATGACCGGGTAACACCGCGCTGCGCAGCTAGTGTTCATATATTTATGAAGGTATTTATCGGTACAGTATATCTAATATCTTTCTTGTCAATTATGCGGCCGCGGCTGTCGCTCTCGTATCGGGCTATTCAGCCATCTTCGAAAGTGCCGCAGTTTATTAGACGCTGCATAACTCATCTGTTATAGATGTAAAAGACTGATGATGATGATGATGATGATATCTAATGGCGACGGTACTAAAATATACATATTAAGTTGTTTTTTACACTGTAAGGTGAATTCTGTGAGATAAAAATAAAAACGAAAATAAAGTTGTGTGTAAGATTTTATTTCTGCACATTGATTGATTTTAGTTTAGGAATGGTTAAATAAACAGATTGGTTTGTTTTTGCTAAGTAGTGAAACATTACAGTACACCCATTCTTTCCGAACAAGACTACAATAATAACAAAATTCGAACATAGTTATTAGTGAAACATTGTGTTGATGTTAAAAATATTCTGTCTGAACTACCGACCTAGTTACAGAATTTCTGATAACAGAAACTGATAGAATACAAGTAAACTGTCTTTTCGGTCGATCACAGGTCGACTGAAAAGGACTTGAAATTAAATATATTTCCCATATGACTTGAGGATAAACAACGAGAATTAACAACCAGTCCAAAACCAATTATCGAGTAACAATAAGACCACCAAAAAATGCTCAAAAGATGTCGACACAGCGCAAGTGAAATCTTCATATTCTCAAGTCATACTGTATGATGCAGCTATCCAGTACATAATTTTCAGTTCGTGTTTAAAATCAAATTCAAATTACAAACACAGTCCTCTGACGAGCTCCAAAAACATCCAAAAATGTCCAAAAATTAAAAAAAACGTGTTCAGTACGTAGGTAACTATAAGGGGTGGATATTCGGTCTTGCCGGGATTCGAACCCAGGACCTCAGTTCACTCATCTGCACTACAAACTGCACGTCAAGTTGTAAAACAGTTTGCAAAAAATCAGCTCACGACAAAATTATCATCTACCTAATCATATTGCTTACCGTGATGGATTAATCAAAGACCGTGCGAGGAAGACACAAATTTAACATCATTATAAATATTATTTGTGACAATACTATACTATAAAAAGCCTACTTACATATAATGCTTGCAATTATTATGCGGATAACAAAACAAATACAATGTACTGTGCCGGATTTAAACATAGTATTATTGGTAGTGATTACAACAAATTAATCGTCAAATTGTCATAACTAGCCGGCTAACCATCATTTAAGGGATGGCTATCACTGCCAGCAACGTATAGGTACAAGGTGATCAATCTAAATGGGTCAGTAGGGAGAAAACGAAAACTATAAGCAATAGGGAAATCTGTTCTTAGGAATGATGGCGTCGATTTTAGATTTAATAGAAACTGCATTCAATTTTTTTCATAAATCTCATACATAACCGGGAATAGAACCTAGTTACAATTCGGTAAGTAATCGCATGTCGTATTGTAACATTGTTTACAGCGGTTTTGACCGGGTTATGTATATGAATTATGTATGTGATTTATAATAAATATGATGCAGTTTCTATTAAATCTAAAATCGACGCAGTGGTTCCTAAGAACAGATTTCCCTACCTCTTATAGTTTTTGACTTCTCCCTACTGACCAATTTGGATTGATCACCCGGTATACGCGTTCACTGTCGTATAAGTTGGTTCCTAGGCCATGGCCTAGCGCCCTCTGTACCACTTTTTGTTTTTAAATTCTAAGTCCATAACCATAACCAAGGGGGTTTCACTCCGCGCCGCATGTCAAAAATATACCTACAAAATTCGGGTCACAATTGTGACCCGGCCCGCCCATCGATCCGCCTTTTTTCGGCTAGGGTAGGCTCGTTCCAAGAAAAGTCAACACATCAATTATATTTTTATTATTTATATGTTTTTATGATTATTTATTATTTTTCACTTCTCCTGCTCAAAAAGTACGTCGTTTTAAGTTCGCAAAGCGGTTCAAAAAGGTTTAAAAGGCAACCATATAATCCATATATAATCCCATACAAATTTCTATGACACTGAAAAAAAAAATCTTGTCACCGGCCAGCTACATACTATTTACAAATAAAATAAATCAACCTGCAACCTGATCAGCCAAATAAAAAATAAACTTAAAAGTTTTTATTTACAATGTACTGGAATATTAACTGAAATTTTATTTTAGCACGTTTTATAATCAACGAAAAGAATCTTAAACATTTCATCTTGGCTAAGAATATTAAATGATAAAATAAAATAAATTATTTCAGTCGTTTTTTTTTTTCAGTCGAAGTGAAAAGTAGAGTGTTTAACACGGGGCAACAAGCCATTATGACACTCAGATATATTTGGCCTCGCTCACTTCGTTCGCTCGTCCAAGTAATTATTTGGACGAGCGAACGAAGTGTCATATAATGGCTTGTTTTAGCCCCTTGTCAAACAATCTACTATTTAACCGACTTTAAAAGGAAGATATTCAAAGTTCGTCGGTGTTGAATATTTTCACCGACTTTCTGCATAAAATAAAAACAAATTTATGTTCTGTTTTTAATAAGAGTATACTACAACTATTGTTTTCCCACTACCATTAAGTCAGAATCTGAAGATGGGACACTTGCCTACTAGATCTCAGGATTGGTTTAACGCAGACATGTGTGATTTTAATTTTTATACTCACCTCATGAGCATTTAGAGCCAGTATCATAAAATTGACCTAATGATGGACCCTGGAAATATCCACTGGATCTCAAGATTACTTCAACGCAGACATGTGCGGTTTTCACATTTCGATTAACCTATATGAACATTTAGACCCCGTGTCATAAAATTTATCTGATGATGGACCCTAGAGATAGCCACAGGATCTCAAGATTACTTCAACGCAGACATGTGCGGTTTTCAAATTTCGATTCACCTCAGTAAACATTTGGCCCAGTAGGTATCATAAAAATTACCTGATGATGGATCTTGGAAGTGCTAACTAGTTCAACGTCAAAAAGTGTGGTTTTCTTTTTTAACCGACTTCAAAAAAAGGAGGGGGTTCTCAGTTCGATTCTATGTTTTTTTTTTTTTTTTTTTATGTTTGTTACCTCATAACTCCGTCATTTATGAGTCGATTTGGAAAATTCTTTTTAGGTTCATGAAGAGACATCTCAAGGTTGGTCCCATAAAATTTTGGTGAAGATCGGATGACGAAATCCATGAGGAATCGAAGGAATTCCTGAAATTTTATAGGCAGTCATAATATTTTTCATATATTTTCTAAAACTATTTAAGTATTTGCATATGGTAGTCATCATCTTCCAATGCTGAACTGATGATGGAAGGTACAACTCCTTAACGGTTAGGAGTTAGGAGATAATTAAAACGACATGCATTCCTTCAAGACCTCCCTGATCACCCCGCCATAAGTATTTCATATGAATCACTAAAAAGCGAAAAAAAAAAATTTTTAACAAAAAAAAGAACCGACTTCAGTAAAACTAAAAATCCAAAAATAACCCGTTCAAGTACAGATTACATTTGACTCACCCTTTGAAGTCGGTGCCAAACCTCACGTAAACTTTAATATATAAATATAATAACAGTGGTTTGGGATCGACTTCGAAGGGTGAGTCAAATGTAAATCTGTACTTGAAGGGGTTATTTTTGGATTTTTAGTTTTACTGAAGTCGGTTCTTTTTTTTGTTAAATTTTTTTCTACTTAGGTAAATTAATGAACATTCACAACTAGTAATCATAAAATTGACCTGATCATATTGACCCTTTGTCGTAATACTAGGCAAACAAGCATGCGGCCCACCTGATGTTAAGCAGTTACTGCCGCCTAAGAACGCTTGTGATGCCAGAAGCATCACACGCGTTTCCAAGAACCTATTTACTCTCCTCCTTAAGAACCGCATGATTTAGCTTCCGGGGAAAACCTCGGCTGGCAGTGTCCTCGGCGTGCATTATTTGTCTCATCATCATATCAGCCGATAGATGTTCACTGCTGGACAAAGGCCTCCCCCAAAGTTCTCCATAGATCGGTTTTGCGCCACCCTCATCCGATTTTTATCCGCGATCCTAACCAGGGCGTCCGTCCACCTTGTTGGGGGCCTTCCCACGCTGCGTCGTCCGGTGCGTGGTTGCCACTCAAGAACCTTTCTGCCCACCGGCCATGGGTTCTATGAGCAATGGGCCCTGCCCACTGTTATTTGTCTACTTACTATAATTTCTGCATTGATTAGTAATAGTCTATTTATATACTTACAATAAATACTTTCAAAGTTTTTATGAATGTGCACCGCACAATATTTACGTTAAACCAATCCAAAAATCCAGTAGGCCCTATTGGATCCCATCATCATAATGATCGCGCCAAGGCTGTCTTATTTTGGGCGTATTAATTTTATTAAAGTAGCTTGTATATCGAGTACAAATACCGAGAAGAAGTTTCCCTTTTGTTGGTGTTGGCAACCCTAGGAGTATGGCACGCCCCACAGAAGCTACAACCAACAGCGTCGCACGTCACTAAAAGTACCCAATCGGATACGAGTAGGCTAATTATTTTGCAAAAGCGGCAAATAACAAAAGAGTGCGGCTTCTGTAGTGTCTTTATTCTGTGCCATAACGCAAAGTAGACGGTAATTCGCTGGGTGCGCGATGACAGCGTCAACTAGCGGCTACATTTACGGCGGGCTTTTTAATGTCAAATGGCTGACTGTCTTTACGAATAGTAAGTAAAAAAACAAATAATTTCAATGAAATATCGTAATTTTCTTTCATTTATGTTAATTTGTAGTGTCGATAAAACGTTGACCTTCTTTATTTCCCGTCTAAAATGGCAAAATCAATAACTTTCAATGTAATTCACACGGACCTTTTCATGGCTGTCTTCACGAGAAGTTACAAAATAAACAAATTTAACCGAAAAACGCATTTCATGCATAATGCAACCGATCATTTATGACTGTATTTTCGTAATAATACAGATTATTTTGTTTTTTCAGTTAAACAAGGCCAAATTAATTATTATAACTGGATTCTGCTCAATCAAACACAACATCGCTTTCAAATCCCAAACTACAATAAAATGGGAAACAATTAGTTTTTGCTCAACATGTCCAAAATGTAAAAGATAATAAACGCAAAAACATGCTACTCCCTACAACATTCAAGATATAATATTAAAAATGTTGTTCTATAGGTTATACTAACTTTTTCCTCTTGATAGCGATTATCCATTTAATTCGTTGTTCTCGTTTCCAACTTGCTTGTGGAAATTTATTTATTTATGATTACTGTTTTTGCCACTGTTTTTTGCATTTATCTACGCTACCGGTTTCGTGGCGCATATTTATTTATTTTTAGATGCCTTAATTTCTCTAGTAAAAAGTGACAGTTGGCCTGACGAAAGTTCCTTTTTTGGCCACGGCGCGCGCTGCGATCGATTCGTAGTTCCCCCACCACCCAGCGAATAGACCACGCGGTAGATCTCCCATGAGGTGGACTGACCAAATCAAATCGGCCACAAATTGTCCTCTGCACGAGAGCACCAGACGCGCGGCTGTGAGAGAAGAATGGCGCCGTGTGGTTAGGCTTGCCACACAAGGAATGACAGCCCCGACCACTCTGCCAAGAGTTTAACGACAAAGAAGAAAGAAGAACCATAACCGTTACTCACTCGTCGTACGTTAATTTTACGCAATGTGCGTGACACCGCGGTAGCTCTACCGTTACCATGAGTTAATGTGACCTTTTTTTTTAAGACATGATTTGAACTGTATCAGAGCTGGTTAGCCCTCACTACCAGTAGTCGCACTTTGTGTGGGAGTATAACCCGCTAATGGGATTATCTCCGCGCCACAGGGGTAATTTGGGTTGGGGTGACGCGGGCGCACAGGGCGCATGGACTGCGTCGTGGATAGACTGAACCGTATCAGTCTGACTTAGGGCGGGAGGAGAGTGGAAAGAGAATCGGGTTATGATAAAAAAAAAAACGCGGACTAAGTAGCAGTAGTTCCCCGCCGGCGCCCCTAGCGGTTACTTTGTAGAACGACAAGTCTCCATACAAATCGTTTACGCAGTCGCTAGCGAGTCCGGTCACTGTAAACTCATGGTGAGATTGGTGAGGGTTCAGGAATCAGTGCACTACTCCGGATAAGTAGAGGTTGCAAAATTAACGTACAGAGGTTAAATATAAATACAAAATTGTTCGCGATTCAATCAATATTCATAAAAAAAATATTGGTTTGTTTTCCTTACATTTCCAGTAAAAACGTCTAGTGTGCAAATTGAATTTAGAATGACTTGATACAGAAACACATAATGGACAAATAGGTTGTAAATACTTGTTTAACCGCATTAAGTGCATATCGTCGGGGATAGTGCCGCGTAAATAACAGCTGTCGATAAAGTTCTCATTACAGTAAAATGCTTAGCATTTGTTTGAATATTGATTCGTATCTACACTTGTTACTTACGCGGTATTGCACTATCCCCGACGATATATTATATTCAACTAAATACAACAAGGATGCCATTAAAATACGAGAAGCATCGAGAACAGTGTTGGAAATTTATAAAACCATATGCTAAAATAATAGCCAGCCATTTTTTTTTTTTTTTGAGACAAGCTTTGCTTTTTACCTCCATATTTACAGGACTGAACTCTACGAAATACGTAACAATAGTAACGTGAAAATTATTGCACGTGTAGCCTTACGAATGAATTAAGTGAACACAATGTTTACCATTTTGATGAATCAAAGTATTTATTGTACGTCTAACCTTCGCCTAAGAGTCAGAAATTACAAATAAAGTTTGACATTCCTATGGAGCGCTGAAAACGCTCCATACCATACGGTGGCGTCATCAATAAGTAAAGGTACATCGGCAGCTAAAGTACATGGGTGTCATACAACTATTGCTATGTTGAATTATGATCATTCTAAAACAATTTGGGTACCTTTGAAGTTACTACGAAACACCATTTTTTTCTTTTTTCATGACATATTGATGTAATTTAATTCATAAGTACATTATATTGTATAATTCAACATCCCTATTCGGGTTATATTTCGAATAAATCCGACACAAAACATTACATAACTGGCTATATTATTATACTATACATATTTGCTAGCTGTCTCTAGTCTTGTTATTTAATACATTTTAAACACTATTGTTAATAAACGCATAATACTATAATAGCACCTTGCTATTTTATACCAGCGTGCTAGGTTGTTCATAAGATCAGCTGTCTCTTTCGAGTTAATGTTTCGCTAGTATAGTGTAAAAGAGATGTAAAGTTTTGTGATAATCGCTAGCACGCTGGCACTCGTGTTTAAGTAACACTTGTGTGCGAGTGGTGAAGAATCGAAAACATTTTGGTATACTCGAACTTTATGGAATTTAATCACACAGTGGGCTACTCCTATGTTCGAAATTCGGCCGTCGAATAGTGCCGTCCCTCTCGCTCTCCTGTCGGAGTATACTTGAGTGAGCACGTTCAGCACGGCACATGCGACGGTCGAATTTCGAACAGCTGTTTATGTTATTTCCAATGATCGTTATCAGTGTGCAGTTTTAGTAGCAAAGTATATGGTTGGCAAAAATAAATACATGTAAATATTTGTTACTGTAAAATAAATACTTCAGGATTATTATATTCCGACAAGAAAGCGTGGAAATTAAAAGTGGCAATACTGTAGTGTCGTCCCGTTTTCCTAAAGGGACGACAATACAGTATTGCCACTATTTCATTTCTACACTTTGTTGTCGGACTGTAGGTACTTTTAGATGTATTTTTTTAGATAAACCTTTTTTGATGTTTTACAATTTTAACACAATGTATAATGTGTTTCATAAAATGCAGTTGAAGTAAAAGGGGTAAAAAAGGGTTAAAGTGTTTAATTTAATCTAAATTATCCATAGCACGTAATATTGTCAATTTATATTCCTTCCTGCAAGTTCCGTTAACGTAGAAAGCTTATTACTTTAACGAAGTAATTTAATTACGATTTTTTCAAATAGGTGTTTGCGACTGACGCCCAAATCCATTGAACAAATTTTCGTTGTTTAATCAGCGTAATATGAATAAGTGTGTATATATATGTCTTATTCCTTGAAATATATAATATTTCTGCCTACTACTATGTCTATAATTTTTTTTGCCAGCCGTGCATAGCTACCAAAACTGCACACTCATTATTGGTTATTTTATTTTATTTCTATATTTATACTATACGCTATATTTGTTAGATACTCTAAAAAAACTTGACATTTAGCAAATTAGCATGATATGAATATGTCGATAAAATTATATTTTTTAACTAAACACGTATGAAATTGCAATCTTCAGTCTAACTTTCCTATTACAATAGTCAATAACCCACGGAGAAACCAAAACAGAATATAAATGCCTTATAAAATGGACTAAACTAGAACTAAACTTTGTGAGCCTAATTAAACAAATTAAGCGAGTAAGTCAGCCGCGTCATATTAGTTGACCTATCTTTCTCTTGGGCCTCCCTCGAAATCTCTAACATTGTTTGTCTTAAATTCATATGCCCTAACATTTTTGTCCTAAGCACTTTTGACCTAAGGTTAATTTGCCATAATGCTCTTGTGCCCTAGGCGCTCTTTTGTCCTAAAAGTAAAAAGCCTTATTATAAAATGACTCTTATGCCCTAATCTAATTATTCCTAATTTAGGAAGACCTAATAATTGTTCACAGCTCGCAAGCCACGGCAGAACTGAGGTATTTTTATCCCTCGCGGTATTTTAAACAAATAGCTATGTTCAACTTAGTGCATAAGTGCATTAAGTATTGGGGCAATGTTGTTAGGACATTTGATACTTATGTCATACAAAATTTAGGATATGTAATCGTTAGGACAAATCAGTATTAGTGCATAAAATATTAGGACATTTAAAATAAGGACAAAAATGTTAGGTCACAGTCACATGCATTAGGGCAAATAACGTTAGAACAAACAATCATTTGGATGAAAGATGGAGAAAACAATAATACGTGAAATAGTTTAAGGGATTTCGATATAGATCCCCATCAGTTCTACGGGGAGACTTCGGACAGTCCCGCGTCGCATGGCACTGGACTGGCAAAAAAAAACCCACGCGTCATCGGCCCAACGTTCTATGAACATCTACCCGACGAGTTGCGAACCGAGGCGTCAGACGAGAAGTTCAAACATCAATTGAGAAACTTTTTATTGGATAATCCATTATACTCAGTAAATGAGTACATGGATAAATAATTAATATTTAATTTTATATTGTTTTTGGTTTCTTGTAGTACATTGTTGACAATCCTCTAAGGAGACACCTTTGACATATTTAATTTCAAATTATTTGACGTAGTAATATATAATAATGGTTGTATTTAGCACCGTGTATAAATATTGTTGGTAGTTAGTATTTTTTTTTTTTTAGAGTTTTTGACAATCCCTTAATAGTAGAGGATCCCTTTAAGAACGACCTTCACCGAGATGTTTATTTGATGAAATGTATTTTATATTTAATTTAATATGTCAATAAATATATTACATATGGGTTGCCTAACAAATTTTAGTCCAGGGTATGTTTATTTAATGATTAAAAAAAAATTTTTTTTAAACATTTGATTATTAGATAAATTCTATTCCAATCGAAAGTATGAAGCCCATAGAATATGCAAACGTTAGGTTGCCTATTCTTTTCCCGTCACAACTATCGGGTAGCCAGGTTTAAACTGGTAAATCTATACTAGCATTTTGCAACGGTCTGATTATTGAATTGAAATTAAATAACATTAAAGTTTATTTTATTATGAACACGGTGGTATAGGGTTGCCTGCGAAAAATCAGTCCAGAATTCCGGTTGTCGAATTTTGAAAAGTAAAATATTGCAGCGAGTGAATGTGTGCGACTGAGAGGTCCCAACCAAAACCATCCCATACGATAGAAGAGGACACAGCATAGCAGCTGTTTGAAGTCCGCCCATTTAAAAAAAGAGAGTGCGCATGCTATTTGTGCTTGAAAATGAAAAGGATAGCGATAGACTCGTATATGCTGTGCATTATTTTGGAGTAGATTGTCGCTATAGATAAAATAAAATTCATGGTATAATAATTTACTCCGCCTGGTACTCTCTTCCGAGACTCGCGAACCACGTGACTGCCACAAGCCTACGTCATCATGGTGTTCAGAGATTCTCATACTTTTAAATGTTGGAGAATTTTAACCAATGGTGAAAAGTATTTAAACGGCATTAATTTTAAGTGATTCAAGTAGAAACATAGGTAGTAGAATAAAACAAATCTAATATATCTAATCTTTCGGAGTTTCTTCTCAACAGTGGTCCCCTCTTGTGAAATGTCGATAGACTCAGACATGTAAAAGTGCCCTTGTGGCCTACTTGCTGAATAAAGTTCATTATTTCATTAATTAATTGATCAAAAAAAAAGTTAAATAACTATTTCTCTATTTTAATAATAAACTACTCCAAAATAATGTACAGCATATACGAGTCTATCGCTATCCTTTTCATTTTCAAGCACAAATAGCATGCGCACTCTCTTTTTTTAAATGGGCGGACTTCAAACAGCTGCTATGCTGTGTCCTCTTCTATCGTATGGGATGGTTTTGGTTGGGACCTCTCAGTCGCACACATTCACTCGCTGCAATATTTTACTTTTCAAAATTCGACAACCGGAATTCTGGACTGATTTTTCGCAGGCAACCCTATACCACCGTGTTCATAATAAAATAATCTTTAATGTTATTTAATTTCAATTCAATAATCAGACCGTTGCAAAATGCTAGTATAGATTTACCAGTTTAAACCTGGCTACCCGATAGTTGTGATGGGAAAAGAATAGGCAACCTAACGTTTGCATATTCTATGGGCTTTATACTTTCGATTGGTATAGAATTTATCTAATAATCAAATGTTTAAAAAAAAATTTTTTTTAATCATTAGTTAAACATACCCTGGACTAAAATTTGTTAGGCAACCCATATGCAATATATTTATTGACATATTAAGCTAAATATAAAATACATTTCATCAAATAAACATCTCGGTGAAGGTCGTTCTTAAAGGGATCTTAGACTATAAGGAGATATTCTTATATTGTAACCACATTTAGCTGCATTATGATTATGACATGTAAATATCTTTTGTTACAATCAATTGTTATGTTTTGACTATTATTATATTATCTCATTTTTATCTTTATGACGATCATAGTATAAATGCATGTAAATTGTCTTAGCGTAATTTATACTGTCATTTTATATTATGAAATAAATAAATCTAAATCTAAATCATCGCTTATATCGACTGACAAAGTCGGTTTTACGTATGTCATCATCGGCAGTTCAGAGATAGAATACCTGAGGCGTAGCGAAAGCGAAGGAGGGGATATTATGAATTTATGAAGCGAGTGTATCCGTGGCAGTTCGCAGCCCCTCCACCCCACGACACGCTACGCCTGAGACTATTTATTCTGGCTCAAAATCATCATTGAGAAGAACCAGTAAAAAACTAGATTTTATTATAAATTTTTACTTTCGACCAGAGACGCACTACCTAATTCAATGTCGAAAAACATATTTTTTTTTTCGAAATAAAATATTATGAAACTAGATGTCACAGATATTGCTGAACTAAGAGCCATAGCACGCTGGCGATTTGCGGATGAGGTGAAAGAAAGGCGAGCGCGCGAGCGAATCGATTAAATTTTTTATTACGATCTTAATGTATATATGGGAAAGTCAGAAATCACCGTCAAACTTCAACATTCCTACGGAGCGCTAAAACGCATTACAAATGGCCAACTAAGTATATGTGGTGCTTGTGGGTTGGGTAACAATATTTGCACGGAGACAATAAGTAATCTGACATTTTCAGCAGTATGTTCTACAATTTATCATCAGTCTACACCATTGAGGTAATTATTACGTTAATGGTCTATACACCTATTGTGAAGCCCAAAGTACCGCGGCGACGGACTCGCCTCACTTTCAACTCGATCGCAAATCGCCAATTGCTATCCAAGGCTCAAAGTATACGTAAGATGCCGCACGAATAAACATAATGTAAAGGATTTCGTGTCTCCAAGAATGACTTAAAACCTGCGAATCCGGCATAGCATCAACACAAGTAGTTACTGTAGTGCCGTTCATTCATATATTTCCAATACTAATATTTTTTTGCTTATCGGAAAATGTACATCAGATAATACTCTACAAGCATAAAATCTTCTGCCCAAAAATCAGATATGGGTACATTTTAAAAATCAAACTTACGTAAGTATGTTTTAAGCTACAATTTAGAGGTATTTATGCCATATTTATAATTAGGTGTATAAAAATTGTTGACATAAAGTTCTACATCGGTATACTATGGTATGTACCCTTTATTCTAATGTAGAATTTTAAGAACTCAATGCTCCTATTTTCTTCGTAACATATCAGATAGTCGGACCAAATTTTGTATTCTGTTTAGCGATTATTTCCTGGCTTGTCTTTTAACGCCAAGCGATAAAGCATTTCACCGGGCCCCTGACGCCACAGCTGCACAGCAAAAAGTTAAGTGCTCTTTAATCAACAGGGATTGAAACCCAATTCTAGCGGTTTAAATTTCGAACTTAACTAATTGAAAATTGGACATCATTAAACGACGTTGGCGTAAGTAGCACAATTTTTAATCCACGTTTTTTTCCGGTTTTCGTGGTCAAGAGATTAAGAAAATTAAAAGTTTCTTTGGACCCAGTGATATGATAAAAAATATGCGCAAGCGTGTATTATGAGAAATACAAAATATCGTTGTCATTGTTAATAAGTACTAATGTTCGAGTATTCCAAAACAAGTGAATTTCAAGACAGCGAGGGTAAAACCGGCAGAGACAGAACTGTAGCCGCGAACGCACCGAGTAACGCCCTGTTGCCTACTATAATGTGTTTTACTGAGATTATAAAGGCAACACCAGCCCAAGATAATAACTTTCATTACATTTTAGACATAACTCTCTTAGAAAAATGAATCAGCAAGTTCGGAGTATTTGTATTAAGCCGATAGAAAGCGCGATTGAAATCTCAACACGACATCGAATAGATTCTTTCTATGAGAGCTTCGCTAAACTGACATGATTAGATTCGTAACAGCTAAATCAACTATGTGGAAGTTATATGGTAGCGGTAAAACATTGAACCATGTGCGTCTCATGTATCAGTATTGCATCTCTTTTATTTTACACTAGCTGACCCGACAGACGTGTTATCAAAAGCTAAGCAGCCATACAAACTGCTTAGCTTATGACTAAAAAAAGTGGGGTTATAACTTTTTAGCGGGATTTTTTTTTTTAGTTTCGCTTCAAAAAGAACCTTATTTATATTTGCTTACTACAAATTCTAGGATTACTACAAAAATTGCTCTATTGTTATGATAAAATCAATATACGAGGGAATCAGTTCCAATGGGTCAGTAGGAAGAGTCACAAACTAAGAGATATGGAAATCTGTTCTTAGGAACAATGGCGTCAATGTTAGATTTAATAAAAACTGCATTATCTATATAAAAAACCTGTAAATAATGTTACAATACAACATACGATTACTTACAGAATTTTAACCGGGTTCAATTTCCGGTTATGTATGAGATTTATAAAAAAAAATTGAATGCAGTTTCTAAGAAATCTAAAATCAACGCCATGGTTCCTAAGAACAGATTTCCCTATTTCTATAGTTTTCGTTTTCTCCTTCCCATTTGGATCACCTGTATAGCTAAATATACTCGACGCCACGTAGCTTGGCAATAGCGACCAATGACTCCTCCTACCATGAAACTCAATTTCTAATGACGACACTTTTTTTTGTTCCCCTAAACGACCATTTTTACTTTTATTGGTATACCGTGGTAGCGGGTCCGCTCCCTCCACGCCCAGACACCCTCTACCACGGTAGGAGGAGTCATTGGTCGCTATTGCCAAGCTACGTGGCGTCGAGTATAGGTTCAGCAGTTGTCGAATTTTTAGTTATCTTTTATTGATATAGATAGATATCGCACAAAAGGGACAATTACGCACTTTGGCGCAGCTTAGAGCCAGCAATGATTTTTGAGTACATGTGAGACCCCGATTGAAAGAAACCGTGGATTAAAAAGAGTAAAGAGTGCGCAGTAAAAAGAGATATTATGATTAAGGGCTATATGATTCGTCGCCTTATTACTACTGTTTATTCCAAGTTCTATAGGATTCACATGTCAAACACTAACTAAACTTGAACGTTGAATAAAAAAGGGTGAACTCAAAAACCAGTGAGTTACCTAGTAATAACTTTTATATTCATAAAGCTTGGCCAGAATTATATTTTAATGTCTATTTAAAAATAAAAACGATTAAACTATCTGACATTCTAATTATACACACGCATAAAATTACCGAATCAGCACAGCGCCTAGCGTACGATATTAATATAAGTATTCAAATACTTTACGCAGTCGCTAACGAGTACTGTCACGTAAACTCATGGTAAGAGTACTCTTCTCCCACGAGAGCGCCCCCCACTCACACCGAGGGAATCAAGTACAGTCGGCAAGTTACAACCACAACTTACGTAGCCCGCTATATCATATCGTATAAGAATAGTAGGTACAGCTGTCGGCAACTTTTAGACCATATCCTTGACTGCGCAGTAGCCGATTTACGTACAAATGTACATGCGCAGATCCGCCATTTTTGTTCTAAGAGTTTGCCGGCAACTATATGACACGCTGACAAGTGATTCTACGTCACAGATTAGTTGTAGCTTTATGGGAACAAAATAATTATATGGGAAGACATGTTTACCGCCAGTCGTACAAAAATAATAATTATTATGCGTTTATGCATTACAATTGTCATGTTCATTGACTAAATTTTATTTTGTCGTTATAAGTGATTTAAAACACTCACTATTGTATGGGAATCATGCAGGTGACAAGGTAATGGGGGGTACTATGATTCATCACTGGCAACACATGAACAGATTGACAGAACCTCGACTGAAGGACACTGATTCCATGGTCATGAAATAAATTTTAAAAAAATATTGACAGAGCCAACCAACCAATCATAGCGTGATGACATAATATACCTTCTCTTCTTATACCATCTGCTCAATGTTAACTGCACCGCATGTTTTTGAAGCACATCATGTAAGTACGTAAGTGTGGTTTACACACACTGAAAAAAGCATTGGTCTGAAAGCGCGCTTGTCGAATCCTGACCATGCCCCGGGGCTTTCAGAGCACGAATGATTTGACGGCGCGTGTCGGCCTAGTGGCAAATCACTCGCGCTTCCAAAACCCCGGGTATGACTTATGACTTTGTTTATTATTTTGCGATAAGTGAGGTTTTTATGTGACGATCACCAATATATACACTATAAATTTGAATCCCACACTATCTAATTTCCATCTATTGTTAACGCATAATACTGACCTTAGTACTAATGGGGCTAATTTAATAAGTAGCGATTATTCTTTATAACTTTAACTAGTATAAGTTATTATCTAGTCATTATTTATAAGGCATACGAGTAATTAAGAGGAAACAACACAGCCGCGTTTCACCCAGTCCTAACGTTGACAAAATTGTATGGATTAAATATCAGATTTTTGGACCATTTAAATAAATACGTGAATACTGTCAACTATGTAAATAAAACTACCTAAGGTAAATCGCCAATTACTGGCCACCTCATACTAAAGATGTACTGTGTTCACCTACAAACAGAATTCATTTTAGTATAAGGTGTTAATAACTGGCCACCTGGAGGTGGCCAGTTAAAACTGGCCACGTTATATAAAATGTATTCTGTTTGTAGGTGGACAGAGTTCATTTTTAGAATGAGGTGGCCAGTTATTGAAAGGTGCCCAGTAATTGGTAATTTACGTGTGCGTCAGAATGATTGGTTGACTGTTGAATTCAGCATTGATTGCTTACGTAAAAATTGCTACCTATTTGCTAGTATTTGCTACCATTTACCAAATAATTGCTACCTCAGTATAATAAAAGATATCACATATTTTTTTTGACCAGTCATTCTGACGTCAGGATGTTTGGACAAAGTTCATATTTTGCGAAGGACGCACAATTTTCATGTTATTTACTAACTAAAATTTGCTACCTAATTGCTACCTACATTTAGCTTAAAATCAACTCTGCAGCGTTACAGATCAAAAAGTTTCGCGTATAATTATTTTTTGACTACTTAGCGTCTGACACAAAAATAAATACATCACAGATTTGGATTGCTCTGCTGATACGCACAGGCGTTCATGTTGTAAGTAGTCCCAAAAATAATTATACGCGAAACTTTTTGATCTGTAACGCTGCATAGTTGATTTTAAGCTAAATGTAGGTAGCAATTAGGTAGCAAATTTTGGTTAGTAAATAACATGAAAGTTGTGCGTCCTTCGCAAAATATGAACTTTGTCCAAACATCCTGACGTCAGAATGACTGGTCAAAAAAAATATGTAATATCTTTTATTATACTGAGGTAGCAATTATTTGGTAAATGGTAGCAAATACTAGCAAATAGGTAGCAATTTTTACGTAAGCAATCAATGCTGAATTCAATAGTCAACCAATCATTGTGACGCACACGTAATTTACTCTATATTGATATAAAATAAAAGGGCCCTGTATAACATCAGGGTATAGGACTATTATTGGTATTAAGCATCTGAATACAAATATCTAGTGGCCAATATAAAACAATGACATTTTGGACAGCCATTTACGTAAGGACAACGGGGTTGGTCAGTAGCTTGAGAATTAAAATATAAAATGCATTGACAACTTTATTTATCATACATATTTAATAATTTTACAATGTCAGTAACGTGTACGGATGTCTTCGAGCGGCTCAACATCAGTCCTATACCCTACCACCGTGATTCATATCCGACGAAACTTGGCGATCGAATTTTTAAACTATTATTAAAGTAAATCACTAAAGACCAGCGAGGCATACAGCCATATATAAGAAATATAGATAGACCCTATCGCTACTAAATCCAAACTGGTGATGATATAATGACAGTGTTTATCATCTAACTAAGATAAAACAGTATATTTTTAAGATGAACATTTTAAGCACTACCTACAGTAAAAGAGAAAATCAGAGCTTCGCAAAACTACAAGTTTACTAGTTCACATCTACTTTACTATATGATTCTCGCTGGCCTTATTATCATCGTTTATCTTTGTGATAAGAGTAAGCACCGAATGACACTTGTTTTGCTCAGAGTTATACTACAGTTTAGATTATGTCACCCGAAGTACCAAAATCAACTACCAAGTGCAGCTACCAGTTTACCATTTTCGAAATCGATCCAGCCCTGATGAAAGACAGACTTCATTTTTAATTTTTATTTGATATTATAGATGTATTTCTGGTGAAATATCCTATCGGGCGACGATATGGACCAAGTAAACATAAGCAGTACGCACGGTGTGAAATCATCCCGCTACCCCCGTGGGTTGGCTATAGCGACTAGTCCTAGTTGCCTTCATAAAATTGTGCTATTACTAAACAGCCAGACGAACTAAACACCATAATTTTACAAAACAAAAGGGCCCGGTAATATTAGGCTAGGACTTAACAGAAACCTACTCGCCAGTAGTCAGACACGAATCACGTTGTTAACTCGGCGCGGCTCAGTGCGTTCGCGTGATTAACTCTAGGCGGCTAAGCATTGGACTATTTGCGAATTTTGGCCGCGATGGCGGCGTTTTCCTTGAGAATATTGGACTTGAGGTGGTCCTTGTATTTGAGAATGCCGCCCTCCCATTTGGTGACGGTGCTGTTCTCGCAGATCCAGATCTCTTCCGCGACCTGGAAGGTGTTGACATGAGATTAGGATGGAGTTTTAATGTTACTGCAACTGCCACATAATAAGGACTTAAAACACGAGTGTAACAATAAGTGACAGTTCAAACCAGTTACCTTCTCAACAGACCAAAGAAGAACCAATGTAGACAAGTCACTGTCACTTACAGTGGGGTTAGATCGGGAGAAAACAGTAAATTACAGACTAGCCGTGCAATTTAGTCAAGACAGCCAGTTACAGTGCCACTAGTATGGAATAATCGAGATAAGTCACTATGAATTAAGTTGTGTTATCCAGTTTCAATCAAGCCTCGGAGTAGAGTCGAATTGAGACAAATCAGTCAATCGCAGACTAAAATCACTGGTAATACAGTATTAGATGACAGCTCAAATGAGCTACATCTTATGAACTGTCAAAAACGATCTGTTAGTATGAAGTTTCAATGAAGATACTGGCTTGTGACATCATAAAAATTAGTAGTCAAAGTTTTTGCCCAACGAAAACTAGTATAATCATCAAAAAGTTTGTGGTAATTTATTTGGTTCCGTGTATTTTTGAATGTGTTTAGTGTACATTGTTGTATGGACTGTTGGAAACCAATTTTTTCACCTAGTCGTTTTCATTTGCTGTTATTTCCTTGTTGAAATTGAGTAATATATTACAGACTAATTAAGTCAAAGTTGCTTGTCTTCGAGACAAAAGACGATTGACAATAGTTCAGTCCATTAGTTAATAGAACTTTTCAAGATGTTTTTCTCGACAATATAGTATATTCTCTCCTATATAATTTCACAAAAGGACATTATCTCAAAACACTAAGTTCATTTCGCCATAGTTTTATCAAACAGAAAATTTGTCCTAACAGTACTAAGGTGGAACTGTTTTAATAGTTCTCAGACGTCACAAATAAATGTCGCGTATACATTCCCGTTTGTGACGTTGAATTCCAACACAGACTCAAAACAGCAGCAGAGCGTGTAGCAGAACGTATAGGTTCGAATCCTACCGATTGCGCCATGTAATTTATATGATGTTTGAATAAAATATCGTCGGGGATAGTGCAATACCGCGTAAGTAACAAGTATAGATACGAATCAATATTCAAACAAATGCTAAGTATTTTATAGGAATGAGTACTTTATCGACAGCTGTTATTTGCGCGGTATTGCACTATACGAAGATATGGTATTTACTTTAATCAGGTATTATTTTTAATGTCCTTCCTTATAATAGATTTCTTCATATGTGAGAATCAGATACGGAGATTTTCGTAGATATGGAACGGTATGCCGCTGATAGTAATGATAGACACGGCGAGGAAGGTGGCAAAGAACAAGACACCTTGTTATTGATATTTGTTCTACTACATCCACACACACGTCTCACAGTTATGCTATCCAGTACGTATAGCATAACTGTGAGACGCGACTCGTTCTCGCGCAACAAATAATACCCATCTGTCACTTTACTCTGAATACCGTGCGAGCAAGACATGAGACGCTAAGTCGCGCGCCAAACGAGATCGCGGCAAGATATGCTACGCCAACAGCTCTGTCTATCTCAAGTTAGGCCTCGGTATCCTATTTATGTTTCCATACTAATAACACAATGCTTGGTATGGAAAGACGCTGTAAGCTGCGTACAGCGTGTAATAGGAGACCAAGGCCTTATTAAAATGTATGTCAAGTCTTGCCACATACCTGGTTAATAAGCCTGAAGTCGTGGCTAACGAGGACCATGCCGCCATCGAAGTCGTTGATGGCATCCGCGAGCGCGTCGATGGTCTCCATGTCGAGATGGTTAGTGGGCTCGTCCATGAGCAGAAGATGGGGAGTCTGCCACGCCAGCCACGCGAACACCACCCGACAACGTTGCCCGTCGGACAGTTGTCGCATGGGGCACACCTACAACAACAATC
The DNA here is from genome assembly GCA_905147355.2 of Apotomis turbidana. NCBI lineage: Eukaryota > Metazoa > Arthropoda > Insecta > Lepidoptera > Tortricidae > Apotomis > Apotomis turbidana. The sequence goes on from LR990280.1 coordinate 6,950,540, forward strand.
TCTCGTGAATATTCGCTGGGTGCGCGATGACAGCGTCAACTAGCGGTTACAATTACGGCGGGCTTTTTAATGTCAAATGGCTGACTGTCTTTACGAAGAGTAAGTAAACAAACAAATAATTTCAATGAAATATCGTAATTTTCTTTCATTTTATTCGATTATGTTAAATCTAGTGTCGATAAAACGTTGACCTTCTTTATTTACCGTCTAAAATGGCAAAATCAATAACTTTCAATGTAATTCACACGGACCTTTTCATGGCTGTCTTCACGAGAAGTAAGTTACAAAATAAACAAATTTAACCGTACTAAAACGCATTTCATGCATAATGCAACCGATCATTTATGACTGTATTTTCGTAATAATACAGATTATTTTGTTTTTTTCAGTTAAACATGGCCAAATTAATTATTATAACTGGATTCTGCTCAATCAAACACAACATCGCTTTCAAATCCCAAACTACAATAAAATGGGAAACCATTCGTTTTTGCTCAACATGTCCAAAATGTAAAAGAAAATAAACGCATAAACATGCTACTTCCTACAACATACAAGCTATAATATTAAAAATGTTGTTCTATAGGTTATACTAACTTTTTCCTCTTGATAGCGATTATCCATTTAATTCGTTGTTCTCGTTTCCAACTTGCTTGTGTAAATTTATTTATTTATGATTACTGTTTTTGCCATTGTTTTTGCAATTAACTACGCTGCAGGTTTCGTGCCGCATATTTATTTATTTTTAGATGCCTTAATTTCGCTAGTAAAAAGTGACAGTTGGCCTGAAGAAAGTTCCTTTTTTGGCCACGGCGCGCGCTGCGATCGATTCGTGGTTCCCCCACCACCTACTTCGCACCCAGCGAATACAGCGTCTTTACTTTAGGGCGTTTTAGAAGCTCAAATTGACGACATTTCATATTTTTAAGACTATCATTTTATTACTTTTCTGAATTATGCTTAAAAAGATGAAGTAATCTCTGTTTTTATTTATTTTCTGAGATGATTATTTATTTTATTATTAATTTATAAAAACATACTCATTTTAAAATGTGGCAACACCAAAACCAGAACTTAATGGAACGGTTACTTTAGTCGGTTTTCTTATTTAAAAAAAAACTTAATAAAACTCGGTATGCATCTGTCATCTGTCATCTGTCAACGTCAAATAAAAAAAAATATTTTTTTTCTCTCTTTGGTTTAGACAACAACCCTATTCAGCCCGTATTGTCTTAGATTGCAGTTATTTGATGTATTTTCTTATATTTCTTTAAATACAGAAGAATAAATTCAAAGATTTTTTTTAAGGTACACGACATAAAGCCCTATCGATCTCTATATTAATTTCCACCTGTTATAAATATGAAATGTTGTCAATGGACACCAACATCGTGCTCAGTGGAGGATGTGGACGAGGAGGGCCGACCCCAAGTTAATGGGACTACCGGTTTAGGAGAAAGGAGAAGGTGCCCGTGAACTTAGGGCGTTTTAGATGGTGTCCACAAACTTAGCCCGCGCGGAATAAAGTCATATTAAAAAAAGGCACTTTCACATGTCTGAATCTGAATCTACCGGCATTTCACAAGAGGAGACCGCTGTTGAGAAAGGCGAAAGAAGCTCAACAGTAAGTTTTTTTATTGTAAATTATTCTTAACCGTAATCCTTCTTTTGCTTCTCCGCAGTCGGGTAAAAAAGTATCCTATAAACATCGGGGATGCACCCGTATACCAAAACTTGTTGAAATCGATCGTCCTTTAGACGTGATGAAATGACAAAGGTTACTAGCAAATTCTTCCCACATTAAGGGATCAATAACACATTGTTTCATATGCCTTTTCTGAACATCCTAGAACCATCCGCTTACCATCTTGACGCTCAGAAAAGAAGATGCGTTTTGCTACTCGTTTGTCGTCTATTCGCGAGATCAAAAATGCTTCGATGCCGTAGACTTTTGCCCGTCGTTGTACGAAGTGTTACCACAATAAGGTTATAGTATTCGTACCTGTTGGCGTCCAGTGAGTCCGTAGCGACCGATAATCTTCCTCATCTCTTCGCGCTCGCGGACGTCAGGGAACTGCTTCATCATGTAGTCAAGCGGCGACAGGTCCAGGTCGAGTAGCTCGTGCAAGTGCTGGTGGTACCTCCCGATGCGAAGGTGAGAGTTCTTGCGTATCATGCCCGTGGATGGGACAAGCTGGAAAACAAATGTATGTAAGGAACTTATTAAGACAAAGGTCAACCGCGGCGGGAAAATGTATTGATTTAAGCTGCAATGTAAGCGGGACTCAAATCCACGCTCCATATTTTCCGTACTGATGTACTATCGTGTAATGTAGGAGTAAAGTGTGACACTGTTTTAAATAAGGTACGAAATTATGCTCTATAAGACTGCGACAGGGGCGCGTAGCGACGGTTTTTCTAAATATTGTCACAAAGGCAAATTATGAGAGAAAAATGTAATGAGATCCACTGCAACGTAAGCAGGCCTCGTTCCCGGCGTAGTGCCCACCCAAATGAGCTGTTGTCACACCGTTCCGTCAATCAAACCAAATCTTTGAATCCATAATTCTAAAACATTTCATTTTTCTCTATGATCAAACATGTTTCTTAACATATTAATATTATCAATGTTACTACATACAGGGCCATTGCGATTTATTGGTATTTATTTGAAACCGTTTGAATTTTTCATTAATAATTTTCGTTTCAAAAACTACTCGAATTCAACAAATATTTACGCAGAACACAGGTTTCACTAACTTATTTTCAAATGCACGCATGAAATAGCTATATCAACTCAGGTATAAGTATAATTTACTCCAAAAAGTTGGTTGATTTTTATCAATGATATTTGTCATTATATAAAAAGTAATAATTAAAAGGCCTCTCATTAAAGTGGAGTAACTCACATCACCGTACAGCAGCTTGAGCAGCGTTGACTTGCCGGCACCGTTGGGGCCGACCAGCGCCAGCCGAGTGTCCAGGTCGATGCCGAACTCGAGGTTCTTGTAGATCCACGGCGTGCTCTCGTTGTAGCGGAACGACACGTTCTGAACACAAACAAGACAAATATGGGGAAGACCAAAACGTTTACTACCTTAACTAACTTAATTAACCCTTTGACCGCCAAAGACGGCTAATCACGTCATCGGGAGTTCGTGCCACTGACGCCAACGACGCGTATTGACGTCAAAAATTTATTACGCCTAAATTACGTCCAAGTTTTTGGTCCTTACCCATATGTCGCTGGCCTCTAAAGACCAAGCAGAATTTGACAAGTATAAGCAGCAGAAAAGGTTGACCAAGAAAAAGGTGGCAATTTCGATGGCACAGGCGAACCAAGAGTTTTATAATAATTTAGAATCAGCAAAGTCTGAAATAGACATACACAAAATTACTAAGACTCGGCACGATAACACTAAGGATATAAAAACAGTTAAAAACATAAATGACCAAAATTCTAAACTTCTAACTCAAGATAGAGATATTAATAGCAGATGGACCGAGTACTATAAAAACCTACTAAACATAACACACCCCCGAAAAAGAAATTATATGCAACCTGAACCAGTGCTGGGACCCATTCCTGACATAAGCCCAGAGGAAATAAAAAGTGCCATAAGACAAATGAAGAACAACAAGTCACCAGGGCCAGACGAAATACCAGTCGAGGTCTGGAAACTACTGGATGTACAGGGACAGGCATGGCTGCATCAACTGTTAAATAAGCTCATTCAAGGACAACCGATGCCCGACGCGTGGCGAAATAGCCACCTGATACCATTCTATAAGGGTCAAGGAGACGTCAGAGATTGTAGCAATTACCGAGCTATAAAATTGATGCCACATACACTGAAGATCTGGGAGCGAATAATAAATAACAGACTAAAACACCTCATTACACTCACACCAAACCAATGTGGCTTCGTGCCAGGGAGGAGCACATCAGATGCAATTCAAACTGTCCGTATTCTGCTGGAAAAGGCAAAAACAAATAAGCAAAATCTGCATATGATCTTCATAGATTTAGAAAAGGCATTTGATCATGTCCCCCGAGATCTAGTATGGGAATCGCTCAGGCGGCAAAACGTACCAGAATACTACATCTATCTGATACAGGACATGTATGGAGCCATCACCACACAAGTTGTTAGTCCAGCAGGTAAAGGTATGACAAGTTCGAAATAGAAGTAGGAGTCCATCAAGGTTCCACATTAAGTCCAATACTCTTCAATACAACCATGGATCACCTGACGAAACACTGTCAAAAGCCATTGCCTTAGAATCTTCTTTACGCAGACGATGTGGCCCTAATCTCGGACAACATAGACAACCTCCAACAAGATTTGAAGAACTGCGTAGAAGCGCTCGAAATCAATGGTTTAAAGATAAGTAGGAACAAAACAGAATACATGTCTTGCATCTTCGATGGCATAACAAATCCTGAAACTATCAATATCTTAATAGGAGACACATTGGTACCCAGAGTGTCAGATTTTAAGTATTTAGGTTCGATTGTCACCAGTGATGGCAAGGTTGATAGCGATGTTGCCCACAGGACCACCGCAGGCTGGATGAAGTGGAGACAGCTCACTGGCGTCATGTGCGACAAAAGAATGCCCCTCAAGACCAAAGGCATTTTGTATAAAACAGCAATCCGACCTACTGTTTTATACGGATCGGAATGCTGGGCAACAAATAAGCACCACCTCAACTAATTGCACACAACCGAAATGCGCATGTTACGCTGGTCAGCGGGCGTCACACTCTTAGATAAGATCCGGAATGAGTACATCAGGGGAAGTTTCGGAGTCGCGCCAATAATCGACAAAGCCAAAGAAAAACGCCTTAGATGGTACGGCCACGTCCAGAGACGCGAAGAGGATCACGCAGTAAGACTGGCACTGAACCTACCCGTAACCCAACCACGTGCCCGTGGACGACCACCCGCCACTTGGCTGACGACGGTCGAAAAAGACCTCAAAGAAGCTCAAATCGACACCAACGCCGCACAAAATCGTGCTCAGTGGAGGATGCGGACGAGGAGGGCCGACCCCAAGTAAATGGGACTACCGGTCTAGGAGAACAAAGAAGAAGAAGACGCCAACGACGCGTATTGACGTCAAAAATTTATTACGCCTAAATAACGTCCAAGTTTTTGGTCCTTACCCATATGTCGCTGGCCTAATATTACAGGGTTCTATGTTACAGTTTCAGGGCAGTTGAAATTAAACTTAATATTGCTGGAACATAGGGTTTATGTGTAAACCTACACAAACTCGTTTGTAGATAATAGAGTAACTTTTTCTATGACAGTTTGTTTTTATGTTTCTTTTGTCGGCCCATCGTCAGTCACATTAAACTACTTGAACAGAGCACATGCTATTTTTCTGGTGATCCAGACACCTTTCATCATGGTAGCAGAGCGTGGTTACGATCCACGGACTTCTGCTGTTCGATATTCAAATTTTATTGAACTAGTCAAAATTCAAACAACGAACCCTATAATATTGAGGCAGTGATATCTCTGTCCCAATATTACAGGGTTCTATGCTACATTTTCAGAGTAGTTAAAATTTTACTACATGTCATTATGGCAATGTTCAAATTTGTTCTCGGCAATAGTGAAACATAGAACCCTGCAATATTGAGCTAGCGATATGACGACGCGGTTGGCGCAGTCTGTAGTACACCTGCTTACTGAGCCGGCGGTCCTGGGTTCGAATCCCGGCCAGGGCAAATATTTGCGTGTAATGTATTTGTATGGAGCGTTACCCGGTTTTTCAGACTTTTAAAGCAGTCCAAGTGTAGTCAGTCGCATATAGACATTTGGACCCAATAAAAAAGGATCTGTTGTCGTGATAATTGAAGTGTCTTTTTTTGGCCTGAACGGTGACCATGGTCTTTAATTCTCACCTGCACCATGATGACGGGCGGAGGCACCTTGCCGCATGCTGGAAAGTAGAAGTTGAGGGTCTTGTCGTCGATGACTTTCTCGGTAAGTCCTTGGGCGACCATTTTGGCCAACGTTTTCTCCTTGGACTGAGCCTGACGAGCGAGCTTGGCCGAACCGTGACCGAAGCGCGCTATGTAGTTCTGTGGAGATAAGGAAAATTTTAATTATACATTAGTACCAACAAATCAGACGATGAAGTTTTTACGGTATAATTGAACCAATCATATATCGTTGTGGGCATAACAACTGTTACGGAACATGTTGTGGAATATCTTAATTGTCGCAACGAATAGTGAAAAAATATTATATTATATTGGCTTTGTAAGCATTTTTTACGAGGGCCATGAATTGAAGTTCGCATTCATTAGATTTCTTGTAAAAACCACAACGCATTTTGACTATTTTCTTTGGTCCGTTTGATCTTTTGGTGAGATACTCGAATGTTAACGCCTCGGTCGCAAGGAAAGCAAATAATTACCGAAACAATTCAATGGAAGTAGCCCACTTAGACCGGCTTTCCGTTATCAAGTGACATTTATTTTCTTTTTGAACGTAGACACCACATGGTAAAAACCGGCATGCCGAGATGCCACGACTTTGCGCGACCAGCGACGCGCTAAGCGGTTAAGCGAGCGATCCGAGCGCGCATAACGAGTGAGCGAGACACACGTACATAAACCGCTCCGCTGTCGCGCCGATCGTATTCCCTCCTGAAAGGCCGGCAAACGCACCTGCGACTCCTATGATGTTGCAAGTCGCCCAATATTACAAGGTACTTAAAATTGTGTTCAATTTTCAGGGTAGTTAAAATTAGACCTAATGTCAAAATGACAATATTCACTTTTTAGCTTGTCGAAAGTCAAACATAGAAACCCTGTAATATCGATCCAGCAAGGTGTCTATGGGCGGCGGTAATCGCTTTCCATCAGGCGATCCGTTTGCTAGATCGCCCTATGACATAAAAAGAATTCGTCGCATCTCCGATAGTGTGTGGGAGTGTTTACCTTCATATGCGCGATCTGGTCTTGCTCCCAGTTGTACTGCTTCATCTGGTTCTCGAGCAGCTCCATTCTCGTCCGGACGAACGCCTCGTAGTTTCCGGTGTAGTACTTGAGTCGGCGCTTGTTCATGTGCACGATGTTGGTACACACGCCGTTCAAGAAGTCCTGGGAGTGGGAGATCAGCACCAGGATGCGCTTGTAGCTGAAATGTACAGATGGATAAGAAAACTTCAAGAACATGTTAAAAAAATTGGTTGTCTGTAAAATCGGTTTACGGACGATAATTTTAGCCGAACGCTTAGACCGATCCGCGCTCTCGCTTGCACGCTCGGCTCAGGCGGAACGTGACAATGAGTCATGCTTTTTCGGGCGTGCAGCCGGCGTTCATCGATTTATAAGACGTCATCACGTCAATAAAAGAATTAGAACGCATTATATCGCGTACATTAATTATTTAAGCCTCCCTGACGTTTAGGTAGATTAACAGTTACCGTTGTCAAAGGTTGACTGAGAAATATATATTTTCTCTCTGTGAAAGTTACATTCAATTTAAGAACATGATTGATATGACCATTTGACAATAATCATCAAAGGCTATTTCATCTGTTACAGACGATCTTATGCAGTGCTATGGTGACACCTTTTTTGGGCAGATATTATTAGACACTTTGAATGGGAGATTGCTCGGGACAGGGACGCATGGAAGAATGAGAGGGAGGCCTTTGCCCAGCAGTGGGACAATATAGGCTCTTAATAAATAAATAAATATAATAAATTGAATGTATGCTGCTCTCGGTTATTGGTGTGAGTACTCACTGTTTCAGTTCTTCCTCCAGCCACACACAAGCGTCCAGATCGAGATGGTTGGTGGGCTCGTCGAGCAGAAGGAGATGAGGCTTCACGTACAGCGCGCGCGCCAGCGCTATACGCATGCGCCAACCTGTAACACAAACCGTAACTCAACAAAGGTTCTGAAATCAAACTATTGGTCAAGTGAGTCAGACTCGTGCTCCGAGAATTCATAGCCACCAGAGAAGTAAACAATGGGGTTAGGAATAAAAAAAATCTTGTATGTAATCTTTTGTTTATAATGTAGGAATGACCCTCTATGTCGGAGGTGGAAGTTGGCCGTGGGAACTAGTAAACGCAAGATAAACGCATCGGGTTTAAGCTCATTTGATAGCCCATAGCTCAAAGTACAATAATTAATTCGGCAATAAAAGAGTGTAACAAAAACACTTTTTTAAATTGATATTATATTATTTTTCTCAAACATACAATGGAATGTCGTCATAACGTGCGTTACAACAGGCTTCGAAGTATCACATTTGGGGCGGAACAACTCGAGATAACTGTAAAGGAATTTCATACAAAATGGAAGGTCTAAGCCAGGAAGTATTTTCTTTTAAGCATGGCGCCCGTGTAAAGGGCTTGCCGGCTTCGTATCACTATCCGGCCTCCCCTCAGCAAGCTCTTCTTTCCCGGCCTGTGCAGTAATGTACTGTACCTCCGGAGAAGTCTTTGGTGGCCTTCTGTTGCATATCCTTTGTGAAACCGAGACCGTTCAAGATATTAGCAGCACGCGCCTCGGCTGTGTCGGCGCTCAGGTCGTCCAGACGTTCGTACACGTCCATCAGCTGGTCTTGCGACTCTGTAACAATAGATGTACCTAATATTTATATATTGTTATGTACGCGCGAACAATAACCTCCATAACTCAATACTGAGAGACATTTTACTAACATATTGAATGAGTGACTATGGGCAAGTCCCAACTAAAGGGTCGAATTTCAAATCATTCATCTCATCACATGTCTTATTTTTTATTTTTTTGATAAGTCTTATTTAACACGGAAGTCATGCATTGGTTATAAACCAAAAAAACTGATACTGGCACAAGCTTCGAGCCGCCATAAACGGATTAATAATAATAACTAAAGGTTCCTTACCGAATGAGACATATAATTCAGCATGATGTGCATTGGTTATAAACCAAAAAAACTGATACTGGCACAAGCTTCGAGCCGCCATAAACGGATTAATAATAATAACTAAAGGTTCCTTACCGAATGGGACAAATAATTCAGCATGATGCGTAACAGTACGCTCTAGTAGGAGATATAACAATAACATGTCCTGTGCCCTAGAGCAGATACCAGTTAGGACTATATCAGAAAGGGTTGCCTTACCTTGAACCCTGCCCTGCTGCAAAACATACAATAAGACGTGTCAGTGTGTGTGCCGTTGTGTCTTACCATCGTCCTCGCAGTTTTGTCGGAAGCGGGCACCTCGCGTCGCAGATGGAGTATGTCGATGTGCTCGGGAATGGGTGGGGCTAGAACTATGAGTACCAAAAAGGGTCTTTACCATCGTCCTCGCAGTCTTGTCGGAAGCGGGCATCTCGCGCGTCAGATGGAATATGTCGATGTGCTCAGGGATGGGCGGGGCTAGAGCGATGAATACCAGAAAGGGTCCTTACCATCGTCCTCGCAGTGTGCGAGCTCCTCGGCCAGCCGCTCTAACTTGACGCGCTCCTCGTCCACCTCCATGACGCACTGCAGCGCGGTCTTGTCGGAGGCAGGCATCTCGCGCGTCAGATGGAATATGTCGATGTGCTCAGGGATGGGCACCTCGCGTCGGCCGAGCGCGGACAGAAGGGACGATTTGCCTGGAATTATATTATTTTCTCAAAACATGCAATGAAATATCGTCATAACGTGCGCTATGACAGGCTGCGAAGTATCACGTTTCGAGCGGAAAAACTCGAGAGAATTGTAAGGAAATTTTATACAAAATTGAAGGCCTAAGCCGGGAAGATTATTTTTAAACATGGCGCCTGTGTTCATGACGTTCATTTACAGACCAAACAACATTTTTTTTTCTTTTTTCCTTGCATTATTGAGAAATAGTACATTACTGCAGACCGGGAATGAAGGGCTTACGAGAGAAAAGCACTATACATGCCTCGTATGCTTCGTATCACTATCCGGCCTCCCATACCTACTCAGCCGGCAAGCCCTTTTCACGGCTAAGGCATGTATAGTGCTTTTCTCTCGTAAGCCCTTCATTCCCGGTCTGCAGTATGTACTATTGTATTGATAGTTTAAATGGTAACAGGGACATACGTTTGCTTATTGACGCTCGGTAGAGTATTACTCCACTCATTGCGCGTGCTGTTTATTCCTTTTAGCAATCCTCTTTCAGCCTATGTTCAGCAGTGGACGTCTGTGGCTGATAGATAGAATCCTCTTTAGCAAAGTCACCATAACATTATATTTAGCGAAACGTCCAAAATGTCGGCATTTCATTACTAGAGTACTTAGCAGTGGCAGCGCTAGCGAAACACTCATTTTTAAGGAGAACAATCAATAAAAAATTTGCAAAGATTAACGTACCGCGAGGTGAGGTTATTAGGACCCTAAGAGGACGTACTGAGCAAAAAAATTTTATTAAGCCCGATTTCTTTACCATTGGAATATTAGGAACAAACACGCTCTCAGGTATAATACATTTGTTCCTGCTAATGCGATGGGAAATTATATTATATTAGGACTTAAAAGTCACAATTTACAAGTTACCAAATAGCCTCCCCTTACGGTACAAAATAAAACGCTGTTATTCATAAATCTAGCACGAGCATGTGGCCTCTAACAGTTCGAATAGAACTTCATTAGAATAGTTTCGCCTGGCGTGAAACAGATAGGGTATAATTAAAAAAAAGTCTAAAGCAATACGCTACGCTTCCCACGGATAATTGTGTTTTACGAAATCGATTATAAATATAATTTAATAATTGTTCCAATCTACTCTAATTATTAACATAAAAAGCCTCGGTGCTTCGTACATATATTTGTACGAAGAAACGAAGTTTGTTTTAAACTTTGTAAGTCCAAATCTAGTCGGATTTACTTGAAATATGAAAAATAAGAAATAATAATAAAATGTAGGTACATTATGGGGCAATCTTACACAATTCCACCTAGTCCCAAACTAAGCAATGCTTGTACTATGGATACTAGACGACTATACATAATATATAAATAACATCCATGACCCAGGAACAAAGATTTGAGTTCATCACACAAATATTTGTCCCGTCCGGAGAACGTCCCGTTCGTACCAAACAAACAGCGCCAGCGGCGTCGTCAAAAATGACAAACTTAATGTCAATACAAGTGATAATGAGATAAAGTACCTCCAAGGCAGTTAAAAATATATATAATATATATGTTTATTTTATACAAATATTATTAAAATATTCTTACCGAGACCTAGACTAGAAGCTTCATAATAATGACAACTAAGATGACTATGCTAACACTAAATCACTAAATAGCCTAATTTTGTACTAGCTACAGATCTACACTAAGTCCATTGTTGCGGCGTGGCGCCGACCGCGACGTTTGAGATCTATGTGGAATGTTTTGAACTACCTAAACAGATTTATTAAAAACACACACAATTATATAAAGTGTGTAGGGCACAATTGGCAACATTTAAATTTTTCAAATAGTGGTCAGTGTAAACTAATTTCATTAATTTACTATCACAGAGCCCAACACTATTATTTTAGCCGATTATACGGACTAGTTTTTTTTTCAATATTTAAAAATGTGGAAGCAGCGTCATCTCAGAATAGGCCCTACGTGACGTCCTCTAGTGGAGAATTATACGCACACAATAATAACAGTGGTACAATTTTCATACGAAACCCGACGATTGGGATATTTTCGTAAATTTGAAAAAGGGTTTTACTTAATTTTATTAAAAAAAGGGCCTGGCTAAAATAAATTTTCAATTAAAAATTATCTCTTAGCGTGCTTCTTAATCGCGAGCGAATGCCTGTTCAGTAACAAACAAAGATGTGAAAATTTCATTTATTTTTGCAACTTTCCAGGGAACGCTCGCGGAAAAAAACACCCCTAAAGCTCAGATAAAAAAAAACCGTTAAGTATAGAACAGATCGCCTAAAAGGACTAGTTTAAATTCAGATATCTACTTCTGTTGAAACTGTTAACTAATTTGATAATAATTGACAAAACACGTTACTTTACTATTAACTATGCCACCGCGAACGACGCCACGCCGCCATGAACGACACTACACTACTGAACGGAGATGCATCAAACCAGTTCCTTATCTACCCTCAAACGAATAATTAATGCAAACTTTTCACGCTCACACATACACAAGCACCATACACTTATCGACGCTTCAATATGTCATATACCGAGCTTTTTAAAGTTGAAAATCTAACACAACTGCTTAGCACTTAGAATGAATTGAAACGACGCAGTTCGGCAGGTGCAAAATGTATTAAACGCCACATCAAAACAGAGAAAACACAAATACATATATTTGTAAGCAAATTTCGAAAAACATTGCCAAGCTTTACTTGCAAATGCATAATTCAATTCGCTTTGCAATACGTTAAATATGTAGTTGTTTTGGTTATAGAGAAATCTATTTGCTAGCAACTGATGACGCAGGGCCCAGATACATAATACTATCATAAAGGAGTGGAAAATCTGTCATATTGGTTTGTTTTGTGTACAACATTGTATACTTTTACAATGCAAAAGGTATTAGGTATATTATAACAAAGTGCTGACATGCGGTTTATCTTATTACATAAAACATAAATCTAAATGGTTATTTAAATAACGTGCCCGACATTCAGTGCCTGATTAAAAAAAAAAATATATTTCCTAGTTAGTTTGCCATTTACAACTAATATAATAAAATAGTTTTTTTTTTGTTACACTCTTACTACACTACAAGTTACTTATTTACGCTTCTGACAATATTCATTAAGAAATTCCTTGGATCCTTATCGATTTATGAACTTTTATTTTGCTTCGTGAGATTATTTTTAAAATATGATAGAATGGAGTAACTGCCTAGAAATCCTAGCGTTACGAGTCTGTGCAGAAAGAGAAGTCGTATTTTTTTTTCATGACCTTGGAATCAGTGTACTTCAGTTGGTAACATAAATAATTCATTAAACATTTACAAATTACACACAACGCTAGTGCCAGTGCTATTCTATGGTTTCTGCTATGCTGACAACACTGTCACTATTTGTCAGTTACTTTAAGATAATGAATGACCTGCACATTTATATATTTTGAATGAATATACTTATCGATTTTGTATCGGAGACTAATTACTGAGGAGGACTTTTAAATACCTACGTAATATTAAATACAACATACATACCCGTCATAGCGGACACATGTTCTGTGACTTTTTCTAAGTCGATAGTGGGGCTTTTAACCACTTTTTCCCGCTGACAAAATGGAAGAATATTTAATATAATTTCCCTTGTGGAACTATTAGCGGTTTTATGCCATTTCGACATTATCTATATATATAAAAGAAGAAGTCCTGACTGACTCATCAACGAACAGCCGAAACTACTAATGTTAGAGAGTTGATTTTTGCACAGTAGGTTACTTTTATAACGTGGGCTATGGATAAGAAGGGATTTTTGGAAATACCTCCCCTAAGAGGTTTAAATAGGGGTGCAAACTTTGTATGGGGTACAAGTTTTTTTCATCTAGGAACTTGAAACTTTGTAAAAAGGTATTAAAATAAAATGAAAGAAAACTGATTTAAGCGTTTTTGAAAATTCACCCCCTAAGGTGGTAAAAAAGGGTTAAAAGTTTGTATGGAGATTAAGTATTTTTTTGAGCGCGGGACTTGAAGTTTTGTGTATAGGTACACTATTAGAATACAAGAAAAGTAATTTCAGCGTTTTCAAAAATACGTCCCCTAAAAGGGTTAAAAAGGCGTTGAAAGTTTGAATACATTAGAAATTCCTTGAATATTCTTATCTATATATAAAAGAAGAAGTCATGACTGACTCATCAACGCACAGCCGAAACCACCAGTGTTAGAGAGTTGATTTTTGCACAGTAGGTTACTTTTACAACGTGGGCTAGGGATAAGAAGGGATTTTCGGAAATACCTTCCCTAAGAGGGTTAAATAGGGGTGCAAAGTTTGTATCGGGGAAACATTTTTTTTTTTGAGCTAGAGACTTGAAACATTGTAGACAGATTATTTATTAAAAAACACAAAAAGTACTTTCAGCGTTTTAGAAAATTCTACCCCTTAAGGGGTTAAATAGGGGTGCAATGTTTATATGGGAGAAACTATTTTTTGAACTAGAGACTTGAAACTTTGTAGAAAGCTTACTTAAACAAATACAAAAAAGTAACTTCAGTGTGACAGAAGTTTGTTTATTTTTTTACAGGACAGGTGTCGGTTCGATTGCCATGTAAAATTCATAATGTTAGTTCCCGTTTCCACCACGACTCTTCTTTTGCACAGAATACCTAAATAAATCAGCATTATGACATAATCGGGCGAAAATGATGATGCACGCGGGGAATCGCAAAATATTGGATGTTCTAATGTATTTAATAAGCAACAACAGGTATTTAGCTGCTGTAGCAAGCATATAATAATTATTTATTATTCCAAGGAAAACAATAGCAATGACCCATAATACGGTATTTGATGATAGCTCAAACCAACTCTTTATGAAATGTCAAAAACTATTTGTTAGTATGAAGTGTTGAAGGAGATACTGTCTTGTGACGTCATAAAAATCAGTAGTCAATTTAGTATTTGTCCAATGAAAAATAGTAAACTGTCCAAAATTTAATGGTAGTTTATTTGGTTCCTGGAATTTTGGAATGTATTAAATGGATTCAATGATATAATTAATGTTCACTATAGTCCAGTACCGTTTTGTTAGTAATATTTCAGATATATTTTTCATATGCTTGCGAAGGTGTGCGGAGAGCGAAATCAGCATATTTTACGCGATTAAGACCTGATAAGTAGGTTGGGACTTCAAATATGTGTGACTATGGAAGTGTGGTATTTTTTTACGTTGTTAAACAATAGCACTGGCATTTGCGAAACGATTTTATTTGTCTGAACGAGTAAACCCCTATAGGGTCGCATTCTGGTTAAAATTTAAATCTGATAACAGAATCCTTAGGAAACCAGGAGCCCTCGTCCTTGCTAAAATGATCTACAAAATATAAAAAGTAGTCACTGGTCGACACTTGTCAAATGTCAAACCATTGAATTTTTTACATTTGTTTTATTAGGTTTTAATAGGGCTTCTGATATATACGTGTTACACGCAAAACCGTAGCTCCGTGTTCTTAGCATCGGCGGTCCTAAGATCCCGTACTACACGGACACGTCAAAGATACGTAGCCGTGTCCGCGTTCGGCTACGGATCGGCGGATCTCGGCTCCGCTCGGGTTGTCGGTCGGTCGGGGTTGCCGAACCAACAACGTCACGGACGGATCAGATCCACGTGTAATTAAGAAACTTAAGACACGCATCTCCGTGTAGCACGGAGCTACGTATCTTAATTACACGGAGCCTAATTACACGTGCCGAACGGTCCGGATCTCTGTTACCCGGCAACGGGATCCGGCTACGGGTACACGAAAACACGGACACGACCGCGCTCCCTAGTTTTAAGGCAGCTAGGGAGCCATTCCACCAATAAAATTACAAACAATGAGGTCAAAAAAAAAAAATATTTATTTAGTAAAACCATGGTAAGGAACAATAAGAGCTTCAGTTTGTAAGTCCTTAAAGCAATTAGGACTATCGGGAAAAATATAATTCACCTTCGCTATTATTGTTTCACGACATATTCCATACTACCCAATTCGTTTTTGAATGTACACTAGTCTATTATGTTTGTTTTCTATGTAAAACAGGATTTGGTTTCGTCTAAGTCGCTTTTTTAGGGTTCCGTACCCAAAGGGTAAAAACGGGACCCTATTACTGAGACTTCGCTGTCCGTCCGTCCGTCCGTCCGTCTGTCACCAGGCTGTATCTCAAGAACGGTGATAGCTAGACAGTTTTTTTTTTTACAGATGATGTATTTCTATTGCCGCTATAACAACAAATACTAAAAATAAAATAAAATAAATATTTAAGGGGGGCTCCCATACAACAAACTTGTTATACCTATATATATATTTATATATATATATATATATAGGTACGGAACCCTTCATGCGCGAGTCGGACTCGCACTTGCCCAATTTTTATCAAACGTTATGGTACTTGTGATAAACGTACCCCAGAGTTTTCAGTGTATAATTTGACACTAAGCCCACGGTAAGCGTCAAATCAAGGAGGAGGAAAGGAGTAAGTAGAAGTTAACCATACCGCGTCCATTAAGCCCGACGACCCCGTAGTGATACTTGTACCCCGGGGTTTTGGGTGCATGATTTGACACTAGGCCGACAGAGTCAAATCATTCGCGCACTTAACCTTCTGACCAGTGCGTGCCGTATCTTACGAGGTGATTCGGATTGTCCGGAATTGGTTTCGCAATTTGTATGCTTGCTTGTGCCCTCACTGTCTAAATCCAACTTTAATCTCCGAGCACGTGCTCGTCATTTGCTGGAAGTCCCGAGGGCGCGCACGGTATCCTACAGGAAATCACCATTGGTCCGTGCTTTGCGAGATCTGAATGCGCTTCTCGCATCAGCACCTGATTGCGATGTTTTTGCAAGCAGCTGGAAGGTTATATGTGACGAATGTTTGAAGCTCTGTGAGGCGATGGATGAACGTCCTCCTAGTGATTCGTGAAAGTTTGTTATTATCTGTGTTAATTGTTATTTTAGCTTAATTTTAGTTATTATTATTAAATTCACAGTGCCTAGCATAATGCCGTAATGCTGTGTAATTTGTTTGTTAAATAAATAAATAAAACAAATGATGATAAAGGAGGAAGTCCGGGGTTTTGGGTGCATGATTTGACACTAGGCCGACAGCGTCAAATCATCCGCGCACCGAAAAGCCCGGATATTAAAGGAACCAGTAAGTTAACCATACCGCATCCATTAAGCCCGACCAGCCCGTACCGCCGCCCGCAATTCAGCTCCAAGAGCGTGTCCTGCAGGAGCTCAGAGCCGTAAAAGGTGATGGAGAAGTTGGCTATCTTGACGTCCCTGGAGCGAGGGTGGACGGCCAGCGAGCCCGTGCAGGAGCGCGCCTCCGAGTTCATCTTGGCTTCCTCCTCGAGTTTCAGGCATAGTGCCTCTGTAATAGACGATACAGTTATATGAGTAGGTACATTTGATGAACGGAACTTCGAAAATAGGAATATCGTTAGAACTCTTTTTCGCTTCAGTTGGAGAGTTGGATATAATGTGACCAACCTTTAGCGTCCTAGCTACCCCTGTATCAAAAATTTACATATCCGGACTACGGGTGGGCGAGTTGCGGAAGTTTTCCAAAAACATTAGAAAATACTTCTGGAAACTTACAAAAACACAAAGAAAAAATTGAATTTTGAACAATTTGAGGAATTTTCAAGAAATCCATGTCATAGTTTCGCATTGTTTGAAACTTTACGTCGTCACATCTTTATTTCCAATCCGTTTTTAGGGTTCCGTACCCAAGGGTAAAAACGGGACCCTATTCCGTCTGTCACCAGGCTGTATCTTAAGAACGGTGATAGCTAGACTGTTGAAATTTTCACAGATGATGTATTTCTATTGCCGCTATAACAAAAAATACTAAAACAAAAAAAAAATATTAAGGGGGGCTCCCATACAACAAACTTGTTATACATGATGGTACGGAACCCTTCATGCGCGAGTCCCACTCGCACTTGCCCAATTTTTCTAACTATATTCAAACCGACAGACGGTGGCGTTGGTGGGAACCACCTACTGCTGTTTTATTTTCTTGGAATCAAGACTACGACAAGGTGACCTAATAATTCGGTAATAATATATATTTTAATTAAAAAGGCAATAGGGATTTTATCCCACGCTTCGAGAAATACTGAAGCAAACAAAGCCGCCCACGTCCAACATGTTGACTAAGTATTCGCAAGACGAATGAGTAGGCGGACCGTTGCGCGACGGAAGCTACAGCCGCGAGAGATACTAGTTCTTAAGATCGAGAAAGATGGGGGTGGATTTCATAATAAAATAAAATTTGAACTGTTTATTTCCATAAACGGACATTACATTGCAGCTAAGATTCTAATCTTAATTTTTTAAGATTATATCGAACCTAAGTAGAGGATAAAAGAATATGTTGACAAATTTGCAATATTCTAAGTATAAACTTACTAATCGGGAAGGCTATCTATTAACAATTTTTTATACGAGGTTACAACTTGTTTAGTAGATTAACTATCATAATCGTAATCACATGGAAGTCTGTTCAACGCGCGTGGTAAGGCCTGCGTCCACACTATTGCCGTATTCATTAGTCATGAATTGAAAGCACAGGTAAACCTATTTAGGAAGCAGAGTTTCGTTAGTTTATAATAAGACACGTTTGTAACTTGATGTTATTTATGAATAAATATTATTATTATTATTATGAAAACGTCCGTTGACAAGCAGAACTCACTAAGTAACAAATACCTACTTAAAACAAAGCTCGTATCTCAGTGTCAATGTTTTTACTAGATACGAGGTTTTAAAAAGCAATGACAGACATTTTAGTGGGGTTTGGTTGTCACCAGGTGAAATATAGGATTTAATGTGCATTTTTATAATAATACAAATTAAAAATTAAAACACCCCGACACAGGTACAAAATATAAACATAAATACAAAATTTGGAATTCTAAGCTTCAATATTGGCTGAGATCTTGTCATTTGTTCCAATTAAAGCTGAATCTTGGAAACTACTGGTTTTATTTCCACCAAACATGGCTAAGAACCATCTCGACGGATAATTCTTACGATTTAAAAACTGGCCAAGTGCGAGTCGGACTCGCGCACCGAGTGTTCCTTAAAATCCCATCTTAACTGCCCGGGTTAAGTTAAGTTTGCACCTGGTATGTATGTCGCCCGAACTTTAACGCAACCGATCACATTGGTTGTATGGGAGCCCCACTTAAATAATTATTTTATTCTGTTTTTGTTTTAGCATTTCTTGTTATAACATAAATACATCATCTGTGAAAAAAACAATTGTCTAGATATCACGATTCACGGATATACAGCCTGGTGACAGACTACACAGGTAGACAGAACGCGGAGGCTTAGTAATAGAGTCCGGTCCCGTATTTACCCTTTGGGTTCGGAATCCTTTTCTGAGGCCGAATTTACTATGTTCTAACAAACGATGGGACCCAAAGAGCAGTGTGCATAAGGAACTGCGACTACAAACTGCTACTTTTAAAGAAAAAGTGTCATAATTGCATCTTCTCTTCCAATCGGGCCCAGAATTTTCCACAAGATCCTTTCCGCCACTATTAGATTAGTTTCTTCCAACAGCAGTTAATAATATAAATGATTTGAACTTGTTTTGTTAGGTTCTCAGCGTCCATAACGCTATAGAAAGTTGGTCACGGTAGATCGAACTATTGCATTTCCTGACAAAAAATACTGACCAACAATTTGTCATGCTTTCATTTTCCTTACAATTTAAATTGATAGCATGGTGGCAGTCTCGTTCAGTCAGAAGTAAAAGTAACATTCTACAAAGTCCTCATAACCATCTGTAGGGTGGATCAACTTTTTCTTGCCGTTATTCTGTCCCGTGACCCAGGGGAAAATATTGATTAAACTTATAAGAAAAGTGTTGATAATTTATATTACTGGTATTGTCAGGAGATAGTCTACATAAGAATGGGCTTATAACCGCTTAAATTACAAAGATTTTGCTAAATATAACCACGGAAAATCGTAGTTTTAAAAATTGACCCAAGGGACATCACCATGGCAACGAGAAGCAAAAAATTGTTGATTGACCCATTTACAAGCGTTATCAATCTTTTGAACATCAACCGATGAAGGACTGCTCCATGCATGTCTATTGCGGTACACGCGCCCTTTAGCCAGAAAACAGTTTCTTAATTAACATAGATCGTAAACAATTTGTACCTACATCCCTAGTACACAAATTCTATAATAATTTGCGCCAAAATGTAAACCGACGGAAAAATTTCTTCCCATTCAGTTCCTACAATTTTATAAAGATTGGTTAAGAGAGGAGAAAACAGATGAGGACGAAACCTCGATTTGTATAAGCCGGTTACGTTAAGTTTGGACCTCATTTGAGTCCTGTTGACTATACCAGGTTAACGTTAACTGATACTCTGGGAAAAGGAGCAGCGATGATATATCACCAAAACCGACCAATAATTATATGGAGACAAATTTTCATTTTCACCACCCGGAATTCTTATATTACGGGTACGAGCGGCAAAGATATGTTTTGAGCCATTTGTTTAAAAAGTCTAATAAGTCTTACAATGAGTTTAGTAATGATAAAACAGCATAAATCATGGTATCTAATATATCGCCATATATTTTAAGACTTCGACTTTGACTTTGGAAAAATTATCAACAAGCGACTCCACGGATTTTAGAACCACCAAATGTTCTAACCCTGTGTGTGAATCACGATGCGCCGTATTATATTGATTAGTGTAACCCTCACTGGTATGTTTGTGTATAGGCCTCGTTACCATTTATTATTGACTAGAAGGCGCCCGCAACTTCGTACGCGTATTTTTTTATACTGTAGTTGGGTAAAAAGTATCCTGTAACCATCTTTGGATGTCCAGCTATCCCTGTACCAAAATTGGTAAAAATCCGTCCAGCCGTTTCGGCGCGATGCGAGGACAATGGAAATTATGGCCAACATATGGCGCCAGGCTGGCAGCGCCGCGCGCCCATACAAAACAAATGACGGTCCTGCATCACGCTATCGAGATATTTCCTGAAATCATGACCCCTTTCCATAGGAAAATGATTTTCAAAATACATATTTAGAATTTTATAATAGTATAGATATTACATGTGCCGCACCACCATTAAGTCCAATGATGAAAGACTAGTTCAAAGCGAGTGAGTTATCTTTAAATCATTTTAAACCTGCAATAACGAAAAGGGGAAAACAATGCAGAATATTTAGTTACATTAATTTTAACTAGACCTTGCGAATTTGTACCGAAAGTTATGACTTTTTGTCGATTCAGATTTTCAAAATGTTGGTGACAGGGGTAGGATGAAAGCGTAAAAATGCCAAATTTACTAACACACTACAACTTCAAACTAAATTAGGTATAGGCATCTTCTAGCCAAGCATGCACCATCTTAGGCCTTATTGTTACTTAACATCAGGTGCACAAATCTCAGTGAAAAGCGGTATACTGAAACAAGAGTTCCAGTTATGGAGGCTTTTTCCAGGTCCCCCTTAACCAAGTTTCACTGTATATGATTCAATATTTTCATCATCATGTCTATTTCTAGGTATAATACCTTAAAATGTAAATTATTGACAACAACAAAACGTTGGAAAGCAGCAATTGTCACATTATCATAACATAACGAATACAACTGTCATACCTAATTCCAACAATATCATGCGCATTACCCATTCCAGACTTTTCCTACAGGTTTGCTCCATAAAATGCTATAACATGCAATAGGAAAGGCTTTTTGCTTTCGCCACACGTATACCGACCACTCTGGAAGAAAGATATCTCCAGTGGAGCTTAGTTGGGAGTTGGGATATCATGCAAATTTAAATTAATACATTTTAGTGTTATTATTAGTTAATACATTTGAGTGTTATTATTAACTATGGACGAAACGGAATAGTGGCGTTAGAAGTAGTATTTGTGTGTGAATGTATGTATGTTACCATTTTCCTTGAAGACTACTGCATCTATTTAAATTATGTATTAATATCTATAATTTCAAAGCAGGTTCTTAGACATATTATGCGGTTGTACACGTAGCCAGTATCAAAAAAAATGTACGGATTTTGATATCGATAAAAAAGATGTTGACATTTAAGAGGCCTTATTCCTTTTAAAAATTATATACATTGATAATTTCAACCAGCTTTTATTGTAGGAATATTATGAAAATTATTTTAAAATAAACATATTTATTGTTATCTTAAAATGAAGAAAATATTAACAATAATTATTCATGTTGAATAATATTTATATGTAGACGGTAACATCGATTTTTTTTTATCGAATTTTGATACTTTACTTTAATATCTGTGCCCCGAGTTAGCACAGGTAATGGGCATAAGCCAACAGAATTGACAACATTCCATATTTCTAAAGGAAATTAAAAATTAATGTAGATATAGAGAGCTTTGCGTTGTGTACACCCTAAAAAATGATTAGAATTTATTTGTCTGCATGTATAGAAAGAAATCTACGACAACCATGTCTGCATAGAGTTGTAGTCTTCGACCTATACGCAAAAAATATATATGCTGTCAATAATCTCAAGCTAACGTCATTATTATTGTTTAAATTAGACACCAGACTTACAGTCTGACCAAAAAGAGTAGGAATCAAAAAGTGGCAATACTGTAGTGTCGTCCCCGTTTTTTTAGATTGATTAGAAAGGGACGACACTACAGTATTGCCACTTTTTAATACTCTTTTTGGTCAGACTGTAAGTAATCTTTCTAATGTGAGTTTTGGAGTTACTTCATTATAACTAGTAATCTCAGAAAAAATATAAAAACAGTGATTACGTTCTCTTTCTAAGCGAAATCCCGAAAAGTAATAAAATCATCTTAAAATGTTGAATGTTGTCAATTATCAGCTGCGGGCGCACCCCAGGGGGCGCTACAGCAACCAGAGCAGAACAAGACATGTTCATGCTTGAGGGCTTTTTGAAACTATATAGCCATTTTGGATTCATTTATACCTTATACAGATCCTTTTTCAATTACGTTTGAATATCCAGTGTGGATTACATATTTTCTATCTATTCATTTGTTTTATTCTGAATACGATATTTGAGTGTTAGTTATTATTTAGAATAAAAAAAATTCTCAACAATCAACAGCGTCATGGTAAACTGCGATACACCCGCCATCCTGACTGTCAGAATGGCGGGTGTACCATAACGGATTTGTATAACAATACGGAATTTGACTATAGTAAATATAAATTGTGGCATTGAAACCACTGAACACACATTAAATAAATACGCGGAACCAAATAAACTATCACTAACTTTTGGACACAATACTATTTTTAAATGTACAATAACTAAAAGAAGACTTGCTTTTTAAGACGTCACATGCCTGTATCTGTCTTCTTTTTTTTGCTCAATTAAAAATAACGTCCAAAAGTTAGTGGTAGTTTATTTGGTTCTGTGTATTTCTGAATGTACGTTTATTGGTTTCAATGACACAATTTATTATCACTATAGTCTAATACCATATTAGAGAATACCTCTTTCAATGCAGCATTCACTTGTCAAAGCCCCTACTAGCTGCTTCCGCTTGATCACTAATCACTATTGTCTACAACTATCATATTAATTTGGTAATTTTTGTTTCATTCAATACCTTTTACATCTCTCAATATGATAATATCAAAAATATGCTCTCTACTCTACAATAATCAAAAAACCAAAACAATACACTTCTCAGACTGCAAAGTTAACAACTAACCCTACAATCATTAAGCCAAGACAAGTGTGACCAGTTTAGTGGACATGCTTCACGTCTGGAGGAGCCCCGTGTCATTCAGGAATACAACCTTTTTTCCCGTAAATAGGTGTCCAATGATGGAGTTCAATGGAGAAGACCAGCAGAGCATGGCTTTGACAATGAATAACAATGCCAATAACGAATTTATTTGACCTGGCCAAAACCTTACAACAGATGGTAACAGGATATAGATTAGACTTTTTTTTTCTGTTCATCTACACAGTAAATGGCACTCAAAATTGACTGTAATGTTTTATTTATATTTGTGGCACTAGTTTTATATTTTTAAGATATTGCTTCTGTAGTCTTGTAATTTCTTTCATGCATATTACATTAATTATGTCTAAACTCGATGTGATCTGCCATCTTAGGTGCTCATAGGGTTAACAATTCAATGTATGGAATCTTTTCTTTGTGCAAATACAGTAAATACATATTATATCACACACTTAAAAATGGATTACTGTTATTGAATCAGGCTATTCAACACGGTCATAACTTTGTATGCTCAAGTTTCTACTTAAACAATGTAGGCAATGTTTTTAAACACATGATAGGATGCTTAGTTACTATATTATAATGTAATTCAGTTATAATATTTTATCCTTGATTATACAAATAAGGGACTAACAAAAAACAACCTTTCAAGTGATACTAAATCAGGTGTGCTCATGTTCATTAAAGGGCAACAATGTTAAATTAAAATTAACCACAGTATAATTCCCACCCTTTATTGCTCAGCACTGTAACCAAGCAAAACCATGTAAATTTCATGATATTTGCAGTTCCAATGCAATGTGCCACATTGAAACAAAACTAAAACACGTATTAGGTTTAAACATAAGTTAGTATGTTAAAAAGATAATGCAAAAGATAGAACAATGTGGTTTACATCAAAACTATAGGACCTATGATAATTATATTAACATTAACAGGGTTATACCACCCGCGTACCTTCAGCGGTGAGTTCTCTTTCTTCCTTGGCCGCGCCGTTTGTGGTACCATTCTCATCGCCCGCATTCGTCACACGAGCCACTGACTTTTTGTTCCTATTACTGGCAGCTTCTTTCTTCTTCTGTTGTGCTCGCTTCTTCGCGTCTGAAGGCATCTTGCTCGGAACCTAAGCTGAAGAAAAAACACGATTAATGCGTCACCAACACACTAGTGTAATCGTAAAAACGTTGTTAAATTCACTTCACAAGAATTAAACGTATCACTTCACGGTATTTTCCATGGGGTACTATTGTACCAGAAACACTTGGACGGTATCTATTGATTCATAATTTCACGGTTGTTTGTTTAGGGGGTATTATAGTATAGAAACTGTTAAGAATAATAAAATTACCGAAATTATTCTATAAGATGATAAGCAAGTCGTCCGCGTCTACACGTGCTGCTTTAAAAAGGAAGAACATTGAAAATTGAAAGGTGATACCAGTGGTAAATTAAAACGACTGATTCATGTCAAATCGCAGCTGTTTGGTCGATTTTAGGTTTGTTATATTGGTGGAACTGATAAATAGTAAATATTTGTTTTAAATGTAATATTAGTTCCTGTTTTTATTAGTTCCCGGTTTCTTCCCGGTCTTTCTTCAGCAGTTTTAATTAATAATTAATTCTTCCAAATAATGAAATGATTTTTGCAATAACTTGAATGAGCTAAAAATTAATTGAAGTGCAAGGGCCGTCACTGGTCGTCATTTAAATGGATTTTGCTCGCATTTTAGGATCCCTAGCTCGGAACTAGTAATAAAAGGTCAAAGCATTACCTACCTACTTGTTCCTGTATACTTGAGATAGTCACGGACTACTTGTACCTACTTAAGTTAATCATTATTAGTGACCGTGGTATTTTATGTTAATTAGGCCTTAAAACTCTCACGTGATCGTGTTATTAATAATAATTAGATTTAATATAAATTTAAAATACGTCTATAAGTAATTCTACAAAAACTAAATTTGCATGTTTACCTATTTTTTCTTGATATTGTTTAGCATAACTTTATTAGATATTAAGCTGTTTCTGCAAAATATTGCAATACCCTAGAGACTAACAGGGTGTCATGCTAGGCATAAATAATCTTTAGAATTAAAATATCTGTTTACTATACGAGAACAATAAAGATCTAGATAACTATCTATCTATCTTATGAAGTTATCAGTTATCACCATCCTATATATTAATTAATAACATCACTGATTTGGCACCTCGATGCCCAACCGCCGCCACTGCATATAGTAATGTAGGTGTGCTTTACCTGTAATGGCTTCTAAACTTAGTAAGTATAAAATCAACATCATGGGTGTAGATAAATCGTTTTTAAATGTCAGCTAAACTTTTTCTTTTTTACGTAGCCTTTAGTCGGCTTCGACGTTCGGCATCGTTTATATTCAGGGATCGTAAAATGCGAGCAAAATCGATTGAAATGACGTATGATGACTAGTGACGACCCTAGCACTAGAACTTCAATGAATTTTGCTCGCATTTTTCGAACAATATAAATATTGTAGACTTCACGTAAAAAGCTTCATTTAGTTGTTAGCCTAGATAGCTGCTTGGTACAATGAGATATGAATAACTAAGTATATAACAATCAACTCATTTCATTGTTCCTCCTACTTTTCTACTTGCTGTAGGAAACATCTACATCTGTAGGTATCTCTTTTTTTCTTGGTAGCTGCGGCTAGACTATAAGGAAGTGACATCATCATTTTATTATTACTTACGGAGAAGCACTCTAGACGCGAGCATTATCATACATGGTTCGGCAAGGTTACTCGATCAATGATTGTGACGGACTCCATACTGGACCTGTAGCTGACCGCTGCTAGATTCTTAATTAAATTAGCTTTAAAATTCGGTGGGTATAACTATATTATAACCTTCCTGCAGTTTGCGACAGTCTCTAGGGTTGTTATAATAGGCAAACTCTATATTTATGGTTCATACTTACCACTAATTTTTCCTGCCCGTCAAGCACAACTATGGTTTGCGACACTTGTCGCGCGACATAGTATAACTCGTCACTCTTACAGTACTGTACAGAAAGAGATATATGTAGTATATCTCGCGCGAGAAAGAGTTGCATGTGTCACAGCTGTGCTAGAACTGCTGGGTTGCGTCTACGTCGAACAAGTCGAATACTTTCTAATATTTAGGATATGTGTCCCACCTCCGACCAGACTCGGACTACCTGTGACCTCCACCTTCCCGGGGGATTCAAAGGGCGCCAGGGAGATACGATATAGGTATAGGTACTGAGGGAATTAAATTTTACGGTCAAAAAAATAATAATTTTGAGTATGTTTATTAGGATATAATATTAACAGACAATAGTGAATTAGATTAGTCAACAAAATAATTCTCTTAAACGTTACAGCATACAACACATCGTATTTATTAGGCATACAGGAAGTATTTGACTGTAGTTCTTTGCGTAAAGGCATAATCTCTATCTATTACCTGAATACATGATAATATTATTAAAAAGGTATAATCCTACTACTTGGTGTTTGATTTGCACACAATACAGAAACATATATATCAATTAATAACTCAAGAAGGTGATAAAAATCATGAGGATGATCTCTTGTGGTCAGGAATGTACTTGCGAAGATTGGTTTGGATCGCTGTATTTAGGAAGCCGTGACTCCTACAACCCGCTCGCGCTATAACTAGTGGCCCAACTAGGAGATCAAGGGCACGAGGGCAAAAGACAATATTAGGGCCTATCTCAGATCGAGGTTTGCCCTAGAGCCCGATTTATGAGCTTGGGAGTGACTACCTCGGTAGTCCTCGGGTCCCTCAGCTTAGGATGACTGAACGTAGTGTCGAACTCACGGGCGTAGCAAAGTTTTAGTATCGAGAGGGGTTCAATGAGTTCAAGCAACATCCACGCCGCGACTGGCGACGGCGACTCAAGTCAATTACGAGCGTGGGTGGCTGTCGTCATGTGAAGCGTACCTACTAAATGGACCCGGCACAATACATGACCAGTATGAAGGGTTGATCGGGTCATATTTCGGGAGGGGTTGGAACCCCAACCCCCTTTGGCTACACCCGTGGTCGAATTATAGGTATAAATACCAAAACGAACATAGGTAAGTATCTTTAGTCTATCACGATATTATAGTTGCAGATTTGACAACACGGCCCTTCTCATCGTCTGAATTCACTTCATATTAATGTGATTTGTTCTGTTCCTTCCTACCGTTCCTAAATGTTGTCTAAAAAGTAAGGAAAGGTGACTACTTTTCTCAAACTGAAAATTCAGTCAGCGTAACGAACAATTAAGAAAGAGTTAAATTTACCGCTGAGAATGACCCTTCATTGAAAAAATTACAGGTATATTAGGTAGGAAGAATAAATAGTTAGATTGAAATGTTATATATTATAAACATTGTATTTGTAATGGACAGAAATTGTATTATGAGTTTATGAGCGTATTAAATCTTTAACGTTTCAAGGCGTTCCCAATACCTCTGGGCACTAAGTTGTCACGCGAACGATTGTTCCAAATGCAAAATGCTCCATCATTACTTAAAATTTCAGACTTACTGAATACCTATCAAGACCCAGTGACGGCAGTGACCCGGTCCTACGGACAAGAGTTTCGTTTAGGTTCTACATCAAACTGCCTCGGGAGTTGTTCTGTAG
The DNA here is from genome assembly GCA_905147355.2 of Apotomis turbidana. Taxonomy (NCBI): domain Eukaryota; kingdom Metazoa; phylum Arthropoda; class Insecta; order Lepidoptera; family Tortricidae; genus Apotomis; species Apotomis turbidana. The sequence goes on from LR990280.1 coordinate 6,978,652, forward strand.
AAATGTGTGAAAGTAGCTAGGTGTAAATTTATTTGTTTCTGTGTATTTTTTTGATGGCATTGTCAAGCGATTGGTCCAAAAACTATTGTAGCAATGATGGCTGCACTTTGAACAAAAAATAAACCGTCCATCTTTACCTATAGGTACCTACTTCATAGATTTGTACTTTTATCGTCTACTTTAGTCATATTATAAATACAAATACAGAAATTATTATAGCAATGGTTTAGTTTACCGTGAATTAGAATATAATGGATTTGGTTAGGTATATGGAAATTATTTGACGCTTTTCATTCAGCGACTATTGTAGTTATAGCTAAAGACTGCAGAAACATCAAGGCTAGCATATCTAACACGATACATAATTTGTTAACTAGCTACCTAACTACGAAATAATTACATCAAAAATTTAAATTGCTTTGAGATTATATAAAAAAAGGCAACCCTAGAAAATTACGACGGTAACGTGAACGATGTACACGTTTTACTCCTGAGCATGTTGGGTTACACCTTTTGAACGTCAAGCGGTAAAGTAATTCGCCGTGCCACTGACGACACAGCAAAAAAAATAACAAAAGTGCTCTAAAATCAACAGGGATTCAAAAATACATGTAGCGGTTTGAATTAGGAAGTTTTTGAGCATTGGTATTTGGACGTCATTTGACGTTGGCGTCGGGGGCACAGTTTTCCGTCGACGTGATTTGCCGTCTTTGGCGCTCAAAAGGTAAAAGAGTTCCCAAGTTAGAACGCAGGTTGTATGAGCTCTTTTACAGCTTAGAGTTATGATGACTGCATATTAGGCTCTTAATACCGTCTGTTTGATACTTGGTTTGGAACGCCAAATCTTTACAACAGCCTGCTATCCTTTCATAAAATGCAGAAATATTCTATCTATAGGTAAGTAT